>WOXC01000119.1:667500-1331373 GCA_011680675.1 Gymnobelideus leadbeateri
GGATTATAGTTATTTACCATTTTGGAAATTAAAACTGATAAAATGCTTAAATAGCTTATTAAAACAATACTATACCCATTCATAGCATGTTAATAGATAACATTTTTATGAAAACTTATTCCATTTTTCAAAACAAAAAAAATAACAAGTCTCTTTAATATCTGACATAATGGAAGACAGCTTTCACAGATGTGTAGTTGGAAAGAGGAAAAGTGATTTTAGTGGAAAAATAACATCTTTGTATCATTACAAAAATAGTTTTGAGCTTGTGGATCCCCTGAAAAGATCTGAGACCTTCAAAGGTCTACAGACTACACTTTGAGAACTACTAGTTTAGTAGAAAGAGCACCATATTTGGAGATAACATGGGTCATTAAATTCTACTATTTACTTCACTGTTTATTTCAGTTTACTTCACTGAAGTTCTTTTTCTCCATCTGTAAGATGAGAGGTGGACCAGATTAGGGGTTCTTAACCTTTTTTGCTGCATGGACCCCTTTGACATTCTGGCAAAGTGTATAGACCCTTTCTTAGGATAATGTTTTTAAAAGCATGAAATAAAATATGTAGGATTACAAAGGAAACCAATAATATTGAGATTCTGTTATCAAATATTTTTTTTTAAAGTTCATAGACCAGGGCAGCTAGGTAGCACAGTGAATAGAGCACCAGCCCTGAAGTCAGGACTTGAATTCAAATACAGCCTCAGGCACTTAACACAAAAACTAGCTGTGTGACCTTGGGCAAGTCACTTAACCCCAAATTGCCCTCCAAAAAGCCAAAAAAAAAAAAAAAGTTCATAGACCAGGGGGTGGCTAGGTGGCACAGCAAATGGAGCACCAGCCCTGGAGTCAGGAGGACCTGGGTTCAAATCTGAACTCAGACACTTGATCACACTTACTAGCCATGTGTCCTTGGGCAAGTCACTTAACCCCAATTGCCCTGCCTTCCCCCTCCAAAAAGCAAAATTTAAAAAAAATTTATTTGTTTAAAAAAAAAAAGGTCATAGACCAAAGTTAAGAACCTTTGAACTAAAGGATTTTTCAGATTCCTTTATCAGTTCTAAATTCTATGATCCATAAAATTTCTTCTTTCTCTTCTATCACAAGTATATCCTTAGAAACTGCTAACATCAAGGAGAATGCAGAATGGGCATCAGTTCTCATTAACTATCAGTCAACAATAATAACTTCTGTTGTTTAGTCATATTTCTGTCATGTCCAACTCTTTACAATCTCTTTCAGGGTTTTCTTGGCAAAGATACTGAAGTGGTTCAACATGTCCACCTCCCGGTCATTTTACAGATGAAGTAACTGAGGCAAAGAGGATTAAGTGAATCGCCCAAAGTCACGAGGCTGGGAAGTGTCTGAAGTTGCATCTGAATTCAGGAAAAGGCACCTTCCCTATTCTGGCACTCTAGCCACTGCTCTACCATTACCTTATTCCTTTGTTGCAAAATTTCTCATCTTTTGTTCTTATTTACATAAAGTACAGCAGCTATATAGTTAAAAGTAATGACTACTGTAATACTCCTATTGTGATTTAGTAAACAGAGAATTCTTTTTCAGTAATATTAATACAGTAAAGGATTTGACTTATTTAGAAGCCATTTACCTTGTAACCTCAAATACCAAAAAAATGTTGAAGAGTCACAAAGTAAACATAAGTCCAAAAGAAATAATATAAGGTACAAGTACTAAAACTCATGCATGTTAAAAATAAAGGTATGACTCACTCAAACCCTTACCTATGGTCTATTCATTTTAGATATTAACAAATTTAGTTATGCTTTCCCAGCTTAGAGCAGATTGCTGTCTCAAAAGTAGAAGGTAGGACTTGCTAAAAACTGAAACTCAATACCAATTATAGGGAAAAAAAAAAATTATGGCTACTAGGTGATAAAAAATAAGAAATTTAACAGTGAGCTTTAAAAAAGGTGGTATCACCTGGGGTCATTTATAAAGGCAATCAACCTTATACATCTTCATATAATCTTTGAGGGCATACAAAACATAATAACTAATGTTTGTAATAGTGACAGTAATCAAGAAAAGAGGAAATTAATTTCAGTATTTTTTTTTCTAAACAAGATAATTGAGTTAATAATTTTATAAAGTAAGTATTCAAATTTAAAATGGTTTTGGGGCTTAAAGGTGATAAGCTTACATTACCTAGAAAATTAACTTATGTAAAAAGCTTCATTCCATAATAAAAAATTAAGAAAAATCAAGCATCATTATACTTAAGGTGAGCAAGCATGAAAAAATATCCTTGCTTTCCCACTGAAGAGTGAGTCCTTTCTATAAATCATAAATAGGTGTTTTTAAGTATGCTTAAAGGATACTTTATGCTCCAGGAATGGGGTATGGGGCAGTTCTTACCCTCAAGAGGTTACATTTTATTAGGAGAGATATATGCATGCATGCAAGTATATATTACATATGTATATACAAAATAAATACATAAATACAAGATAGTTGGGCAGAGGCACTAGAGGCTACAGGGCAAAGATTTATAAAAAGAAGGTTACTCTTTTAACAGAAAATTCATTTAAAAGACAAAATAAAAATAAAGCCCTAAAATTGAAACTATCTAGTACAGCATAAAAGAAGCAAAAGGTTTTTTTTTAATTGTTAAACAAAGACACTTTCAGTCTTATTTTAAAAAACTCATAATAAGTGGGAAGTTTGAATTACACTTGGCTGAAAAAATTCCAGGGAACTCACAGCTAAAATAAAATTTCAACATAGATATAATAATTATGTTATACTAAAAACTTTTAATTAAACAATTAAGCAACTGTCTTATTTACCTGTCTGTTCCTTTCATCCATAATCCGAGTAATCTGTATTTTCTTCCGCCCCATTTTTGCGCTCTCCTTTTCTTCTTTACAATCCAAATAACTATTTAATTCTAGAATTATTTCTCTTCAATATCCTAATGCATGGTACACAGCTTCTCCTGTCTCAGATTCCAGTCCAAAGGATGCTTCTGAAACTATTTTTTTAAGATCTAAAAGAAATAATAGAATTTACGACATAAATTACAGAAAGTAGATGATACTTCAAGATAAATTTCTGTCTCCCGGAATTCCAAAACTCTCTTTATACAATACATAACAATATAAAATCATAAGTGAGTAGAATTGGTTCTTCTAAAGTTGTTGGTGTGGTATAATTACTACCAAAATTTAACAGTCAACATCATGGAATAAACCTCTGGAAGTGAATCTTTTGGCTTCCCAGATGATTGTTCTCTGGGGAAACCTTTTCATATCAAACTTAACTTCTCTTCTACCATTTTGGAAATTAAGTAACTTAATTCCATCTTTAGTGGAACATAAAAGAGTTTATCCTTAAAATATGACAAATTCAAAGTGTCCACTGGACCTAAATTTCCCAAGAAAATTACATGATTATGCCTTCCCTCAAATGTTCTTAGCAAACTGTGTTTATATTTCTCATTTTCTACCTTACTATAATTTAGACATACATACACATACATATTATACATATATAGAGACTATTTTGTCAACTTTTTATAAGAAGTAAAAATTTGATAAAAGAACTACCACCAAGATTTTATTGATAGAGTGGTTGTGGGAAGACAGACACACTAATACAACGATAATATGGCAGTTGGTCCGATTGTACTAAATATTAATTTGTAATTATGCAAAAAAAATTACTAAGTTATATATATTCTTTGGCCCAACAATTCTACTAGTAGGCCTATACCATCCACCCCAACAACATCAATAATAAAAACAAAAATATAGTATTCACTAAAATATTTGTAGCACCACATTTTGTGGTAGTAAAAAAAAAAGTGCCCATCAAAAGGAGAATCGATGAAAAAGCTGTATTTGACTATAATAGGGATATTACTGTGGAATTAGAAATTATATGAGAAATTCAGATAAACATGGGAAGACTTATTAGTTGATAAAGAACAAAATAAGGAGAGCCAAAAAATACATAATAACTATAACAACATAAATGAAAAGAGTACTAAAATAAAGTCAAACTTTGAGTAAATAAAAACCAAGAAAGGTCCTTAAAAAGAGAAAATTAAACACACCTCCCCCTCTTTAGCATAGAGAAGTGATGAGGAACTACTATGAGAATGCTATGAGTCATAAGATGTAATGATAGCATCTGTTAAATGGGGAGGGGGTAGAGAAGAGGGTACTTTGTTTTTCCATTCCTTAGAAATGAATGATACAAAGAAAGTGCACTACTTTAAAAACTCATATTATGAAAAATAAAGCTATATTTTCTTGACTCTGCTTCCTTTATAGCATTAAGCATATACAGGGAAATGTTTGTTTTCAAAGGAACTGAGAAAAGACAGAAGAAAACTCAAAAATTAAACAAGTACAAGTTTTGTCACGTGGGATTTTGCCAAATCTGACTCTGGGACAGTATAGTATAGTGGAAATAATAATGCATTTGAATTCTAAAAAGAAGCAAAACTACAAAAATCATCAAAAGAAAACTTGTTTTTTGGAGGGGAGAAGGCAAGGGAATTGGGGTTAAGTAACTTGCCCAAGATCACACAGCTAGTAAGTATCAAGTTTCTGAAGCCACCATTTGAACTAAGGTCCTCCTGACTCCAGGGCCAGTGCTCTAGTCACTGAGCCACCTAGCTGTCCCAAAAGAAAACTTTTAAAACAAGCAACTCAAAGAACTTAAACACAAACTTAAAATAAGCATTATAGAATCACAACTATAGATCCCAGCCACTTTGTCCCTCAAGGCTATAATCTAAGCCTTCTTCCCTTTTCCCTCTGTACAACTGTATTTAGTGATCCAATCAGCTCCCATTGAGTTCAAATATCAACTTTATGCAGATTTCATACATTGTATGAAGTCATCCAGGTCTGATACCTTGATGTCATTCTTGACTCATTATTTATAGTGAACCCACATATTTAATCCACTGCCAAATTTTGTCATTTCTGCTTTCATAACTTTCTCTTTTCTCCATTCCAACAGCTACAACCCTGGTTCAAATCTCTATTAGCTTTAGCCTATGCCATTCCAAAAGCCTTCTGATTGGTCTCCCTGCCTCAAGTGTCTACCCCACTCCAATCTATCCACTACTCAACTGCCAGTGTCATTTTCCTAAAATATCAGTCTGATCACGTCACAACTTATTCAATGAGCTCCAGCGTCTCCCGATGACTTACAGAATCAAAAATAAAGTCCTTTTACTGGCATGTAGAGTGCTCCACAAACTCATCCCTTCCTTCTTTCCTAGACTTCTTATATTTTTCACACACGCCCCCTACAATCTGGCTACACAGGTCAACTTGACATTCCTCCAACATGACATTCATTTCCAGATTTCATGCACTTGCCTTGGCTGCTCTCACACTTATAATGATATCACTCCTCATCTCTACATCTTAGGTTCTCTGGCTTCCTTTAAGACTCAAAATCAAATACCACCTTTGATAGGAGGTTTGGCCTTTCCTATCCTACACTCTCCTCTCCCCCCATGCAGCTTGTATCTTCCTTCTGAGATTACCTTCAATTTATACTGTGTCTCTATATTGCACATACATAATTATTTGCATGCTATATCCTTCATCAGAATGTGAGCTTCTTGAGGGCAAGAACCATGCTTTGGCCTTTCTTCGGATTCCCCAGAGTTTACCATTCTATTGCTTAATAATTCTAATTGTTAGAAAATGTTTCCTTGTAAAAACTTATAATAGTAATTGGTCTCTGGATGGATTTTATGAAACAGATAGGATCCAAGAGTGAAATCAAAGAAGCAAAAATCCCCTCCCATCCCTTTTTTAAATAATACCAACAGTGGAATTAGAAACAAAGCTTGAATTAAAGACACAGGATGAATAATCAAAGAAATTTAAAAAATTTTTACGAGTTAGGAAGAACGAACTGAATAAGGAGGAAGAGCAAAAATTCAATTAAACCAGACTCAAAATTGTCAAACTTTAAAACTAGCGGGGTTGGGGTTAGAGGGTATAGGAGAGTTTTCACAAGCTTTTAGAGTTAATGAGATGGATTATGGGAACTTTGTTCAGCAATATATGTACTTGACAAGCTTAGGAAAGATTCATATTAGTAAAATAAGACAATTCTTATCTGAGAAAACATGGAAAAATGTCAATATAAAATAAAACATAAATATAAATGAAATAAAATGTCAATATAAAATAAAACAAATATAAATGAAATAAATTCCTCTATATAAAGAACAACCATTACTGTATGGATGAAAATTCTTAAAGCAACAATATATTCCTTATAGGAAACACATTTAATAAAAAAAGATTAAATGCATTCACAATTGACTAAAAGTTTTTATTCTTCAGTGAATATCGTAAAATTCAGAGTGGTGGTGATATCACACAATAAAGCTGAATTCAAATTAGAATTCACTGATTTATACTCACACACATATATAAATAGACAAATATATGCTTAAAGACATAAACAAGGTAGTATTAAATATTTAGTCACCTGAAGACATAGTGGTTTTAGTTATAAGGATAAGCTAAATGACTTGCAAAGAAAGTTAAGTACAAAATTTATGATATTGAATTTAATGCTCTACCAACACAATAAGGCTAATATAGTAAGAAAATTTTTAAAATACATACACAAAGAAATCAGCTTTGTGAGATAATAGAATGACAAAATTTCCAAGTGGGAAGAGGCCTTATATGAACCTAACAAGAAAAGCTCTACCCCCAACACCACCGAAAGTGGTCAAGTAGCTTCTACTTGAAGACCTTGGATAATGAGGAGCCCTTCCCCTCATTAAGTCATCCCATTTCACTTAAAAATCACTGATTCTACCTCCACAACCTCTCTTATACAGAAGGACATGTGTGACATACTTCAAGAAGTATGTATATCCAAGGAATCTTATTTTTTAAAGGAAAACTTACTGAATACTCAATAATAAGTGGCAGTCTGATCAAACTAAGGAAATAAAAATTTAAAGAATTTTTAAAGCTTTTCTTTGCAAAGTATTCCTTTTAATCAAATAATTTCCTGTTTCTGAGAAAGGTACAATTACCCTTTCAGTCATCAAGGTTCACAACCTTGGTGTCATCCTTGAGTCTTCATTTTTACAACCTCACCTTATCCCCCATCAGTTGCCAAAAATTGTCACTTCCATTTCAACAATATCTATCATAGATTTCCCCTCTTTCTATTCTTATAGCCACTATAGTGGCTATAACTTGAACCCTAATTCAAGTCATCCTCACCTTTCTACTTGAATTATTGCTAATTAGCCTCCCTAATTTAAGCATCTGCCCTCTACAGACCATTTTCAACACAACTGATGGAAGAGATTTTTCCTGAAACACAGGTCTGATCACCATACTTCCTTGCTCAGTACTCTTCAGTGGCTCTCTTGCCTTAGTGTCCAAAACAAACCTTTCTGTCTGGCATTCAAAATCCTTTGAAATCCAACTCCAACTATATTTCCAGACATAGCATAGATTAATTTCACCCAAACTGGGATGCTTACTATTCTACCTTATATCTCTGTGTCTTTGCACAGGCTGTCTCCCATGCCTTGAATTTACTTCCTCTTTACCCCATTCTTTTAGAAACCCTTCCCAGAAGGAGTCAGTTGAGTTGACATAAAAAAAAAGCCCATGCTCATTCCTCAATCATTATACTATTACTATGAGATATCGCTTTACATATATTTTGAATGTTTATCTAAGTTCGTTTTGTTTCTCTCAACAGAATTTAATCTCCTCGAGAAGTATTATAGTTCTGCCTTTGTAATACTAGTGTTAGCATGGTACCTGGTTCATGGTAGTATCATTTAGCAAATGTTTGTTGAATGGTTGAGGAAAAAGTTATCCAGAAGTTAATGCCAGAGGCTAGAATTTACTAATTATACTCTAATCCCCTAAAGATTAAGATCATATCACAACTTTGTTGTTTTTAGGCTCTAAGAGCATAGCACCATCACTCATATATTTGTATTCAAAAAAGTTTTCTTTTAAAGAAACTAAACATATTTTATTTATCAAATAACTTTAATTTTCTATATCAAAAAGAGAAAAAATATTACAAATACATATCTGGAAAAAAGCAACAACAAACACCTGGAGTATATTTACAGAAGAAAAGGAATAATTCTCTATTCAACTTATTTCTAGTACTTTAGTAACACTAATGCTTATTATGAACCCCATACTTCAATTCTGCAGATCAAAAATATGCACATTTCATGTCACATATGAGATGCCAAGGATTTGGGAACCTGAGTATTCTCTTAAAAGATTTCTTAAACATTTAACATTTCTTAAAAAATAAAACTCTGGTATATTAACAAAATAGTTACAGTATTTTTATCAAAATATTCAATTTTCAATAACCCCTCACCAAAAAGGATTTATTATATTCCCAGAAGGGCTTCATTTCACAAGTACACTTACTCCAATGAACTGCTGAGAAATTCTCAAGGTCTTAACGGCTACAGTCACTTGCAAGTTTTCACACATCCACTAACAAGTCAATTATAAAAACTATTTTTTTTAAGAAATGGAAGCAAAGACAGAAACATGAGTGAGAATAATATGAGATACAATGCTTATGCCTCTTCTCCTGCCCTTTGATATCAAGGAAAGAGTCAGGACACTTCTTCAAAATGTGAAGGAATTCTCAGTCTTGAGATAAAAATTTAGCTTACTGGGTAAGTACAGAAGAGCTAGCTTTCCTCCCTGATAATATGACCCTTTATACACTTTTTTTCCCTCTGCTTGGTAAATCTGTATTCTCAAAGATGTTTTATCTGCTCAAAGGAAAGGGTAAAAAAAATAAAATAAAATAAAACACCTATATATTTATAAGAAAATCAGAGACGCTCTTTTACAAAGTTATTTACACAAGTTTTTCAAAGAATTCAATATACCTTATTACTTATAATAATAAACTTAGGCAACAAATTCTAAACTTGAAAAGTAATTTATTATAATTAAGAACAGTCTACCCCATTTGTTACCCTTGAATATACTGTAAAAAATCAGAATATGAACTCATATAACAGATACTAATGCTAGAAAATTATTCAGCTAACAAAATCAAAAGTACTAATATTCTATAAAACTACTAAAAAGCATTACGGTTTGAAAAAATTTTTAAATAATATTTTATGTTTATTTTAAATTTAAATCATTCATTTCCACAAGATTTTGAGTTACAAATTTTCTCCCCGTCTTTCCCTTACCCACCACCCCAACACAGCAATCCTACTGTACACCCCCTCCTCCAATCTGCTCTCTCCTATATCCTCCCCCATACCCTCTCTAACTTTCCAGTAAGGCAAGATGGATCTCTATACCCCAGTGCCTGTATATCTTATTTCTCAGGTGCATGGAAAAAATAATAATAATAATATATTTTTTAAACATTTAATTTTAAAACTTTGAATTCCAGTTTCTTTCCTTTCATCCCTCATCACCTACCCTTACTGGAAAGATAAGCAATTCAATATAGGTTGTTCATGTGTAGCTATGCAAAACATTTCCATAGTGGATATACTGTGAAAGACTGACTGTATTTCCCTCCTCTGACTAGAAATGTGAGGAATCAAGAATGACACAGAGTCAAAGCAAAGAATAATGAACTGTTGGCTCAATACCCAATATATAAAAAATTTAAGTCAATTTTAACTTCTAATATTAAAACTCATACAAGACAAAAATAAAAGTATTAAGTCAAAGTCAAGATTAGATAAATTCTAGTAATGTTTTTTCAACACAAGTTGGAAAATATACCTTGTATTAAAGGGTCTTGAAACTACTACTATTCTCTTATATCATTAAAGGAAAATAAAACATCTATAGATATTATAAGGTGAAATCACATTCAGTGTATAAGTGTACGTTATTTACAGTAAAGTTAACAATATTTCAACATGTTTTTCTTTCTGTTTTTTTTTTTTACTGAACACCAGTAATATGCTCCATGTCACAACCAAGAAAATGAGGGTTCTACTCAGTAAGATTCAGAAAATAATTCAAACGACAACACACAAACAAACCTCAAGTAGAAAGGAAGTTGGAAGACAGCTTCTTAAATAAGAAATCAACGTTTAGTTGTTCCAGCCCGACTAGATGATAGAGAATGAAATAATGAAGAAAAGAAAGGATATGGAATCATCATAATTTGAGACAGGCATAAGATATTATCTATATAACCCCCATAAGAATGCCCACTACAAAATTCCCAATAAATGGTATTCCAGATTCTGTCTGAAGACTTCCATATAGGAGGCAGCCATTATCTCCTATTGTAGTTGATTGTTCTTATAGACAGTTCTAAAAATTTTAGAAAGATATTCCTGATATCAAACCTAAATTTGCCTCTTTGTTATTTTTAGCCTGTTGTTCTTGGTTGTCTTCCACCAAAAAAAATCCTCCAGAGACTTAAAGACAGCTATCATGCACCCCCTGAGTCTTTCTCTAACCTAAATAAGTCCAAATTCTCAACAGATCCTCATGTGGCAGAGATTCAAGACCCTTCACAATGACTGCCCTCAATGGTACTCTATTCAACATTCTTCCTAAAATGTTGTGCCAAGAGCCAAATGCAATACTCCAGATGTATTCCTGAACACTATGCTTCTCAATACAGCCAACATCATGTTAGCTGTTATGCCTGCCATGTAACATTACAATTTCATAATAGAGTAGTGTAATGGGGATGGGAACTTAAAGGTCTTCCCTGCCCCTTAATAAACTTAAGGGAATTTGAAGACCTTCCCTGCTTTGAAAATAAACTGTCCCCTGACAGGCTGAATGTAATCACATGGAGCCTATGGTGAAAGGAGTTTGCTGAAGAGTGAAGCAGAGCCCACAGGAAGCCAGGAGTCAGAGCTAGCTAGACTGGGAGGAGGAGAGGACATGCCCCAGAGAGTCAGTCAGACTTGTGAGTAAATACTGGTTTGTGAGAAGGCTAAAGGATGGCATGGCACTCTGTGCTGTTGTGGTTTATTAATTTCTTTCCTATTAGGATGGAATCAGCTCACTGGTTTTGGGATTTGGTTTTCTGGTTCTGGATAAATGTTTCGCTTCTGTCTTCTATATGGAAAGTCTGTCATATTTTTCAGTTGAGCACTATGCAGGTATATTTATAGTAATCTTAGATGCTGTAAATTTTGCATTGGTGCTACAAGTAGGTAGGGGTAAAGCCAAGATGGCAGAGTAAAAGCAGGAACTTGCTTGAGCTCATCCCCCAAGCACCTCAAAAATACATGTAAAAAATAACTCTAAATAAATTTTAGAGCTACAGAACCCACAATATGATGTAGTGAAATACATCTCCAGTAAATACAGCACTGGCCCTGGAATCAGGAGGACCTGAGTTCAAATCCGGCCTCAGATACTTAACACAAATACTAGCCGTATGACCTTGGGCAAGTCACTTAACTCCAATTGCCCTCCAAAAAGCACTCGCGCGTGCACGCGCACACACACACACACACACACACACACACACACACACACACACACACAATTAAAAAAAAAAAGAAAGAAAGACATCTCCAGCTGAAGACAACTTGATAACCTGAAAGGAAGGGTCTATTGCACCACGCTGGGAGTGGAGCACAGTGCCACATAGCCCACACTGACACAGACCAGCAGAACAGACCTTCAAAATTAGACTGCTGAAAATGGAAGCTAATGACTTTATGAAAAATCAAGATATCATAAAACAGATCCAAAAGAATGAAAGAATAGAAGGCAACATGAAATATCTTGTTGGGAAAAACAACTGACCTGGAATATAGATTCAGAAGAGATAATTTAAAAATTATTGGACTACCTGAAAGCCATGATCAGAAAAAGAGCCTAGACATCATCATTCAAGAAATTACCAAGGAAAACTGTCCTGATATCCTAAAACCAGACGGTAAAATAGAAAATGAAAGAATCCACCAAGCATCTCTTGAAAAAGATCCCCAGGGGCAGCTAGGTGGCACAGTGAGTAGAGTGTCCGCCCTGGAGTCAGAAGGACCTGAGTTCGGATCCGGCCTCAGACACTTAACTCACACAAACAAACACCTAGCCGTGTGACCTTGGGCAAGTTACTTAACCCCAATTGCCCTCCAAAAAGCAAAAAAAAAAAAAAAAAAAGAAAGAAAGAAAAGAAAAGAAAAAAGAAAAAAATCCCCAAAAGAAAACTCCTGGGGTGGCTAGGTGGTGCAGTAACTAGAGGATAGGCCTTGGAGAGGGGAGGACCTGAATTCAAATTTGGCTTCAGACACTTAACACTTACTGTGTGACCTTGGGTAAGTCACTTAACCCCAACTGTCCTGCCTTCCCCCTCCAAAAAGAAAGAAAGAAAGAAAACTCCTAAGGAATATTCTAGCCAAATTCCAGAGTTCCCATGTCAAGGAGAAAATATTAAAAGCAGTCAGGAAGAAACAATTTGAATATTGTGAAAACACAATCAGGATAACACAATAACAGCTTCTGTATTAAGGGATCAAAGGGCTTGGAATATGATATTCTGGATGTCAAAGGAGCTAGAATTAAAACCAAGAATTACCTACCTAGCAAAAATGAGTATAATACTTCAGGGGAAAATATGAACATTCAATGAAATAGGGGACTTTCAAACATTCTTGATGAAAAGACCAGAGATGAACAGAAAAATCTAACTTTCAAATATAAGAATCAAGAGAAATATGAAAAGGTAAACAAGAAAGAGAAATCATAGTTAGCTTATTAAAGTTGAACTGTATACATTTCTACATGGAAAGAAGATATTTGTAACTCATGAGATTTTTCTCAGTATTAGAATAGTTGAAGGGAATATATATATACATATGTGGGTGTGTATGTGTATGTATGTATACATAGACAGAGGGCACTGGGTGACTTGAATATGAAGGGATGATATCTAAAAAATAAAATTAAGAGGTGAGAGAGGAATATATTGGGAGAAGGAGAAAGGGAGAGACAGAATAGGGTAAATTATCTCACATAAATGAAATAAGAGAAAGATGTTATAATGGAGAAGAGCAAAGGGAATGAGTCAACCTTACTCTCACTGGATTTGGCTTAGGGAATAACATACACAGTCAATTGGGTATCTTACCCTATAAGAAAGTAGTGGGAAAGGGGACAAGGGGAGAGGACAATAGAAGGGAGGTCAGATTGGGGGAGGAGGTAGTCAGAAGCAAACATGTTTGAAAAGGGACAGGGTCAAAGGAGAAAATGGAATAAATGGGGGGTGGGGGATAGGATGTAGGGAAATACAGTTAGTCTTTCACAATATGACTACTATGGAAATGTTTTGCATAACTACACATATATAACCTATATTAAATTGCTTGTCTTCCCAGTGGGGGTAGATGAGGAGGGAAGAAGGGAGAGAATCTGGAACTCAAAGTTTTAAAAACAAATGTTAAAAAATTGTTTTTACATGCAACTGGGAATTAAGATATAGAGGCAATGGGGTATGGAAATCCATCTTGCCTACAAGAAAGTAAGGGGGAAAGGGCTAAGAGGGGTATAGGGTGGGATATAAGAGGGGGCAGACTGGGGGAAGGAGTAATCAGTATATTTGTCATCTTGGGGTGGGGGGGTAGGGGAAAGATGGAGAGAAAAATTTGAATTCAAAATCTTGTGGAAATGAATATTGAAAACTAAAAATAAATAAATACTGTTTCATAATGAGTTTACATTCCACTAAAACACCAAGATCTCTTTCAGATATACTGCTATCTTCCATCTTCTATTTCTGAAACTGATTTTTTTAACTCAAATGTATAACTTTGCAATTATTCCTTTTAGATTTCATATTAAACCCAGCTCAGTGTCCTAACTTCTCAAAATTTGTTTGCATCTTGATTCTGTCATGCAGCATGTCAGCTATCCCTCCCAGTTGTGTCATCTGCATATTTAATAAGCAAACCAACAATTCCTTTATATAAATAATTGATAACAAAAAAATTTTTTTTGCTTTTTGGAGGGGGGAGGACAGGGCAGTTGGGGTTAAGTGACTTGCCCAAGGTCACACAGCTGGTGTTAAGCATCTGAGGCTGAATTTGAAATCAGGTCCTCCTGACTCCAGGGCCAGTGATCTATTCACTGTGCCACCTAGCCGCCCCCAAAACAAAATATTAAGAAGCACGGGGCCAGCAAATAAAATGAAAGCAAGTACAATGGGAATTCATTGAAATATGAGCTTCATCTACAGAACCTCCATGGTTCCTTCTAGCTCTGATGTATTGAGTTTACAAGTGTTAGAATAGTTGGGAATGATGTCATAGACTTGAACTGGAACTTTTTCAAAGGACAGAAAACATAATCAGAAAAGGGACAATACTTAAGCAGAAGAAACAAAATGAGCCAAGGCACAGCTTTAGGCAGAAATAAGCATAACATGTTCTTGGAAGAGTAAAAAGATCAGAGTGGCCATCAGATATTCCTACGTAGTTTTGGAATAAATAAAAAGGTCACAAAGAAGACAACATAAGTGAAAAGTAGCAGAAATTCCTGAAAACAAGCAATTTCAGTGGTACAAAGATGCTTCAAATTATTCAAAGCACTCAAGAAGAACAGATCAGGTTTTGGTAGGAGACAAGCAGAGTTGTTCAGTTACAAAATGTCATTCACAAGTCAATAAACATTCATTAGGAGCTTTATGAGCACTGGCCCTGGAGTCAGGAGGACCTGAATTCAAATTTGACCCCAGAAACTTGGCATTTACTAGCCGTAGAACTCTGGGCAAGAAAGAAAAGAAAAAAAAAGAAAACAGCTTATGTGCCAGGCACCATGCTAAGTATTAAGGATAAAATTAAAGGCAAAAAACAGTAGCTGTTCTCAAAGAGCTCACAATCTAATGGAGGAAACAACACATACATAACAATGAACAAACAACATAAAGGATAAATTAGAGATAATCTTATATGGCAGACTAGCATTAAGAGGGATCAGAAAAAAGCTTCTTACAAAAAAAAGGTGGCATTTTAGATGAGACAATTATACATGCAGTATAATTTAGTAGGGTAATTATAATGAAATTTGTCCCATTAGGATAATGAACTTGTACTCAGATTATCATAGTCTAATCTTAGAATTATCTCCTTTTTCCCTCCCATCTATCAGGGGAACCTAACAATTCCCAGGTGCAAGGTAACACAAATTTAATTGTGGACACCTAAGTACTTTTAATACAATCTTATCTAAAACTACAGAAATCGATTTTAAAAATATTCTATACCAGGGTTCCTTTGACAGTCCACATCTTGCCAGTTACTAAGTAAAGTTAAATGATTAAATGAAGAAAACGTAAAATCTCACTTTCCATGCTGTTTGTTGACAATAAAATAATTGGCAGAATAATGTAAACCTCAAAGTTGTCCTCCAACAAACCATTTCTCATGTATATATAGATCATACACAATTTACCAAAATATACCATGGCAAATAATTTGTTCTAAAACATCAAATGAGACACATGATAGAGAAATACATGTTCAACAAAGGAGTTTTCCACTGTTATGGGAGAAGTCAGCACAGAGTCCAAATGAAAGAAGTATTGCTTATAGATGGTAAATTTCTTCTATTTTTTTAGAAATAGAAGGCTTCAAATATAGGCTTCTATATTTGCAGGGGACATAGTAGTAATTGCATAAAGCCTTAGGACACTGAAAAGTCTCAAAAATGAGATCTATAATCACTTAAATGAGTTCAGTCTAACTATCCACACAATAAAAATCAAATGGATGAGGCATACCTACTGTTTAGAATATATTTATATTTTGTGGGATAGATCCCCTGAACAAATAATGAAGATGGCAAATGGATCCAGAACTGAATGAGAGGAAAAAAGAATTACATTTTTTTAAAAATTCTAGGGGATAGTTAAGATAGTGGAAGAGGAGGAAATAGTATAGCCCAACTCCCCCCACAACTAATGCAGACTGAGCAGGACACAGGAAAGCGAAGCATTAACTTCAGTGGATCATCTTTCCAGCCAAAGATCACAAACTCAACCTACATGTAAGAGACCAGGTTAGGAAGTGTGGAACATTAGTGGGTTGGGATCCTGAATTCAGTGCCCAGAGCTCAAATCAAGGCCAACAGCAAAGGGACACCCAGAGCTGAACTCAGACTCAGGCATGGAACTAAGCAAAGGATTACACAAAGAGGTACCCAAGGTCTTAAGCTCAGCCACAGTAAATTACAGACCTAGCCTCCAATCCAGAGAAGTGGCACTGATTCATCACCCAGAACTCCCAACTCAGCCAGGGATAACCAAAGCAAATAGTTAGGGGTCTTCCAGAAAAGACATGAGTCTGGATTCAGCACCCAGAGATGAAAGTTAAGCATGCAGCACAGGGACTCTTAAAACTGATCAAGAACTTAGCCCTAGTCCAGGCCAATGGCTCATGGTATGATAGCACTACGAGCACTCAGTATATAGAGCTTCAGGATAGATGAGTAGGAAGGGGGGACCAGAACCGTTCATAGACTCTGTTTACAAGATCAATTAGAATTCCTAGAAGAAATGATAAAAGAGTTTCTAAAAATCAGTTTTAAAAATAATTATAAATGAAATATGAATAAAGAATTATAAAAGAAATGGGATTTAAGGAGGAGAGACTTGGAAAGAAGATAAACAGTTGGGCACATCAAATACAAAACTTTTAGTCAAGTGATATACTTCCTGAAAACTAGAATGAAACAAAGAGAAAATTCCATGAAATAATATTACCAAAACAAAGGATTGAAAAAATATATGGATAAGGTACCTAATATAAAAATACCAAATGTCCTGGAATAAAGATCAAGGAGAAACAATTTAAGAATCATTGGACAACCCAAAAACCACAACAAAAAGCCCAGCTCGATACATTTCAACTGCTTAGATCTCTTAGAACAACAGGGCAGAGTGGAATTAGAATCCACTAGCCTCCTCTTGAAAGAATCCCAAAACAAAAAATCCCAAGAAGATTAGAGTCAAAATTCAGAACTTCCAAGACAAGTTAAAAATACTGCAAGTAGTCTAAAAGACGTCAAAGAGCGCAAAGAAACCAGTCAGGATCACACAAGATTTGGTACTACCACTATAAAGGAGAAAAGAATATGGAATATGATATTTGAAAATGCAAAAGAAAAATATTTACAGGGGGTGGCTAGGTGGCCCAGTGAATAGAACATGGGCTCTGGAGTCAGGAGGACCTGAGTTCAAATCCGATCTCAGATATTTAACACTTCCTAGTCATGTGACCCTGGGCAAGTCACTTAACCCCAGATTTTAACTGCCCTGACTTCTGCACTCAAAAAAAAAAAATACTCAGGGGGAAAAATGAACTTTTTATGAGAACTCCAAGCATTCCTGATGAAAAGATGAAAATTTAGTAGAAATTTAGAAATACAAAATAAAGGAGTAAAGAAGAAAATAAAAAGGCAAAGACAAGCAAGTAACTGAAAAAGGCTTTAGAATAATAGTGTTTGGAGTCTAATGGTAGAAGGCTGGGGTAGAAGACCTAAGTATTCCTTAAGAATAATGACATCTTGGGGCAGCTAGGTGGCGCAGTGAATAGAGAACCGGCACTGGAGTCAGGAGGACCTGAATTCAAATCCAACCTCAGACACTTAACACAAAAACTACCATTGTGACCTTAGGCAAGTCACTTAACCCCATTGCCCTACAAAAAGCAAAATAATAATAATAATAATGACATCAGTTTATAGAGGGTGGTTTTTGTTATGTTTTGGTTATTTTAAAAGGAGAAAGTAAAGAGTAAAGGAAAAAAGAATATACTAGGAAAGAAAGAGAAGAATAGGTAAGGGGGACTTATATAATTAAGGGCACAAGTGGAAAGGGTGAGGATGGTGGCATTCACTATACTAATCAGAACCTTGAAGCTGTTCGTGGCAGCAGTCCTCTGGAAAGCTGCTCATGCTTGGCTTTATGTGAGGTCAGAAGAAGTGATACAAGGGCACTCTCAAGGTCTCTCTGAAGAACTCTGGAATTGATTTGAGAAATGGGAGATATTGGCACAGGACTATCTAGCATGGTATGCCCATATCAAAGAAGGCACTGGGCTCTATGAGCAAAGCAGAATCATAGTAGCTCAAAAGAAATGTGAGGTGTGAAAATTTAGACACATCTCCATTTCAAATGTTCATACAGACTATTTGTGCCTAACCTGTGGTAAAGTCTTCTGGGTTCATATTAGTCTGATCAGCCAGTCAGACACAATGTACATTGACCCTGATGTCATTTTGGTCCTCTTTGAGTACAAAGGACAACAATGAACTTCCAGCTTCTCCTTCTACCTCCATCACTGAGTAAGCTCTCCTGTTTTGAGATTCACTCAAGTCATATTTACCACCCAATCAAGATTCTGACAGTTTCTCTCATCTCCCCAACTCTTGTTCTCATTCTAGGGAACAGTGACAGATAGAGACAAAGAGGTATCATACAGATATATAGATACTCTCTCAAGCACCCTAATCTCCTAGTTCCTCAACTTAATCTTTTCCCATGACCTACTCCCTTCACTACACCACAGGTCCTCTGAGATGACTGTACCCTGGATCTTGCCAATTATCCACAAGTATTCCATTTTTCCATGTTCATAAATTCTGAAATCCCCTTATCTTATCAAAATCTGTTGTCATTACACCTCTCTCTCTCTGCCTTGCAAATCCAAACTCCAAACATCATCCTCTTTGTGACTTCTAAAATTTCATGACTTTTCAGTTTTTTTTTTTTCCCAGGCCATCCCCCATGCCCTGGCTACAGACTTCCCTTTACCTTCTTGACAACCTGGTAAACCAGCTCAAATCTACAATGTCTTCTTCTTGTAAATCCCTTGCCTCACCGACTATTAAAATCTTGCCATGAAAACCCTCTGCCCTGGATTACCAATACCTTCACTCCTATTCATGTGCTGCTAAGGGAAGGTAGAAAAAATCCTCACACAGTACTGACTAGATCTACTACAAACATATGTTACATAATCTCAACTGGACCCTCAATGAATCAAGGTAATTCTTTTGCATCTCTTTAATTAATTCACTATTTCACTCAGCATAACACCTTTTCCAAAATTTTCCATTCCTTCTTCACACCTGTCATGGTATTCCCTGCCCCCACACTCTCCTCTGAGAACTTCACCTCATGTTTTACTGAAAAAAAACCTGAAGTCATTCACCAAGGGTTCCCTGTTATTCCCCTTCTCATTTTACATGGCACAGATGCCTTCCCTCTCTATCTCCTTCTCTCTGAAGAGGTAACCCTTCTCCTTGCCCAAGTTCTCCAGCAAATTTCACCCTCCATCATACCTACTCTTTCACTAAACCTCAGTTGCTCCTTTGTCTACTGTTTGCTTCCCTAACACTACAAACATGCCCATCTCTCCCTCCTACTCAAAACAAACAGATAGACTAGCAACTTTCCTCCCTTTTGTTGCTGAACTACTTGAGACCACTTACAATTGACTGTTTCCTTTCACTCTCTTAACTCTGCAGTCTGGTTTGCCATTTTATTACTCAGTTGAAAATGTTTTCTCCTAAAGTTATGAGGGGCCTCTTCTCATCCTTCTTGATCTTTCAGTACCCAGCCTTTGATGTTATCAATCACCCTTTTCTCTTTGTTATACTCTTTTCTCTAGTTTTCATGATACTATTCTCTCCTGGTTTTCCTCCTAGGTGTCTAATCACTACTTCTCATTCTTTTTTTGATTATCCTCATGCAGGTCACAACTACTAAGCATGAGTCTCCTCTAAAGCTGTATTCTGTCTCCTTTTCTTCCCCTTCTATACTACTTCACTTGGTGATCTCATCAGTATCTATGGATTCAATTATCATTTTTGTGCTGATAATTCTCAAGTCTACTTATGCAGGTCATAAACTCTCTCATGACCTCAAGACTCCTATCACCATCTGGCTATTAGACATCTTGAACTGCATGTCTTGTTAGACATCTTAAACTTGACATGTCCAAAACTGAACTCATTATGTTTCCCCCCAGGACCTCCTTTCCACTTAAGTTTCCTATGACTGTCAGAGGCATTAACATCCTTCTGGTTACCCAGGTTCCTAACCTAGGCATCATCTTAGATTCCTCTTTTAACCACCTTTCCCCGTATCAAATCTTTTTTCAAATCCTGTCAATTCTACCTTTATACACCTTTTGCAAAAACCTTTCTCTCTCCCCACTCCAGTTCATTCTTCTATCAGTTGTCAAATTAATCTTCCTTAGAGTTAATGATAAAACAACAGACAGAGAGGTTCAAAAGAGATAAGTTGGAAAATTTGATTACATAAAATTTTAAAACGTTTTGCACAAACATAATCAATGCAGCTAAAATTAGAAGAAAAGCAAGAAACTAGGAGAAAATCTTTGCAGCAAGTTTCTCTAAGGTCTCATATCTAAGATAAACATGGAATTGAGTCATATTTATAAGAATAAAAGTCATTCTCATTGATAAATGGCCAAAAGAAATGAAAAAGTAATTTGAGAGGAAGAAATCTAAGCTATCAATAGTCATATGAAGAAATGCTCTAAATCACTAATAAGAAATGCAAATGAAAACTGTGGGCCTCCAACTCCCATCAGACTGGCTCACCTAACAAAAATAGAAAAATGACAAATGTTGGAGGGGCTATGGGAAAGCAGATATTTTAATGCACTCTGGTGGAGATTGATCTAGTCATTCTGGAAAGTAATTTGAAACCATCCCCAAAAAGCTATCAAACTATACATGCTCTTCAACTCAATGACACCATTACTAGGTAACACACACACACACACACACACACGCGCGCACACACACACGCGCACTCATGCACACACATGCACACATCCATATACAAAATATTTCTAGCAGTTCTTTTTGCAGTAACAAAAACTTGAAAACCAAAGGAATACCTAACAATTAGAAAACATAAATGTAATGGAATATTACTGTCTTTTATCTGTTTTTAAATTGATTTGTTCACTTGCTTGTAGTTTACAACAGTCAGTTCCAAAGTCCATTCAGTTTCAAATTTTCTTCCTCTCCCTGTTCTCCCTCCGACCCCGTCATGGTGGCATGCACTCAAATATAGGATCTACAAATATCTTCACAACAATCATGAGTCAGGATGTAAAAAAGGATTATAACTGATGGAATGATCAGTGGGAAAGAAGAAACAAAACAAAACAAGAAAAAGAAACAGAGCAAGTAGTTTGTTTCCATCTGCATTCAGACTCCATAGCTCTTTCTCTGGATGTGGATATCTCTTTCTATCATGAGTCTTCTGGAGTTGTTTTATAACCTTACATTGCTGAGAGGAGTCCAGTCTATCATAGTTGGTCATCACACATATGTTGTGTCTGTGACTGTGTACAGATTTCTCCTGGTTCTGCTCTTCTCACTCAGCATCAGTTTATATAAGTCTCTCCAGGTTATTATGCAGTCTGTCTGCTCCTCATTTCTTATAGCACAGTATGGAATACTACTGTCTTATAAGAAATGATGAAGGGCATGGTTTCAGAAAAGCCTAGGAAAACTTGTATGAACTGATGCAAAGTGAAATGAGCAGGACCAGGAGAATAATTCATACAATAACAACAATACCATAAAGACAATCAACTCTGAAAGACTTGGGAACACTGATCAACACAATGATTAACCACAATTCCAAAGGACTTATGATAAAACACACTATTCCCCCTCCAGATAAAGAGCTGCTGGACTCAGAATACAGATTGAAATGTATTTTCTTTTCTTTTTTTTCTTGGGGGATGGGGGACAGGGGAATCACAGCTATCTCGGGAATTTATTTTTTCATGGCTATACATATTTGTAATGGGCTTTTGTTTATCTTATCTTTTCAAGGAGATGGTAGGGTGGGGTAGAGAGAATTTGGAAATGAAAATAAAACTGAATTAAAAAAAATAATCTTCCTAATGCACAGGTCTGACTATGCCAAACTCATATTCAATAAACTCTAGGGGCTTTCTATAATTTCTAGCATCAAATTTAAAAAATTCTGTTTAACTTTTAGAGTCCTTCATAACTTGGTCCCCTCCAACCTTTCCACACTTCTCTCCATGAACTCTTCAATTCAGTGAATATAACCTTTTTGAAGTCTCTCACACACACACACAAAATTCATTTCCTGAACTCCAAATACGTTTAATGGCTATCTCCCATGCCTGGAATTTTCTCTCTAATCTCAGCCACCTTCCTTTAGTCCCAGTTAAAATAAGAAGCCTTTCCTGAACCCTCCTTAATGGTAATGTCTTCCCCTTGTAAATTATTTCCAATTACTCATGATTATATCTTGTTTATACATACATGTTTGGATGTTGTCTTCCCCATTAAAGAGTGTGTGTGTGTGTGTGTGTGTGTGTGTGTGTGTGTGTGTCTGTGCGCACACGCACATGCTCAAGAGCAGGGACTATTTTTGTTTTTGCAGTGATTCGTATGTAGAAGGTACTTAAAAATGCTTGACAGACTGGTTATATATGTATGTTTCTCTCTCAACAGAATGTAAGCTTCTCTGAGGACATGGAAAATAATCCCCAGAGCCAAACACAGTGCCTGTCATATAACATAAATGTTAGTAATTTCTTTACTGGAATGATCCAAATTTTTGAGGCAGGTGACAAAATAGATAGAGCATTGGGTCTGGAGTCAGGAAGATCTAAAACAAAACTGGTCTCATTTACTAGCTATATGACCTTGGGCAACTCACTTAATCTTTGTCTCCCTCAATTTCCTCAACTACAAAATGGGGATAACAGCACCTACTTTCCACAGTCGTTGTGAGGATCAAGTGAAATTAGTAATCACTTCAAGTATTAAAGTTAAGACAGTGATATGTTTATCATTTAATCAATAAGTATTTATTAACTGAAATTTTCATCAAAATATTTGACTTATTTATATTCACAACTACTGGTTGTATCAGTAGTAACAGTAACATTATATCTGATACCAGAATTAACAGTGAACCAACTGAGCTCATTGAGCAGGAAGGTTATGTTCAGACCTAGACTTAAGAAGATCTATTTGAAAGTCTGAAAGGGAAGGAGAAAAGATTGGTAAAGAAAACACAAACAAGGAAAAGAATTTTAAACTATATACCTGAGAAAACAGGATATCAATTTACTTAGAAAGATATTGAGACTCACAACTTACACTATTTACCTCAAAGAATCCCAGATATCAGATAGATTTAAATATTTTTTAAAACACCATTTAAAAAAAAATGAACAGGTGCAGCTAGGTGGCGCAGTGAGTAGAGTGTCGGCCCTGGAGTCAGAAGGACCTGAGTTCGGTTCAGGCCTCAGACTCTTAACGCACACACAAACAAAAACCTAGCCTTGTGACCTTGGGCAAGTTACTTAACCCCAATTGCCTTCCAAAAAAATAAAAATGAACAACGTACTTTAGCTCAACTGTCAGAGAAATGTTTAGTCCCTCTATTCAACAAAAAGAAGAGTGTATTAGAGAAAAGATAGTTTTGCTTGACTAAAGTAAAATGGAAAAAAGGCAATTTAAAAAATAAATGAATGAGGAAACACATGTCAGTAAATAACGACTGATAAAACTATCAAAATTATATAAAGTTAATCCATTATTCAAAATGGTTAAAAAGTGGTCAATTTCTGGGAAAAGGAAATGCAAATTGTTAATGATCACTTGAAAAAATGCACAAAGTCATTAGTGTTTAAAGGGATAGTTATCAAAATATCTCTTAGGTACTATTCCAAGTACCCATCAAAATGGACAAAGTAAAGTAATAAAACAATACAATCATACTTCTTGTGCAAACAGGTACAATCATTCCAATAATTCCGTTCCTGGGAATATGATCCAAAAGTTTTTATCAAAAACAAATTCTGAAAAGATGTATTTCAAGATTCTAATAGCAAGATTATATATAATGCAAAAGAATTGGAAGCAATCTAAATGTACAATAAGGAAACGAAATGGAATATTATTAAATGAGACTGACAAGTAGGACAAATATAAAGAAATATAGAATATTCTGAGGAAATGAAGCCAAAAAAGAGCAGAACCAGAAGGAACTACATACTCTTTATCATAAAAAGAAAAGAGAATGAAAATGAATGGAATCTTAAGAGTCTAAGAAGTAGCTTAAAAAGTATTTTATGAACTGAAGAAATCAATTTTAAAATATTTAAAATATGAGCATAACTACTTATATTGATGTCCAATAGTAAGCAAATTTTATAATAAAAAAGACAGCTTATGTTATTATTAGAGGGTTAAAGAAAGTAGGTTTCTAGGGGGGGTGCTGAGTAATTTTTTTTTCTTTTTAAAAAGGAGACTGTATGCCAAATAAGTTTGGAGACCTCTGCTTTAGTGGAGCAGTATTTATTTTTCAAACACCATTTGGCTATTTATGCTATTGCAAATGCTTGTTAGTATTTGTTTTTGAAAAGCTAAGATGCTGCTATAACATTATACCTCTTGATCAAAATAAAAAAAAAAAAGGAGAAAAGCAGATATGAATAGGCAAAAATAGCATATGGAGTCAGGGAGATCTTGCCTCTAGTCTCACCTCTGTCACTATGTGGGCTACCCTTTTTTTACCTTCAAAATTATAATCTATTTCTGCTACTGAGGAATAAAAACATTGTAGTATCTACTCATCTTGTCTTGATATTGTGTGGTTAAAATGAAATTATATATTAAATGCTTTTTACATTATAAAGCGCTGTGTACACATGTTATTAATAACTTTTATTAATTTCCATAGGTATTCAACTTTTATAAATACTCTCATAGAAAATAAAACATCACTGCTGTTGGTACTTTGCAAGATATTGGTAGTTTATAATTACTTTATATAAATCTCATCTTCTTTATTTGGCAAAGTCAGCAGGAATATACTTTATGTGGGAAATACTAATTTATTAATTAATGGTAATCTGATTTGCCATTTATGGTTGGGAATTCAAATCCAGTATAATTGAAATACTCAGTGTGATTTACCTAGCAACTCGTCAGATGAACTTTTAAAAATTCTTATTTGTAAATATGGGGACAAAATGTAAGTAGAAGGAAAATTATAGTTTTGTGAGGGGAAAAAACCGCATGTTTCAGAAAAGATTTCTGATTGTTAAATTTCTATTTTGCTTTCAGGCATTTTCCATATGCTATTTTTACCTATTCATATCTGCTTTTCTCCTTTTTTTTTTTTTTTTTGATTTTTGGAAGGGTGAGGGTAGGGCAATTGGGGTTAAGTGACTTGCCCAGGGTCACATGGCTAGTTGTGTGTGTGTGTGTGTGTGTTAAGTGTCTGAAGCTGGATTTGAACTCAGGTCCTCCTGACTCCAGAGCTGGTGTTCTATTCACTTGTGCCACCTAGCTTCCCCTTTTCTCCATACTTTTAAAGCCTTTTCTTCTCATATGAAACTTTCAGTGTTTGTGGTTCATGTAAACTTTTAAATATATTATTGCTCTGTTATATATGGTTTGGAGTGTCTGGACTTTTCTAGTGTCTTAATGCCATACTTTAGACCATACTTGGTATTTCCTGGTTTCTTTTAGTGCCTTTAGATGATACCACCTCCTGGGGGGTACTAGAACGATCCAGAGAGGCAGTAATAGTTTGAAATGACACAAATTTAAAAAAACAAGACAAAATATTAGAGGGTTAAAGAAAGTAGGTTTCCAGGGGGGTGCTGAGTAATTTTTTTTTCTTTTTAAAAAGGAGACTGTATGCCAAATAAGTTTGGAGACCTCTGCTTTAGTGGAGCAGTATTTATTTTTCAAACACCATTTGGCTATTTATGCTATTGCAAATGCTTATTAGTATTTGTTTTTGAAAAGCTAAGATGTTGCTATAACATTATACCTCTTGATCATGAACACCCTGGGTTAAAGTCCTACTTCTGACACACATTAGCTCTGAAGCCATGGGAAAATAACAATCTCGTAGTTTCCTTGGTACATCTCTAAAACTATAAATTACAGATGAATTACCAATCTGCATTAGTATCATAATAGCAGTTCCCTATACCCATCAAACCACAGGTTGGGACCCTGCCGTCCTCTTCAATTCCCCTCCACCGCCCAAAAAACCTGAAGTATTGAATATATTCTTTACTCACTCATATATCCAATAAGTTGCTAAGTCTTATCAGTCCTACCATAGCAACATTTCTTGTATCTTTTCCATTTTCTACACTCATAGGGCCACCACCAGTTCTGGGCCTCATTACCTCTAACCAAGTGTTGCAAATAGTCTCTGAATTGTCTCCCCTACATCCTGTCTCTCCTGTCTGTTATGCACCCTCCACAACAGCCCCCAATATTCCTAAAGCATAGATCTAACTATGTTAACTTTTTGTTTTCAAAGTTCCAGTGGCTCTCTATTGCCTCTAAGATTAAATACAATCCCCTCTATTTGCCACTTAAATCTGGCCTCAGCTCACCTTTCCAATCTTAATACATACAATTCCCCTTTATACTACAACTAGTTTATATCAGCAATTAGATGGCTTGATAGAAAGAGTACACCTGAAGTCAGGAAGAACTGAGTTCAAAGATGGCTTCACTCACTAGCTGTGTGATGCTAAGCAAGTTACTTAATCTCTGTCTGCTTTATTTTCCTTCAAGCTTTAAAAAAAAAACTCTTGGCAGGAAGAGAAAAAAAAGGGGGGCAAGAGGAGGGAATGGTAACTAGCTTTCCTGAGTTCCTCTAAGCCCTAAGATCCTATCTTCCACAGCTCCTTTCCCAACCCCTCTTAATTCTAGTGCCTTTCCTCTTGATTAAAATTGTAGTGCTGCCCCCCCCAAAATAGAGAAGTCAGAAAAGGGGGGGGGGTTTAGGAGGGACTAGAACACAGTATCACAGTGAGTATTCTCATCCCAGGTAAACCACAACACAAAGACTTTTTAAAAATCACTATCAATACCACCCTTGCCTCCATTCCATTCCAGAAATCTCAAAGGATCACCAAAAGTATTAGGCTATAATGTTAGATGAATAACAAATAGTACAGTACTATGGCCAGATAAGCAGTGCGGGAGTGTCTGGCCTAAAGTCAGAAGAATCATTTACATGAATCTAAATCCTGCCTTAGACACTTAACTAGCTGTGAGTCTGGCAAGTCACTTTACTCTATGTGCCTCAGTTTCCTCATCTGTAAAATGACTTGGAGAAGAAAATGGCAAACCACTCCAGTATCTTCACCAAGAAAACCCAAAAATGGGGTCATGAAGAGTCAAGAAATGACTGAAATGACTAAAAAACAACAACAACAACAAACAGGACTAAGGAAGAAACTGAAGCTCATCAAGAAGTAAGTAAACTGGGGGGTGGAGTCAAGATGGTGAAGTAGAAACAGCAACCCACACCACTTAAAAATTATATAAAAGTGGGTCTCTGAACAACCTCTGGAGCTCCAGAACCCACAAAATGACACAGAGAAGCTAACCTACCTCTGAGGACAGCCCAGTAGCCCAGCAGGGAGTGGCTACCTCAGAGCTCTAGGAGCCCCCAGAGCAGTGCTCTGGGAGCTGAGACCAGGCATCTCTGAGGTGAGGTTTTAGCCAAGGGTGGCCAGAAAAGCAGCTGGCTAGAGGGACCCCAGAACACCAGGAGCTGTGACATTTCCAGAATTATCAACACATAGATGCCTAGGACAAAGTGAGAGGTTAGTGCCCTATGGAGTTTGGGACTGGTTGGGAGAATGCATCAGCTTCTTCCCCTGGGTGTGAGAAGCTGCTGAGGAGCAGGCGCAGCTTGTGCCACATTGCCGCATTGCAGCTTCAGCTCTTGGCCTGCGAACTGTAGGGGAATCTGGCGATCAGTGTACAGGGGAAGCGCTTTTGCTTTACCCTTCTTGGATCTGGATTGCGGTCTGGGGTGGTCTTGGGGTGTGTGACCATCTTGCCAGAGTGTGTGGAAGCTTCACAGAGGTCACCCAACTAATACCTCTGGAAGTTGAGAAAACCCCAATGTTTGGGACGGAAGTTCCGCTATCTGGTGGCAAAGTCCTACTGTGGCAACAAGCCCAAAAGTCAAGTAATTGAGTGGCAACATGCCTAGGCAAAGGAAACAAAATAAACAGAAAAATGCAACATTAAGACTCCTATTTGGGGGCAAAGAGGATCAAACAATGGAACAGGAGGAGGACTGTGAGGTCAGAAACCCTGCACCAAAAGCTCCAAATGAAAATACAAGGTGGCTAAGAAGCAGATAGGGGAAGTGGGTGAAAAATTGGGAAGAGAAATGAGAAAGATGAAAGAAAAGTATGAAATGACAGTCAACAGCCTGACTGAGGAAAATAACACCTTAAAAAAAGATTAACTCAAATGGCAAAAGAGGCTCAGAAAGGCAATAAGGAGAAGAATGCCTTGAGGAGAAGAATGCCTTAAAAAGCTGAATATACCAGATGGAAAAAGAATCTCAAAGGCTCACTGAGATTCATTCCTTCAGAATTAGACTGGAGCAAATGGAAGCTAGTGACTTTATGAAAAATCAAGATGCTATTAAGCAGATCCAAACAAATGAAAGAATAGAAGGCAATGTGAAATATCTCACGGGAAAAACCACTGACCTGGAAAATAGATCCAGGAGAGACAACCTAAAAATTATTGGACTACCTGAAAACCATGATCAAAGAAAGAATCTAGAAATCATCCTTCAAGAAATTCTCAAGGAAAATTGCCTGGATGTTTTAGAAGCAGAGGGCAAAACAGAGATTGAAAGAATCCACAGATCACCTCCTGAAAAAGATCCCAAAAAGAAAACTCCTAGGAATATTGTAGCCAGGTTCCAGATGGGGAGAACATTACAAGCAGCCAGGAAGAAACAATTTCAATATGTGGAAACATAATCAGGTTAACACAAGATCTGGCAGCTTCTACACTGAGGGACTGAAGGGCATGGAATATGATATTCCACAGGGCAAATGACCTGGGATTAAAACCAAGAATTACCTACCCAACAAAACTATCATGTTTCAGGGGAAAAGTTGGTCATTCAGTGGAATAGAGGACTTTCAAGCATTCTTGAGGAAAAAACCAGAGTCGAATAGAAAATTTGACATTCAGATACAAGAAGCAAGAGATTCTTGAGAAGGTAAACTGGGAAAAGAAATCACTATGAACTTATCAAAGTTGAACTATTTACATTCCTACAGGGAAAAACAATAACTGTAACTGATGAAACTTTTCTCAGTATGAAAATAGTTGAAGAAGGGTATATGGGCATATGAATACATATGTGAATGTGTGTATATGTGTTTTCAGGTATACATAGATAGAGGGCACAGGTTGAATTTAATTAGAAGGTCTGATACTTAAAAGGTGAGGTTAAGAGGTGAGAGAGTTATGTGGTGAGGGGGAATGGGGAGAGACAATGGGGTGAAATGTCTCGTGTAGAGGAGGCAGAGGAAGGTGGTTGCAAGGGAGGGGAAGAACAGGAAGGCAAAAAGGCAAAACCTTATTCTCGTTGAATTTGGACCAGGGAGAGAATGACATGCATACTAAATAGGGTGTCCCCCACCCTACAGGAGCATGGGAGGGAGGGGGGTGGGGGAAGGTGGTGGAGGGGAGGGTGGGCTGGGGGAGAGGGATGTTGGAAGCACCCACTTTTGAAAAGGGACAGGATCAAGATGGGGAGTGGACAAGATGGAAGGTGGAATAGGAGGGAGGGAAATATAGTCAATATATATACAATATACATACAATATATCTACTAGGGTAATGGTTTGCATATCTACACATGTACAGCATATACTAAGTTGCTTATCTTCCTTTTAAAATCAATTTTTAAAAAATTATATAAATACTATGATTAATACTATTTTGCATATAATTGGGAGATAAGAAGTGAAGGCAATGGGGCACGGGGATTCACCTCGCCCTATTGGAAAAGTCAAAGGAGGTATGGGAGAAGATTTGGGAGAGAGCAGACTGGATGAAGGGATATCCTGTATGACTGTTATTCTGGGGTGGTGGGTAGGGGGAAAATGGGGAAAAAACTGTAACTCAAAATCTGACGGAAATTGGGGCGGCTAGGTGGCGCAGTGAGTAAGAACTCCAGCCTCGGAGTTGGGATGACCCAAGATTGAATCTGGCCTCAGAAAATGAGCACCCACACATAAATAATGACTAGCCGTGTAACCTTGAGCAAGTTACTTAACCCCAATTGCTTAAAAAAAAAAAATCTGATGGAAATGAATGATGTAAACCAGAAGTCAATAAAGCATTTTGAAAAAAAAAAATCAAGGAAGGAAGGAAGGAGAGAAAGAGAGAAAGAGAGAAAGAGAGAAAGAGAGAAAGAGAGAAAGAAAGAAAGAAAGAAAGAAAGAAAGAAAGAAAGAAAGAAAGAAAGAAAGAAAGAAAGAAAGAAAGAAAGAAAGAAAGAAAGAGAAAGGAAGGAAGGAAGGAAGGAAGGAAGGAAGGAAGGAAGGAAGGAAGACGTAAACTGTGAGTCCATAAAAGTAAGACCAGGAAATGGAGGAAATGCTTACTCAGGATGCATCTCAAGTGGTTAGAGTATAACAGATTAAGAAGATCTCAGAATTTGTGAATTGCAGTACTTCGTGGAGTTCATTAAAAAAAAACTAATGGTAATCTCTTCTCCTATAAAGTACAAGAACTGAAATATCAGCCATTTCAAATATTTTAAGCTTGTTTTTGTACTTTAAATTGTAAGGTCAGTTCCTTAATTTATACGCACAATCTTTCAGGGACTATTACTCTATTCATAACAACTGTGATACTATTAAAAATCCCTTTAACAAATCAATTCAATGCAACAAACATCAAGCACCTACAAAACACAAAGCATGGCTAGTCAATACACATTTATTAAATGACAACTATGTGTCAGACATTGTGCTGAGTACTATTAGATTATGGGGATAGTTTATATATGAGTTTAAGATACATGGAAACTCTAAAGAAAGCTGCTTTATTCATCACAGTTATTTGGCAATTTGCAGTAAATAGAAATCTAATGCCAGTAAATTTTAGACTCCACTCATAATGTCAAATTTTAAAAGAATTTTTTAATGTTACATCATTATCCTTATTTGAAGCCCCTACCACTCCTCCCCTTCACTCTAAATACCCAGAACTCATCTGTGCTGCTTGATTGCTCATATTGCTTGAATAAGATGGAAAGGAGCAAGATTATCAATCCTCAGATTCAACAGATGACTTTATATTTGATCCTGAAGATAATAGAGAGCTGCTAGAGTTTAAGAGGGATGTGACATGGTCAGATCTACAATTCAAGAGAAGTACTTTAGCACCTAAGTGAAGGACGAACTGGAATAGGGAGACAAATATTTGAGGCAGGAAGATCAACCAGAAACCTTTGTAATAGATCAAGTCAACAAAATTTATTTAGTGCCTACTATATGCCAGGTATTGTGCCAAGCACTGGGTATACAAGAAAAGGCAAAAGGCAATCCCTGCTCTCAAAGATATCACAGTCTAACGGGAGAAACAAAAGGCAAACCACTCGGTACAAACTAGAAATATGTAAGAAAAAATGGAGATAATCAACAGAGGGCAGGCACTAGCATGAAGAGGGATTGGGGGAAGGCTTCTTGTAGAAGATGGGATTTTATCTAAGATTTTAAAGAAGAGGAAGTTGAAAGAGAATTCTGGGCAAAGGGTACAGCTAGTAAAAATGCAAAGAAATAGGAGACAGTGTCTTGTTTAAGGTACAGCAAGGAGGCCAGTGTCACAGAATGCAAAATACATCAAGAAGAGTGAGGTAAAAGAAAACTGGAATAGTAGGATAGGGTTAGGCAGGCATGAGAAGAAGAGGGATTGAGAGAAGGTATAGTCAATCTTACAAACAGCAGCGAAAGAAGTAATATCATAAGGAAAAAATCAGGTCTCAGAGCAAAAAGACTGAAGGAATGAAAAAGGAAGATTATGATGAAAGCAAGTTTATTCAGCATGGGGTCAGAATTCTAGAGGGCATAGTGGAAGGGTCCGGGAGACAGGGCCAGACAATGGAGGCATAACACTGAGATGAATGAGAATAAAGGAGCAGTCAAATGGCAACAGTTTCTCATCAGCAGTTGGGGGATTCTGAATCAATGGAATTGGGAAAACACAAGGAAATGGGGGTATGTTATCCACTGACAGAATGTTAACCAGTCAGAATATCAATGGTTTAAGGGAGAAGACCACTGAGAAAGGCACTTCATTAGCCTATTTGAGAGTCTTTTTTGATGTCCAACCTACTGGAAGATCGAAATATTACATCACAGAAGGTCTTTCTCATAGCAGTATAAGGAGCCACAGCTAAATCTTAATAAAATGTACATAGGATGTGCATTATCTGACCATGTGCCTTCCCACATTACATTTGCCTCCAAATCAATCTTCAGTCTTTGTTGATGCCCTCCACTCAATGATGAACACTCTTACACCAGATCATACCCTTCACATCTCAGTTACAATGAATTCCTGTAGAACATCTTCCAAGTCCATTTCTCACCCCTAACACCCAATTCTTCATTCTTATCCTGATACTTCAAGCCTCCTACACCAAAGTTTTAACCAAATAGCACCCAGCACTGTGCTCTCTGGAATGCCTGTTTCATAAGTAACAAGTTTCCCTTCATCTTAAATCTTTTCCTATCCTACTACTTCCATCTATTAGCTCTTACTGAAACCTGGCTCAACCTTGATGACACAGCTTCCCTGGCCACACTTTCTAGTACTGGCTACACTGTCACTCATTCTCCTCAGCTTACTGATTAAGGCAGGGGAGTTGGAATAACTCTTGTCTCTCTGCCTCCATCACACAGTGACTTCTTTTCCTTTGAGGTTCATGCTATTCATATCTAGCCACCCAAGCAAAACCCTGGTAGTTATGGTCTACAGTCCCCCAAATGCTTCCTTTCCTTTCCTTAATGAATTCAATACCTGATTCACAATATCTCACCTCCCCATTCCTTAGACTGGGGGACTTCAAAACACATATTAGTTCTCTCTCAGATTCAGTTCCTCAACCAACTCACTTCCCATGAGCTACTTACGCACTCCACTTCAGCCACACACAAAGATGGTCACAACCTTGATCTTGCCATCACCCATATACCATACATGTATGTTCACAGATCCTGAAATACCCTTATCTGACCATAATCTATTGGCTTTTCAACTCTCCCTCTGCCTTCCCTTATAAAATCTTACTCTTTGTAACCTACATCATGACCTACAATCCCTTGACCCCTCAATTCTATCCCAAGCCACCCCGTACTAACCACTCTCTTCTCTTCCCCCCCACCTTTACCCATCGGTGAACCAATTCAACTCCACCTGTCTTTCTCTCAATTCCCTAGTAGCCCCTTATCATATTGCCAAATACATCCAACCAAGCCTAAGTCTTGAATCAACCCCAATATTTAATGCCTTTGCTTTTATGCACATGTTGCTAAAGGAAGATGGAGAAAAATCACAATTACTCTGATTGGGTTAACTATAAATTTGTTACACTACCACAAAGGAGCCCTCACTGCTACTACACAATCCTACTATACCTTTCTTATCACCTCACTATCCCACTCTCCACAAAAGCTCTTCTAAAATTTTTCAAACTTCCTGTGGTCCCCCTTCCTTCTACTCTCTCAGCTAAGAAACTTACCATATGTTCTATAGAAAAAATTGAGGCCATTTGGCATACACTTTTTTTCCTCTTCTATTCCTCATCTCCTACCACTCAAGAACTTTCTGTCACTTTATGATGAAGTGGATTTACTCCTTACCAAAGCTAATCCCTCAACTTGTTCAAATGATCCCATTACATCCCATCTCCTCCAACTGACTGCCCCCTCAGTCAATCTCCACTCTTTTTATTAATCTTCAATTTCCTCCTTTCTACTGGCTCATTTCCTACAGTCCATGTATCCCCTATCCTAAAAAAAAAAAAAAATCCCTCATTTGGTCCTTCTACCCCTACTAAAATCCTCCTATATCTCTTCTATCCTTAGTAGCTAAACTCTCTGAAAAGGCCAACTAATAGAGAACATTATGAAACGTAAAACTGATAATTTTGGTTACATTAAATTGAAAAGGTTTTCCACAAATAAAGTTAATAAAACCAAAATTAGAAGGGAAGCAAAAAGCTGGAAAACAATTTTTACAACCAGTTGCAGGCCTCATTTCTAAAATATATAGAGAACGGAGTCAAATTTATAAGAATGCAAGACATTCCCTAATTGATAAGTGGTCAAAGGATATGAACAGGTAGTTTTCATATGAAGAAATTAATCAATAGTCATACGGAAAAAATGCTCTAAATCACTACTGATTTAATGCAAATCAAAACAACTCGGAGGTACCACATCATATTTATCAGATTGGCTAACATGACACAACAAGAAAATGATAAATGTTGGAGTTGATGTGGGAAAATTGGAACACTAATGCATTGCTGGTGGAATTGTGAACTGATCCAACCATTCTGGAGAAACAATTTGGAAGTATGCCCAAAGGGCTTGTAATGGAAATGCAAATTTAAAGATCTTCCCTGCCCCTAGCTTAAGTGCACCTGGAGCCTGTGGTGGGAGGCTTGTTTTTCAGGAAAGCCCACACCTTGATACTTTGTGATTGGGCAGTGGATCAAAAGGGTGGTTACATTCTCTGAGCCCAGAGAAGGCTATATAAGCCCTGAGGAGAGGCTTTGCTTTGGGGCTCACTTTGAGAAGTGTTGTGTGATTTGACCAGATGAGACTCTGGGAAGCCATTGTTGAGAGCCCCCTGGCTTTGAAAACCCAGATGTTGATGCTTCCCTCTCTGGTAACTGTGATTTGGTATTGATATAATGGTTGGACAGTTTGGAAGCCTGTCTGTTTGATCTGTAAGTTCTGTAACTCTGAAATTGGGGGTGCTGACCTTTTTCCCCTGAACTAGGTAATGTGTGTTTGTTTGATTAAAGTAAGCTTGTTAACCCATTTTGAGTTGCTTTCCTTTTGAAAAGCAGATCTAAGAAACTGTGTTGGCAGTCACCCTGGGGATATTGGGGTGCTTGCTGCTACAGGGCTATAAAACTGTGCATACCCTTTGACTCAGCAATACCACTTCTGGGTCTGCATCCCAGAGAGATCATAAAAATAGGAAACGGGCCTAAATGTGCAAAAACACCTTTTTGTGGAGACCAAGAATTGAAAATTGAGAGGATTTCCATCAGCTTGGAAAGGACTGAGCAAATTGTGATATATGAATATAATGGAACACTATTATTCCAAAAGAAATGATGAGCAGGCAGATTTCAGAAAAACCTGGAAAGACTTACATGAAATGATGCTGAGTGAAGTGAGCAGAACCAGGAGAACATTGTACATAGTAACAGTAACACTGTACAATGACTAATTTTGATAGACTTACCTCTTCTTAGCAATGTAAGGGTCTAAGACAACTCTAAAAGACTCATGATAGAAAATGCTATCCACACCCAGAAAAAGAACTGTGGAGTCTAAAGGCAGATCAAAGCATACTATTTGCTCTCTCCTTTATTTTGTTTCTTCTTTCTCATGGTTCCTCCCATTGGTTCGAATTTTTCTTTACAACATGACTAATGTGAAAATATGTTTAATATGAATGTGTGTGTGTGTGTGTGTGTGTGTGTGTGTGTGTGTGTGTGTGTGTGTGTGTGTGTGTGTGTATGCAGAGCCTAAATAAGACTGCATGCTGTCTTGGGGTGGGAGGAAAGGAAGAAGAGGAGAAAATTTAGTACTCAAAATCTTATGGATGTGAATGTTGAAAACTAAAAGTAAATTAATTTTTTTAAAAGAAAAGTCATCTAAAATAGATACCTCTTTTTCCTCTGCTCTCTCTTAACTCTTTATAATCTGATTTCCAACTTTACCATTCCACCAAAACAATGTTCTCCGATGTTGCCAGTGATCTCTTAGTTGCCAAACCCAATGGCCTTTTCTCAATCCTCATTCTTCTTGACTACTCTGCAGCTTTTGACAATATTGGTCACTTCCTCCTCCTTGATCCTCTCTTCTCTCTACGTTTTCTGGACACCACTCTCTCCTGATTCTCTGCATACGTATCTGACTCCTCAGTCTCTGTTGAATCTTCATCTAGACTACACTCTCTAGATGGTATCCCTCAGGGTTTGGTCCTGGGTCCCCTTCTCTTCTCCCTCTAGTGAGCTCATTAGCTCCCAAGGATTTAATTAACACCTCTATGCTGATGATTATCAGAGCTACTTGGTCTGACCCAAACTCTGCACTGACCTCAAATCTCACATCTCCAACTTGATGTCCGGTAGACATCTTAAAACTCAGTATGTCCAAAAATGAACTCATCTTTCCTCCTAAACTTTCTATATTCCTACCTTCTTCTATTACTGTAAAGTAAAACACTATCCTCTCACTCCATCAGGTTCACAACCTAGGAGAAATCCTCGATTTCTTACTGTCTCTTACACCCCTCCCCAATACCCAATGTGTTCCTAAGGCCTATCCATTTCACCTTTGCATATTTATCTCTTGAATCCTTTTCTCTGACACTGTCACCACTATAGTACAAGTCCTCATCACACTGTTGTTCAGTCATTCAGTTATATCCAACTATTCATGATTCCATGAACCACAGTACACCAGTCTCTTCTTCTATCCTCCACTATTTCTCAAAGTCTGTCCAAGTTTATGTTCCTTGTTCCCATGACACTATCTATCTACTTCATCCTCTGCCATCCCCTTTTCCATTTGCCTTCAATCTTTCCCAACATCAGGGTTTTTTTCTAGCGAGTTTTGTCTTCTCATTATGTGGTCAAAGTATGTTAGCTTCAGCTTCAGTATTTGACCTTCAGTGAATACCCTGAATTAATTTCTTTTTTTTTTTAAAGCAATCAGGGGTAAGTAACTTGCTCAAGGTCAGACAGCTAGTCATTATTTATGTGTGGGTGCTCATTTTCTGACGCCTGATTCGATCTCAGGTCATCCCAACTCTGAGGCTGGTGCTCTTACTCACTGCGCCACCTAGCCGCCCCAAATTAATTTCTTTAAGTATCAATTTATTTGATCTCCTTGATGTCCAAGGAACTCAAAATTCTATTCCAGCATCACCATTCAAAAGCATCAATTACGGGGTACTCAGTTTTTCTTATAGCTCAAGTCTCAGCCATATATTGCTACTGGAAAAACCACAGCTTTAACTATGACTCATCACATCATACCTGAACTATTACAGTAGTGTACTACTGAATCTTCCTACTTTGTCTCTCCCCACTCAAATCTATTCTCCATTCAATTACTAGTTATTTTCCTAAAGTACAGGTCTGACTATGTCATTCCCCTACTATTCCTTTAAGTTCCAATAAAATTCTATCTTTTACAGCAAGCCTTTCCACGCCCCTCTTAATTCTAGTGCCTTCCTTCTGTTAATTATTTCCTACTTATCTTCTCAATAGCTTACTTTGTATATATTTGTCTGCATGTTGTCTCCCTCATTACACTATAAGCTACTTAAGGTTATGGACTGTCTTTTGCCTCTTTTTGTGACCCCAGTGCTTTAGCACAAATCCTTGAAAAACAGCAGGCACTTAATAAGTGTTGACTGATTGATTATCCTGCTCATACTCTTACACAAATTTGTCAATGGCCACCATTTTAAAAACTTAGTTCTATGCAATAAAAACCTAGAAACCTGAGAGATAAATTAGATTATTTCAGGGGTATATTCTGACAAGGTATTAATTTATTCCCTAAGATGATTTGGGATTATTCACGTCTATAGAATTAATATCAGCTATTTAAATGAAGCTGCTAAGCTTTAATTAGCTTTCAGGAAATTCAGCTGTTCAATATGAATGACAAATATGGACAGAATTAACTTCATGTTGAACCTCTGGACAAAGTAGTTAACTAGTGATGCCAAAATAACATACTTCTATCCTAGTTTTATGTACTAATTTTAAATAGCTACCTTATCTTAGAGAAAGTAAAAAATACTTTAAAATGCTGCTATTTTTCAACCACACTGAACTTCAGTATCACTTAGTAGATCATAAAATTATTTTCAAACCAATGGAGGAAAATAAAACGAAACATTAAGAACTATTACATGGGGGCGGAGCCAAGATGGCGGAGTAGAAACAGTTTATCCAAGCCACTCTGCCCCCAAATTCCCCCCAAACTATGTAAAAAGGGACTCTGAACAACTTCTGGAGCCCCAGCACCCACAGAACGACAAAGAGAAGCTAACCTCCTGCTGAGGACAGCCCAGCAGCCCTGCAGGAAGGACCAGCGCAGCGGTCTGGGAGCCGGCAATGCGCAGAGCACAGGAAGCAGAGCCGAGTGGAGCCCAGGTCTGCCTGAGCCAAGGTTTTAGCCCCAGGGCGGCAGGGCCAGCAGCCTGCTGGAGGAACCCCAGAACACCAGTAGCTGTGGCGACTCCAGAATTATCAACATAGACATGCCTAGGACAAAGTAAGAGGTTAGTGTCCTATGGACTTTGGGACCTGTTTTGGGGGTAATGCGTCGGCTCCCTCCCCTGGGGGCTAGAAGCCGCTGAGGAGACACTCCATTCTGTAGTTTTCAGAGGCAGCTCCAGCTCTTGGCCTGCAATTAATTGTAGGGAGATCCAGAGATCAGTCTTGGGGGGTAATCGCTCTTGCTTTAACCTCCCTGGATCTGGATTGTAATCTAGGGTGGAAGTCGTGGGTGGGTTTACACCTTGCCAGAAACAGAAGTTGCCCCCCACACGTTCCGGACGAAAATTCCTCTATCTGGCCTTAAAGCCATAGTGTGGCAACAAGTCCAAAAGTCAGGTAATCAAGTGGCAACACGCCAAGGCAAAGGAAACAGAAAAATGCAACCCTAGACTCCTATTTTGGGGGCACAGAGCGGGAAAAGGACTGTGAGGTCAGAAGTCCTGCTCCAAAAGCCCCAGGGGAAAACATGAGTGGGTTGCAGGCCATAGAGGACCTTAAGAAGGACTTTAAAAATCAAATAAGAGAAGTGGAGGAAAAATTGGAAAGAGAAATGAGAAGGATGCAGGAAAAGTATGAAATGAGGGTCAACAGCCTGACTGAGGAAAACAACACCTTAAAAAATGGACTGACTCAAATGGCAAAGGAGGCCCAAAAGGGCAATGAGGAGAAGAATGCCTTAAAAAGTCGAATTTGCCAGATGGAAAAAGAATCTCAAAAGTTCACTGAGGAGATTCATTCCTTCAGAGTTAGACTGGAGCAAATGGAAGCTAATGACTTTATGAGAAATCAAGATGCTGTTAAGCAGATCCAAACAAATGAAAGATTAGAAGGCAATGTGAAATATCTCATGGGAAAACCACTGACCTGGAAAATAGATCCAGGAGAGACAATTTAAAAATTATTGGACTACCTGAAAGCCATGATCAAAGAAAGAACCTAGAAATCACCCTTCAAGAAATTCTCAAGGAAAACTGCCCTGATGTTTTAGATCCAGAGGGCAAAATAGAGGTTGAATCACATACTTACTAAATGGGATATCTCACCCTGCAGGAGAGTAGGGGGAAGGGGGATGAGAGGGGAGAGGATGGAGGGGAGGGCATTCTAGGGGGAGGGTGGGTTGGAAGTACCCACTTTCAAAGAGGGACAGGATCAAAGTAGGGAATGGACCACGTGGGGGTGTGATGGGTGGGAGGGAAATATAAGCAGTCTTTTACAATATATCTACTATGGTAATGTTTTGCATAGCTATACATGTACAACACATACTCAATTGCTTATCTTCCTAGAGGGAGTGGGTGACAAGCGAGGAAGGGAATGGATATGAAATTCGAAGTCTTAAAATTAAATGTTTCAAATGTAAACAAAGGCATTAGAGGACCTTAAGAAGCAGATAAGAGAAGTAGAGGAAAAATTGGGAAGAGAAATGAGAATGATGCAAGAAAAGTATGAAATGAGAGTCAACAGCCTGACTGAGGAAAATAACACCTTAAAAAACAGACTAACTCAAATGGCAAAAGAGACTCAAAAAGGCAATGAGGAGAATGCCTTAAAAAGCCAAATTTGCCAGATGGAAAAAGAATCTCAAAAGCTCACTGAGGAGAATCATTCCTTCAGAATTAGACTGGAGCAAATGGAAGCTAGTGACTTTATGAGAAATCAAGATGCTGTTAAGCAGATCCAAACAAATGAAAGAATAGAAGGCAATGTGAAATATCTTGTGGGAAAAACCACTGACCTGGAAAATAGATCCAAGAGAGATAATTTAAAAATTACTGAACTACCTGAAAGCCATGATCATAGAAAGAACCTAGAAATCATCCTTAAAGAAATTCTCAAGGAAAATTGCCCTGATGTTTTAGAACCAGAGGGCAACACAGAGGTTGAAAAGAATTCTTAATTATCTAAAAATCTGTAGTGAAAGTATTCAAAGTACAACTATATTCATACTGGACTCCAAAGCAATAGTTAACCAAACCCAAAATATTAGAGAACACTTTCTGCTGTTCAACAGGAAATGAACCTTCATTAGAAAACCACTAGAAATGCACATTTATTAACCACACTCATATTTTTGAAAAATTAATTTTCACATGCATTTCTTACTTCAAAAACAGAAGATAAAAATAAACTAAAATCGGGGGCGGAGCCAAGATGGCGGAGTAGAAACAGCTCGTCCAAGCCTCTCTGCCCCCAGATTCTCCACAAACTATGTAAAAAAGGACTCTAAAAATCTTCTGGAGCCCCAGCACCCACAGAACGACACAGAGAAGCTAACCTCCTGCTGAGGTCAGCCCAGCACCCTGCAGGAAGGAACAGCGCAGTGGTCTGGGAGCCGGCAGCGCGCAGAGCGCAGGAGCCGAGCCGAGCCCAGGTCCACCTGAGCCGAGGTTTTAGCCCCAGGGCGGCAGGGCCAGCAGCCGGCTGGAGGAACCCCAGAACACCCGGAACTGTGGAGACGCCAGAATTATCAACATAGACTTGCCTAGGACAAAGTAAGAGGTTAGTGTCCTATGGACTTTGGGACCTGTATTTGGGGAATGCGTCAGCTCCCTCCCCTGGGGGCTAGAAGCTGCTGAGGAGACACGCCATTTTGTAGTTTTCAGAGGCATTTCCGGCTCCCAGCCTACAAATCGTGGGGAGATCCAGCGATCAGTCTTGGGGGGTAATCGCTCTTGCTTTAACCTCCCTGGATCTGGATTGTGATCTAGGGTGGAAGTTGTGGGTGGGTTTACAGCTTGCCAGAAACGGAAGTTGCCCCCCACACGTTCGGGACGAAAATTCCTCTATCTGGCCTTAAAGCCATAGTGTGGCAACAAGCCCAAAAGTCAAGCAATTAAGTGGCAACATGCCAAGGCAAAGGAAACAGAAAAATGCAACCCTAGACTCCTATTTTGGGGGCATAGAGCGGGAAAAGGACTGTGAGGTCAGAAGTCCTGCTCCAAAAGCCCCAGGGGAAAACATGAGCGGGTTGCAGGCCATAGAGGACCTTAAGAAGGACTTTAAAAATCAAATAAGAGAAGTGGAGGAAAAATTAGAAAGAGAAATGAGAAGGATGCAGGAAAAGTATGAAATGAGGGTCAACAGCCTGACTGAGGAAAACAACACCTTAAAAAATAGACTAACTCAAATGGCTAAGGAGGCCCAAAAGGGCAATGAGGAGAAGAATGCCTTAAAAAGTCGAATTTGCCAGATGGAAAAAGAATCTCAAAAGTTCACTGAGGAGATTCATTCCTTCAGAGTTAGACTGGAGCAAATGGAAGCTAGTGACTTTATGAGAAATCAAGATGCTGTTAAGCAGATCCAAACAAATGAAAGATTAGAAGGCAATGTGAAATATCTCATGGGAAAAACCACTGACCTGGAAAATAGATCCAGGAGAGACAATTTAAAAATTATTGGACTACCTGAAAGCCATGATCAAAGAAAGAACCTAGAAATCACCCTTCAAGAAATTCTCAAGGAAAACTGCCCTGATGTTTTAGATCCAGAGGGCAAAATAGAGGTTGAAAGAATCCACCGATCACCTCCTGAAAAAGATCCCAAAAAGAAAACTCCCAGAAATATTATAGCCAGGTTCCAGAATCCCCAGATCAAGGAGAAAATACTACAAGCAGCCAGGAAGAAACAATTTCAATATTGTGGAAACACAATCAGAATAGCCCAGGACCTGGCAGCTTCTACACTGAGGGATCGAAGGGCATGGAATATGATATTCCAGAGGGCAAAAGACCTGGGAATGAACCCAAGGGTTTCCTACCCAGCAAAACTGAGTATTTTGTTTCAGGGGAAAATATGGTCATTCAGTGGAATAGAGGACTTTCAAGCATTCTTGAGGAAAAAACCAGAGTTGAATAGAAAATTTGACATCCAGACACAAGAAGTAAGAGATGCCTGAGAAGGTAATCAGGGAAAAGAAATCAAAAGGAACTTATCAAAGTTGAACTATTTACATTCCTATATGGAAAAGCAATATCTGTGACTGATGATATCTTTCTCACTATGAAAATAATGGAAGAAGGGTGTGTGGTCATATGAATACATATGTGAATGTGTGTGTATATGGTTACAGTTATATATGGATAGAGGGCATAGGTTGATTTTGTTGGGAAGGGAGAGTACTCAAGGGATGAAATTATGAGGTGAGAGAGGAAAGTGGCAAGAGGAGATGGGGAGAGACATGGTAGGGTAAACTATCTCATGTAGGGGAAGTGGGTGCAAAGGAGGGGGAGAATAAGGAAGGCTAAAAAGGCAAAACCACATTCACATTGAATTTGGTTCAGGGAGAAAATGACATACATACTAAATGGGATATCTCAACCTGCAGCAGGATAGGGGGAAGGGGGATGAGAGGAGGGATGATGGATGGGAGGGCATCCTTGGGGTGAGGGGAGGTTGGAAGTACCCACTATAGAAGAGGGACAGGATCATGTAGGGAATGGACCAGGTGGGGGGTGGGATGAGTGGGAGGGAATTATAAGCAGCCTTGTACAATATATCTACTATGATAATGTTTTGCATAGCTAGACATGTACAACATATACTGAATTACTTATATCCCAAGAAGGAATGGGTGACAAGGGAGGAAGGAAATGGATCTGAAATTCAAGGTCGTAACATTAAATGTTTCAAACATAAAAAAAAAAATAAATAAATAAATAAATAAATAAATAAACTAAAATCAAGAGTACTTTAAGACTCTACTTGTATAAAAGACATAGTAGATATAAAATATTAACTAGAAATAACACCACTATTAAGGATGGGGGACCTGCAATCTCAAGGTCACATGTGGTCATCTAGGTCCTAAAGTGCAATATTTGAATGAAACAGTTCAAAGGGCCACACTTAAAGACAGAGAGGGCTATATGTGGCCTCGAGGCCACAGGTTCCCCACCCCTGGCCTAAATGCTTCTATTAAACCATCAAAACAACTGCAAAAAAGGTAATGATAAAATTTATTTGGTTTTCCAGCTCATCCTCATGACCAGATTAATAAAACTGTCACCAAATTCCACTTATGTTTTGTAATTAATTGATCCAACACAAACACAATAAAAAAACCTCTGGTCTTTTTCCCCCCTTACTATATTCCTGTTATACTGCAAAATGTTTTTAACCCAATTAAAATATAAGATCCTCTAACATGTAAGCTAATTTGTTTTTACTTTCGCATCTCCAATCTACACAAAGCTGGCCACATACTGGTACTTAAGTGTTTGTTCAATTAAATTGAACAAGTAATACCACAATTCCAAAACAGGAAACATTATTATCTTCAGTAACTATAAGAAAAAGGAATCATATTTTCAAACTGTAAAATTAAGGAATTAGATTAGATAACCTTTGAGCTTTCTTCCAACTCTCAATCTATGATCAGTGATGGTTGGTTTTTTTCTACTTTTTCTAAACTTTACCAAAATTATAAAATAAAGCCTGACACAGACAAACTCAACAACAGGATTAATCAAATATGTGGAGCATCATATATGTAACCAACTTTTTAAAAGACATACTATACTTTACTACCTATTGTAGTAATAGCCTTCCATTGTAAGGAAAGTTACATGCAAAGTAGCAATGGCTACTGTCCCTATAAGTTCATTAAAATAGGATTCCACCAGCTGTCATATTTCTTTGCATCTATAAAGCAAGACTTTAAAATGTGATAAGAAAACAAACATGTTCAAGCTCAAAGATATCATCATGAAATTATAATTATAAATTCTAATGAAACAGAATTTGAGGCAATATAATATATTGTGACTTCTTAATTTGAACAACAAACATGAGAATACTAATGAACTTTTGTTGTAGCTTGTGAATGTTTGAACTCTTTTAGGAACAATTTTGGAAACATTTTAAATACATAACTAAATTGTCCATACATATTATAGAGATACCCCTATTCATATAACTCTAGAAGGTCAAAAACAGAAAGAAAAGTCCCATGCTGCAAACATTTAGTGAGTATTTTTATAGTAGCGAAAAACTACAAGGAATTTGGGGAAGGGTTGATCAAATTGAAGTCTATGAATATAATGGAATATTACTACAACATAAAAAATATGGACTAAGTAATATTCAGAGAAATTCTGAAAGATTTCTGACAAACTGTTTTAAACCAAAGCAGCACAATTTACATATGACTACAGTAACCTAAAGGAAAACAATACTGAAAGGTTTCACAACTCTGATCAATCCATAATCAAATGTGATTTCAGGAGAATGATAAGTGAATTATGCTTCTTGCTTTTTGGTACTTAATGACAATGAGGTGGTGGATGATAGGCTGTAGAATTAGGCATACTATTTTCAAAACATGGTATTCTGTTTAACTGTATTTGGAGCATCTAAATGACATAGTGGACAGAGTGCCAAGCCTGAAGTCAGGAAAACCTGAGTTTAAATCCGGTCTCACCTCTGACACTTATTAGCTGTGTGAGCCTGGGCAAGTAACTTATTCCTGTTTGCCTCAGATCCCTCTTATGTAAAATGAGTTGGAGAAGTAAATGACAAACTACTCTGCTATCTTTGCCAAGAAAACCTCAAATGGAGGAACAAAGAGTTAGACTGAAAGGACTACAGCAACAACAATTTAGTTTGCAAAGCACTTTACATATGTTATTTCATTTTATCTTTACAACTAGAAGATAGATGCTATTATTAGAAAATAATAATAACAAGCTAAAATAACTTAAAAACAACAAAAATTTGTTAAAATAAAGAATGTTCTTGGGGAGAGGTGGTCATTAGGAACCAACAGAATGTAAAAATAAAAGAGCACTAATAAAACATTTTTTAAAAAAGAATGCTCTAATAGTAACTATCATGTCAATACAAAGCAAATAGCATTAAGTACTTTGACTATACCTATAAGGAAGTTTTCTTTTAATTACTTTCAAAAATAAAATATCCTTTTAAATATTTAGTAGTGTACCATAAATAAGTTAGGATTAACTAGATAAGGCAATGAAATTTCAAAAGGAATAACTGTGGTTTTGAAAAATTTTATGACAATTTATTGGAATCATTTCATCTCTTAACAGAAAAAATAGGAATGAGAAGAATTCTACTGTCTAAATTCAAAGTCAATCCTGGTACAGCTATAGAATGAAAAGGAGACTTATGTATAACCCAGTATTTACTACACAATTTGATTTATGAATATTTCAGGGAAGGAAAACAACTTACTTTATGAAATTTAGTTGTGCTAAACTGAGTCAGGAAACTGGAATACAGAGTAGTACATAAATTCAAAATGATGCCTGACTATTACTACTAAATAAAGGATTCTGAACTTTACTAAGTGGGCAAAAAAGAGCCATTGAAGATTCCTAAGAAGATATGGCCAGATCTACATAATAAACATAAAGAAAATTAGTATGGCAGCAATATGAAGAATGAATTAGATGGGGGGGGAAGACTTGTTAGAAAGCTATTCAAAATGACAAATATTTGAAATCATACAAACAGGTGGTAAGTGATAAGGTTTTATACTACAGTAGTGGAAGTATGAATAAAATGGATCACATGTGAGTGATGGTTGACATAGAAGCAACAATAAGATTTATTTTAAAGGAAAAGAGTGGTAGAGTAGAAAAAATGCCAGTCTCCTTCCTCACCTGGGTTTGCATAGCACGTGGACACTTGTTAGCTTGGTGTGATCTTAGGCAAGTTGTGACTTGCCTCTCTGTTTCATGATTTGTAAAATAACGCAGGAATTCTTAACCTTTGGGCGATCATGGATACCTTTGTATCTATGGTAGTCTGGTGAAGCCTACAGACAAGACCCCTTTCAAGAATGATTACTGCCATCCATAATTTGAAGGAAATGCTAAATTCAGTTGGAAGATAATAAAAATAAAGATGTATTTTTCCACTGCAAAAGTTCGTGCCTTCCTCCTCCCACCAAACCCTTAAGTACCAAAATGACCCCAAATTAAGAACCCCTGGACTAAATGGACACTAAACATCCCTTTTTATAGATCCAAATCTATGATCCTATGACTTCTGTTTCTCCCTACTCCCCCAAAAAAGATTTTCCCCCAAACACCTAATATTTCATTATCTCCATAAACTGATAAGATTAATAATTGTTATCAGGCATCTGCTAATTTACTTCATGTTATGATTAGCTTTTAATGCTATTTTCAAAAAAAAACAAACAAAAAACATTCATTTCAAAGCCAAACTGCAATCTCTATGGAAAAATTCCATAATACTTCCAAATTCTAACAAGTTGGATGGCAGAGGATAGGATGGAAGACAGGACCTGTTTCTTTCTCCCCATTACCTCTCTACAGATTCTTGTTGCTGTATTCTACTGGCCTCCAATCACTCTCTCCTTTCTAAAGGAGTCCTTAGCTCACAATGTTTCTCCCGTCATCTTGAAAACTGAAAAATAACCCTTTGATCATAACGTCCTGCCATTTTTTCCTCTTTCATTTAACTTAAATCTATTCTTCATTCTTACTTCAACCACTACTCTACTAACTCTTTATGCCTCTACTCTGGCCTTACTGTTCTGACCCATTATAGACCAAGCATCTAGCCTCTAATTCTTTTCTCTTTTGTGCTACTTCTGTTTACACCTTGCTCTAGGGTAATTCCCAAGCCAGTCCCCAAAAGCAGGATAAGCAGTGCCACTGAGAAAGTCTACTCCCCTCTCCCAGCATATACCATCACTGCCCCCTTAGATCATAACCTTAAGGCTGAGGCTGGCTGGAATCCTTCAAGCCAGGGGTTAGTAAATCAGAGCCCCATTTTCCTTCATTTTGGGTGCGAAAAGTGACACAATATGAATAGCATGAAAGGGCTACAATTTGCATCACAGTATAGTAGTCTATGTTTTAGGTGCAAGCCTGTCAGCAAAAAAATTAATTACTCTAATTCTAAACTTCTCTAAGAAGCCATGTTTAGAATCAGAATAGTTCAATTAATTTTTAATCTCTGCTTAGAGAGAAATTCAGTACTCCATGGTTCAGACAAACTGGCCCTCCTATATCCCCTCACATGTATGCAAAAAAAAAATCCATAACTTAAATACATACAAAGTAGATCCAAAGTACAAGTCTGTATTCCCAGGTAAGATTTCCTGATAGTAAGAAAGATTCAACATACAAAGCACTCCTTAAGAAGAACAAAAGTTAAAAAAAAGATTTAAGAGTAATTGGTTCTCATATACATATATATATGCATCATAGACTTCATTTCATTATTTCTTCCCCTCCCCCCGCCAAACACAATCTCTCTTCCAAATTTTCCAGTTTCCCTAGAGGATACCACCATCCTTCTAGTCATTCAGGCTTATAACCTTGATGTCATCCCCACACATTCCACTTTCATTTACCCCATACATCCAAGCTCTTGTCAAGTACTATCATTTCTACTACGTCCCCTTCTCTCTACTCAAATGGCTACAACCCTCCTTAAGGCTCTCATCATCTCCTGGCTGAGCTATTGCACTAGGCTCCTAACTGGTGTCTCTGTGTCAGTCAAGACTCTCTCCCTAATCCAATCCACACACACCAATCAAAATTACTTTCCTAAGTCACAGATGGGATCATGTCACTCTCCCACTCAAAAAATTTCAATAGCTCCCTATTACCTCTAGAATCAAATATAAACTGACATTTCCAGTCCCCTTCACAGACTGGCTCCCACTTAATTTTCTAACTATGGAAGGAAAAAAAATGTCCCAAGGACATATCAAAGGAATCCTCTTTCTAAATTAGGGCAGTGCCTAGGGGAAACTGCCATTTAGAACTCCTCTGAAGTAGAGATAGAGTGAAAGAGAGATAGCCAAACACATACAAAGAAAGCCAGAGAAGACAGAAATTTCCCAACTGTGAAACAAGAGGAATTGTCCCAAAGTATAGACAAATGTTCAAGCAGCATACCTCATTCTGCAACTTTACCATTCAATGAGAAGTTGGGATATCTCTCTAAGCTCCATTCCAACTCTAAGAAAATATGCATTCCTAAATCACTTAACATATATACAAAATGCCCCAAAGTCTTAGTGCAGCTTTAAGTTTTTAACAATTTTTGAAACACTGCATATCTACTTATGTGTATAGTTATGTGTCTATAGCATTAATTTTATACACAGATATAAGTATAGATATATTCCCATATCATTAATAGATAGATAGATAGATAGATAGATAGATAGATAGATAGATAGATATGTGTATGTGGTATATATGTGATGAGGTACAGGCTCTGGGAACCCCCTTGAACTCTGATTGAATCTTCCCATTCGATTAAGCATTTGCATGAGGCCATAAGCCTTTGATTGTGGCTCTGCCCAAACCTTTGTTACTAGCTTGGCCCTCCATTATCCCCCTAGCCCTGACCTTAGATCCTCAACTGTTACACCCTTGAACTGGCCTAGCCCACCATTGTCTGTTGTCTTCACTTCACCCATTTGCTGGAGTCTGACCTCCTTAACTCCTCCTAAAGACCCTCACCAAACTCATTACTGGAGTCTGACCTCATCTGCCTCCTCCTGAAGACCCCCCCAAACTCCTCCTCTAGACCACCCCTAGATTCCTCCCATAACCTTTATGTATATAAGATCTCATCTTGCCTCCACGTGTGAGAGCGCCATAGAATTTTCTAGGAGGAAGGCCAGAGAATGATTTAGCAGACTTACTCTGTGTCGGATGATTCTGGCCCGCCTGCCCAATGCAAGCATCACAGATACTGAGGCTCCTTAAGAGTCTACCCAATATGGCTAACTTTTTTTTTTTTTAAAGCAATTGGGGTTAAGTAACTTGCTCAAGGTTACACGGCTAGTCATTATTTATGCGTGGGTGCTCATTTTCTGAGGCCGGATCTGATCTTGGGTCATCCCAACTCCGAAGCCGGCACTCTTACTCACTGTGCCACCTAGCCGCCCCTTTAGGGCAATTGGGGTTAAGTAACTTGCCCAAGGTTACAAGGCTAGGTTTTTGTTTGTGTGGATTAAGTGTCCGAGGCCGGCTCTGAACTCAGGTCCTTCTGACTCCAGGGCCGGCTCACTGCGCCACCTAGCCGCCCCTCAATATGGCTAACTTTTAATAAACTTTGCTTTTCTTTGGCTGAAAGAAGACTTGAGTTGAATTCATTTGGCAGGACCCAGCATGTTGGTATTCTGGCGTCTTGAGCACCTCTACCCCATACCTCATCATTTTTATGACTAATCTCATCATATGCATATATGATATAAACAGAAACATCAGTCATGTGTCTCATGACACTGAGAAGCTCAATTTATATAACCCAGTTTCCCCATCTGAAAAAGTCAGCCCCTGGAAGTTCTAACTCCCCATCAAGTTCAGAGCATCCTGGAAGCAAAGGGCCATCAGTGGCTGGCTAGTGGCAGGCTCACCAAATATCAAGCCTTGCTCTTAGATACCCCTGACCTAACCCTTCAGATGTGCCGCACACTTAACCCAGCAACCCTCCTCCCACAGTGCCCACTCAGATGGGCAACCCTCCTCTCACAGTGCCCACTCAGATGGGCAACCCTCCTCCCACAGTGCCCACTCAGATGTCCTAGTTCATGATTTAGAGGAGATCCTGAACTGTGTTTATGCCAGTCAAGCTGATTTGAAAGATTCTCCTCTCCTGAACCCCAAAGCAGTCTGGTACACAGATGGTTCAAGCTCTATTGAACAAGGGATCAGGAAAGGTAGATATTCAGTGGTCAGCCTCTACCAAACCGTAGAGGCCAAACCCCTGTCCCCTGCAATCTCTGCCCAGAAGGTAGCATTGATAGCACGCACCACAGCCCTAGAGCTAGAGGAAAATAAACAAGTAAACATTTTCATTGACTCAAAAATATGCTTTCCATGTTCTACATGCCCATGGAGCAATTTGGAAAGCAGGGATATCTGACAGCAAAAAATTCCCCTATTAATCACGCACAGGAGATTTCACATCTCCTCCAAGCTGCCCTCTGAGGTAGCTGTTATCTTTTGCAAAGGCCACCAGAAAAGGGAAACCGATCAGGCTGTGGGAAATTGCCTGGCAGACACCTCAGCAAAGTATGGTGCCCTCCAGTTGACTATACTGGCTCCTTTATTCCCACAGCTCCCCTATTCCTGTACACTTTCTTATAGCCCTTGGGAACAGGCCCTTGCTAAGGAAAGGGGATACTCTCCTTCCTCCTCTGGGTAGTTTCAAACATCCTCAGGACAACTTCTTATCTGAGAGGAAAGTCAATGGAAGCTTCTTTTTGGCTTACACCAGGCCACACACCCAGGGAACACTGCCCTCCAGTCTCTGATAAAGCCCATTTCTACTCACAGTAAGCTAGGAGAAACCATCAGACAAGTCTGTCGGGCCTGCCCAACCTGTGCTCAGGTAAATCCTGAAGGGGCAGTCAAACCTCCTCCCCTTTTAAAACCTGGTCAGAAGAGGAGTACCAACCCAGGTGAAGACTGGTAGATTCTACACATATGTCCCCATGTAGGGGTTTCAAATTTCTTTTGGTTTTTGCTGACACCTTTACTAATTGGGTAGAAGCTTCCCCTTGCAGAACTGAAAAGGTTCAGGAGGTATCAAAGTTCCTATTAAAGGAAATTATACCTCATTTTGGCTTGCCTGGCTCCTTACAGAGCGACAATGGCCCAGCTTTTATTTCACAGATGACCCAGGCAGTGGCAAGGACACTTAAAATCACTTACCACCTCCACTCAGCTTGGAATCCAAAATCCTCTGGTAAAGTAGAGAAAACGAATCATACCCTTAAGTGGGTCCTTACTAAGCTATGCATAGAAACCTGAGAAGATTGGGTTAAGAATCTCCCCATCAGGCTGCTCAGAGTCCAAATCACATCTTGGAAAAATATCAAGCTTAGTCCCTTTGAACTCATGTATGGGAGACCCTTCCTAACCTCTGACATCCTGGTGGACCCAGAACAGCATTTAATTACCCAATTTGCAACTCAGTTAGGAGCTGTCAGGAATGCCCTGACTGAATATGCCAATAAGTATCTCTCAAAACCTCTTGGCAATGAAAAGGAGCATCCAGCTGCAGTACAACCTGGAGATTAGGTCTACTTAAAGTCATGGAAAACCCAAAAGGGAGAACAGTTAGATATCAAATGGAAGGGACTCTACCAAGCCATACTCACCACTCCAACGACAGTAAAACTCGGTCTCCCCAGCTGGACTCATAACTCTAGGATTATTTACCACCTCTTGCTTCCCCCCAGAGACTCTAGAATATACCTGTGAGCCACTGGAGGACCTCAAGCTACTGTTTAGAAAGGCCCCAGCCCCCTCCAGCAAAAAGGATAAAAAAAAGGTGAAATTATAACTGCCTTTTTCCTTTTGGCCTTGACATAGTCATCTTTAATTTCATCCAGGAAAATTGTCCTTTATACCAGGGAAATTGTCTTTTCTCTCTCTCTCCCTCTCTTTGGTGCCTGTTTGGTCTTCATTTGCTTAACCTCTTTGCCAGGTTTGTCTCCTACAGGGTTCAAGCCATCAACCTCTGGGTGACCACTAAGGCTATGCAAATCTCCAACTGAATCCAAGTTCTCCAGCCCACTGGACCTGGCATCATCCACATTCCAGAGTTTGACCCCTTGAATGTAAAGTGTGACCCCCTTGAACAGGACACAGAGAGGCAGGGACAGTTCTATGCCCCTTGCCAGCAGGAAGCACTTTCAGAAGCTGAGACCTTCGCCCTTTATCCCAAAGGAATTTGGGTCCCATTTGTTTGAGGGGTAATGATGAGGTATGGGCTCTGGGAGCCCCCTTGAACTCTGATTAAGTCGTCCTATTTGATGAGGCATTTGCCTAAGGCCATAAGCCTTACACAGGGGCTGGGCCCAAACCTCTATTACTAGACTTCCTACCCGTGAGCCTATCAAAATATCAATCCACCCTAGAACTGGCCTAGCCCACCATTATCTGTAGTCTCCAGGTAGCCTCCAGCAACTTCTCACCCTTAATCACTCACTGACCCTCCCCAAACTCCTCCTCTAGACCACCCCTAGATTCCTCCCACAACCTTCTGTATATAAGACCCCATCTCGTCTCCATGTGTGTGAGAGCACCATAGAATGACCTAGCATAGGCTTACTCTGTGTCCAATAAGACTTGAATTGAATTCATTTAGCAGAACCCAGAGTATTGGTATTTTGGGATTTCCAGAGCAACCCTAACCTTCTTTATGGGTAAACTCTTCCGTAGGACAGTGTGGCTGGGAGGCCCTAGTTGTGGATTAGGAGTAGATAGGAGTGCCCAAAGTTGGACTCCAGGACAGAGTTCAGAAAGTAACAGTAAAAAGGATCTGAGGCTTGGGACATTATTACCCACATCTCAGGATTTGAACTTGATTATAATAAGAAGCTGCTAAAAAAATACAACAAAATAAAAATGAGTAAGCAAAGGAGAAAGAACCTAGCTACTATGGAGATAGAAAAGATTTGGCTTCCTATTCAGAGGAAGATAGTGGAGCTAAGAAAGCCAATCCTTTTTCAATAATAAATGTTAAATGATCACAAGCCCAAAAAGAGTTTGGAAGAACCTTAAAAGGACTTTAAAAATCAAATATGAGAGATCAACAAAAAATCATAAGAAAAAAAAGAGCAATCCAAGAAAATTATGACAAGAAAGTCAACCAACTAGAAACAGAGAACCAAAAACTTAAGAAAATAATTCCTTGAAAATTAGAACTGAGCAAGGAAAAGCTAATAATGCTATAAGACACCAAGAAATAATAAAACAAAATCAAAAGAATGAAAAAACATAAGAGAACATGAAACATCTCATCAGAAAAACAACTGATCTGGAGAACATATGGAGGAGAGATAATAGAAGAATAGTCAGACTACCTGAAAGATTAAAAAAAAAAATCTTGACACAATATAAGAAATTATTAGGAAAATTGCCCTGAAATTCTAGAACAAGAAGGCAAAGCAGAAATTAAAAAAAAAAAATCCACAGATCAACACTTGAAAAAGATATCAGAAGGAAAAACTACAGGATTATCATAGTCAAGTTTTGAAGCTCCAAGGTTAAGGAAAAATATTGCAAATAATAACAACAAAATTTAAATATCGTGGGGTGACAATCAGGATTATATAAGACCTAGAAGCCTGAAAGACAGTAGGTCTTAAAACACTAGATTTCATAAAGCAAAGAGTTGGGGTTACAACCAAGGGTAACTTACCTAGCAAAGTTAAGTATAACCCTTAATGGAAAAAAAACTGAAATTTAATGAGCTAAAAGACTTTCAGGTTGGGGCAGCTAGGTGGCACAGTGAGTAGAGCGTCAACCAGTCAGGTCCCAGAAGGACCTGAATTCAGATCCGACCTCAGACATTTAATGCACACACAAACAAAAACCTAGCCTTGAGACCTTGGGCAAGTTATTACTTAACCCCAATTGCCCTCCAAAAAGCAAAAAAAACAAAAACAAAAAAAAAACACTTTCAGGTATTTGTGACAAAGGAAAATTCAAGTATAAGATGCAGGAGAAATATAAGATAAACATTAAAGACCAATTATAAGGGATACAATAAAGACAAACTGTGCACTTCTTACACATGAAAATGTTATCAGTATTCTTATGACTGTCATTATTTGGGTGGTTTGATAGACTTGAGCTATGCTGCATTTGATGGGTTGATTTTTAAAAAACCTACATAAGGAGAAATTACATGGAATAATTATCTCATACAAATGAGGCATGAAAGGAAGAACTGAAACAGAAAAGCAAGTGAGAGAGGGAGGACTGGTAGTGCTGAACTTTACTCTCATAGGAAACAGGGAACAACATATACATCTACAAGGGTATAAAAATCTTCTAAATTAAAAAAAAAATAGAAGAGTGAGGGGATAGGAAAAAGGAGGACTTTTAGAAGGGTGTGTAGATTAAGAATTAGGATGGCAGGGGATAAGAGAAATTCTTAGAAAGATAGGTATATTAAAGTAAAGGGTAGGGAAAGAGTTAGGGAGGGACTCTTATAGAGGTGAGTAGATTAAGGAACAGGAAGACAAGGTTGCATGAAGAAGTAAATTAGAGGAATGAGGAGGGACAGAACAAATAGGGTAAGAAGGATAATGAAGAATATAGGATGGAGAGAAATACATACAAGTAATTATAACTTAGAATGTGAATGGGATGAATTTACCCATAAAACAGATATTAGAATGGATTAAAAAGCTGAATCAACAATGTCATTTTAACACAGTTAAAAAAAGAGATATGCACAGAGATAAAGGGCTAGAGTAGAATTTATTGTGTAAAAAAACCTGGGGTAGTAATCATGATCTTAGACAAAGTTAAAACAAAAATAGATTTAATTAAAAGAGAAAAGCTAAAATAGATTTAAAAGAGAAAAATAGGGGGGCGGCTAGGTGGCACACAGTGAGTAGAGTGTCGGCCCTGGAGTCAGAAGGACCTGAGTTCAGATCCAGCCTCAGACACTCAACACACACACAAACAAAAACCTAGCTTGGGCAAGTTACTTAACCCCAGTAGCCCTCCAAAAAAAAAAAAAGAGAAAAATAGGGAAACTACACTGTGTCACCAATATTATTCAACGATGTTTTCAACCATCTAAAATAACTAGACAATATAAAAAACTTGAGAATATACCAGCCAAAACAGACACTGGAACTACAGGAACATAAACAAAATATTCTTTATACAAATAAAGTCAGATTTAAATAACTTGAGAAATATTTATTGTTCATGGGTAAGTAGTCAATACAATAAAAAATGACAATTTTACCCAACCAGTCTATTTATTCAATGCCATCCCAATTAAATTACTAAAAAGAAAATTTGTTTTACTGAGTCAGAAAAAATAATAATAAAATTTAAAAGTACACAACAGGAGTGGCTAGGTGGTGTGTAAATAAAGCACTGATCTTGGAGTCAGGAGGACCTGAGTTCAAATCTGGCCTCAGACACTTTGACACACTTACTAGCCGTGTGACTTTGGGCAAGTCACTTAACCCCAATTGCCCTCCAAAAAGCAAAAAAAAAAAAAAAAAAGTATACAACAGAGAATAAAAGAAAACTCAGGAAGCACAGAAAAGCTGGGCTTCTTTGAAAACAATGTGTAAGATTTATCACATAGGATTTTGTGGAATGGAAATTCATTGTTCTATAAAACCGAATCTTCTCATATTCTGCTGCGGACTTTGACGTGCTCCTGTTTTTGCTTTTTTCATTTTGCATCAGTTTAAAATGAGTCATTTTCTTACATTTTGAATTTAAACAAAAGGTTCAGATCCTATACAAAAACAGAAGCAACAAAGACCACCCACCCCTTTCACTGTGATCCCTCTGGGATTAACAGAATTTGGCATTCTTTTTCTTAAAGTGGACTTTAAATGAACTACCACTCAAAACAACAGACATTTATGGCGTCTTCCTTTTAAAACATGTAACAATTTACTGCTGTTTGTTCTACAGTACTTAGTCAAGAAAAAGTCTTACCAGAACTGATGTGTTGAACCTTCTGCATAAGCAAAACTCAGCAAAAAGGTAAGCAATTAGTATATTCAGTTGAGCCCCTGCAGCAAGTTCTTGTGGGTTACTCTTTCTTAAAATGCAACACCTTAAAAGAAGGGGGGAATTAAGAGTTAATATTTGTCTGTTTCTTTTTTTTTTTTTTACAAGACAGTCAACTTAACTTTCTTATTTCCAAAATAAGGTCTGTTTAAGTAATATTAAGAACAAAAATCTGAGCAAATTGAATTATTGATAGTATGTATAACATTTAAAATTCTTACTCTCAGAAAAAATTACTATGTTTTGTACATGAGATCTAAAACATTTCCTGAACTTCATGGCTTAATATTATTTAAATGATAATCAGTTGAATACAATCAGTAGAATTCTGTCAGTGAAAGCTTTATATAAGTCCTTTCTTTTTAATAATCCAGTTTAAGAACTCTACTATTGTCTTCTTTTTGTTTTTAAAAACAAAATTTTAGAGCTCCTTTATGATTTACATTACCACATTACTGTATCTAAATAAAGCACCTTTATGTTAAAAATTATTTTTTATCTCAATATACACAAGTTTTAGAGAGCTCTAAAACAGTCAAGATTCCAACATAAAGTAGAAAAACTAAGTGAGGAAAATTCCTAAAACAGACAACTCTCTCTTATTCATAGTCCAGTCATTTTGCAAGGCAAGTTAGAACTATGCCCAAAAAAGAGTCACCAAGCTGTGACTTAACAATATCAATCAATACTTTGGGGTCTATACCCCCAAATAAATCAAATGGAAAAAAAAGATTCACAGCTACAAAAATATTTGTAGTAGCACTTTTTTGTGGTGGTAAAGAACTGGAAATTAAGGGAATACTCATTAATTAATAGAAGGAATGGCTGAAGTGGTTCTAGTATGTGAATGTTATAGAATAATTATACTGTAAGAAATGAAGTAGACAGCTAGAGAAAAATTTGGAAGGACCTGTGTGAAGCACTAATGTTGAATAAAATGAGAAAAACCAAGAAAACAAATAATATAACAACAACAGTACTATAAAAACATTGTTTGAAATTTTTTGAGACTTAAAAAGTCTAATTAATACAATGATCAATCACAATTCCCTAAGACTCATCTTGAAATATACCACCCACTTCCTGAAAGATGATGGACTCAGAAAGCAGACAGACATACATACATACATGCATGCATGCATACCTACATACACACATATTCATGGCTAAAGTGAGAATCTGTTTCACTTAATTACATATATTTGTTTCAAGGATTTTTTTCTTTTTCAGTTGTACAGGGAGTGGGACAGGGAGGTAAAAAAGCAGATTTTAATTGGGTTAAAATTGTTATCTTCTGGGGAGGGCAGAACCAAAATGACAGAGGAAAGTCAGGGACTTACCTGAGCTCTCCCTGCCCCAAACCACTACAAATACCTTTTAATAATGATTCTAGGGTCGGCTAGGTGGCGCAGTGAGTAAGAGCGCCGGCCTCAGAGTTGGGATGACCTAGGATCGAAACCGGCCTCAGAAAATGAGCACCCACACATAAATAATGACTGGCCGTGTAACCTTGAGTAAGTTACTTAACCCCAATTGCTTTAAAAAAAATGATTCTAAACAAATTCTAGAGCAGAACCCACAAAGAGACACAGTGAAACAATTTTCCAGCCCAAGACATCTTAGAAGGGTGGCAGGAGAAAGCAGTGGTGGTTTCCAGACCTCTCAGCCCATAGATGATAAGGGGATTGAAGAACATGTTAGAAGGAGATTTACAGGGGGTCCCTTTGCAGGACTCTATTGCATTGCCTATAGTTGAATATGGGTCACAGTCCTGGGTCTTAGTCCCAGTGCGAGGAGGAACACTGGCACAGTAGAGCTTGCAACCACAGTGGAGAGAAAACCCTGGTCATTGTTCCAGGGTTGAAAAAAGTTGTGGTCCTCACAAACCAGTGCACAGTAAAGGAGAGTAGTGAACATACCTCTCTCTACATCATACCACTTTGGGAAAGCCAAAAACGTAACAGGTCCCCAGAATTATGTCTGAAAACAGTTGCACAAAAAACAAAACAAAACAACCTAAAACCTCAAGCTTGGGACAGTGCACCCTCCACTTGGGAAGCAGAGTCCTACTTCAGCATAGAGTTAAAAGTCAAGAAACAGGCTGGACAATGAGCAAATGAGAAAAAAATTCTGACCACAGAAAGTTACTATGGTAGCAATGAAGATCAAAACCGACATGAAGAAAAAGAAACCAAGTCAAAACTCCTACATCCAAAGCCTCCAAGAAAAATATAAATTGGTCTCAGGCCACAGAATAGCTCAAAGTATTTTAAAAACCAAGTAAGAGAGGTAGAGGAAAAATTAGGAAGTAAAATGAGAGTGAGCCAAGAAAATCATGAAAAGAGTCAACAGCCTGCTAAAGGAGGCACAAAAGAAAACTGATGAAAATAACACCTTAAAAACAAAAGAGGCCAAATGGTAAAGGGGGCACAAAGATCCAAGGAAGAAAAGAATACTTTTTTGTAAAGCAGAATAGGCCAAAAGGAAAAAAGTTACACAGAAATTCACTAGAGAGAAGAACTCTAACTTAAAAAGCAGAATTGGCCAGATGTAAAAGAAGTGTACAAAAGTTCATGAAGAGCATAATTCCTTAAAAATTAGAATTGGGTACGTGAAACTAATGACTTTATGAGACATCATGAAACAACCGAAATCAAAAGAATAAAAAACAGAAGAAAATGTGTAATATTTCATCAGAAAAACAAATGACCTGGAAAATAGATCCAAGAGAGATACTTTAAGATTTATTGAAAAGTCATGATCAAAAACAGAACTTAGATATCATCTTTCAGAAATTAAAAATGGTTCAGCATCTGACATACCACCACAGGCTGTCCTACAATACAGCTTCCAACAAAACTCGGCTGTCACGAACCCCAGGTAACAGAATTGTTTACCTTTATACCAAGAAAAGCACCAAAATCAGCCTGTGGTGTGTGCCCAGGAAGACTTCGAGGTGTTCATGCAGTGAGACCTAAAGTGCTTATGAGGCTATCAAAGACAAAAAAGCATGTCAGTAGGGCTTATGGTGGCTCCATGTGTGCCAAATGTGTCTGTGACCGGATCAAGCATGCTTTCCTGATTGAGGAACAGAAAATTGTTGTGAAGGTGTTGAAGGCACAAGCACAGAGTCAAAAAAGTAAATAAAAAGTATATGTTTTTCGAATAATAAAGAAAATTAAAATGTGAAAAAAAAAGAAATTATTAAGGAAAACTGCCCTGATATTCTAGAACCACAAAATAAAATAGAAAATTGAAAGAATCCACAGACCACCTCCTAAAAGAGATCTCAAAATGAAAATTTCCAGGAGTATTACAGCCAAATTCCAGACCTCCTAGATAAAGGAAAAAAATACTGCAAGTAGCCAAAAAGAAATAATTCAAATACTTGGGAGCCAAAGTCAGGATAACACAAGATTTAGAAGCTTCTACATTAAAAGAGGGTTTGGAAGATGATATTCCAGACAGCAAAGTAGTTAGGATTAAAACCTAGAATCACCTACCACACAAAGTGAATATATAAATGGACATTTAACGATATAGAGGACTTCCAAGCAATCCTGAGGAAAAGACCAGAGCTGAATAGAAAAACTGACTTCAAATACAAGATGCTAAAGCAGTATAAAAAGGCAAACAAGAAAGTGAAATCATCAGGGATTTGATAAGGTTAAAGTGTTTATATTCCTACATGGGGAAATTATATTTATAATTCTTAAAATCTTTCTCGTTGTAAGGGCAATTAGAAGGAGTATACATAGACAGAAAGCAGAGGTATGAGTTGAATGTGATGGTAAGATTATCTAAAAAATAAAATTAAGCAATGAGAAAGGAAAATGTACTGGGAGAAGGGGAAAGAGAGGAGTAGAATAGGACAAATTATCTGACATAAAAAAGGCCTGAAAGAGATTTTACAGTGGAGGGGGAAATAAGGGGAAGGGAAGCACATGAATCTTACTCTCATCGGAATTGGCTCAAAGAGGGAATAATATACCCATTCAGTTGTATATATAAACCTTTCTTACCATAAAGGAAAGTAGGAAGGAAAGAGGTGAAGTGAAGGGGGAGGGGGAGAACTGATAGAAGGAAGGGAATTTTGAGAGAGTCAGAAAGGGAAAGACAGAAGCAAAACACTTCTGAGAATAGGACAGAGCTGGAGTGGCTAGGTGGTGCAGTGAATAGAGTTCAAAATCTGGCCTCAGACACTTAACACAAAAACTAGCCTGTGACTTTGGGCAAGTCACTTAACCCCAGTTGCCTTCTAAAAAGCAAAAAAAAAAAAAAAAAAGAGAGAGAGAATAGGACAGAGTAAAGGGGGTAGAGAGAGTAGGATAAATAGGAGTGTTTCTCTGACAAAGACTATTTCTCAAACATAGAAAACAGAGACAAATTTATGGAAATGAGAGCCATTCCTCAACTGATAAATGGTCAAAACATATGAATGGGCAGTTTTCAGACAAAGTAATCAAAGCTATCTATTGTCATGAAAAAAAAAATGTTCTAAAGTACTACTGATGAGAGAAATGCAAATTAAAACAACTCTGGGCTACTACCTCACACTTAGCAGACTGGCTAATTTGACAGAAAAGAAAAATGACAAAAGTTGGAGGTGTGGGGAAATTAAAACACTAATGTTATTATTGGTGAAGTTGTATACTGATTAGACCATTTTGGAGGGCAACTGAGAACTATGCCCAAAGGGCTATAAAACCATGCATACTCTTTGACCAAGCAATACTCCTACTAGGTCTATATCCCAAAAGACAAAAAAAAAAACAGAAAAGGACGTATGTGTAAAAAAATATTTGTAGCAGTTCTTTTAGTGGTGGCAAAGAATTAGAAATTGAGGGGATGTCCATCAAATGAAGAATGACTGAACAAGTATATGACTGTGATGGAATACTATTGTGCATAAAAAGAAATGATGAATAAGATGCTCCCAGAAAAACATGGAAAGACTTATATGAGCTGATACAAAGTAAAATGAGCAGAACCAGAACACTGTACAAAGTAACAGCAATATTGTAATGATGATCTACTATGAATAAATTAGCTATTCTGAGCAATATAATGATCTCAGACAATTCTGTAGGACTTATGATAAAAGGTGCTGTCCATCTCCAGAGAAAGAACTGGTATAGCCTGAATGCAAATTAATGATGCTTTTTGGAAATGCATTTTTGCATTTGCATTTGCATAGGTTATCATGTATAACCTATGTCAAACCGTTTGCCTTCTCAATGAGGGGAGTAGGGGAGAGAGGAAGAAATTTTGAAATTCAAAATCTGGGGAAAAAATGTTAAAACTGTTTTTACATGTAACTGGAGAAAAAATTATTAAGTGAGAAAAGAAAACGTATCTTGTTCTGGTCCCCTCTGATCATCTTCTAAACAGTATAATGAGTTTTTAAGTAGCTAGTATAAAGTAACAATAGCAATGGGATTGCAAAGGGGAACCTAGACTACAAACTGTCTGAATTAACAAAGGAGTATGATTTACATACAGTAATCAAAAATCATATCCTGAGACTATGTGCTAAATCAGAGGAAACCATCTAGGCCTTGATGTCAGGACCTTTGGGTCATATGATACACAAACCTCAGATGCGCTCCAGACATGCACAGGAAGAAAAAAAGAATACCAAATGTTGCTCATAACTTTGAGATTTCGGTATGTTAACCAACTGTTGCTAACCCCAAGGTGGCAGGGATAAGGTAAGTTCTGTCCCCCAAGAAAACCCTATAAAAATGAGATCCCCAAATTTCTGGCCTCCAAAATATTCTTCCATCAGGTCCGTGTTGCCAAGTGATCCCAAGTCTAATCCAAGGTTATGGGAGTAATACTCTCTGCTTCCCCTTCTCCCCCATTCTCTTTCCCACCACTGCCACCCTTCCCCCACCACTCCCATTCCTATGTAGTCTGCCTCTGTACCCCACTCCTTTTTGCTACTCATCTCTACTTTCTGTGATGTTCACCCCAGAAGCCTTTTTGCCTTATCAAAGTGTGACTAAAACATTACTCCCCTGTGGGCCACTGTGATCTTTCCCAGCAAGTACTAGGTGTGCCTACCCCATTTCATAATTCCATAAAATTAGTAATTCATTAAGTGAAAATCATAGTTAAAAAAACACCTCTCCATTACTCATATTAATAGAAAAAACTGAGCCAGCACCAAACAAACTATGAAAAATGATGCACTACTTTGTAATATGCACAAAGACACAGGAATTATATATTAACCCTTACCTACATGTATCATTCCCCAATTCGTAAAAGGACCCAAATAGGCAAGAATAATTCACTTTTCATTAATATAGTTAGTTCTTATACCCCTACACACTGAATTCCTGGCCAAATTTGTTGCGACAATTCTAGTATACAATTTAAAAAAAATTTTTTTCTACTTGAGCCAGTACTACAATTGAGAGCTTTTCATTAGTTTTACTGTTAAATTTTAAAATAGTCTACCAATAGCAAGGAATATATGCTAGTTATGTTGTAAATAAGCTTTAATACTATAAGTCAAAAAGAAATTTCAGACTCCTTTTGCAAAATTAATACTGGGTTTTAATCTTTCACTGCTGAGAGTGAACTGTCTAATTTATTTAAAATATTTTAAGTTAAATTTAATTTTCAGTTATTTCAAAGACCAATGGGGCGGCTAGGTGGCACAGTGAGTAGAGCGCTGGCCCTGGAGTCAGAAGGACCTGAGTTCGGATCAGGCCTCAGACACTTAACACACACAAACAAAAAAAAAAAAAACCCTAGCCGTGTGACCTTGGGCAAATTACTTAACCCCAAATGCCCTCCAAAAAGAAAAAAAAAAGACCAATGATACAAAAAGAAACTAATTTTCAGGGGCACTAAATCCTATTCAAATTGTACAACTTTTTAAGAAAATCAATGACAATCAACTTCTACGTCAGGATGAGTTCTCAAGTTTTATCATTTTGTATGGTAGAACATAAAAATAAAACTAACAATTGAAAGTCTATAGTTCTCCACTTATGTATTCACAACTTAGCCCCATAAATGCTTTGTTATTTATGATTTGTATGTTTATACCCTCAATTTTATAAAGGAAACAAATTGCTATATTTTCTAATAATTCAACTGGGATATTGTATACTTATCTACTAATCTCATGTCCTTCAAAAAACTAAATCACAATAAACAAGGTAGTGGGAGGTAGTATGATAAAATGGATGAACCAGACTCAGAGCTTGGAAGAGCTGGGTCCAGTTCTCACTTCCTACTGCAAGAGACAATGCTCTAAGGTGAAAACCAGTTGATGTAAGGAGCTTCTTCAATGGAAGTAACTAGAACAACAAAATCACAGGTCAAGACCAAAAACAAAAAGCCCAAGTCAGTAAAGTAGTCAGCCATTAAAGGCCAATAATATAATATATATTACCAACCATCCCAATCCATGCAAAGGGATAATATTGTCATGTAGCAGTAAGCTGATGTAGATAAAACTCTTTATTTGATAAAAAAAAATCAACCACATTCAAAGGACCTGAGAAGTCAAACAACCACCACCCCAAGTCTCTTAAAAGTATTCTATCAGATAAGACAGTATGTACAAGTTTCTTTGACATTTTTGAGCTTCTCATCTTCTATCTGTAGCAGGGAAGCAAGATAACTGAAGCTGAAAAAAATGGGCTATATATGCTATACAAAACATGCTCATTGTTGAAATTTTAAAATAAATGTTGAAAGTATATCAAGAGCCCTTTTTTAAGGCTGTTAAGCACTTACGAGATGTGAGACAGAAAGAACGTATTGAGCCCTGGGGGTACAAATACAAGCAAACTTACTTACACTCTAGTAAGAAGAGGAGGGTATCACTAAAAGGAAAATTCGGGTAGGGGGAGGGAGGGAGGAAGAAAAGGAGAGAGGGAGAGAATAGCATGGGAATGCATGCCTGAATAAACAATCTTGAAAGCAGCATGGTATGGAATTGGCTGAGAAATGAGGTGGAGGCCTGGATCTGGGCTTAAAGATTCAGTTATATAAGGTGACAATCACCTATCAGAACCCAAGGTGCTTTCAAGGCAGAGTCCAAGTTCAAGGTTTCAAAGGGAGCAAAATGAAGATAATGGTCAGAGTACATGCAGAATGGGTTGGAAATAGGGATTAGGAAGTGACAGGAGGTCACTTTTTTGTCTGTATTTATGTTAACAATATGATATAGTCAAAGAGCTGGAAATGGATTTCATAGGCCAAGCTTCTCATTTTAAAGATAAGGAAACTGAAAATCCAGATAGGTAAGTGACTTGCTCAAGACCATACATCTTTTAAACATCTAAGGAGAGACATTATATATTTGGGAAAAAAAATTTTGTGATGAAAAAATTTTATCATCACTTATTCAGCCAAGTTACAAAACTTCTCCCAAATTGTATTATAAAAATTTAAAGCAAACAAAAAAAAAATTGAGAGATATGAGTACCACATTCAAGTCTCCTACATACCCTCCATTCAAAGAACTTATGAGTAATGAGAGGCAGTGGTATAGTGGATAGAGAGCTGGCCTCAGGAGTCAGGAAGACCTGAGTTCAAGTTCCATCTTGAAAGCATGCTAATTATGTAATCCCGGGTGGGTTATTGGGTTATTTAACTTCTTGGTAACCCAAGCAACTCTCTAAGAGGAGAAGTTGTTGGGCAGGCGGCACACTGATAGAGGGGGCGTTCTTTAATGGGAACTTCTTACATTAAACACAGGGCTGATCCAAAAGCAGGCCTAAGAGACCTGGAAAATCCAAAAAGTAAATTAGTTCCAGAAGAGTACTGTAATGCCATGCACAGAAGCTTTCCAGAAGAATGCTACTGTGAATAGCTTTTAAGATTCTTATTACGGGGGCGGAGCCAAGATGGCGGAGTAGAAACAGCTCCTCCAAGCCTCTCTGCCCCCAGATTCTCCACAAACTATGTAAAAAAGGACTCTGAAAAACTTCTGGAGCCCCAGCACCCACAGAACGACACAGAGAAGCTAACCTCCCGCTGAGGACAGCCCAGCACCCTGCAGGAAGGACCAGCGCAGTGGTCTGGGAGCCGGCAGCGCTCAGAGCACAGGAGCCGAGCCGAGCCCAGGTCCACATGAGCCGAGGTTTTAGCCCCAGGGCGGCAGGGCCAGCAGCCAGCTGGAGGAACCCCAGAACACCAGGAACTGTGGAGATTCCAGAATTATCAACATAGACTTGCCTAGGACAAAGTAAGAGGTTAGTGTCCTATGGACTTTGGGACCTGTATTTGGGGAATGCGTCAGCTCCCTCCCCTGGGGGCTAGAAGCCTCTGAGGAGACACGCCATTTTGTAGTTTTCAGAGGCATTTCCGGCTCCCAGCCTACAAATCGTGGGGAGATCCAGCGATCAGTCTTGGGGGGTAATCGCTCTTGCTTTAACCTCCCTGGATCTGGATTGTGATCTAGGGTGGAAGTTGTGGGTGGGTTTACAGCTTGCCAGAAACGGAAGTTGCCCCCCACACGTTCGGGACGAAAATTCCTCTATCTGGCCTTAAAGCCATAGTGTGGCAACAAGCCCAAAAGTCAAGTAATTAAGTGGCAACATGCCAAGGCAAAGGAACAGAAAAATGCAACCCTAGACTCCTATTTTGGGGGCATAGAGCGGGAAAAGGACTGTGAGGTCAGAAGTCCTGCTCCAAAAGCCCCAGGGGAAAACATGAGTGGGTTGCAGGCCATAGAGGACCTTAAGAAGGACTTTAAAAATCAAATAAGAGAAGTGGAGGAAAATTAGAAAGAGAAATGAGAAGGATGCAGGAAAAGTATGAAATGAGGGTCAACAGCCTGACTGAGGAAAACAACACCTTAAAAAATAGACTAGCTCAAATGGCAAAGGAGGCCCAAAAGGGCAATGAGGAGAAGAATGCCTTAAAAAGTCGAATTTGCCAGATGGAAAAAGAATCTCAAAAGTTCACTGAGGAGATTCATTCCTTCAGAGTTAGACTGGAGCAAATGGAAGCTAATGACTTTATGAGAAATCAAGATGCTGTTAAGCAGATCCAAACAAATGAAAGATTAGAAGGCAATGTGAAATATCTCATGGGAAAAACCACTGACCTGGAAAATAGATCCAGGAGAGACAATTTAAAAATTATTGGACTACCTGAAAGCCATGATCAAAGAAAGAACCTAGAAATCACCCTTCAAGAAATTCTCAAGGAAAACTGCCCTGATGTTTTAGATCCAGAGGGCAAAATAGAGGTTGAAAGAATCCACCGATCACCTCCTGAAAAAGATCCCAAAAAGAAAACTCCCAGGAATATTATAGCCAGGTTCCAGAATCCCCAGATCAAGGAGAAAATACTCCAAGCGGCCAGGAAGAAACAATTTCAATATTGTGGAAACACAATCAGAATAGCCCAGGACCTGGCAGCTTCTACACTGAGGGATCGAAGGGCATGGAATATGATATTCCAGAGGGCAAAAGAACTGGGAATGAACCCAAGGGTCACCTACCCAGCAAAACTGAGTATTTTGTTTCAGGGGAAAATATGGTCATTCAGTGGAATAGAGGACTTTCAAGCATTCTTGAGGAAAAACCAGAGTTGAATAGAAAATTTGACATCCAGACACAAGAAGGAAGAGATGCCTGAGAAGGTAATCAGGGAAAAGAAATCAAAAGGAACTTATCAAAGTTGAACTATTTACATTCCTATATGGAAAAGCAATAACTGTGACTGATGATATCTTTCTCACTATGAATATAATGGAAGAAGGGGGTGTGGTCATATGAATACATATGTGAATGTGTGTGTATATGGTTACAGTTATATATGGATAGAGGGCATAGGTTGAATTTGTTGGGAAGGGAGAATACTCAAGGGATGAAATTATGAGGTGAGAGAGGAAAGTGGCAAGAGGAGATGGGGAGAGACATGGTAGGGTAAACTATCTCATGTAGGGGAAGTGGGTGCAAAGGAGGGGGAGAATAAGGAAGGCTAAAAAGGCAAAACCACATTCACATTGAATTTGGTTCAGGGAGAAAATGACATACATACTAAATGGGATATCTCAACCTGCAGCAGGATAGGGGGAAGGGGGATGAGAGGAGGGATGATGGATGGGAGGGCATCCTTGGGGGGAGGGGAGGTTGGAAGTACCCACTATAGAAGAGGGGCAGGATCATGTAGGGAATGGACCAGGTGGGGGGTGGGATAAGTGGGAGGGAATTATAAGCAGCCTTGTACAATATATCTACTATGATAATGTTTTGCATAGCTAGACATGTACAACATATACTGAATTACTTATATCCCAAAAAGGAATGGGTGACAAGGGAGGAAGGAAATGGATCTGAAATTCAAGGTTGTAACATTAAATGTTTCAAATATATATATAAATACTATTATTAATACTCTTTTGCCTATAATTGGGAGATAAGATGTGCAGGCATTGGGACACAAAGATTCATCTTCCTCTAATGGAAAAGTCGATGGGGGTATGGGAGAAGGTATGGGAGAGAGCAGATTGGAGGAAGCGATATCTTGTGGGACTGCTATTCTGGGAGGTTGGGTAGGGGAATAATGGGGGGAAAATGATTGTAACTCAAAATCTGGCGGAAATGAATGATGTAAAACAGAAGTTAATAAAGTATTTGTTTAAAAAAAAAAGATTCTTATTACACAGTACAGTGAACACTCTATTTATTCCATAACAAATCAAAGCAAAACATCCACAGAAAATCAAGGTACTGCATTCACAATATTACAACTTATATTCACAACAGCTCATCATTAAATGGCCAAATAGTTTTCACCAAAGTGGTCACAATATTTAGAACAAAGAACAATCATCTCAAAGTACAATAGTCAAAGTCACTTTTTCCCTCATGGGGCAAAGTCTTCCACTCACCGGGCACTCTTAAGTTAACTCAATCAGTATCACAATATAGTCTCAAAGTACAATAGTCAAAAAGTTTTCCACTCAGGGGGCAAAGTCTTCCACTCATGAGGTACACTAAGTTAACTCAATCAGTCACTTATTCAGCAATCAATTACTAAGTATCAACCCTCTACCCCTAGATCACTAGTAAACTACAATTTCACCATTACTCAGTACCCATGGAGAGGTCTTTTCATCTTGACTTGGGTCCAGTTCTCAGATTCCCTGGATCCCCTTCCATGGTCCCAGATTCTACCTGGATTCACCAGACAGTCACATTGGTTCAATGGCAGACACCTCCCAGTTCCTTGTTCAGCTCTCTGGATAGGTCCTGCTCCAAACTGAAGTTCACAGGGTCCAGTCCATCTCAGATCCTTCACAATTTCTGCTCCCAGGAATTCAAGACTGAACCAAGCCACACACAGACAAAGTCTCAGCATCCTGGTCGTGCTTCCTCAATCTTCTCCTGGGCTCCTGGATTCCTCTGTCACCTGGGTTCCTGGGCTCCTGAGCTCCTCTGTCATCTGGGTTCCTGGGCTCCTGCTCAGAAGAAGCTCCATCACCACAAGTTCTCAGGAAATTCTGGCTCAGTTCTCCATTATTCTGTAGCTGCTCTGCCACCAGATGCTGGTCTTAAGAAATTCTGACTGTGCCTCTTTGGGACTTTTCTTATATACACAGCATTAGCTACTTCCTGTTTCAACCAACCCCTTCCTGTTACATCAGCAACTGGAGACAGGAGTTCATACCTTCTGTTTCCCCAACAGAGGCTTGATCAATTACTAAGTGCTAAGTACCTGCTACCTTTGCCAACACTAAGGGATCTTCAAATTCAAATTACATTACCATTACAAGTATCCAACATTCTTGCTTACTACCTTTCACATACAGTTACAAAAATATAACCTTATTCCATCCCATTCTGCAGAAGAAAAATCAGAAAATGCTCACTAGTCACCAATCTTCCCTAATTTCAAGTTTTCAAGTAAATCTGACTGCCAGTCATCATTATTTAGTCATTTTTCAGCTGTGTCCAACTCTGTGACCCCATTTGGGGTTTTCCTGGCAGAGATACTGGAGTGGTTTGCAATCTCCTTTAACTTTAGGTCCAACTTATGACTCAACCACAGTCACTTAGCATATCCCTTCCCACTGCCCCCCTTCCTACCTTCTTTGAAATTCACTAATGAGAATAGCAGGCCCACTCTCTTGAACTTTGGTGATTAGCAGAACCTCACTAGACAGAACTAAATTTTAATGTAACAATAAATAATGAGGAATTTATAGGAGATCCAAGCATATGACATACAAATAAGAAAAAATGATGTTGAAAGAAAAACACATAAAATGACTACAATAATCAATGCAGAGTGCTGTGGGAAAAGGTATTATTTGTTCCATGAGTTTCTTGTGGAGTCATAATTCATCTAAGAAAGCCTTTTCCACTCGTATGTATTATTCTGATCAGGAAACTACTTTAGATGACGTCAAACCTTTAAAAATCCCACAGAATTACTGCATGCCAAAGCTTTCAAGGAACTGTAAAGATCTATTCCAAGCCTTTCATTTTACAGATGAGCAAAGCAAGCCCCAGAAGGGACTTTCCTAAAATGTCAAATGTGAGACTAAAACCCAGGTCTTCTAACTTCCAGACCAATTCTCTCTGTATTATATAATATGTTCCCTTTCACCACAATGGACTAAAATGCATTTTATACAGGATTTCTCTTAAGACAACAGAGAAGACTGAAAGAAGCACAGGATCTGGAAAATAGGACTTAAATTCAAATCTCACCTATTTATCCATATAATCTTGTCAGAAGTAGAGGGGCTCTTATCTGCCACAGCAAAAATATTATATCTTTAATCAATTCAAATATTTAATAGATACCTACTGTGTGCAGGAAACAGTTCTAGGTACTATCAATCAATAAACTTTTTAAGGACTTCCTATATGTTTTTACACACTGTACTAAGTGTTGGGAATACAAAAAGAGGCAAAAGATAATTCCTGCATTCAAAAAGGCTCACAATCTAATGGATCTAGAAAAGCACTAGGAATACAAAGGCAAAACATGACAATAATTTGACACCTGCATTTAAAAAATTAATTTACTCCCCAAAGTAAAATTGAGTGTTAATGTTTTTAAAAGGCTCTCTAAAATAATGATTCTAATTCAATCACTCATTAAATGCCTGCTATGTATAAGATATAAAAGGCACTGACGATGGAAAAATAAGACATGACACCAATGTTCAATGTATTAAAAGATTCCAATGTAGAAAAGAGAGAAAAGCTATATAACTAATAAATACAACTAACATGAGAATTATAAGCTGCAAGTGTGATATGAGATTAAATAAAATAGATATTACTCCTAACTTGAGGATAAGTGAGCACTAAAGAAGGGGGGAAAATGGTGACATGAAGCTAGGACTCCATAAATATGATCTTGTAGAGATCTGAAAGACCTTTCATGCACAGGGAACAGACCAAACAAAAGGGGAGCTGGAATAACCCTTCATCTCTCTGCCTCCATCACACAGTGACTTCTCTTCCTTTAAGGTTCATGCTAGTCATATCTAGCCATCCAAGCAAAAGAATAATAGCAGGGAAAGACTATAGATTGGATTAAGTGTACGTACATAAAGGACACCCTATGCTAGAAGCAATGCAAATATAAAGACACTGAGAGCTTGACTAATATGATCTCTTAAAGTGAGATAAAATAGCAGAGAAGTGAAATTTAAAAAAAAACTGGTGTCAATACTGAAAATAGAACTAAGAAAACATCAACAATTATAGTCTCTATGTCTACCTTTTTAGCTATAAAAATGTTTTGATGAGAACAGTCTCGTGACAGAAAATATTTGTTGACAGTTTTTTGTAGAGAACAAGGATGATTTTAAAAGTTACATTTTACAGTAAACAACATCAAACAATCAACTGAAAGTTAAAAAATATATAAGCGCCTCCTGATTACTTGAGTACAAAAAAGCCATGAGGAGCTCCAGGAGTTCTTGGATGCTTTGCTAGCAGACTACTATGGGTAACATGTAAGAGCATCACTCAGCTGAATCAATTCATGGTGTCCTTAATGTACATACTTGTTGAATATCCTTCTCCTACTATGGCTAAGTAAAACTTCCTTTGTTGATTGTCAAAGACTGTTAAGCAACTCATTTCATTCTAATGTCTAACATAAACTACCAGGAAATTGGCCATTATCAATTCCAAACTACATTCATTAATCTTAGATCTACACTTCCCTTTTACTAAACACTCTCTTCCAGATCAAAATTAATGAAGTTAATTATCCTATGATCATAATTCAATACAAACAAAAGCTAATGAGAATATAGATCTTCTAGTATTTCTCCTTCAGCACTTAAAATTTCTGAAAAGTATTTCAGAATAAAATCAATTGACAAGCATTTATTAAGAGCCTTAATAATGTGTCAAACACTGTGTTAAATGATGGGAATACAAAGAAAAGTGAGGAAGCCTTGACGTCAAAAGCTTACGCTACATTGGAGGAGACCTATATATATGACAGCTAGACATAGATACACATACACACACACACACACACACACACACACACACACACACGCAAAAGCTATGGAGAGAGGGGCACAGACACATGCAGCTGGATCAGAAAAGTCATACTGTAAAAAGTGCTCAAATTACCTGGCTCAAATAAAATACATCCTTTGATTCTGAAAACTTGCAAATGTGACTGCTGAATCACTGTCAATGATATCTGAAAAATCATGGAAAATAGGAGAGTATTATGGGACCAATATCTATCAGGGTTCCCTTCTTCCCCTGCAACAGGGATATTAGTTTTCTCTAAAAGGCAGCAAAGTTCTCCCCATGATTCATTCCTGACTCCCCTGAAGCAGCTTCCTGATGAACTTGAGGGCATGACAAATCCAACGCACCTAAAACAGACACTCCTCTCCTTCCCCATCTGGTGGATCCCTGAAGACTACACAAGTAACCCTACTCTGCACTGATTACCAGACAGATACAAGGCAGCTACATATTTTAGAAGCCAAGTGCCACTGTATCCTTGTTGCATATTCTTGATCAGTCAGGGCAAAGTAAACCTTTTGTTAAACTGTTCATGAGAGACGACTTATGAGTGTTAGTTACATCCTAAAATCAAACCTAAATTTAAAAGATGGTGGTATTAGCCCCTCCTCTGACAAAGAGATGCTAAAAGATTGAAGTAGGACAAATACATCAATTCTCAAAAAATGAAAGATAACAGAGTCTGCAAACTACAGGCTACTGATCTTAACTTCTATTCCTGGGGAAAATCTAGAATGAATCATTAGACAACTTGTGCACATTTTAAAATTTAAATAATGCTTATGAAAAGCCAGCACATCCCTCAATAATAGGTCTTGCTAGGCTAACCTCATTCTCTTTTTTAACAGGAATACTAAATTAGTAGGTGAGAGGAATGCTATGCATATAGATTAACCATATTCTAGCCAAGGTTTTTTTCCCCCCTTAAACTAGTTCATAGTATCCTAGTGATATGTTGGAGGAATGTCTACTAGACAAAAATATAAACGGATTCAAAACTGGCTGGATGGCAAGACTTAAAGGGCAGTTGTTAATGCTTATGTTGACACAGCAAGCAACCTGCAGGGAAGTACCCTTATTTCAGCCACCTCCAAGGTCTCAAATGGAGGTGTCACACTCACAGGATCTGGCAAATAAAACAAGTAAATAAAAATACAAAAACAACAAGGATAATATTAATTTGTGGTTTTCTAAATCAATAATCCTTTTTATTTGAGTTTGATACCACTGGCCTAAAATACCAAGAAATTTAATGAGGTAATAATCTAATAAACTAACAGCAGAGAAGTTACTAATCCCTAATGCAATCCTCACATCCCCTCTCCCATTAGCCACCAGGCTCTGACAAAGGCTATACAACAAGCTCATCTATGGGCCTGTAAACAGAACTCAATTCTGTCTCCACTACTTTCTCTATGCTGGTAGAGCCAAAACCCAGAGGATCACTCTGACTAGAACTGCAATGTGGCAGTACACTATAGTGGAACAGTGCTCACTGAGAGAAGTAAGGAAAAGAGGGAAACTGGGGCAGAATGCCAGCTTCTATGTGTGGTTCCACCAGTCCTGGAGAAAAAAAAAAAGACTGGAGTCCAAATGTGGCCAGTTTTGATTTCCCAGAAATCATTTGATACAAAGATAAGTGTTGTAAAATATGAATTCTCCTGCATGAGAAGAAGCTGAGATAGCTTTGAGTTCTAGACAGCAGAAAACTATCATCAAGAGAGAAGGAGTAAAAAAAATAAGGGAAAAGACTATAAGATTTCAGAAGAAAACCAAAAGACCTTGAGAACAAGAATATAAACCAATGATGGAATATGGCTTCCAAATCACCTAAACAGGTCCAGCCATCTATGAATAAATATTGCAAGACAAAGGAAAATGAAATCAACAACTGTTAAGGCAGAGAACCCTCTAGATTCCCAAAAAAGCATGTAACCACAAAAGGATGTTCCCAAATGGCTTCATATAAGAACTGTGAAAACAGAATGCATCGCTCATAACTGGAAGAACAGAAAAAAAAAAAACTTGGGGCAGCTAGGTTTAAAGGAGTGAATAGAGCACCAGCCTTGGAGTCAGGAGGACCTAAGTTCAAATCCGACCTCAGACACAAAACTTATTAACTATGTGACCTTGGGCAAGTCACTTAACCCCAATTGCCTTCCCTTTCCCCCTCCCAAAAAGACTAAAAAAAAAAAAAAGAAAGAAAAAAGAAAAACTTGAAACTTCACCACAGAAACAACTGAGAGAACTGACTAGGGATGCAAATACAAAGAAGTGAAAAACAAACTTAAAAAAGAGAGAAGGAAAAGCAGTAATATTTTTTTTTAAATATGATCTACAGAGAAATAAAACATATTGATCGCTTAGAGAGGATACACAGACAATTTAAGGAATATAAATCTCCCAAAACCAAAGTCAAAAAACCTTAACACCATAACAAAAGAAATGTAAAAAAACTTCCCAGAACTTCTAAACAAAGAAAACAAAGTGCCAATCAAAAGAATTTAGAGTACCTGGGGAGTGGGGAGGGAGGAGTAGAAACTGAGGGGAGGACTCATGCTACAAACTCCAAGACTACACAGTGGTTAAATTTCACAATTCCAATGACAAATAACAAATTCTTCAAGAGACAAAAAGAAAGATCATTAAATATGAAGGAATGGAAATTTGGCCACACACTATTTTGTACGCAAGAGAAACTCCAAGAGAGACTGGAATGTGTTTGGATAAGCAAAAAAGCTAAGACACAAGCCAAGGTGACATCCATTGAAAAACTAAACCTAATCATCAATGAAAAGAGATATTCAATAAAAAGAGATAATTTGAAGCATTCCAACAAAGAAAACTATGCCTGAGCATATTATTTGCTCTGCAAACACCCCAGACAACAGAAATACAAGAAAACTAAACAACCAAGGAAGGGTGAATAATCAAATAACTTACCCCAGGAAAAAGGGAAATCACAACCCAAAAGAGAAAGGTACCTATGAGTTTAACAACAATAAATAACAAGACAGACCACTACAGATTTCTTTCTTAAAGTACATAAGGAGACAAGGCTAAAAATAGAAATGAAACAAGTGATCCCAGAAGAACAGGCCTAAAACATCATGCACTAAACCTCATAACTCCCTACCTATAGGGACTAAAGTACAGAATGGAAGGGTATATAAAGGAGGTGTTGGGAAGAAGATAGAGAGGAATAGAATGTATGTCCTAATTAAGACAAAGGTTAACAAGGAAGGGAAAATAATCTCTCAGGGAAAAAGGGACTATTTGATTGACTGACCTGTTCAACACCAATGGAACTTTTATAAAAATTAACCATGTATTTGGACAATGAGACATTACAAATAAGCAGAACAAGGATAAGTGTAGTCTTATATTTGAGTACAAAAAAAATCAACCTCACAAATACCAGATAAAGAAGACATGGTTAAAAATCAGCTGTTTTTTAAAAAGTCTAGGAATAATTGAAAGATCAATTTAGGTCTGATGAGTAATGACTGATACTGAACCTGCAATGGGGCAGTAGGGAGAGGACTGGGGAGGGGAAGCTAATGTAATCTTGAACTTCATTGAAAGTCATAATTTCCAGGAATAAGGAGGTGGCAGTCCCACTCTACTATGCTCCCACCAGAACTAATCTCAAATAATGCGTTTAGTTCTGGGCATCACAGTTTAAGAAGGACAATGGTAGAAAATGATCACAGGAGGGCAATCAGGATGGTGAAGAACCGTAAGTCCACATCATGAAAATTAGTTAAAGGAACAAGGGATGCTTAAGCTAAAGAAAAAAAAATACTTGGAAGGGAGTGACAGCTGTCTTCCAGTTTTTGAAAGGCTGCCACATGGAAGAGTGTTTAGAATGTTCTGTTTGAGGAAATATAGTAGTATTTTTTTCACAAGAAGAAACTGTCAGCCCTAAGAAATGGCAAAAATTAGGGAGATGGAGCCAAAGTGGCAGAGTAAAAGCAGGGACTCACCTAAGTGATACCCCAAACTCCTCAAATACCTTTTAAAATAACTATAAACAAATTCTAGAGCAGCAGAACCCATAAAAAGATGGAGTGAAACAAATTCCCAGCCCAAGACAACTTTGAAGGTCAGTAGGAAAGGTCTGTTATACCACAAAGTCTGTTGTACCATGGTGAGAGCAGGCCATGCTAGCATAGCTCCAGCAAACCAGGAGCAGGTCTCAGGAGTGGCTGCATCACTAGCAGCTGCTTCCTGAGCTCTCAGACTATAGACACAGTAAGGGGTCAAACAACTGGACAGGAGATTAAAGGAGTCTTTTTGCTAGCACTGTGGCAGAACTCTGTCGCTTTGCCCATACTCAGATGTGGGTCAGAGCTCTGGGTGGCAGTCCCAGGGTGACAGGGAGAACTAGCATAGCAGAGCTTGTGGCCACAGTAGAAGGAAGACCCTCCTCACAGTTACAGAGCAGAAAAAAAATGTTTGTGGTCATCACTCACAGACTCAGAATATAAGCCAGGAAAGTAGTAAATGTCTCTCCTTAGATCATACCACTTGGAAGAACTGAAAACTTACAGGTCCAAAACAAGTATTGCTGAAAAAATACACACACACACACACACACACACAACCCTCAAACTTAGGACAGTGCACCCTCTACCCTGGAAGTAGAGCCCAACTTTAACAAAGAGTTAAAAGTCAAGTAATGGGCTGGGGAAATGAGCAAAGAGTGTCAAAAAAAAAATGGACTACAGAAAATTACTATGGTGACAAGGAAGATCAAATACACTCAGAAGAAGACAACAAAAGCTCCTACAGTCAAAGCCTTCAAGAAAAATATGAATTGGTCTCAGACCATGGAAGAGCTCAAAAAGGATTTAGAAAATCAAGTAAGAGAGGTAGAAGAAAAACTGGGAAGAAAAAAGAATGATGCAAGAAAATTATGAAAAACAAGTCAACAACTTGGTAAAGGTGACACAAAAAATACTGAATAAAATAACACCTTAGAAAAAGATTAGGTGAAATGGTAAAAGAAGCCAATGAGGAGAACATTGCCTTAAAAGAAATGGCAAAAATTAAATTGAGGAAGATTCTTAAGAAATATTCAAGTTATCCAGGTGTAGTGGCCAATACCTAAAATTCCAACCACCAAATAAGGCTGAGGCTTCATCATAATCTCTTGAATTTTAGTTTTCAACTGCAGTAGTACTAAGGGGGTTTTAGTTTGGTATTAATGGAACTGGCTTGGGGGGGTGGGGGGGAGGCACACCAAGTTGTTTAAGGAAAGGGTAACTTACTTATGCTTATATGCCTGAATCAACTGGTAATACAGGTCATAATCACATGCAGATGCAATGCTCAAGGGCTTATCTGCATGACCAGACAGATACTCGAGGGCTATTTGCAGGGCTTATTTGCTGAACTGTATTATTTGTCACTTGGAAAAGATTCATTTTCTTAGTTAGCTCTTCTTGACTCGGATTTGATCTTTTGTTCTCACTGAAAAAATTCAATGTATTATGCAGAGCTGTGCTCTTAAATATCCTCGAGTAGTTTCACTTCCTCCCCACTCCCCATCTCCTACTCTACCCTTAAGAGAAGCCTGACTAGATGCTATATTTATTTGATTGCATGCTGCCATAGGAAGTGGGGGGGGGGGAAGGAGAGGGAGGAGGAGAAAATCTGATACTCAAGGGATTGTGGAACTGAATCTTGTAAACTAAAAGCAAACAAATAAATTAACTGAAAAAATACACACTGGGGGTAGAGTCAAGATGGCTTCTCGCAGCTCCTGCTCCCACCTTCCCCAATTCATGTAAAAGGAAACTCTGAACAAACTTTGGAGCTACAGAACCCACAAAATGACACAAAGAAGCCAACCTCCCACTGAGAACAGCCCAGGAGCCTGGCAGGAATTGGCCAGCACAGCGTTCTGGGAGCACTACCCCAGCCCTACATGAGCCAGAGGTTTTAGCCCAAGGGCAGGCCTGACCAGCAGCCAGCTGGAGGGATTCCAGAACACCAGCAGCTGTGGTGGTTTCCAGAATGATCAACACATAGATGCTAAGAACAAAGTGAGAGGTCAGTGCAGTATGGACTTTGGGACCCAATAATTGGGAGAGTGTAGGCTTTTGCCCCCAGCATGAGAAGTCGCTGAGAAGCCACATGGCAGCTTCAGCTCCTGGCCTGCAGACTGTGGGGGGACAAAGTGACCAGTCTGAGGGGTAATCGCTCTTGCTTTCTTCTTGGATCTAGATTGTGGTAGGGGTGGAGGTCCTGGGGTATGTGACCAGCTTGCAGGAGCGTGTGGGGGACTCAGAGTGGGTACCCAACTAACACCTCTGGCAGCTGAGAAAACCCCTACGTTTGGGACAGAAACTCTCCTGTCTGGTGGCAGAGTACTACTGTGGCAAAAACCCAAAAGTCAAGTAATTGAGTGGCAACATGACCAGGCAAAGGAAGGAAAACAAATAGAAGAATCCAATATCAGATTCTCATTTGGGGGATAAAAAGGATCAAAGCATGGAACAGGAAGAAGACAGTGAAGTCAGAACTCCTGCACCGAAACCTTCAAAAGAAAATATGAACTGCTTACAGGCTAAAGAAGACCTTAAGAAGCAGATAAGAAAAGTGGAGGAAAAATTGGGAAGAGAAATAAAAACGATGCAAGAAAATTATGAAATGAGAGTCAACAGCCTGACTGAGGAAAATAACACCTTAAAAAATACACTAACCCAAATGGCAAAAGAGGCTCAGAAAGGCAATGAGGAGAGGAATACCTTAAAAAGCCCAATTTGCCAGATGGAAAAAGAATCACAAAAGCTCACTGAGGGGGCGGCTAGGTGGTGCAGTGAATAGAGCGTCGGCCCTGGAGTCAGAAGGACCTGAGTTCGGATCTGGCCTCAGACACTTAACACACACACAAATAAAAAACTTAGCCATGTGGCCTTGGGCAAAGATACTTAACCCCAACTGCCCTCCAAAAACAAAAAAGAAAAAAAAAAGGTCACTGAGGAGAATCATTCCCTCAGATTTAGATTGGAGCAAAGGGAAGCTAGTAACTTTATGAGAAATCAAGATGCTATTAAACAGATCCAAACAAATGAAAGAATAGAAGGCAATGTGAAATATCTCATGGGGAAAACCACTGACCTGGAAAAGAGATCCAAGAGAGACAATTTAAAAACTATTGGACTACCTGAAAGCCATGATCAAAGAAAGAACTTAGAAATCACCCTTCAAGAAATTCTCAAGGAAAACTGCCCTGATGTTTTAGAACCAGAGGGCAAAATAAGAGGTTGAAAGGATCCACTGATCATCTCCTGAAAAAATGCCCCCAAAAGAAAACTCCTATGAATATTATAGTCAGGTTGCAGAATTCCCAGATCAAGGAGAGAATATCACAAGCAGCCAGGAAGAAACAATTTGAATATTGTGGAAACACAATCAGGATAACACAGGATCTGGCAGCTTCTACACTGAGGGATCAAAGGGCCTGGAATATGATATTCTGGAGTTCAAAGGAGCTGGGATTGAAACCAAGAATCACCTACCCAGCAAAACTGAGTATCATGTTTCAGGGGAAAATATGGTCATTCAGTGGAAGAGAGGACTTTAAAGTATTCTTGAAGAAAAAAAAAAACTGAACAGAAAATGCGACATTCAGATACAAGAAGCAAGAGAAGCACGAGAAGGTAAACAGGGAAAAGAAATCATAAGGAACTTATCAAAGTTGAACTATTTACATTCCTACATGGAAAAAGATAACTATATCTGATGAAACTTTTCTCAGTATGAAAATAGTTGAAGGGAATAGAAATACATACACACACACACACACACACACACACTTATACATATACACAGTCTATATCAGAGGGTATATAGGCATATGAATACATATGTGAATGTGTGTATATATGTTTACAGGTATACATAGATAGAGGGCACAGGACCAATTGAATAGGAAGGGATGATACTTAAAAGGTGAAATTAAGAGGTGAGAGAGGAATATAATGAGAAGACATGGGGAGAGACAGAATGGGGCAAACTATCTCAAACAGAAGAGGCAAGGGAAAATGGGTACAATGGAAGGGAAGAACAGGAAGGCATAAGGAAATGGGTCAATCTTATAATCATTGAATTTGGCTCAGGGAGGGAATGACATACATACTAAATAGGGTATCTCACCCTACAGGAAAGCAGGGGGGAAGAGGATGAGAGGGGGGATGATGGAAGGGAGGGCAGGCTGGGGGGGAGGGAAGTTGGAAGCACCCACTTTTGAAAAGGGACAGGACCAAAGTAGAGAATAGAACAAGTGGGAGGTGGGACAGAAGGGAGGGAAATATAATTAGTCTTCTACAATACATCTATTATGGTAATGTTTTGCATTAGCTACACATATACAACCTATACTGAATTGCTTATCTTCCCAGTAAGGGTGGGTGACAAGGGAGGAAGAGAATGAATCTGGAATTCAAACTTTTAAAACCAAATGTTTAAATACACACACACACACACACACACACACACACACACACACAATACTATTATTAATACTATTTTACACATAATTGGGAAAGAAGATATACAGGCACTGGGGCACAGAGATCCACCTTGCCCTACTGGAAAAGTCGAAGGGGGAATGGAGGAAGATATAGGAGAAAGCAGATTGGAGGAGGGGATATCCTGTGGGACTGCTATTCTGGGGTGGTGGGTAGGGGAAAAACGGGGAGAAAATTTGAAACTCAAAATCTGGCAGAAATGAATGAAGTTAACCAGAAGTTAATAAAGCATTTGGAAAAAAAATAATAAAAAAATACATACCAAAAAAAAGAAAAAGAGAAAACACACAGATTACAGCATAATTTAGGCTCCCAGTGAGAAAGAAGTTTAAGATTTATCCAACAGAGAGTATACTTTCCCATCCCATCAAGCACTCAATTTCTGGAGAAAACCAACAAGAAATAATGAACAAAAGCTAATGAAAAAAGAGATCCTATCCCCAAAAAAGAGATTAGAGAGAATATTATCATTTAAGAAGCATATTGCCAAGCTACCTATTTAAGTCCCATTTCTCTGCCAGAAAATAAAGTCTAAAAAACCTCACGTAGCCAACTGATCTATCCCAAAGGTTGACACACAGGTAAAAAAACAGCTCTTCACACTGCCTGCCTCTACTTATCTCCAATAGTTGAAGGTAAACATGGTCGAACTATGAAGGAGACAGTGTTGCTCTAAGCTTCTTCCAACTTTTTAGACACATAGAATATACCAGCTTTCTTCCCCAATTTCTTAACAAGAAAAAAACCTTATACTAATCAATTACATTTCCTGGTTATACTTCAGGGAAGTAGTTTAGAAGACTTAATAAGTCACCCAAATTAAAGCCTACTTTAGGTCAGCCAGTAATGGTAAACCTGGTTTTTACAAACGTAAAGGGAATTATAAAGGATGGCCCCTCTAATCCCAGGGATTCACTGCTCTACCAGGCAGATGGGCATAGCTTGCCCTAGGTATGGCTTCTGGACACATATTTCAAATTGCTGCTGAAAAAGAAAAGGATCACAAGCTGCTTTCAGTAACAATATACAGCCCCCATCCTAATTTAAATTTGGCTGGCTACCTTTACTCTTTTCCACCTATCTTTTACCATTCTAAAAATATGTCCAGCTTTCTCCTACCATAATGTTTCTCCTTCCACAGCCAAGAGGCTATAAAATAAAAGGGAGACAAAATTCAGTCTTCCCCCATTCTTATGGTATGGTTTCCACCCTGGATCTCTGGCACTTCAAACTGCTAACAAAACTCTTCACACAAGTCATAAATCCTAGGGTCCAGAGTGACTATACTCCTTAGCATAAGAGAGCAGAGTCACAGCAACTGCTGAAGAATCAATCTGAACACAGGGGACTCAATCATGAGAAACAGTACAATGGGACTCAGCTCTGGTCTATAGGAGTAAGACTAAAGGGAACCCCAACTGTTTGGCAGTCAGATTCAGGATTTTGTGCCAATAGAGGAAATGAGCCTAGGTATTACCATGTTCAGTATCCAGGACTTTAATTTAATATGTGAGAGTGAAATATGTGCATAGGATGAGTATGTGCTTATATTAGAATTAGGCTATATAATACCAAGGGAAAACATGACAGAAAACCATGCCTCATTCTACACTCTGAGTCTTTCACTCTCCATCAGAAGGTAGATAGCATATTCCATCATGAGTCTTCTGTACTCATTGTTGATCAGAGTTTCAAATCCTTTCAAAGTTATTGTTTTTACCATATTGTTGTCACTGTATAAATTTTTCTCCAGTTCTGTTCACTTCACTCTGCAGCAATTCATACAAATCTTCCAGGTTTCTTTGAAACCATCCTCCATCATTTCTTATAGCAAAATATTTCATCACATTTATATACTCTTACCTGTTTAGTCCTTCTCCAATTTATGGGATCCCCGCCCTCAAAGTCCCATTCTTTGCCACCTCTATGAATATTCCTTGAATATTCCTTACAGTCTGTTTTGCTCAGAATTAATCCCTCCTTAAATCTACCATCCTTCTAACTCCCCCTTTTGCTTTTCTCCCCTTTCCTCTTATTTCTATGTTCATTAAAATGGATTCTGATATCAAACTGTTTGTGTATGTTCTTCCCTCTTGTGACTAGTTCAGATAAGAATAAAGTTCAATTGTTAGCAGCTCCCAGTCACTCCTCATTTGTAGAAATTTCTATTTGCACACCCTTGCTATGTGAAAGAATTTTCCCTAACTTTCCTTCTGTCATACCCTCTACTTCTCTTACATTATTCTCTTAAGATCATACAAAATAAGTAAAAGGTAATTTGATGGTAAAGGTTATTGGTAGCAGGGGACATTTGACAAAGTCTCACGTAGAAAGTAGCACATGAACTAAGCTTTGAAGAAAACTAAAGACTGGAGGGGGGGGGGGGCAGAGACAAGATGGAAGAGTAGAAGCAGCACTTCCAAGGTGCTCTCTCCCACACCACCTCAAAATCATGTAAAAGGGGACTCTGAACAACTTCTGGAGCCCCAGCACCCACAGAACAACACAGAGAAGCTAACCTCCCACTGAGGACAGCCCAACACCCCAGAAGGGAGTGGCCAGTACAGCGCTCTGGGAGCTGACAGCGAAGAGCTCTGGGAGCAGAGCCCAGGCCCGCCTGAGTCGAGGTTTTAGCCCCAGGGCTACAGGGCCAGCAGCCGGCTGGAGGGACCCCAGAACACCGACAGCTATGGCAATTCCAGAATTATCAACACAGATATGCCTAGGACTAAGTGAGAGGTTAGTGCCCTATGGACTTTGGGACCAGTATTCGGGAATGCATCTGCTTCTTCCCCTGGGGGCAAGAAGCAGCTGAGGACACATGGCACAGCCGCCATTTTGCAGCTTCAGTTGCAGCTTCAGCTCCTGGCCTGCAAACTGTAGGGGAATCCAGCAATCAGTCTTGGGGGGGGGGGGGGGGAATTGCTCTTGCTTTAACCTCCCTGGATCTGGATAGCAGTCTGGGGTAGAGGTCTTGGGGTGGGTATCCAGCTTGCCAGAGCATGTGCAGGCTTCACAGAGGCCACCCAATTAATACCTCTGGAAGTTGTGAAGACCCCAATGTTTGGGACAGAAGCTCCCCTGTCTGGTGGTAGAGTCCTACTGTGGCAACAAGCCCAAAAATCAAGTAATTAAGTGGCAACATGCCTAGGCAAAGGAAACAAAATAAACAGAAAAATGCAACATTGGACTCCTATTTTGGAGGCAAAGAGGATGGAAGCATGGAACAGGAAGAGGACTGTGAGGTCAGAACTCCTGCACCAAAAGCCCCAAATGAAAATATGAGCGGGTTACAGGCCATAGACGACCTTAAAAAGGATTTTAAAAACCAAATAAGAGAACTGGAGGAAAAATTGGGAAGAGAAATGAGAAGGATGCAGGAAAAGTATGAAATGAGAGTCAAAAGCCTGACTGAGGAAAATAGCACCTTAAAAAATAGACTAACTCAAATGGCAAAGGAGGCCCAAAAGGATAATGAGGAGAAGAATGCTTTAAAAAGTCGAATTTGCCAGATGTAAAAAGAATCTCAAAAGTTCACTGAGGAGAATCATTCCCTCAGATTTAGACTGGAGCAAAGGGAAGCAAGTGACTTTATGAGAAATCAAGATGCTGTTAAACAGATCCAAACAAATGAAAAAATAAAAGGCAATGTGAAATATCTCATGGGAAAAACCACTGACCTGGAAAACAGATCCAGGAGAAATAATTTAAAAATTATTGGACTACCTGAAAGCCATGATCAAAGAAAGAACCTAGAAATCATCCTTCAAGAAATTCTCAAGGAAAATTGCCCTGATGTTTTAGACCCAGAAGGCGAAATAGAGGTTGAAAGAATCCACAGATCACCTCCTGAAAAAGATCCCAAAAAGAAAACTCCTAGGAATATTATAGCCAGGTTCCAGAATTCCCAGATCAAGGAGAAAATACCACAAGCAGCCAGGAAGAAACAATTTCAATATTGTGGAAACACAATCAGAATAGCACAGGCCCTGGCAGTTTCTACACTGAGGGATTGAAGGGCATGGAATATGATATTCCACAGGGCAAAGCACCTGGAATTAAAACCAAGAATTACATACCCAGCAAAACTGAGTACTTTGTTTCAGGGGAAAATATGATCATTCAGTGGAATAGAGGACTTTCAAGCATTCTTGAGGAAAAAACCAGAGTTGAATAGAAAATTTGACATTCAGAAACAAGAAGCAAGAGATGCTTGAGAAGGTAATCAGGGAAAAGAAATCAAAAGGAACTTAGCAAAGTCGTACTCTTTACATTCCTACATGGAAAAACAATAACTGTGTCTGATGACACCTTTCTCATTATGAAAATAATTGAAGAAGGGTAATATGGGCATGTGAACACATATGTGAATGTATGTATATATGTTTACAGGTATACATGGATAGAGGGCACAGGTTGAATTTGGTGGGAAGGGATGATACTTAAGGGGTGAAGTTAAGAGGTGAAAGAGGAAAGTGGCAAGAGGAGATGGTTAGAGATAGGGTAGGGTAAACTATCTCATGTAGAAGAAGCAAGGGGAAGTGGTTGCAGGGGAGGGGAAGAACAGGAAGGCAAAAAGGTAAAACCATATTCTCAATGAATTTGGCTCAGGGAGAGAATGAAATACATACTAAATGGGATATCTCACCCTGCAGGAGAATAGGGGGACAGGTGATGAGAGGGGGGATGATGGAGGGGAGGACATTCTGTGGGGAGGGGAGGTTGGAAGTACCCACTTTTGAAGAGGGACAGGATCAAAGTAAGGAATGTACCAGGTGGGGGGAGGGATGAGTGGGAGGGAAATATAAGCAGTCTTTTACAATATATCTACTATGGTAATGTTTTGCATAGCTATACATGTACAGCTCATACTGAATTGCTTATCTTCCCAGAGGGAGTGGGTGACAAGGGAGGAAAAGAATGGATCTGAAATTCGAAGTTTTAAAATTAAGTGTTTCAAATATATATAAATACTATTATTAATACTATTTTGCATGTAATTGGCAGATAAGATGTGCAGGCATTTGGGCACAGAGATTCACCTTGCCCTAATGGTAAAGTCAAAGGGGGTATGGGAGAAGATATGGGAGAGAGCAGATTGGACGAGGGGATATCTTGTGAGACTGCTATTCTGGGGTGGTGGGTAGGGGAAAAATGGGGGAAAAAATGTAACTCAAAATCTGGCGGAAATGAATGACGTAAACCATAAGTTAATAAAGCATTTGTTAAAAAAAAAAAAAGAAAAAGAAAACTAAAGACTGAAAGAGATGGAGATGAGGAAGAAATGCAGTCCAGACACAAACCCTAAGAAGTGCAAAGAGGTATAGAGGTAGGAGATATATGTCCTACATGAAAAACAGGAAGAATGTAAGTTTGGCTAAACTAAAAACTGCATGAAGAGGAAGCTGGAAAGGTAGGCTGAAGCTAAGTTGTGAAAGGCCCGACATGCCAAAGAGAAGCTTTAAAGAAAACGGAAAGCCAATGAAGTTATTAGTCTCCATGGTCAGACTTATGCTTTTAAGAAAATCACTTTTTTAGCTATATGGAAAATTAGGAAGAGCAATTAGGAGGGGTTTTCAATATTCCAGGTGACAAATGACAAGGAACTGCTCTACGAATCAAGAGAAGGAGAGAGACTTGAGATGATGTGGTGGTAAAATTAACAAGACTTGGCAACAGCTTGGACATATGCAGTAAAAAAGACTAAGAAGTTAAAAACAACTCCAAGTTTGTGAACCTACTATGTGATTAGAAGGATGGAGGTGTCCTAGAGAAACAGGGAAGTTTGGAATAAAGATAAATAGGAGAAGGGGGGGAAGATAATGAAATTTGGGGGGAACATGTTAAGTAGAAGAGACATCCAGTTTGAAATGCACAACAGGTAGTTGGTGATGTTTAGAAATAAAACTAGGGCTATATACATGGATCTGAAAGTCATTTGCATAGAGCTGCTAATGAAACTCAAAGGAAAATGAAGTCATCACTACAAATTTTTTTCTAATCTTAACTGGGCCCTCACAATAGCAAGGCAATTCTTTATTCCTCCCTAGTTCATTTTCATTTCATTCCCTACATGGGGTTATTATAAAATGGTCTCTTATCTCTTTAACCTCCCTATGAACTCTCTCTCCTTCCACTATCAAAAAAGAAAACCTCACCTCATACTTTGTCCGGGAAAATAGAAGCTATTTTCATTGGGCTTCCTCTTCTAGGAAGTCATCCCTGATGCCCCTAGTAACAATCTTCCCCCAAAACTTCACATGATCCTTTGTTTTGTAGCTTTCTAATAATGTATTTATTGTACATCTATTACTCGTATCAGTCTGAGTATCTTATTTATTGAAATGTAAACTCCTTGAAAATATGGACAGTATATTATCTCAACTTTATGGTTCCCCTAACATCTAGGACAGAATTTTGTACAAAGGAGATGAAAACTATGAAAAAACAATGAAAATCAACAACTAGAGTGCTGATGAAGGACATATGGAATGCTTTTGAATACTTCTAGAAAGCTATGTGGATCCAAAAAATATACTATTATTTAATTTATATTTTTTGAAATACTTTTGTTGCTTAAAGTCAACATGAGTCTTAGTTCAAGCTGATGTTTTCACAAGCATGATGCTGTGTCATGAGTAATGAAACACTGAGTGTTGTCTCCTCTTCTGTATCCTTCCCTCTTTTGACCAGTTCATGATGTAACTCCTCAAAAGCAAGGACTGTCTTACTTTTCTATTTGTGTATCCTCAGGGCTTAGCACAGTTTGTCCATTCTAAATGCTTAATAAACGTTTTTTCATTTATTCAATTTAAATTACATTTCAACAGCATAAAATATTGTGATACAACCTGACAACATTTTAAGTATTTAAAGGCATCTTTTCAATCCACTAAACTATTGGAACTAAGCAACAAGAACTTTCATATGTAAATTAAATATTAAGTGAAAACCCCAAAAGAAAAAATGTAATAATTTAAATGACAGTGAGGCAAGGAAACAATTTTATTTGTATTAATCAAAATTAGGGCTATATCTGCTAACTCAGTATCTTGGTTAAGCCTCAAAGGGAAGGTTCTGCAAGACAGTGTTAGAAGTGAGAAGCAGAGTGATATATTAAATAGCCTGCCTCAGAGTTAGAATACCTGGGTTCAATTACTGCTTATGATTCATACTGGTTTATATGAAAATGGGGAGGCCATTTTGCTTGGCAAAATCAGTTCCCTCTACCAATGAAAGCACAAGTCCAGACCAATAAAATTTACCTGTAGCACCTAGTTCACAAGGCTTTGGTAAGGATCAAATAAGATAATATATGTAATAGCACTTGAGAAACAAAGGTAATATAAAAACAAAATATATGAATAACAATGTGTTTTTTAAAGTACTACATAAATGTCAGTTATTTTCTCTTTATATCTGAATATGTTCTTTTGTCATAATCATAACAGGTTTTGTGCCCTGAGTTCTTAAAAATCTTCAAAGAATTTTTTTTTTGTGAGGATAACAACACCTTGCTGAAAAAGTCTTATTTTTCAAAGAAATTTTTAAAATCTAAAAATACTTTTAGTTTCTCCTAATAAATATTTTATTAAATATTTTAAGTTTCTCTTAAAATGTGAATTTTCATTTTTACATCTATTCAGTTCCTGATTCTCAAGTTGTATGCCCTGAGTACAATTAAAATCATAAGTTTACTATTAATGAATGGAAAAGTATTTTTTATTATTATTAGCTAGCTTTTATGAAGTGCCCACTATGTGCCAGGGACTATGCTAAGAACTTTGCAAATATTATCTCATTTGAGCTTCACAACTACCTTGTGAGGTGTTATTATTATCCAAATTTTACAGATTAGGAAACTGAAGTCAGTGACTTGCCCAAGACTACACAGCTAGTAATTGTCTACAACTACAGTTGAACTCAGGTCTTCCTGATTCCAGGCCCAGGGTTCTAACCACTACACCACCTAGCACTATGTGAGAAGTACTAAGGATACAAACAAAAGTATGGCAGCCCCTGCTTTCAAAGAGATCATAGTCTAAAGGGGGAGATAACACACACAGGATTCAGTTTCAAATGAGACCTAAAGGCCCATGGTCCTTAAGAAGCATCAGTGAACTAGATGATACACATCTTCTTTAGTGTCATTTCCACTGGCAAACCCACAATCTCTTTCTGATAATGAATCATTTGATAGTACCAAGGAGTACCAAAGCACCCTCTCCAAGGGAAATAGGCAAGTTATCTGAGGAAAAGTTAATATTCACTCCTGCCACTCTTAAGCACATGGTCCTGGGATACCTCCCCTACAATATGAGAGGAAATGCTAACTGAGGTGTTGGTAGTGGTTTCAGATAAATATAAGTAGCTTACCTACTTATATGCACACCATACAATGCAGTGTGGCTAGTTTTATCCTCTTCCTATCCTTTCTCTGCCCCTCACACCAAGGATACTCACTATATCTCCATGGGTCATTTTTCTTCCCACTACATCCATGATGCAAAGTTGAAGTTTCCTTAAACAGAGAGAAGTTGCTACTATGTTCAATACTCTTAGGCTCCTAAAACCCTTTTTGGTGTCTATTCCTAATAATAGTACAGCTCTTGAAGCCTCACTAATGTGTTTCCCATTCATAAATCAGCCTCTAATACTTAAAACAATTATTAAATAAAACATGTACTGAAAATACAAAACAAACATAAATATTGACAAAACATTCTATATATCCTCATGGTACATACTTTCAAGTCCTAGGGGAAGTAAGGTACAAATGTAGGAAATATATGTGGTCAGAACAACTCATAACTCTAAAACCTGGTATGTTCTTTTATCAGGAGCTGTCCATAAAAGTCTCTTGATGAGTATAAATATTATGTGAATAATGTTTCCACTACTAAGCTTACCCACACTTTGCTGGACTAACACTTCACTAGGCATGACATTTCAGTTGCCAAGTCAATCCACTGATCTATTTCTCTGATGCTCTAATTCTATGCTATCAAACTGCTCAGCTGGACTTGCTCCTTGACAGCAACTATATCCATCACTTCCAAACTTCAGACTTAGTTGATGCAGTGTTATGATGTAATACACCTTTTTTAGAAAAAGGCAATAGCTTTATCTCCACTTAGCATAAGCTGACCCCAGCTCTTCTTCTCCATCTCTCAGCAACAAGTGGCAATGGTATATATTCCCTTCATTCTTTCTTTTTCTTATCAGCCCTTCATATGCAAATGAATAATTGAATTATCATATACAAAAATAACACTGAAGCAGACTTATGCCCAAAGAAGTGATCTGTCAAGGGTCACTCCCCTGAAATATATATTCTCATGGCACATTCCATTATTCCTCATTATGATCCCTTTAACCACTTCAAATTCAACCCTTACAAAACAGCTGAGGCAAAAGACTGAAATAAAGCTAAGATGGTTAAAATATCAAAGCTAAAATAAATCTGAAGTCAAATCATTTTCTCTGACCAAAAAATTTTAATTATTTTAATATCATCTCAGGTTGTTACCCAGAAATTTTACACTAATGTTAATGAATATATACACAATGTTGATATACACTTATAATAAGTCCGTTTAGGCACTTAGCAAATACTGATCTCCTTTGACACTGTGAATGAACAAAGCTGGAAAAACAACATGTAGCTGGTTGGCCAACCCTCCCCACATTCTCTTTCTTTGGACTTATTTCACCTGACCTGTACCCATGCTGACTGGCTGGGATGCCCCAAACTGTAGCTGTAGCTCCTGAGCCCCCACCAAGTGTGCCTCTCATGAATAAGTCAGTCAGCTGACTAAATTAATTCTTAACAAAGGCATTTATAAAGGAAAAACAAGAATAGATATACATTCTATACATAAACCTTAAATACATTCTCCTACCTATGTCTGTGGGAAAGAGTGGTTAGAAATTTAAAGTACATGGTAGTAAGGCCCGCATGTTGAGAAGCCATGTAGTGAGGAAAATGCATAACTGTAAAATTGCAGGGCTCAACTGCCCTTTCTTTCTTCCTTTTCTTTTTGCTTTTTGGAGGGCAGTTGGGGTTAAGTGACTTGCCCAAGGTCACACAGCTAGATTTTGTGTTAAGTGTCTGAGGTCAGATTTGAACTCAGGTCCTCCTGACTTCAGGGCCTATCCTCTATTCACTGGGCCACCTAGCCGCCCCTTGCCCTTTCTTAGGTACTGTCCTTACAAAGTTCACTGATAGTGCAGTGTCTCTATTGGCCCAGCTGTTTTCCTGCTAAGCTGAACTGTTCTTGGCTGTGATTAACTACTCTGCTACAAGGCTAGTCTGTGCTGGGCCAGACTACTTCTCTACCAGGGTAATGATATTCTCTTTCAGAAAGAGCAAAAAGCTTTTGATTGTAAAAACTTCTCTAATTCTGCCTCCTATGCTGGGCTCCAAGGTGTTTCTACCTCCCAGACCAATAGGCTGTAGTAATCAAATAAGGAATACTCTTTCACCAACCAACTCTACTAAGCAGCAAGTCTCTTCAACATAACAATGCAATATTTTCTAGGATCCACCCTTTCTGGTTCTAGGCTGGAAACTCTCAATAAGGACCTCCGGCTCAAGGTTCCTAGCCTTAAGGCTGTGAGTTTTTATTTATTTATTTTTTTAAAGCAATTGGGGTTAAGTAACTTGCCCACGGTTACAGGGCCAGTTATTTTTTGTACCACCTAGCCGCCCCAAGGCTGTAAACTTTAAAAAAAAAAATGTTTTGATAACTGTTTTTCAATATAATTGGTTTCCTTTGTAACTCTGTGTATTTTATATTATGCATTTTAAAATATTATTCTGAGAAGGGGTCTATAGGCTTTATCAGACTGCTTCAGTGGTCCATGAGACACACACAAAAAAGTTAAATATCCACTTTGGCTTATTTGATGAATAACCAAATCCTCATCTTTGCCAGCTGGACCATAACCAAGCAATGTACATGTGTCCAATAGTCATAAAAGAGTTTGGAAATTCAGAGTTTCCATATATTTCTAAAGTTCTCATGCTGTGCATATACAAATGAGCACATATAAAATAAGGCACCATGGCCAATCTCCATCCTGGATATGTACAGTGCCGATGCAAGTTTTTTTTTAGTATTTTATTGTTGTTGTTCTTGCTGCTTATAAACAAGTCTCACATTCATCTTTGTCTTTTGCCCCTTTTGATCAGCAAAATGATCCAAGTCTGAAATAAGCCTACCATTATAAAGATGTTTCCTAATAAATCCCCAAATGCAGAAAACGCAGAATCTGTTTTTCTCATTGACCATATTATACATAAAATATATTATTGAATATATTATGTATTATACATACTGTGGATAACAAGGTATATTTTTTTAAAAGATATTATACATGTTTTTAAAATGTATCAAGGGGTGGCTAGGTGGCAGAGAGAATACAGCACCGGCCCTGGAGTCAGGAGGACCTGAGTTCAAATCCGGCCTCAGACACTTAACACATATTAGCCGTGTGACCTTGGGCAAGTCATTTAACCCCAACTGCCCTGCCCTCCCCCCTCCAAAAAGCCAAAAAAAAAAAAGTATCAGCTTTTACATATTCTGCATTTTGGGATTTATTAGGAAACATCTTTATAATGGTAGGCTTATTTCAGACTTGATGCACTCCTCCTGCTTTTCAATCAACACAGTTAAAATATCTCCCTCTCAGTAAGTAACCCTCTTTCATTGGATTTGGCTTACAGAAGGAATAACATACATGCCCAATTGGGTATGGAAATCTATCTTACCCTACAGGAAAGCAGGGGAGAAGGGGATAAGAAAGAGGGCATAATAGAAGGAATGGCAGATAAGGGGAAGGGGTAATCAGAAGCAAACCCTTTTCAGAAGGGACTGCTCAAAGAAGAGAACAGAACAAATGGAGGATGGGACAGGATAACAGGAAATATAGTCTTTCACAACATGACTATCATGGAAGAATCTTTCATGACTACACATGTATAACCTATATTGAATTGCTTGCCTTCTCAATGAGGGTGGATGGTGTGGGAAGAAGGGAGAAAATGTGGAACTTAAAAGTTTTAAGAATGAATGCTAAAAACTGCTTTTACATGCAACTGGGAAATAAGATATACAGGCAATGGGGTATAGAAATCCATGTTGCCCTATGGGAAAATAGAAGGGAAGGGGGAAGGAGTGGAAATCGATAAAAGGGAGGGCAGATTGGAGGAAGGGGGTAATCAGAATGCACCCTGTCTTGTGTTGAAGGGAGGGGACAGATGGGGAGAAAATGTGGAATTCAAAATCTTGTGAAAGTGAATGTTGAAAACTAAAAATAAATTAATTAATAAAAAGAGGGGAAAAAATTATCACCCTCAGGGCAGCTAGGTGGCGCAGTGACCTGAGCTCAAATTTGACCTCAGACACTTGACACTTAACAAGCTGTGTGACCTTGGGCAAGTCACTTAACCCCAAGTGCCCTGCCTTCCCCCTTCAAAAAAAAAAACAAAACACCCTCTCACTACTTTATCCAACTTCTGAAATCCGGTAATTGAATCTAACCTATATGGAAGTAATGACAAGGTCAGTAACTCAGGTCAGTAACTGAGACTCAGTTTAATGCTTTGAAATGCCTCATAACTCTTCAAAAGCAGTGGCTCTCAAACTTTAATCGGAGACCAATTCAGCAAAGAAAAAATGCTTGCTACCATTCACTTTACCCAGTTATATTTGCCAATCAGAGAATGTTCAACACAATTAAATATAATATTATGAATAAAACAATGAATGATATTATAAATTAATTCCTACCAAAAACAAAAAGTATAAATGACATATTATAAATATCAATAATACAAAGAGGACTCCAATTACCAACAGCCGTAATCTCCAAAGTAGGGGCCACAGCCCAATCTCTCTGTGCCAGGAATCAACCTGTGTAGTTACAATCTGTTATCTGGGCACCCACAATAACAGCTACCAAAATACTGTTGTGAAAATCTTTAAACCCTACCACATGCAAACCATACGACCCCAAAACTCTTCGGCTACAAAAGGTATGCTTCAAAGAGTAAGCTTTGTGTTTCCAGAGCATTGACAGGTAAGGGACCTGCTACCCCCCCCCCCCCCGCCGTTTCCATTTTGGACAGGGTAGAATAAGTCGCACAAGATGAACATTAATATGTATCTTGTCATCTTCATCAAAGATTTTATTACTTCCTATTACTGTCAACAGCACCATACTGCCAGTCACCCAGGTTTACAACCTCAGAATCATCCTCAATTTCTTTGTATTCACTTGCCCCATAAATCCAATCAAAGCCCAAATCTTGTCTTTTTTCTCTCTACAACACTGCTGGGATCAGTCTCTTTCTCTCTGCTGATGTAGTCATTACTCTAGTTCAGGCTGTCATTACCTTTTTGACTACTGAAACAGCTTCCTAATTTGCCCAACTGCCTCAAATCCCTCTCCTCTCTAATCTAGTCATACTGTTGCCAAAATAGATATCTTAAAATGCAGCTCTGACCTCATCACTCCCCTAATTCAGTAACTCCAGTGGCTCCTTACTGACTCTGGGATCAAATATCATTTTCTTTTTTTTTTAGTTTCTAAGTTTTATGATATTAAGTTTGTTTTCTAAGTTTTATGATAAATACAATTATTAACACAATAATATATGTATATAATTTGTAAACAAACATATCAATTGAGGTATGTGCAAAAAATTTTTACCTAATATGGGTATATGATCAAAAAGTTTAGAGATCACTAAGAGGACCTCCATAATGGTCTGTTGATTATATTCTTAGAAGCACTGCTTTAGAAGCTTTTATCAGTTTACTATCTGCTTGCTTGATTTCTTACGTTTTATACAACCAAAAGTAAAGGAGCTAACTAAAATTTGAAAGACATACCAATAATATAATTTAAATTAAAAATAAAAAGCTAACAGGGGTGTCCCCCCAAAAAAGATGCTTCAAGATTAAATAAACATTAATTTCATAGCTTTAGACTTTCATAGACTTAGATACTGAAAGAAGCTCAAAGGTCATCTATTTCAATACCCTCATTTTACAAAAGAAGAAACTAAAGTCAAAGAGACTGAGTGACTTGCCTGAGGTCACAAAGGTAATAAATACCAGAGCAGGGATTTGAACCTAGCTTATCTAGCCCAACCCAGGGCTCTGTAAATAGATGATGCAGGAGGACCTGAGTTCAAATCCAGACTCAGACACACTTAAGAAAAAACTAGCTGTGTGACCTTGGGCAAGTCACTTAACCCCAATTGCCCTACCTTCCCCTCTCCAAAAAGCAAACAAATAAATAAATAAACCAACCCAAGGCTCTTTTCCACTGTGCCTCATCTACCTAACATATATATCCAATCGAGTCCTAGTTTATAAATCATATATTTTATTATATAGTCAAAGAATCATAGAACAGATTTGAAAGGGGAGAAAGAGACCTTGAGTTGTCTGACACATAACAAAATATACCTGTGTCTTCAAAAGCCACAGTTATTGAGAGACTATTAGAGACATTAATGTATTTTAGGATTTAAGTCTTTGTGTTAATAAATTTGCTTTAGAGAACATTTCTGAAACGAGAAGTCACATAATCATGCCAACAGAATGAAGTAATATCATTATTATTATCATTAATAGCATTAAGTTGGTCAAGTTCTCTAGTCTACTTTCTAAGTGTCTTTAGCTCATTGGTGGATGAAGGTGCCCTAGTTTCCTCATAACTAGAGTTTTCTGCACTGGCACGGCACAAGAAAAAAAGAGTTCTGCTGCAGGCTTAACTGAGCTACAGTTTGCTAAAACACAGTACAACTGGGATAGTATGATAGTGTGAGGAAAGCAAAGGAGAAAGACCATCACAAGGAAGGGGAAGTCAATAGTAAAGTGAAAAGAAATGCAAAAGAAATCAGGAGAGAGAAAAAACCATTTCCCTTAACATGTTAAAAAATTCTACGCTCTATGGCAAAAGCAGATGACTAGGAAAATGTTGGATCCTGAATCCACTAACACAAGGGAATTTAATCCTTCTTTTTCAAGATGTCAATACATTACACTGAATAGTAGGAAATAATGTTTATGCCACACCTCTTCTCTTTCGATAGAGGTCAGTTGTGAAGTCAAATAATGATCTGAAAGATCACAGACACATATTAATAATGTTTTCACAGCACTAGTGTTGGAAGAAACCCCAAAGATCAATTAGTCCAAATCATAAATTCCATCTATGACATCTCCAACAAGTTGTCATCCAACCCCATTTTTAAAGACTTCACTAATCTGTAAAGGAGAATTCACTACCCCCCAAAGCAAATCATTCCATTTCTGGGCAGTTCTAATTATTGGAAATTCTTCCTTACATGAAGCATAAAACTTCCTTGCTCTCCAGGATCAAGCAGAAAACATTATACTCTTCCACACTGAGGATCTTGTGGAAATATTTCAAGACAGCTACACAAGCTATGAGGTATAATGAAAGAAAAAATATAAAGCTTTGGAGAGAAAGAAACTACATTCAAATTTCAGCTCAAAGCCAGGCACAGGGCACTAAATATCTGTAATACCTACTACTAGGAAAGAAAAAGCTCATGGATCCCTTGTGCTCAGGAGTTCTGAGCTGCAATAGGGCTATAAAAGCCAATCAGGTATCTGCACTAGCCCAGCACCAATATGGTGAGTCTGGAACAGGAGGCTACCAGGCTTCCTAATGAGAAGCAAAATGGCTCAAGTCGGAAAAAGATCAGATCAAAGCTCCTCTGCTGAACAACATTGGAATCAGGCCTGTGAAGTGGCTGTTGCACTTCTAATCTGGAAAAAATAAGGAGATCCATTTTTACTTCAAAGTTCCCCCCAAAAAATTCTAGCTCACAAGTGTCTGTAAGAATTTGGAAAGTCAATGAATTAATTAATTGATTTGAAAAGCAAAAGGTCTAAGGTTTTTTCAAACTCTAGGGCAACATTATATAATTATGCAGTCTTAGGATTAGAAAGGACTAGAAGGCCGTCTCATTCAACCCATAACCAAACAAAACTCCCCAACATCCTCAAAAAGTGCCCTCCGCTTAATGAACTCTAGTGGGAAGAAACTCATCTACATTTTGTTGTTGTTGTTGAGTTATTTCAGTTATGTCCCACTCTTCATGACTCCATTTGGGATCTGCTTGGCAAAGATACTGGAATGACTTGTCATTTCCTTCTCCAGTCCATTTCAGAGATGAGGAACTGAGGCAAACAAGATTACATGAGTTGCCCAGGTCACACACCTTCTTTAGGAAGTCTTTCTTCATCCCTTTTATACCTTCTCCCTGTTGGTTATTTCCAATTTAACCTTCATCTCTTGTTTGTACATAGTTGTTTATGTGTTGTTTCCCCCATTAGACCTTGAGCTTTTTGAGAGCAAAGATTGTCTTGTGCTTTTCTTTGCATTTCCAGTGCTTAGAACAATGCCTGGTATGTAGTAGGTGATAAATAAATGTTTATTGATTAACTCTCTGTCTCCTAGCAATTTCATTTCAACATCATTGCTCCTTTCAGCTCCTTATTCACAAATATAAGTGTCTGGGGCCAGATTTTAACTCATAAGGATGAATCTTCCTGACTTCTGGACTGGCAGTCTATATCCACTATACCAACCAGCTGCTCTCCATCCACAATTTTGGAAAGCTCTAAATTGCTAGGAAGGTTTTTCTTACTAGAAGGCTAAATAAATAAGCCTTTTCTACCTATTACTCATGATTTTAACTTCTGAGGATATGAGTAAGTTTAATCCCTCTTCCATATGACAGTATTTTAAGTACCTGAAGACAGTTATTATGCCCCATTCTACCCTACATATCTCCCATTCCCCTTGGTTTTCTATTCTCCAGGCTAAATATCTCCAATTCCTTTAACTGATCTTCCATGACATGATCCCAAAACCCTTCACCATGCTGGTCACACCTTCACCTCTCCCTCCCTTCTTCCCCCCACCAGGTACTCCTCCAGCATCTAGCAATTTCCTCCCTAAAATGTGAAGTCCCAAAACGAACACAATATTCTAGTTGTGATCTGACCAGGGAAAAATAAAGTGAAATTGTCACCCCATCACCTCTCTTAATGAAGTCTTTTTGGGCAATGAATGAATTCTGAGTTTGTAGTTTACTAAATTCCCCAGATCTTCAGATAAGTTGCTGCCTAGACACACCTCTCCCATCTTTTACTTGCAAAGTTGATTTGTTCAACTCCAACGTAAGATTTTACAGTTTTCCTTAGCAAATTTATTTCATTAAACTCAGTTCAACACTCTAGCCACCTGCTGAGTTTTGGATCCTGATTCTAGTAATGTTTGCTGAATCTCAGCATTTCATCATCTACAACTTTGTTAAGTATGCCATCTATGCCTCACATCCAAATTATTAATTAACATGTTAAAGACCAAACTACAAATAACAGATCCTTATGACACTCCACTAGAGACCCTGCCAAGTTAACACTAATTCATTAATGACTACTTTGGGCTCTCTCCCCTTGAATCAGCTCCCAAATCCACTTTATTATATCTCTATCTAGTTCTTATCTCTCCATTTTGTGTACTAGGACAGTGTGAGATAGTGTGCCAAATGCTTTCCTCAAAGCTGAGCAAACTACATCTCCAGAATTCCCTCCAATCTATAGTCTTATAGTAACGCAGTCAAAAAAGGTAAGGTTAATCTTAAAGGATTGTTTGTAATGAATCCATGCTAATTCTATGTGACCACTACTTTCTTTTCTAATTGTTCAATCTAATCATCTCTTTAATGGCATATTCTGTAGAAGGCAGAGTCAAGATGGTAGAGGAGCATGAACCAATGCAGCCTAGTTCCTGCCCACAAAACTCCTTCAAAGAGACCTAGAAAATGAGCCAGACTGAATTCTGTTAGGAAAATCTATCACAGTGAGTCCTTAGGGAGACTGAGAGAGAGGTCTGCTGACATTAAGGAGGAGTTCAGGTACAGGGTGCAATACAACACCTAGGGAGAGGCTGTGTACACCAGAGCAAGATGTCTCAGACCCATCCTGGGACACTGCAATAGGGTCAAGTATCAATTGACATCTTTGTTACCCTCTACACAACTGTGGGTCACAGAACTAGACCAGGATGAGAAAAGGACCTGGTACAGGGGTTCCTGTTGCCAGTATACCTGTATAGGGAACTGGGAAGTAGGGGGAAATGGACACATAGTTGTACTAAGAAATGAGCAAGTTCAGAGGCAATGTACAGTATTTGGGCTCAGACCCCATGAGCAAAGCAGGATTTCAGTACCAGCATCTAGTCCTGCCTGCAGAGAAATAACCAGGGAAGGAATACCAGGCATAATTAAATTATGTCTACTACATAAGTAGACCTTTATACAAAGAAAGGGTGGGAGGAGCAGCTGACATTTCAACCTCACTCTTGTCTGAACTTGTTAAACATGTATAAATAATGAACTTGTTAAACATATATACATACATGCATACACACACACAAAGTTAAACGCAGAAATACATTTCATTCAACTTCCAATATTTCCCTAATATGAGGGAGTAAAGGATAAAGGGAAATTAGAGAGAGGGTAGAAAAGAATAAGTCCTAAGCAAAACAAGTCCTAGATGCACAAAAATATTTATACTTTTTTGAAGTGGCAAAGAAAGGGAATTGGCGGTAGTACTCCTAAATTGGGGAATGAATAAAAAATTATAAACATGAACATATGTTCATAGGAACATATAAATGTAATTGAATACTATTGTGAAGGGGATAGGTTCAGAGAAACTTGAGAAAACTTGTATGATCTGATGCTAAGAGAACAGGACAAAGAGAAGAATTTATGCAAGGAAAGCAAAATAGTGAAGAATTTTTTTTAAAGAATTAAGAACTCAACAATATACTGACTAACCACAATTTCAAAGGACTATTGATGACACATGTGAAGAATGAGATAATTTTTTTGACAAGTCCAATGTGGAAATTGTTTTTTATTGACTATACATATTTGTTTAAAAAATTTTTTTTAATTCTAAAGGGGGAAGCAGGGAGGCAATTTAGAGGGAAAAGGAAAATTTTTATTTATTAAAAAATATTTAATTCAGTAATTTTACCAGGAATCAAACAAGTATTTACTGAGCTATAGCATGTATATGCCAATAAAATAGAATATTTAAATTAAATTGGTAATTAGTATTACTATGTGCCAGGCTCTATGCTAGTGACAAGGATACAAACACAAAGAATAAAACAATCCCTGCTCTAAATGTGTTTACATTCTAATGGAAGAGATAAGTACATATAAAAATATATACAGCACAAAAATAAGAGCAATAAATGCAAATAGATAACAAATAGATAAATGCAAGGTAGTTTGGGAAGAATGAAACAGCTGTTGGGATCAGGGAAAGTCCAAGACAGAAGAAGGTATTTGAGCTGCATTTTAAAAGAAGAGAGGGATTCTAAGAGGTGTAACAGGAGATGGAGTATTGTGTGAGGAACAAAGAAAAGGACAATTTGGTTGGTTCATACAGTGTAAGAAGGGGAGCAATGTCCAATGAGGATGGAAAGATAGATTGGGGATAGCCTGTGTAAGGCTTTAAACACTAAACAGAATTTTCATTCTACCCTAAAAAGGCAATGGGAAACCCACTGAAGTTGAAGAATCTCAAGGTCAGGTTTTCACTAAAGGAAAATTACTTTAGCTATGAATTAGTCCAATCATTCTGGAAAACAATTTGCAACTATGCCCAAAGGTCTATAAAACTGTGCATACCCTTTGACCCAGCAATACCACCACTAGGTCTATATCCCAAAAAGATCAAAGAAAAGGAAAAAGGACTCATATGTACAAAAAATATTTATAGCAGCACTTTTTGTGGTGGCAAAGAATTGGAAACTGAAGAGATGTCCATAAACTGGGAAATAGCTGAACAAGTTATGGTATAGGAATGTGATAGAATACAAATGTATTGTAAAAAATGGTGACAGTGATGGTTTCAGAAAAATGTTGCAAGCCTTAGATAAACTAATTATACAAAGTGAAGAACCAGGAGAACAAACTACGTACACATTAATAGCAAAGTCAAATGTAAAATATTTAGCAACTCTGATCAACATAATAATCCACCACAAAAAGGATTCATGATATAAAATGATATCCACCTCCAGATAAAGAACTGATGAACTCAAGAGTGCAGATTGAAACATATTTTTTCCCCTTTCTTATTTTTCTTACTTTGGTTGGGGGAGGAAAGAGGGCATGGCTAATGTGGAAATGTTTTGCATGACTTCATATGTATGAGTACCATATTTTTTGCCTAGTCAATAAGTAGGGAAGGCACTACAAAGAGGAGAATTTAGAACTGAAAAATAAAAATGACATTTTTAAAAATTACTTGGGCAGCATGTGCTGTAATAACATCTCATTTCCTACCTGACTGAACGACTTTGGAACTTTTCTGACTTTTCCAACATAGCCCAGCATCAGGTACCCTCCATACCCTCCCCCTCCACTTTCAGCTTCCTATTGTGTATTGTCTTTCTCCAAGAGATTATACTTAAGAACTGTCTTGAAGAGGGGGGAGGGAATCCCCAGTATTTGTCACAGTACCTGACACTTAGCTGGCACTTTATTAACTATTGATTGCTACAGCAGCTCATTAAAAGTCATGTTTAGTTCTAAATGATGAATTAAGGATATATGTATAGATATAGATATATTTACTCCAAAAATGTTATGACATGGTAGTAACTAGGTCAAAATTGTAACTTAATACCTATAATACCTGTAAGATTCAACATGTTCCATAAACCTATGTCACCCATGACTCCAAGGTCTGTCCTATCTGCCTGTACCATGTCACAAAAAGGACCCGGTGAGAAAATAAAAATGAAAGGCTCCACATAAACCTATCAACACTACACAGAAAAGCAACTCAAAGTTCATTCTGTAATTATAGTGGATCAGCAAAAATTGTGCTTGTGTGTCAGCAGCGCATCTTCTTAAAAATCCCAGTTACGACACGCTCAATTACCCTGAAAAAAATAAGTTAGTAAAACCTAAGATATCAAGAAAGTGAGCAAGGAAGTTTTACAAAATTCATTAAAACATTATATAATACAAAAATCAAATTAACTGGGCAGATTTCTTAACTGGGAAACATAGCTTCTTCACTTCTAACTGAAAGGCATATCTAGTAATTGCTTTAGAAAAAATTAACATACCTATGTTTTAAACTGGCTGATGTTTAAAGAACGTAACAGAATATGTTACTATATTTTGTTCGCTCTTTAGGTACTGGAACTATTAAAAATAAATTATCTAGTATATAGTTAATATAACCTTCTAGGTGTTGGATTCTAGTTCTAGTTCCTTTTATTTTATTTTTGAACGGGGAAAGGCAAGGCAATTGGGTTAAGTGACTTGCCCAAGGTCACACAGTTAGTGTGTCAAGTGTCTAAGGTGGGATCTGAATTCTGGTCCTCCTTATTTTGGGATGGTGCTTTATTCACCTAGTGCCACCTAGCTGCCCCTAGTTCATTTTAACATAGTAACAAAACTTCAATGCTCTATTAAAGATTAACTTTTTTTTTAACTGTACTGAGTAGTCTCATTTCTCTCCCATTCTCCTCCCCAACTTGGGAAATGCATTTTTCAAATTAAGCCAATAGTCTCGCTCTTGTTTCAAACTTTTCATTTATATTCTACAATATTTAGCATAACAAAACCTCATTTCCTACCCCATTTCCTGTGGAAGGTATCTCCATTTTACATAAGAAACTAAGGCCCAAAGAAGTTAAAGAAACTGTCCAATATCGTAGGAAGATGGTCAACTGATGCATTACTGTTGGGGCTACAAATCAGTATAATAATTTTAGAAAGCAATCTGGAATGGTGCAAAAAGAAAGGTGACTAAAATGTAGATATACTTTGACCCAGAGATTCCACTGCTAGCCCAATTCCCCTTAAGAAGAAAGCCAAAATACACCAAAATATTTGTAGTAGCACTCTGTGATAGCAAAGAACTGGCGACAGGAGTTGCCCATAGACCGGAAAATGGCAAAGAAGCTGTGGTCCATGAATACAATGGAAGATTACTGTGATGTAAGAAATGATGCATACAGAAAAGCATGGAAAGATCTATATGAGCTAAGAGAGTGAAGTAAACAGAACCAAGAAAACAGTATATGCAGGTATAACAACGTAAATGGAAAAGAACAACCATACACTGATATACACACACACATAAATACACATACACACACAAATACACACATGTGAATGCTGCAAATTAAAGAGAAATTAAGCATGGCTCAAAAGAAGAGATATGAAAAACACTACCAAAACACCCTTTTGCAGAGGTGAGAGGTCCACAAATGTTGCACACCACACAAATTTTCAGACTTTCTCAATACAATGATAAGTTATGCTGAATTTTTTCCTTCTCTTTTTCTTTTTTTTATCTTTAAAAAATACTATTTTTTACATGGGATGGCTCTCTGTGAGGAAAAGAAAGAGGGATACTGGGGAAACTATGGTGATGTAAAAAAACAAAATATAGATAAACTTTCACTTTAAAAAAGGCAGTTGGATATGCCCAAAGGGCAATAAAACTGTGCATTACCCTTTGATCCAGCAATACCATTTTTAGGTCTAGAACCCAAAGAGATCATAAAAATGGGGAAAGGATGTACAAAAGTATTTATAGCAGCTCTTTTTGTGGTGGCCAAGAATTGAAAACTGAGGGAATGCCCATCAACTGGGAATGGCTGAGCGAGTTGTGGTATTTAAGTGTAATGGAATACTATTGTTCCATAAGAAATAATGAGCAGGCAGATTTCAGAAAAACCTATAAAGACTTACATGAACTGATGCTGAGTGAAGTGAGCAGAACCAGAAGAACATTATACACAGTAACAGTAACACTGTGAGATGGCTAACTTTGATAGACCTACCTTTTCTTAGCAATGCAAGAATCTAAGACAACTCCAAAAGACTCATGATGGAAAATATGCTATGCACATCCAAAAAAAGAACTATGGAGTCTAAATGCAGATTGAAGCATACTATTTACTCTTTTTCATTTCTTCTTTCTTATGGTTTCTCCCATTGATTCTAATTCTTCTTTACAACATAACTAATGCGAAAATGTGTTTAATATGAATGTATATAGAGCTTATATCAAATTACATGCCATCTAGGGGTCAGGGGAAGGGAGAGAGGTGTTGCAGAAAGGTCAAAAAGGATAAGCATTGAGAAAAGGCCATTAGATTTGGCAATTAAGAGATCATTAGTAACTTTAGAGAGAGCAGTTTGGGTTGAAAGCCAAATTGCAAAGATTTAAGGAAGAACAGGAGAAGAAAGGAAGTGGAGGTACCTATAATAGATTCTCTTCTCAAAGAGGATAGCCACAAAAGAGAGGAAAAAGAGTGGAATGCTGTAATGGTAATGTAATTTTGAATTTGAAGATCCCTTTGTGTTGGCAAAAGTAGCAGGTACTTGGCAATTAGTAACTGATCAATCCTCTGTTGGGGAAACAGAAGGTATGTTACTGATATAACAGGAAGGGGTTGGCTGAAACAGGAAGCTAAATGCTATGTGTATATAAGGAAAAGCCCCAGAGAGGCACAGTCAGAATTTTCTTGAGACCGTGATCTGGTGGCAGAGCAGCTACAGAAGAGAGAATGGAGAACTGAGCCAGAATTTCCTGAGAACTTGTGCTGGTGGAGCTTCTTCTGAACAGGATCCCAGAAGCCAGGAGCCCAGGTGACTGAGGAAGCATGACTGGGATGATGAGACTTTGTTTGTGGCTTGGACTTTGCCCCAAAAGTGGAAGACTTTGACTATTGTATTTTGAGGTACTGTTACTGATAAGTGACTGATTGAGTTAATCAAGGCTTTGCCCCAAGAGTGGAAGATTTTGACTATTATACTTTGAGACTACTGTTAAGTGACTGATTGAGTTAACTTAGTTGCCCCATGAGTGGAAGACTTTGACTATTGTACTTTGAGACTATGTTGTGAATATTATATTGTGATTTTCTATGATAAGTTGTAATATTGTGAATGCTGTACCTTGATTTTCTGTGAAAGTTTTGCTTTGATTTGTTATGGAATAAATAGAGTGATCACTATACTGTGTAATCAGAACTTTAAAAGCTGTTCACAGTAGGTTTCTTCTGGAAAGCTACTTGTGCATGGCATTACAAATGCTGGCTAACAGAGATGAATCAAATGAGTTTTTTTGGGAATAGGGCGATATGAGCATGTTTGTAGGCAGCAGGCAGGGAGAGATTTAAAAGAAGTAGGATTGAGAGGGGGGGGTAATCTACTGAAGAAAACAGGATGTAATCAGAATCATGAAAGATCCAACATAGGAGGTAGCAGTTAAAACTGAACTCTAAAGGAAACTTGGGATTCTAAATGGTGAAGGTAAACAATGAAACTAGCATAAGTGAATTGGGGGAAAAAACTTTATGTCACACATCTCTGATAATGGTCTGATAGCTAATAATTTGAGAATTGACATAAATATAATAATAATAATAGCTAATATTTACATACATTTTAAGATTTGCAAAGTGCTTTCATATATATTTCACATCTTGTCTTATTAGAGTGTTAAAACTACTCTGTGAATTAGATACTATTATTTCATTTCATAGATGAGTAAACTGAGGCACAGATATTATGAGACTTACCTAGGATCACATAGATTGTAAGATCTGAGACAAGATTCAGATTCAGGTCTTCCTGACTCTAAGTCAAGAACTATACTATACCCACTATACAACACAAATTCTTCAAGACCAAAAGACACAGTGGAAGAGTATCAAAAGATATGCACAGTTCTCAAAAACAGAATTACCAAATATCAACAACTAGAAATGGAGGCCATTAGAATTCACTCTATTCTTCATCCTACCAAAATGCTCATGTCCTCTCTCTCCATCCTCAAAAAACACTCAACTTGCTAGCATTCCACACCTCTTCCTTTTGTGGCTCACTTCCAGCAAAGGAAGTATACAATCTAGACCTTCCTTTCCTCGCACTCTTTTCAGTCTGGCTTCCAACTTCATCATTCAACCTAAACTGCTCTCCCCAAAGTTATTAATGATCTTTTAATTGCCAAATCTAATGGCCTTCCTTGGCCTCTCTGAAGCCTTTAACACTGTTGATTACCTTCTTCTTAATAATACTCGTTTTCCTCTAGATTTTCATAACTGCCTTCTCCTGGTTCTTCTACCTGTGACCACTTCTCAGTCTCCTTTACTGGCTTTTGATCCAAGTCATACCTATTAACCATAGGTGTCTCACACAGCTCGTCCTTGACTCTCATCTCTTCTTCTTCTACTCTATTTTACTTGGTGATATCAACTTCCAGAGAGTCAATTGTCATCTCTATGCTGATGATTCTTAAGTCTACTTTTCCAGCAATAACCACTCTGCTGATCTCCAGTCTCACAAATGAGGATATCTCCAACTGGATGTCTCATAGACACTGTAAACTCAAACGTCCAAAATTAAATTCATTACCTCCTCAAAAAAGCCCCACAAACTTCACCCCTTCCAAACTTCCCTGTTACTATCAAAGGCACCACCATTCTTCCAGTACCCAGGTTCACAATCTAGGTGTCATCCTCAATCCCTCACTCTCATACCTCCATAACCAATCTGCTGCCAAGGCCTGTTGATTTTACCACCACAACATAAAATCCTATTTGGCTATCAGCGCCCCTCATAATCTCCCCTCTTCATACTTTTCCAGTCTTCATATATTATACTTCCCCACCATGTGCTATGAGATCCTGCTTTTGTGTTTTTCATGCATAGCTGTTTACAAGTTGTCTCCTGCATTAGATTGTGAGCTCCTTGACAAAAGGGGACTTTCCTTTGCTTTTCTTTGTATCCCCAGACCCTTAGTAAAGAGCTTGGCACACAGTAAGTGCTTAATAAACCTAGGTGACTGACAATGAATCACCATTAAAAAGAAATGTAAATCAAATCACTGAAGTTTAACCTCACAACCAGCAAACTGGAAAAGATAGAATACTTAATTGTAGTGGGATTGTAAAACTATGAACTCAGTAATAGCTGTCCAGTGGAGCTGTGATTTAGTTCAACTATTCCTGAAAAGATTTCTAAGTATGCTTAAAAAAAAGTCATTAAAATGTTCTTAACCTTTGACATGAAGATCCCACTACTAGGAATACAGTTCAAAAAAGGAAATGACTTTAAAAAAATTTATCTTAGATATACCAAAAGATTTAATATAATTTGAAAACATGTAACTAATAATGAGTGTGACTAATGATGAAGCATACTATCACCTCCGTAACTTATATCAGTGCAAATGCAAAGAGAAAAGTGGTAAAATGTCCCCTGTGAAAGCAATTTGGAACTATGCTCAAAGGGTTATAAAATTGTGCACACCCTTTGCCCAGCAATGCCCCTGTTAGATCTATATCCCAAAGACATTTTTTAGAAAAGGGAAAGGAACTTATTTGTACAAAAATATTTATAGCAGATCCTTTTATGGTGACTAAGAATTGGAAATCAAACAGATGCCCAGCAATTGGGGAATGGCTAAAGACTCCATGGTCTATGATTGTAACAGAGTATTATTGTGCTGTAAGAAAAGACAAGCAGGGACTGCTAGGTGGCCCAGTGAGTAAGAGCGCCGGCCTCAGAGTCGGGATGACCCAAGATCGAATCCGGCCTCAGAAAATGAGCACCCACGCATAAATAATGACTAGCCGTGTAACCTTGAGCAAGTTACTTAACCCCAATTGCTTTTAAAAAAGAAAAGACAAGACAAGCAAGATGATTACAGAAAAACCTGGAAAGATTTATATGAACTGATGCATAGTGAAAAGAACCATAATATTGTACACAATAACAGCAAAACTATTTGATGAAGAACTGTGAATAACTCAGTTATTCTGATCCATACAACAATCCAAAACAATCTCAAAGGACTAATGATGAAGCATACTATCACCTCCAGAGAAAGAACTGATACTGTTTGAATATAGATGGATGAAAGCTATTTTCACTTTTTCTCTTTCATTCTTTTTCTTTTATTCAAGCCTTCTTAAAAATTACTAATATAGAAATGTTTCACATAACTGCACATGTATAACCTATATCTGCTTACCATCTCAGGGAGGGAAGAGGGGAGAAAAGAAGGGAAGGATAGAATTTGGGACTCAAAACTTTTAAAAAAAAGTTTAAAAATTGTGTTAGCATGTAATTGGGGGAAATAAAATCTGTATATGTACATATACATACATACTTTTTTTTTAATGTCCCACGTGAGGAACAGCAAAAAGGCCAATTTGGCCAGATCACAGTGGCCGTGGAGCGAATTAATGTATGACAAGCCCAGAAAGGTAATTTGGAATTAGGGCTTCAAGGACTTTCAATGCAAAACAAAAGAGTTCACATTGGATCCTAGAGGCAACAAAGAGCCACTGAGGTCACTGAGGACAGTTTAACATGTACCATACAAATATAATTTGGCAGATGTGCAGAGAGGATAGACTGAAGCAAGGAATCAGTTAGGAGGCTACTGATAAGAACTGAACTAGGTTAGTAGGCATATAAACAGAAAGAAGTGAACAGATACAAAAAAATTAAAGGTAGAATTAATAAGACTTGGAAACTGCTTGGCTAAGATTGAGGAATCAAGGGTCATTCACAGTCTGTAGACATAGGTACCTGGAAAAATAGTGGTGCCCTAAACAGAAACAGGGAAGTTTGCAAGGGTGTGTATGGGGGAAAATATTGTGTTCTATTTTAGCTATGTTGAGTTTGATGCACCTATAGGATAAGCAATCTGAAATATCCCATAGGCAGCTGGTGAAGTGAAACTGGAACTCAAGAAAAAAATCTAAGGCTTGACTTATAGAGAGATCTGCACAGATGTAATAACTGAGTACAGGGAAGCTGATAAGAGCACGGAAAAAGAGGCTCTAGAGAAAAAGACCTTGGAGAGAGCACCCACCCAATTGTGGGTAAACCCACAATTATGGAGCAGGAATGAATGACCAAGGGAAGTACACTAAGAATGAACAGCTCTTATTAAGCACCTGTGATGTACTGGGTAAGGTGCTAGATAAAAAGAGAACCAAAATAGGGCGGCGTTATGAAAACACAGAGAAGAGAAGGTATCCTTGAAAAAAGAGTGGTTAATCAGGTCAAATGTTAGCAATTAAGAGATCACTGGTAATTTTGGAGACATCAGTTTCAGTTGAATGATGAGGTCAGAAGCCAGATTACAAAGTGTTAAGAAGTGAGAAGAAAGGAAGTAGAGGCAACAGGAGTAGATGTTTGGTTTTTTTCCTACTTTAGTTGGGAAAAAGAGGAGAGATATAAAAGAACAGCTTCAATGAATGGTAGAATCAGCAAAGATTTTTTTTAAGGACAGGGAAAGACCAATGTATAGGAAGCAGGAAGAGCCAGTAGATAAGAAGATACTGAAGATGAAAGAGAAAAAGAATGATCCAGAAAGAAGTCTATTAAAGGAAATAGTAAGGGATCAAGAACACAAGTAGGAAAGTTGGCCTGGGTGAGTAAAAGAAGGGTCACTTCATCAGAAACTATAGAAAAAGAACTGAGAGAATGAAGAATGAGGTAAGGGGGTTTTGAGTTGTACAAAAACAAAGAGGAAAGCTCTGAGGTATTCTGCTAATAAGGTAGAAAGATGGGAGATTTGAAGAGAAGTTTTGGAAAAGATGTTTTGGAACTATGGGATAAAAAAATCTATTAGAAGAATACTAAAAGGGTTGCCTTGTTATAATGAGGACCCAGTTGATATCAGATATATCCATTTGTTGTGATATTAGATACATAAATTGGAGGACTTCCTCTAGCACCATACAGTAGCATATAAAGAGTAGAGAAAATAAAGTAAATGGTGGAAGTAAGAGATTCATCAAGGAATAGGACAATGGGGAATAAGAAATTCAAGAGTTGAGGACAATGAATGTTGATAGATAAGTATAGTCATATACTAGATAACTATAGTCTGTGTCAGAAGGGAAGAAAAGCCAAATTAGAGGTGAAATCTGTGTAAATGGACTAGAGATCACTGTGATGATGATGAATAGGTTTAGCCAGAGTGAGGCATACAGCAAAAGATGATTCCATCTATACAGGAATGTACAGTTGGACAGAGAAATTTAAAAATTCTTGATCACAGAAGTAGACACTTGTAAATGATGTGACAGGTGATCAAAGGTTTGATGTTACAGCCATAGGTATGTCTGAAGTAGAGCAAAGAAATAAACTATGGAACTGGAGAAACTTAACTGGAAAACTACTTTGTTGAAGGAAATATCAATATTTCTATTGAAGGTTTATGGCAATCATCCTATTCCCACAGTTCGAAATACCTTATACAGATTTCTTCTAAATCTACCCAGTCCTACATTTCCAAATGCATGATGAATATTTCTACCTTGACGATACCACAAACTCATCATATTCAAAAGCTGCAGTCTTTTTCGGTTCTTCCCATTTCCTTATTTGTAGATCTCTCCGTCCTCCAAGTAACCTGAACTCGAAAGCTTCGACTCATCTTTGACTCTAACTTCTCCATCACCACCACTCCTAACATCCAGTAATTTATCAAATCTAGTCTCCAAAATCCCATTCAAATTTATTGTTTACTTTTTATTCACATTGCCACCAATCTAATTCAAGCCCTTTAAGCAATCTCATCCTGTATTCTTTACCTCCAGTCTCACCAGGACACCAGTTCATCATTCACATAATGCATAAATCCAACCATATCATTCTTGAGCTAAAAAATATTAAGTGGTTTCCCAATTCCTATAGGATAAAAGGCAAACTACTTTAGCCTGGTATTTGAGGCTTGATTAGAAAAATCTCCAATCTCCCTTTACACCTTTACTTCACACAATTCCCTTTCATAGAGGCTACATTTCAACTCTACTACAATTTTTTTCCTATCTTGCCTTACCATCTTTCTATCTCCATGTACGCTCATGCTAGAATTCCTTAGTTCCACACAATACTAATAAGAATTCATTTGCAAGGTACTTTGCAGTGTGCACATCTACACTTACTGAATTCCCTTTTTCATGGTACTAGTTTCAGTACTACCTTCTCTATATAAGTCTTTGATTCTTCTCTTCCCACAACCGAAAATTTTAATTTTCCTCCTTAAATTTTCTTACATTTTGTCTGAAACTCTTCTACTTATATCACATTGTACTCTATGTGTTTTTTTTTTCTATCCAATTAAATTGTAGGTTGCTCTGAGTGGGAACTGTTATTTTACATCTCTGAAGCAATGATATCTATGAGGATAGTTTTAGCACCTAGTACACTACCTTACTCATAAGTATTTAACAGATGCTCTTTACTGTAGAGGACAATATTACATGACAATACATTTTTACCATTCTGAGCAATAGTTCAGCATCTCATTAAGAAAAAAAGAAGAAATTTCTTGGAAAAAAATTTAAACATTAAAAAGCACCTGAACTTCCCTTAAGTATGACTTCTATACCTATGACCTCCACCAATATAAACAAATTAGTTTACAAAAGCTCTATGGGGTCAAAAGACAATTATAATTTAGATGCAACCCATACTCCTTTTCTCAGCATGTTATTATTCAAAGTACAACTTCTAAGCCCTATGGCACTATTGTTCAGCTTCATAATTCAATTTTATGCGTACTTTAGTAGGAAGTGATTTAAACTTTCCTCAGCATTATGAATAAAATCCTAACAGTTAAACAGAGACATAATACGAAAATAAAAGCAAATAAAAACCACAAATCTTTTAAAATGTACTTTTATCATAACTTTTACCAACAAAAAAAAACAGTGATTGCAAATAAATAGCAGTATCTACAATTCCTAAAGCACAAGTATCTTGTAGAAAACATCAAGTTAACCTAAAGTTTAAGCAAATTGATATATTTTTAAATCATCAGTTTATGCAATGAAGGTCTTTTAATCATTATTACAGCCATTTGCGAAAGTACTGCTGTTTTACCTTTCCAATAAAAAATGCAGTGTTTAAGTTTATTATGAGTACAGTAATACATAAAACCAATTCTAATCTTAGAACTATGATGCGATGAACATGTATTCCATTTGTCACAATGTTGAAAGCAAAACTGTCACCTCTAGAAAGAGTAAAGATAGCTGTCTCTTAAAATACGGTATTCTCATAGCTATTTTAACCTTGCATGTCCCAAATTAAATTCTGATTAAGATAAATGGCATTTTGTATGTCTTCAAAAAATGCTGTTACCTTTTCCTACAGATTGTTCATGTACCTGTCATGATGAACACAGATTTTAAAACTGATAATCCTAAGCACTTAGGATGACAAAACAAGAGAATTGAATTCTTAAGGAGAAAACAGATATCATCATGAAAGGTATACCTAAGTAGAGTCAGAAAACTTTCCAGCTACACAGTAGTAAATGATACAAAAATGTTTTAAATCACTGAAAAAATCTAAAAGTTTTAGAGTCTTTACACAGAAAATGAAAAAAGGATAATATAGAACAGCAGGTCCTTTTATAATATATCTGTAATTCTTATTTGGTACTAATATGTCATTTCCTTATCCTACTAAAAAACCTAGAATCTTTTGCAAGCCTATCAGCCACTACTATACAACAGGAGAAAACTCAAGTTAAACCTCTGGACTTTCCACTTCAACAACAATCTCTCGATTTGTCACTACTAGATCTTGTTGAATGTACAGTTCCTTAATTTTGAAAAAACTAACCATCTTAATTGCTATTGAAATACCACATCTAGTCCTACATTCAGAGATATAATAAGAATTAAAAAAGCCTCTATAATCCATAATTTATCCACAGGGCAGAGATTTACTGAAAAACAGAATAGAGAAAGCAGCCTCCTTGCAAGCCCACTCCTTTATTAATAAACTCTCTCAGTTAACACAGTATTGTTTCACATTAGCAGGTGTCTCCCACTACATTTCTCCTCCTTTCCCCCCATCCTCAGACATTTCTTCTACCTTACATTTATTGACTGCTTATTGCCACAGGGTTATTTTAAAGATTACTTACAATGTTTCACTATATACGTGCTGTCCTATTCTAATTTCCCCTCCCCACGAAGACACAAAAACTTCCTAATCAAAAAGTAATTATGACTAACCTATAAATTGAAATCAGCCTTTTTCACAAAGCAAGAAAACCTTGGGAGAGCCAATTAAGAGAAACACTATCAAGAAACTACAGGTCAACATATCCAAAGCGTCCCTAGCCACAGTGACAGGGTCAGAAGTAGCAGGAACTTCCAGTGGCCCAATTAAGACAAAGGCATCCTCTAAAATCCTCAGGCACCCCAGCCTCTGATAATTTCGCAAAGTCCAACTTTCAAAAGCAGGACTGACACTCTACTGCCTCCCAACAATCCCCCACCCTCAAAATAGGTGGAGGCACAGATACGACGCGACCGTCAGAAATTTTTCATTATTCTTCCCCATAACATGGCCAAAAGTGACCATCCCTTTATTTCAGGGATTCCGCCTCCCCCATATATTTAAACAAGCACCCTAACTTCACCCCCAAATAAGAGTCCCAAAGAGCACACACACAAAAAACCTTCTACACCTTTTACTAATAGTACATCCAGGCTCACGCTTCTCTGAGCCTCCCAGCACCGTGACACCACTCACCTCCTACCCCACCTCCTCAGGCAGGGTACCTCCTCCTCCTGCCGACGACCCTCACCTCCGAGACAGTGAACCCTGGCGCCCCTCCTAATACCTCCAACCCCCCCCCCCGCAGAGATCTCATTAGCGTGACCCCGCAGCCAACCGACCCCCTCCCACCTGGTCAATCCACATCAACCCAGTCTATGACCAGCGGTCCCAGATCCACTCCCTCCAGCGAAGCCCACAGTCGCCCGAGGACGCTTTATCACTCGGCCCGCCACCCCCCCACCCCCGACCCCAATAAACCCACACCCAGCCTCCTAGCCCGGCCACTTCACCGAGACAGAGACGCCCGTCCCCTAACCCCTTTGCCCCTTCCACTCCGTTACCCAAGTCTGGATCAGAGCCAGGTCAGAACTCACCGTATCCCCCCGCGGGGCTAGCTTGCACACATACAGACGCACTCACGCACACGCACACACACGCACACACACACACATACACAGTACTGCCCGAAGCCTCCTCCTCCTTCAGCCTAGGACTCACTGGGACATCAGCGGATGAATCCCAACACGGAGGCTATTTTTAGGAGACAGGGCCTCAGCCAGACCGGAACTTCTTCCTCTCGCCGCGCGCGTGCGCCCTGTGATTTTTATACCTCAGTGTCCCTACGCCTCCTTTTCCTCCCTTTTTTCCTTCCCTCTCGCCCCCCAGTGGATAAGCCTCCTTTTCGCGGCTCTCTCTCCCTTGCGTTCGAACCTAGAGGGGCCGGTGGTGAAGAAGATGACAATGAAGTTAGACAGAGGGCTAGTCAGTGCCTTTAGGACCAAGGAGTATCCCACTGGGACGTGAGGCACGAACTATGTTTTTCCGGGTGGGTGAAAGGGACGGATCACCCTGCACAGGAAGGAGATGACGGCGGTTTGGCGCCGGGAGATGGTCTGGAGCTTGGCTTTCCTCTGAAGGACGGTGTTCCCCTGGAAGGGATATTGGTCACTTGATGCTGATTCGGACGCCTCCAGGGGTGGGGCCCACAGACAGCCTTCGCGGCCCTTTAGAGGCGCACCCTCCTCCTTTCCCCCGCCATTTCCCCCTACCTCCGCCCTCAGCTGCTCCCACCCCCTTAGTCTCGGACTAAACCACCCGGAGCAAAACCAGCAGCACCAGGGACAAAAAAAAAAAAAAAATTCTCAAATCACTGCGCGCAAGCGGAACCTTCAGCCAATAAAGGCCGAGCGAGGGCGGGGCTCCCCGGGGAAGCTGGAGATGCTCCAGTCAGAGCGACCCCGGATCAGGACCGAAGCTGGTGGGGTGCCAGGCGGGATGGGGGGATGGGGGGAGTGGGGGGGGAAGGGGGAGAACGGACCTGGAACGCATGCGTCAGGAAGCCGCGCAGCGAGTCCTGATGGCGCGCGTAGCTCGCCGTGCCCTTTGGGGCATTTGCCTAGGTCTCCTTTTTCCTTCCTCCTGCCCTTGTTCTTGAGGTTCGGTCTCCCACCCCGTCGCCTTGGGCCAGTCCAGCCACGCTTCTCGGCCGGCCTTTCCCTCCTCGCAGCCCCACCCCCGGCCCCGCCTCGACAGCCGCCACCCCAGCCCGCCGGCACACTTTTTGTATCTCCCTCTGGATCTCGCCGCACTTCCCGGGCGCTCCTTTATTGTTATTCGCACTGCACCTGTAATCGAAGGACGTGCTTGAGCTCGGGTCCGATGAGCTAAACAAACACAATGGAAATCCCTGCCCCACAAAGGCCACACTAGCGGCATAAATCTCGGGCGGAAAAAAAAGGAAGTGAGCCGTCACCTCTGGAAAAGAGAACTCTGTGCTGGCTCTGTTCACCGCCTATGTGAAAAGAAAGCCCTCCAGCCCAGGATGGAAAACTGGGTAAAGGTGTCCCTGCCTCTACAGCTTTCCATTAGGAAGAAAGTGCGATGGAAGGTCTGACGACCACAAGAGCAGGCTTCTTATATCGTCCCCCCTGTTCCTTAACAGACTCAATCTTCTTATCTTCTTCTGCCATGAAGGGCACTTTCTATCAAGGGCTATTTCTGTTTATGAGAGCCCACCGTCTGGATCTGGGGGAGCATGGGTGCTCATTGAATAAACTGAGCTAAATGATTACTTCCATTTGTAAGTGTGAAAATAAATTCTAAAGCTCTCTAAAGGTTTGGGGGGAGGGCGGAAGAAGTAACTTCAGGCAGTTTACATTTGTTGGGTCCCTCCTGTGAGCTGAGTACCTGATATTGGAGAATTCCAAAGTGACTGCAGTAGAAGACACAATTATTCCCTCAAGTATACTGCTAATATAATGGGGGGGGGGGAACAACTGGGAGACAAATAAGACATACATATAAACATATGTAATGGAAAAATAAACATTTAACCTCAAGTAGGCATATACAGTGCTGAAAGAAGTTATAAATAAAACAAATGCTTTAAAAAGTATACTTTAACAAAATTTAGAATAAATCAGAAATTAATGGTGAAAATACATCTTTTTTCTCCTTTCCAAACCTGCTAGAAATCGTAGAAATCTCTGGACATAGTTCTGTGGCTCCATTATAATGGGGGAAACGACATCTTTAGCGAAAAAGTAGGGCTTGATTGGAGAAGGGAGGGATGTTATCGAAATGATTGCCTGACCCCCACCTCAAAGTAAGACAAAAAGGGAAAGCAAAGCACTGAGAGAAATAAAACAGGGTGTTTCAAAGTGGTTTTCTTTTAGTAGAAGAGTGAAATTAAAGCCCTCAAAAAACAAACAAAAAAAAAGGAATACTGTTCCTTTTTGCTCCACCCTATCTCAAAACCTGCCCAGCTGCTGAAAAGATTCTGCATTTGGATTGCTTGAGCCAAGAAGGGCAAGGAAGGCACTCAGAGAAGCACTGCAATGAATTTAAGCAGAAATTTAAGGGGATCTCTGCATTGAGGGAACCTCTTTCTTACTATAACTCCACACACTACTCTAGGTACTCAGGTCCAAGTGGAAGGAGCACTGGATTTGGAATGGGAACAGCTGAGTTTGAGTCCTAGCTCTGTCACTTATCTTGTGACCTTGAGAAATTCATTGAGAGCCAATGTACGACTGCAGAGATGACTTAGTCCAAGTTCCATATTTTAAAGATGAGAACAGAGATGCTCAAAGAAGTTAAGAAATTTGTGCAACTGTAACACAGGTATTTGAATCCAAGTCTTCTGACCTAAGATCCACCACTCTTTTCACTATTCCCCACTGCCTTCTTGGCCTCAATTTTCTCCTCTTTGTATATTTAATGAAGGTATTGGACTTGATTATCTCCAAGATCCCTTTTGCCTTTGGTATTCTGTGGTTCTGTAGCTATGGAAGAAGTAGAAGCAAAAACAAAAATGAGCTTAAGAATTTTGGATCACAGAATATTATAAAATACCTAATGTGAAATACCTATGACATAATCAAGTTATTCCTCTGCAATGAGATTTCATTTCTTCACTTTCTAAAATAGGAATCTGAATACCTGTACTACCTCCCTAGCACTTTGTTGTTGTTCACTCATTCAATAATTTAGTCCTAACCTACTCCCCATAGCCCCATGGACATGCCAGCACCTTCTATCCTCCCCTATCTCTCAAAATCTGTCCAGGTTCCTGTTGATTGTCTCCATGACACTATTTTATCCTAGCGCTTTGTAAGTGCCAAAATGCTATAGAAATGTAGTAGGAAATAGAGCACTATCCTAGAAATCAAGAGATGTGTGATGTACCCTTATCCATACCACTAACTTATCTAACCTTGGTAAATCATTTCATCTCTCTGGGCCTCAGTTTCTTCATTTGTAAAATGAGACACTTGGACTAGGTAACAAAAATCTCTTCTGATTCTAAAAATAAATTACATTCCTAACCTCAGTTTTAAACTAAGCAGGTGTTTTCAATGTCCATTCTAATAGTACTTTGCAGAAGGAGGGCAAGAACTATATCACTTTGTCTTTATAGCTTGAGCCTAAAATAATATCTGGCACATAGTAATTTCTCAATAAAATATTATTGATTAATTCTTGATAGATAACAGTGACTCATTAAATACTTGTTGATTTTGATTTATTATATTATGTTTAAGTGAAAACTGTAATATCTCAAATTATTTAAATACAGTTTCAGACATCACCTAGTTTCCCCAAAGGGACAAAGAAATATATTCCTTTTCTATGAGAAGTGTGTTGGGAGCCTTTGGTATGGGGGTCAAAACTGAAAATGCCTGTTGAGCTGGTGTAACACTTATGCAAAAGAGAATATTCCTTGTTTGCCTTCACTCACTGCTTTACCTTAAAAATCCACCTCTTCCTGTTATTTTCAGGCACAAAATCTCAGTCCTTTATCACTTTAGGAAGAAGTATAGCCAAAGAAATTCATTAATTTATTAAGCTTTTATTAAATGCTTACTATGTGCCAAGGGGTGTATGGAGTATTCAGGGAGAATTAGCACATCTGATGTGAAGGCTTACTGAGCCATTTTCAGGGCTGCTAATCCACCTTTGCTGTCTACCTTTCACACCACGCTCACCTGTGGCTCCAAGAAGCTATATCATGCGCAGTGGCCATACCCCAGTAAAACTGTCTAGACAGATAGCTAAACTAGGTTGAGGGCAAAAGACAAGCCTCAAACTTGTTCATTAGAAGGGTGATATCTACCTAAGCATGTGAAAACTTTCCCCAGTAGAATGGGCAGATGAGAACAATTTGTTTCAATGGACATGAATGAAGCAGGAGCTGTAGCATTCTTAGAGCTCAGTCAGACATAGGAGACACCAAGTCATTCACTGCATACAAGGCCATCACCAGTCCTGACTTTTGTCTTGCCACTGGACTTGGAGGACTCAGAGAGAGAGAGGCTGTCGACTTTTTACAACTCTACCTCGCTTAAATCCAATTCATAGACAAGTCATCACCTCATGATATCATCCATCCTCTTCCAAAACAAAGGACAAACAACAATAACTATGTGCCAGACACTGGGAGAAAGGGGTGAGGTGCAAACAAAAACAAAACAATTTCTTTCCTTGAGGAATATATGTTCTCTTGGGAGCAGGGAGGGCCAAATGAATGTATAAGTGAATGCAAAATATGTACAGAGAAAATGTGGAGAGATGATTCACATTGGCAACTAGGTAGATCAAGACAAGTCTTGCATAGGAGGTATAGCATTTGAGCTGAACCTTGAAAGTAGATAAGAGTTCTTCTACTAGGCAGAGGTGAGGAGGGAGTATATCCCAGTATGACTGTATGTTAGGGTGCTTTCTGGAACAAATAAGTAAGTTTAAGCAGAATTTTGAAAGAAGGATGTGGATTTGAGAAAGCAAATGGTATGCCAGGCAAAAGAATGTCAAGGGAAAGAATGTTAAAATGAAAGGAAACAAGCTATAGGGAGGGTAAAAGAAGTAGGTTTACGTATATGAAAAAGATATTAGCAGTCAATTTATTACCAATGCGTACACTTAGTGGTTGGAAGCAAGAAAGAGATTTTAAAGTTTTAATTTAATAAGGCAAATTTCCTCAATGAGATATTTCTATAGATTCCCAAATGAACAGATATAATCCCAAAACTCCTAACATGATGAAATCACATCTTTAGATCTGGAAAGGACCTTCTGGACCACTATGTCCAAACCCTTCGTTTTATAGATGAAGAAACTGAAGCCCAGGGAGGCTAAATGACTTGCCCCAGGGTCATCCAGTTACTAAGCATCTGAGACAGTGTTTGAAGCCAAGTCTTTCTGACTCCAAGTCTCTCCAAATGTGAAAATAGATACAAAAGATGTTAAGATTGTATATCAATTTCACGACATGAGGAAAATCCTAAGTCAGTATGATATAGTGGAAATGGCACGGCTTTAGAACCAGATGACCTCATTTCAAATCCTGCCTCTGGCAGTTATAATTTACATGACCTTGGGAAAAAGCATTTGACTTCCTTTGGATTCAGTTTCTTTATCTGTAAAATTGCGCTAGATAAATGGCATCTGAGGTTCCTTCAAGTTTTAAATCTATGATCTTATGACCCTGGCTTAGAACTCAATATCTTAAAGAAAAATAGAAATGGATGAATGAGTGAATATTGATTATTTACTATGCACCAGGTGCTTCACTAAGTGTTAGAGAGAAAAATATAAACAAGCTAGACAGTCTCTGCCCTCCAGGAACTTACATTATAGTGGAGAAAGATATCAGAGTTGTGAAGTAGATAGAGAGGAGTGGGTAACCACCTTTAATCCAGAAATTTTGAACTAGATAGGAAACAGTGTAGTAGCCTGGTTCCAGGCAAGAAAAGGTAAGTCTCACCTATCAGAGCCACAGATTTAAGTTCCTGTTTGAGGAAGAAGACTATAGTCAATGCTTGGGCAACATGGTATGGAAATATCTAGGAAGTGACACCAAATCCAGCTGCTATGAACTAAGTACAATGCCTTGTATTTAAACCAAAATAAGTCCCACTTTACAATGGGCAGTTCTAATATAGTAATTAATCGGTTGTAAATATTTTAGAAAATTAAAAATACAAATTTCAGATGATGCATTTCCAATTCATATATAGTTAAAATATAATGTGGTAAAGAGGATTGTCCTCAGAATCAAAATTTTAGCTATATCAGCCTGCATTTATGCCTATCACAAATATTAGAATTTGGGGTTTTAGTATTTTAGAATTTATTAAACCACTGAATGATGCAATGCAAATGAGAAGCTTTTGATGATTAAAATTATAAATAATATTGTTACTATTTGATGAAAGGTTTCATTATTTTGAGTATTCCCTCCACCCATCCAGATCACAATTATATTTTGATGCTTGATCAATCTGTTATCTTGGTGTGGGTGGTCCCTCACCCAGTATAAGTTCAAATTCCTCCCTACCTTGTCATGCTGTTTTATTCTTTTTCCTTCCAAGAACTTAAAAAAAAAAAGTTTTAACTTACAAACATAAACATTTCAATATGCAAAATACAAGAAAGAAGACTGTATAAGAAACTGAACTTCTGTAGTTTTCATATATATCCTTCACTAAATTCTCGAAAGAAGACCAATCAGATATACTACATGCCTTTCTCTGTCTGATTCATTTAATATTTCAAAGGTATTAATATGCTATTAAAGCTGCTCATCTATACTATCTCTCTCAGTATGTAACCAGGCTACCTCCTTTTGTGGTCTGGGATGATATTTTTTTATGTAACTTCTCAAACAAAAGTAATGCTATATCTAACTTTGACCCATTATGAATCTCTCTATAGCCCTTTGAGTCAATTGCAGTTTTGATTCTTCTGAGATGGTGTTGTTTCCTGATTTGCAACCATGTAGATTTACTAAGAAAATAATTTTAGTACATAAACAGATCACTTATCTACCTTATCAACTTGGATAAATCCTCTAATTATGCAGATCAAAACCCATCCATGCCTGCCCATTCTCATGAGCAACTCATGTCCATTCCTCCCTTAAGTTCAACACAGGGAGTACACTTAACAGACTAGATTCTTTTTTGTATTCCTCATTAAATCAGAAGGCTATCAGTGTGACATTTAGGGTATCTACATGAGTTCATATCTGGCTTCAGATACTTCTTAGCTGTATCACCCTGGGCATGTAATTTAATCTCTTTTTGCCTCAGTTTCCTTAGCTATAAATGGAAATAATAGCAGCACCTACCTCTCAGGGTTGTGGTTAAAATCCAAAGAGATGATATTTATAAAGCATTTAGCACAGTGCCTAATAGATTAGTGGAGCTATATGTGTGCTTATTCCCTTCCCTTCCTTTCCTCCTATTAACCCACAGACAGAAAGGTCATTTCTGTTGTACTATTTTTCAAGGAATTTAAAGTGGTTTTTATATTAATGGGAGATATTTTATAAAATTAAATTTAAAGTCCAATGTGGTCAAAATTAAAATATAATCATAAGAAAATAAGAATTAGAAAAGACAACCTGAATGAAAAAGCATTACATGTGTTTAATTGACTAATGAAAAATGATGAGATCACAAGAAACACCAAAATATAAGCAATTACTCTGCACTGATGTCCTATGTCCAATGAACTGCTGTTTAGTAACCAGCAAGAGTAATATGTGCCCATGTAGGATACCTAACAGTGACTATCATGGGGGTCTTTTAGGCATTGTAAATGGTGTTTTCTATTTCTTATGTGAATATCATGTGGGTCTTTATTCTTGAGTGTCTGATGATGAATAGGATGAAATCAGGTTCTAAGAGAACATAATAAAAGACAGACTTCTTGAGTTCAGTATATATTCATACATGTGAAAAAATCAATTAAAAAAGAACTAAACAATTTAAAAACTATAAGAAATTGAATCTTTCATATCTGGTATTTGTACATAAACTTTAAATGGGTCTTCAAATTTCTTTATGCTATTGTAATTCTCATTTCATTGTTATACTTTCTTTCCTTTTGCCAAAAGCCTTATTCACAAGTTTCATTCACCCCACATCGAGTACTGAAACTTCCTATTCTTTGATTTTTTCTTTAAATTTTCTATCCATATAAATTGTAACTGATAACATTTAATTTTCAGATTTTATCTTTTTTCTCTTCATTTCACAAATTCTTGACCTTCACTTCTTAAACTCTTTGGCTTTTTGTCTACATCTTTTTGTTTGGAGTGTTCCTCCTTTGTCACTTTAAACAGCCAGGTATTGGAAAAAATAAAACAAAACAAAAAAGTCTATGAAACTTTCCAATTAGAACCACTAAGTACTTGTTTTGTAGGTTCCACCTTACCTACAGGTAAAATAAGTATTCCCAATACCCACATTTTAGGAAATCCTGTCAAGCCCTCCACCCCATTGACTGATGTTTGATATTCCAGCATTACTGATTGATTCTTTTCTGTTCAACCTATCCCTATTTTCAGAGAGTCTCATTTAAAATGTACATATTACTAGGAGAGGTAGCACCTTAAGTTATAAACACCTTAATGGAAATTAGTCTTATAGTCAGAGAATTTAGAATTGGAAAGGAACTTGGAGAACATATACTCCAATTCTTTCATTTTACAGGTAAGGAAACTGGCACGTGTGGAAATTAAGTGATTTGCTCACAAGTAATAAACAGGTAGCAGAGCTAGAATTTTGGCATAGGTTCTCTTGTTCCAAATCCAGAGTTCTTTCCAATACAACATGCTTCCTCCTTTCAAAACACTACAAAACTTCCTTAAATACACAATGATAGGAAAGAAATCCATAAAGGAAAAGCAAAATATATGAAAAATATACTGACTTATTATGACATGTAGCTAAGATGGACAGACTATTGAATTAATCCACTCATATGTTTATCTTGGACAAGCACGGCAGTTGAATAATGAACTAGATCCAGAATTAAATCATAGAAGCATAGATATAGAATTAGAAGAAAACTTAGGGGTCATCTAGTTTTACCCTCTCGTTTATATGTGAGAAAACTGAGTCTCAGAGAAGTGAAGGGACTTGCTCCATGGTTATACAATGATTATTAGATGATTTTCTATTCTTCAAAAGTGAAATAGGTCTGATAATGTATGATCCATCTATGATTCTATGGGGGGAAAGAAGACACCACCAAAGACATGCTTTGCTTTATAGTTTGGCCAAAACCTAGCCAGGCTACAAAGCATAAGCAAAGTTGAGAACTAAACTATGATCTGCCCACCTTCAAACTGCATTCTAGATATTAAGGCCTAACCATTATTGATTATATACATAACTACTTTACTACCACCAATTTTCCTTACTCCATGGCTCCTTAGCCACTCTCTTCAGAATATCATTTTCTCTAGTCAGGCATCATGGACACAATGGTAATACTCTTGTATGACATAGCAACATAAAATCTATGCTTATGCTGAGATTAGACCAACATTTCAGAAAACAATTAAGAGAAAAATATTTTAACATCTCCACAATATAGATATATAATGGTGTGAAAGATTAGTGGTCATGGTTTTAAATGCCTATGTAGCTTAACCCCTCCTAAGGAGCTACCTTTCTAGTACTGTTGCTCATGTGCTCCTAAGATTGTGTTTCCCATTAATAATTAATAATTAGCTGTTAGAAAAGGGATTCACTAAGACAGAATAGCAAGAATTATAGTTATAAAAACATTCCTCCCATTTAGTCTGAGAAACACTTTCCCACAAATACACACAGGACTTCTGAGGACAGTGGACACAAACTTAACCTACAATGGTAGTAACATATATGGGTGCTAAAGGGGTAATACAACTCCTGGTTACTGGAAAATCCTTTCTTGAGTGCATAGCTGGCATTTTTCTCTGATGCAAGGGGTCACACCCCTTAAAGCTACTTCCTCCTTTGAGTGGCTATCTTTCTATATACATCTATGTTTGAGTCTGTTCATGTTTGTCCTCAGAGTGTTTTTCTCTGTTCCTGGTCATATACGTTATCCCCTCTTGGTCCAGTCTCTCCAATGGCATGTTCAATAGAGTAGTGGTAGGGTATATTATCTACTTCCTCTCTGGGCTTACTCTCCACTCCCTTTCCTGCTCTCTGACACACATGCAAGAGTGTACTTTCTCAAAGCATAAAATTAGTTCTTCACTGTTCGATTGACCCAAGGCTGAACTAAGTAACTGCTGAAATTCCTCCAGTTACTTAAAGCCCCCATTAGCATGGTTAGCTTATTTAGCTAACCCATCACCATTTTCCCTTATTGACTCTATTGAAGAGTTTAAAACCTCATAAAAGAACTGATTACAGGGAGTAGAAAGTCTTATTTACAATTTCTTAAAACCTGATCATGTCATGTCTGCATCCTCATTCTTACATATATATTAAGCAATTAAGCAAAATATAAAATTTCTGGTAATTTCTCCCCAGAAGCAGTTTCTATGACAGCAGCATGCTAGCTAATGTCTTGTGCAATTACATATAACATTCTTCTTGTGAAGGAATATAAACTTCTACAAAACAAAATTTCTAACACTAAATGTGTTAGAAATAGCCATCTTAGTACTCCTAATTCCAAATTCAATGACTCCTAATTCCAAATTCAATTCAATTCAAGTTTTTTGCTTTATTTGGTCTGCATAAACCTTTCATGGATAATATTTTTCATAAAAGCTTCAGGCTAGAATTTTATGGTGCTTCATCAATGTCACAATTTAATTTTAACGTGTATACTTTTAGTATGCTTTCTACCTAATTCAGCACCTTTCAAAACAAGTGTTGGTAAATGACATAACAGTGATAAAATTACACATATATGTATACATACACACACATATATGTATGTATATATTTCTCATGTGGATCTTTGAGAAAGTAAAAACCTTTCCCAGATATCACTCATCGACTAGTTGCATGGGTTTAAACATATATTAAAACAGAGGGTTTATATGCCTATGGAATTGCCACAACTTAAGTTGAATTTAGTCAGCCAAGAAAGCAGAGGACCCTTCACAATTTGATTCCATCTATCATAATTCCTTTTACTAGTCTCTGTAACTCTGAAAAACTGAGTTATAAGTAGGTCCTCTTCATATAACTCATTTTGGAAATGAACACTGATAGCAAGAGGTATTTAATCTTCCAAGAATCATTAGAAGGAAATAGTCCCTACTTTCTGGACCCCACATTAATATAATATGAAATGGAAAACAATTTGAAGGATTTATCAGGAAAACTCCTCTTTAAATGATAAAATCTGAAGAACTGAATATAAAATCAATCAGCAAAGGGTTTAAAATTTGACATTCCCTTCCTACTTCCATTGCTTTTTAGTCATTCTTTGCACAATTATGAAGCTTTCAAATACTTTATAGAGTAAGCTTAAGGCAGGGCAAAATAGTTTGGGACTCATAAGTTTATGTGTCATTTGTGGTTACCCAGAGTCAGAAATAGCATTCGCATGTTGACTTTAAAAACTTTATTAAAAAAATTGACTTTTAAAAATTATATTTTCTTTTGTTGATATTAACTCCAGATGTTCTGGAGTGAGGAAAGACAAAATGCCCTTCTTTACTCCAATCACCAATGTACTTGTTTAGCTTGAAATGAAATTAAGTTGAACTAGCTTGGGATATATGACATCTCTGTAACCCTGGGTTTTCCCCAAATTTTAATTTACTAGTTTTAATCAGATATCATCTTGTAAAATTTTTATGTTTTGAATCTAAATTAGAACTGAGTGTAAAGCAAACATAATAATGAAAAAGAGAGCAAGACAACTCACAGAACTAAATGGAAAACAAGGAAATTGTCAATAAAATTATAACCAACCCAAGCCAATATGTTTAAAATTCTCCCATTCATATGCAGGAATTATACTATTGACTTATCATCAGTTAAGTTTGTATTATTATTGTTTATTGTCATAGCACTGTTATTTCTCCATATTTGTGATGGGTTTGCAATGATTTGCAATTGCAAGATGAGTGGCCAGAGAAAGAGATTCAATCTATATTATAGTAAAATTAATCAGCCACTATAACCAATCAACAAGCATTTCATTATCCATCTACTATAAGTTAAGCATTGTGCTAGGTAAAAAAGATACAAACCAAAAAAAAAAAAAAGAAAAGAAAGGAAAAGAAAAAAAACCAAACAGCATCTCTTCCCAAGGAATTTATGTTTATATTCCATTTAAAGAGACCACACACACACACACACACACACACACACATACACACACACTTTTATATGTATATAATAATGAGTATGTGCATGTGTGATAAATATGAGAAATAGTGTGCGTGTGTGTGTGTTGTGCATGTGTGTGCATGTGTATGTGTTTGAGAGGAAGCACTAGCAACGAGGGAGGAGCAGGATAGAATAAAGTCTGTAACCAGAGCCAAACTGTGTAGTGTAAGTCAGGGTCTTGCCAATTCTAAAATATTCCTAAAAGTAGCCTGGAATTCCCACCATTAGAGTTACTCTCTGGAGTCTGACAATCAAGGTTATCTCTTTAAGATTATTTTTAAATGCTTATTTCAGGGACTGGGAATCTCCCATACCATGCTAAGGTTCTCTATACTATGCTCAATTTGAACATGGTGGAAAGGAAATATAAATGTACCTCAAGCCCCCATCAAGAGTATTATTTGAACTTCTATTTATTGAGCATTGACCGTGTTCAGGATATCATGGTACAGAAACACAAGCAAAACAGTCTCTACATTCAAGAAACTTGCATTTTCCTGGGAGAATATGAGAGGTACACAAATGACAAGTAAATACAAAGTATTTTATAAAGTAATAAAAATCAATTTCAAGAGTGTGGGCACTAACAACTGGGGAAGATCAGAAAAAGCCTTATGTAGCAGGGGGCATCTCAGTTGTGCTTTGAAGAAATTGGGCTGTCTGTGAGTTAGAAGTGGACAGGGTAAATTACAAGCTTGAGGGTACCAATTATATAAAGGCATGAAGTCAGGAAAGGCAATAGTCTTGGTGGGGAACAGGTAGCAGGAATTTGAATAAAACGTAGAATTCATGAAAGGTAACCATATGACATAAAACTGGAAAGCTAAATGGAACATCATCCAGTAAATATGATGATGTGAAAGGTCACCAAGGAGTCCAGCTCTTCCACATTTATGTCATTAAAGATCTAAAAAGATCATCAGATCAAATACTGGATAAGACATCCAAAGAGAAATAGCAGCAAGGTCCTTCATCTTGCCTAATACTGCCAGAAGCCCTAGGTGCTAAAAGTGGAGGTAAAGATGATCCTGTTTGGGAAGCCCAAATAAGTGCAGGTAAACAGGGCTGAAGCCTACAGCAATACTATAATTAGGGGCCTAGAAATTCATAGTGCTCCACTCAAGGAAACCATGAAGGGCTAGATGATTGTAGCATCCCTGACCAAGAAGTGCTGTATCCCTCACAAGGAAGTTGGAAGATACCAATATCCTGACTAGAGACTCTTCCAGGGGATCAGAAGATCATAGCATCTTGGCCAGGGATCCCCAAGGACCCAGAAACTACACAGATAGGACTAGGAACAGTGAAGCCTGGAAATACTCTGAGACTAGATACACCAGGAAATGTGGAAACCAGCAAGAGAGATGCTGAAAATCAGTGACAAGATCAAATAGGGCCTAACTAGTCAATCCAAGACAACTTGGAAGGGGTGGACAGGGAAGCCTGACTTTGGCCCAAGGTTACAACCAAGAATTCAGGTTGGACATATTAGTAAACACAAGACTGTAAACATAAAACATAAACTTAGTAAAAATAAAACATAAAACACTGAACACAAACTCATACAGTAAGTCAAGAGATGCCTAAGGGAAAAAAGTAATTCTATAATAATTATAAGTAGAGAAATGGTTTAGATACAAATACCCTAAGAGTGACTATAATAAATAAGGCAAGAGATAAAAAAAATGAAATTATTGGCAGAATGAGAGCTCCCAGAGAAAGAATTTGAAAGTAAATAAATATCATAGAACAGGAAGTAAAAATATTTGCCCAAGTAGTAGACTCTGAAAATTATAATGAAGCAAACAGAATTCAGTGAGTCTATAACACAAGAAATATTAGAGCAAACTTGAAAGACTGAAAACATAGAAGGAAATGTAAGATAGTTATTATTTTTTTAAATAACCTAGAAAATAGATTAAGGGGAGATAATTTGAGAATCATTAGATTCCCTAAAATTCATAACCAAACCAAAAAAGCAAATTATCATATTTATTTATTTATTTATTTTATGAAATGCTTTAAGTTCTGGTTTACATCATTCATTTCCCCCAGATTTTGAGTTACAATTTTTCCCCATTTTTCCCCTACCCACCACCCCAGAATAGCAGTCCCACAAGATATCCCCTCATCCAATCTGCTCTCTCCCATATCTTCTCCCATACCCCCTTTGACTTTGCCATTAGGGCAAGGTGAATCTCTGTGCCCCAATGCCTGCACATCTTATCTCCCAATTACATGCAAAATAGCATTAATAATAGTATTTATATATATTTGAAATATTTAATTTTAAAACTTCAAATTTCAGATCCATTCTTTTCCTTCCTTGTCACCCACTCCCTCTGGGAAGATAAGCAATTCAGTATGTGATCTACATGTACAGCTATGCAAAACATTACCATAGTAGATGTATTGTAAAAGACTGCTTATATTTCCCTCCTACCCATCCCACCCCCTACCTGGTCCATTCCCTACTTTGATCCTGTCCCTCTTCAAAAGTGGGTACTTCCAACCTTCCCTCCCCCCAGAATGCCCTCCCCTCCATCATTCCCCCTTTCATCTCCCTTCCCCCTACTCTCCTGCAAGGTGAGATATCCCATTTAGTATGTATGTGATTCTCTCCCTGAGCCAAATTTAATGAGAACATGGTTTTGCCTTTTTGCCTTCCTGTTCTTCCCCTCCCCTGCAACCCTTGCTTCTTCTACATGAGATATTTTACCCTACCCTGTCTCTCCCCATCTCCTCTTGCCACTTTCCTCTCTCACCTCTTAACTTCATCCCTTAAGTATCATCCCTCCCCACCAAACTCAATCTGTGCCCTCTATCCATGTATACCTGTAAACATATATACACACATTCACATATGTATTCATATGTCCATATACCCTTCTTCAATTATTTTCATAATGAGAAAGGTTTCATCAGTTACAGTTATTGTTTTTCCATGTAGGAATGTAAATAGGTCAACTTTGATAAGTTCCTTTTGATTTCTTTTCCCTAATTACCTTCTCAAGCATTTCTTGCTTCTTGTGTCTGAATGTCAAATTTTCTATTCAACTCTGGTTTTTTCCTCAAGAATGCTTGAAAGTCCTCTATTCCACTGCATGATCATATTTTCCCTTGAAACAAAATACTCAGTTTTGCTGAGTATGTGATTCTTGGTTTTAATCCCAGGTCTTTTGCCCTGTGGAATATCATATTCCATGCCCTTCAATCCCTCAGTGTAGAAACTGCCAGGTCCTGTGCTATTCTGATTGTATTTCCACAATATTGAAATTGTTTCTTCCTGGCTGCTTGTAGTATTTTCTCCTTGATCTGGGAATTCTGGAACCTGGCTATAATATTCCTAGGAGTTTTCTTTTGGGGATCTTTTTCAGGAGGTGATCTGTGGATTCTTTCAACCTCTATTTTGCCATCTGGGTCTAAAACATCAGGGCAATTTTCCTTGAGAATTTCTTGAAGGATGATTTCTAGGTTCTTTCTTTGATCATGGCTTTCAGGTAGTCCAATAATTTTTTAAATTATCTCTCCTGGATCTATTTTCCAGGTCAGTGGTTTTTCCCATGAGATATTTCACATTGCCTTCTATTCTTTCATTTGTTTGGATCTGTTTAACAGCATCTTGATTTCTCATAAAGTCACTAGCTTCCATTTACTCCAGTCTAACTCTGAAGGAATGAATCTCCTAAGTGAGCTTTTGAGATTCTTTTTCCATCTGGCAAATTTGGCTTCTTAAGGCATTCTTCTCCTCGTTGCCTTTTTGAGTCTCTTTTGCCATTTGAGTTAGTCTCTTTTTTAAGGTGTTGTTTTCCTCAGTCAGGCTGTTGACTCTCATTTCATACTGTTCCTGCATCCTTCTCATTTCTCTTCCCAATTTTTCCTCCAGTTCTCTTATTTGGTTTTTAAAATCCTTCTTAAGGTCCTCTCTGGCCTGTAACCCGCTCATATTTTCATTTAGGGCTTTTGGTGCAGGATTTCTGACCTCACATTCCTCCTCCTGTTCCATGCTTTGATCCTCTTTGCCCCCAAAACAGGAGTCTAATGTTGCATTTTTCTGTTTATTTTGTTTCCTTTGCCTAGGCATGTTGCCACTTAATGCCTTGACTTTGGGGCTTGTTGCCACAGTAGGACTCTGCCACCAGACAGGTGAGCTTCTGTCCCAAACGTTGGGGTCTTCATAACTTCTGGAGGTATTATTTGGGTGGCCTTTGTGAAGTCTCCACATGTTCTGGCAAGCTGGATACCCACCCCAAAACCTCTACCCCAGACCACAATCCAGATCCAGGGAGGTTAAAGCAAAAGCGATTACCCCCCCCACAAGATGGATCGCTGGATCTCCCTACAGTTTGCAGACTAGGAGCAGAAGCTGAAAAATGGCGTCTGTGCTGTATCTCCTCAGCTGCTTTTTACCCCCAGGGGAAGAAGCCTGATGGGTTCCCCAAATACTGGTCCCAAAGTCCATAGGGCACTAACCACTCACTTTGTTCTAGGCATGTCTGTGTTGATAATTCTGGAATCGCCACAGCTGCTGGTGTTCTGGGGTCCCTCCAGCTGGTTGCTGGCCCTGCAGCCCTGGGGCTAAAACTGCAGCTCACATGGGCTTGGGCTCAGCTCCCAGAGCGCTGAGCTGGCCGCTCCCTGTAGGGCTGCTGGGCTGTCCTCAGCAGGAAGTTAGCTTCTCTGTGTCATTCTGTGGGTGCTGGAGCTCCAGAAGTTGTTCAGAGTCCCCTTTCACATGATTTTGAAGTGGTGTGGGAGAGAGCACCTTGGAAGTGCTGTTTCTACTCTACTATCTTGGCTCTGCCCCCAAAATATCATATTTTAAAAAAACATAAAAGAAAATTGCACATATCTATCAAAAACATGAGAAAAAAGTAAAAGAAATAATATACCAATTACTTCCTGAAATAAAATACAAACTGAAAACATCCAAGGACATCGTAGCCACAATCCAGAGCAACCAAATCAAAGTAGAAATACTGCAAGCAAAAAAGGAAAAAAAATGCAAGTAGTTCAAATAGTAACAAGTCATAGACATTATCACATAAGACTTGGTATCAAGCAACTACCATAAAAGAGAAAAAATGTTGAATACAAAATTCCAAAAGGCAAAAGATAAATGCTTATGCCAAAGATAATTTATTTTAAAAACTGAGTATAATTCTTCAGAGGAAAAATGGATTTGTAATAAAGTAGAGAACTTTTGAGCATTCCTGATTAAAAAAAAAAAAGACCAGAACTGAATGGGAATTTTGAAATACAGGGAAGTCCACAACAACTTAGAAAAGTAGGCATATTTGGCCAATTGGGAGGAGCTAAATAATGATGAATGAATTACTTTCTGAGTATTTGAGCAAAGTGAAAGCAAATGTCTTTTCATTAATTTCATTAATTTCTAATACCAATGTTCACAGGAGTTAAAACAAATACAGGACCCTGATTGTGAATTTTGTTTTGCTTTTTTTTTTTTACTGGCAGAGGGGAAAAGGAATACACTAGAGAAGAAATTACAAAGAAGGAGGGATTTACTATCACACAAATAGGGTACATGAGAAGAAGAGTATATAAGAGATGGCAAAAGTGAATAGTTAATAAACCCCACTCCTATTTGAGAAAAGAAGACAGAGAATTGAACACATACATAAAGTTTGGTATAGAAATTGATTAAAATCAATAAGGACCAGGATGGAAAGGGGGAAAAGAGGAGAATAGATCTTATGAGAGAAAATCAAACTTTAACTTTGGAGGTATGATCATAAATAATTATTAAAGAAAGATAAAGAAAGTATAAGATCTAGTGTTCAGAATATGGACTTCGTGAAGAGAGAAAGAACAGAAGAGTAGAAACAAACCACTCCCATAGATTACTAATGTTTATCAGGTTCCTTCTTTTTTTTCCATCCTCCTCCCCACTTTTTTATTATAAAGTGGAAGATGAGAAGAAAACAGAAAAACTTTAAGAGGTTTTGATGGAGGGAAATACACAATTAATCATAACAATGACCCTGAATGGGATAAACTCGCCTATAAAATGAAGAAGGGTGGCTGGAAAGATTAAGAGGCATAATTCAAGACTATATTGTTTACAAGAAACATACTTGAAACATTCACACAGAGTTAAAATGTGGAACCAGAGCAGAATTTATTATGCTTTGGTGAATTTCAAAAATCAGGAGTAGCAGTTATGTTCTCAGAGAAAGCAACAATAAAAACAGGCATGTTTAAGAGAGATAAACAAGGGGATAACATGTTTCAATACATTCTAGGTAATGAATTACTGTTAATACTTAATTATTACTATTAATACTTAATTATGCACACTCATGTTGATACACAAAGAAAAGTAAATAAAATTATAGGGAAAATAGATAGCAAAATTATAATAATTGGGGGTCTCAACATTCGCCTTTCAGTCCTAGATAAATCTAACAAAAATATAAATATGAAAAAAGTTAAGGGTCTGAATAGAATTCAGAGAAGTAAGATATGATAGTTAAATCTCTGGTGATTTCTGACTGGGAATAAAAAAGAATATACATATTTCTCAGATGTTTAACCTTGCAAAAATCAACCATGTGCTAGCAGCTATGGCATAAAACCTCATGAACAAATATATAATATAAGAAATATTAAATATATCTTTTACTGATCCAATGGGATAAAATTATAATCAATAGGGGGCATTTCAGTCAGTCAATAAGCATTTAAATACTTACTAGGTGCCAGGCACTGTGTTAAGCACAAGTAATACAAAAAAAGGCAAAGAAGAGTCCTTCACTAATGGGAAAGAACATATATATAACTAAATAAATAAATGTATATATACATATATAAATATATAATACATACACACATAGGATAAATGGGGAATCAACAGAAGGAAGGCACTAGCATTAAAAGGGATAGGGAAGGTTTTTTAATAGTAGGTGAAATTTTAGTCAGGACTTGAAAGAAACCAGGGAAGCTAGGAGACAGAGAGCAGAGGAGAGGAGCATTCCAGGCATGCATGGGGGACAAGTAAAGATTTTGTATTTTATCTAATAAATGACAAGAAACCACTTACAATATATGAACTAGAGAGGGATATGATTACATGTATATCTTAAGAATACCAATTTGGCCACTGTATGGGAGATGGATTGGGGAAGTGAGAGACTAGAAGACCAATTAAGAAGCTGTTGCAATAACTCCAGGCAAGATATAAGGACCTGAACTAAGCAAGTGAAGAGAAGGGAACAGATATGAGAAATACTCTAGATATAGAATTATCAAGATTGGACCTGAAGATAGAGACTAATGTTTCTCTTTGAGAATATTAAAAGTCAGAGTGTATGTTGAAGAATATTAAAAAGTCAAAGATGAATCCCAAATTATGATGTAAGTGACTGGAAGGATAGTGATACTCTCAATAGAAATAAGGAAGTTTGGGGAAGGTATAGGTTTGGGAGAAATTTTGAGTTCTTTTAATAATATGTTGAGTTTGAGATATTGATGGGACATTTAAGTAAAGCTGTCTAACAGGGAACTGGTAATATAGAAATGGAGTTCAGGGGATCAATCAGGATTGGACATATTTAGGAGATGTCTGCATAAAGAAGATAATTAAAGTTGTGGAAAATGATGGGATCATCAATAGAGAAAGTAGTACAGAGGAGAAGAGAGCTTAAGACAGAATTTTAGAGAGTATCCATTATTAGTAAGTAGGAAGAAGATAATCTTACGATAGGTAGTAGAAAAACAAAGAGAGAACAATATCATATAAGCTACGGGAAGAGAGAAAGTCCAGAGGAAGGGTTGATTAACAGTATCAGAAACTACAGTCATCAAGTAAAATGACTGAGAAATGACCATTGGATTTAACAATTAAGAAACAAGTAAAATTTAAGAAAGCAGTTTCAGTTAAATTGTAGATTTACAAATCAGATTACAAGGGATTAAAATGGAAAGCACTCAAGCAAGAATGCAGGCATTCCTTCTCTGAGGCTGACCAAAAGGGAGAAGAATTATAAATGACAGCTTGAAGGGACAAGTGAAGGTTTTTTTAAGGCTAGGAAGATTTAGGCATATTTGTATGAGACAAGATAACAACCAACGGGTAAGGAAAAAATAAATATGAGATTAGGGGATAAGCTCCCAGATGAGTCAGGAGAGGATAAAAAGTGAAGGATTTAGTCTTGTCATGGAGAAGGGTCATCTTTTATCACAGACTGGAGCAAAGGAATAAAGAATGAGAGATTATAAAGAGAGATTTGGAGGTATGGAGTACAGGAGAAGAGGCAGTTTTGCATAGCCTCTTTTCTCAATAAAATAGGAGGTGAGGTCCTCTGCTAAGAGGAAAAGGGCATAAAGGAAGTGCTAAAGGGTGTTTTGGGAGAGAAGAAAAGTTTCAGAATAATTGCTGTAGAGATATGATAGAATACAAACTCTACTCAAAGACCAGGCAAATCAATAGAAGATAAATAATAAGCATTTAATTGAACAACAGCAACAAAACACAACTAATGGGAAAATGATAGCATAAAACCTTTCTCAATTCCTCATAAACCTGTGGAAAACAATTCCTTCCTCTACCCTACATCCAAAGAAAAGGGAATATGCAGTTTTTTTGTTACTACTTGAACATCTCTGCAACTTCACTGGGCACAACTCCACCTCTACTGGTCTGTCAGTCATCTGGAGCTCCAGCTCCACAGTCTTCACTCTGCCTGGAAACCTTGACTTTGTCATCAATATCCAAAATTCTGCTGCCTCTTCTGCTTTTGGTCATTTCTCTTATTGCTAGACTGACTCAGGATATCTGCCTGTGGACTATGGTTTGATATTCTTTTAGTTTCAAACCACTCAGAACTCAGTCCCCAGACAAATACTATTTTCTTAGGGTTAAACCTCCAGAGCCATGTGCGTAGAGACTACTTATTATATTCTTTGATTCATCCTTTGCACTTTTATTGCAGTTCCACATAGGGTACCTAAGTGGCCACTTAGTGGCCACCTGATGTGAGGTGCTTATCCTTCTCCACAGAGGTGATCTAGTATCAGGGTTCTCTGAGACTAGGGTTAAATAAACTCCCATTAATCAATATTGGCATGAGTATGGATTATGTATTAGATCATTTATGTATCTCTTGTAATAATAATGATAACAATAATGAGAAGCTAACATAACAGTAATAAAAAGCTTACTATGTGCCAGGCACTATGCTAAGTACTTTACAATTATTATCTCATTTGATTCTCAAACCACCCTGGAAGGTAGTGCTATTATTATCCCCATTTTTCAGATGAAACTTGGGTAAATAGAAGTTAAGTGACTTGCTAGTTGAGTGACTAGCTAAAAGTGAGGTTCAATTTGAACTCAGGTCTGACTCCAGCCCTGGGATTCTAACCACTGTGCCAACTAGTGGATAGGATATAAAACAGTTAAGTTTCTACCTGGGGGAAGAGAAGAAAGAAAAAGTAAAAATGTAAAAGTAGCAATTCCTGAGATGAGTATACAATGGTAGGGTTATCATAGTGGTGGCCTCAGAAAACTGGGAGGAAACCAAATCCTGATGAAAGGGAGAATAATCAGAGCTTTGAAAACAAACTTAATTTATGATTTTATCTAAGGCATATCTTTCCTGGCACTATAAAAGGCAAAAGGAAAGGGGGTAGGAAAAGGAGAGAGTGAGGAGATAGCTTCTCTAGGAATCTTATTGCTATTTCCTCTAAAACTAACTCCAGAAAGATAGAGAAAACTGACTGTAGCAGTTGTCTCTGTGGCAACCCATCCAAATAAACATTTTTGTGCAAGGAGGCAGATTTAGGATTTATGTTAGGAAATACTTTCAGACAATTAGAGCTATCCATAAATGGAGTGGGCTTCCCCTAAAAGCAGTGGGTTCTCCTTATTGGATGGCTTCAAGCAGAGGCTGGGAGACCACCTATAGGATATGTTGTAGTAGGTTTGGTTTGTACCTGATGACCACTAAAACCCCACTTCATCTCAAAGCTTTTGATTCTGGGAATAGGCATTTATTTTTTAATTTTACTTTTTGCTTTTTGAAGGGGGAAGGTAGGGCAATGGGGGTGAAGTGACTTGCCCAAGGTTACAGGCTAGTTTTTGTGTTAAGTATCTAAGACAGGATTTAAACTCAGGTCCTCCTAACTCCAGGACCAGTGCTCTATCCACTGCGCCACTAGCCACTCTCTGGGAATAGGCATTTATTAAACCCCTACTTTTTGCTACAACTGATAAAAGAACAAGAATTAAGGAAAACACAATACTTCAGCAAGGAAGACATTCCTTTCCTAGAACATTTGTTGTCCATGTTACTTAGAAGAAGCTTGCTGATGAATACTTATAGTCATTTGCGTGTATGTCTTATGGCCCGTCTCTCTTTTAAGTTTTATGTTCTTGTTGGTCAGAGATTATATTTTATACATTGTGATATCCCTATTGTGCCTAGAATGGTGTCTTTCACATGAAAAAAAAATCATTATTTATTTGAATGAACAAATAAATATCTTTCTGTTGCCATTTGCCCCATTATCCTCAGAATTACTTTCAATGAAACTGAGAGTAGTAGCAGCAGGAGCAAAACTTTTAATAAAATTGGTCATCAAGTTGTGGTAGGTGTCTGAAGAGTAGTTAATGAGTGGCAATTTCCTACTTACAATAGCTGACTCCTCACAAGACAGCACTTGGCTCCAACAGGTGCCTTGTGCTGTCTGATAATTTTTGTGTGTGGGGACCCTAAGCAGGTGCTGCATTGTCAAAATACCTGTTGTAAATTCTAATATACTTTATGCAAAAGGAGTCTAAAGACTATGAAATCTAAAATGGCAGGGGGGTTGATCAGTTAACCCACAGGAGCCTCACCTGGAGGTCACAGCTGCTGCTGAATGTAAGCACAAAGGCCAGCAGTAGCTAACAGTTGTCACATATAAGCTAATCTAAACACCAAAAATTGACGTCTTGGTCTTTCAGCTGCTAAGCATAAGGTTTAACATGTGTTGTGAGTAATTATGGTTAATGATATTAGCCATAGAGTTTTTAGGCCAGCATTTAGCTGGGCTGTAACCCCAGGAATTATTTATATATGGTGGACGTTTTGCATGTACACAAAACACCCTGTATGTAAATAGTGTCCTTTGCTGTTCTTGAGCCACTTCTACATAGATGTTTCTTTGTTTCAAGAGGTTCTATACTATTAAGTACAGTAATGAAAAAGGAAAAAAGTTATTATTAAGATTACCCCAACTTTCAATTAATATTTTAAATTTTAAGACAGCTTATTTTTAGGGGAAGAATTATAGTACATAGGACTTAGTAAGGTTTTATTATAATAAAGAAAACCTACTCCTGAAATCATCCCCAATAGAGCACCAGAAAGAAAACATCATCTAAAAGGTTTTAATTGGGATGAAAATTTAAAAATAAATTTGTACATAAATAACAAGCCCTATTTTCTGTCTCATTCTTTTTATTCAGCTCTACCCTTTTCTAGATTACCCTCCCCCACTCCCTACTCACAACTCTAGGGTGAGTCCCTCAGGGAACCACTTCAGGTTCAAGGTACATTGTGAGACTACACTTTTAAACCTATAGTTCTCAAGGACTGATGCATTCACTTTTTTTTTTTAAAGCAATTGGGGTTAAGTAACTTGCTCAAGGTCACACGGCTAGTCATTATTTATGTGTGGGTGCTCATTTTCTGAGGCCGGATTTGATCTTGGGTCATCCCAACTCCGAGGCCGGCGCTCTTACTCACTGCGCCGCCTAGCTGCCCCTTTTAGGGCAATTGGGGTTAAGTAACTTGCCCAAAGTCACATGGCTAGGTTTTTGTTTGTGTGGGTTAAGTGTCTGAGGCCGGAATCCGAACTCAGGTCCTTCTGACTCCAGGGCCGGCACTCTATTCACTGTGCCACCTAGCCGCCCCTGATGCATTCACTTTTAATAGTCAACCAGTTGATAGAATTAGCTCAAAGCAAAGGCATTTCCTGATATGGCATAATAAAAGAATAGCAATGCAACATCTCCCCCATAAACCTTTTGTCCTCTCTCCCACAAATATACATAGTATCAGTGGGAAAAGTAGAACCAGAGAGTTCACAAGTGGAGAGGCACACATACTTGGAGAACATGAAAGTCAAGACACTTCACACCTCCAGTATTACAGGAGCCACAGATGTCTTTTCCTTCTTGTCGCAGACTTATGCAGGTTGCTTTATTGGGCCCCCTCTACATCTTAAATGTATGCCACAGCTGGACTTCCTGGATTGGCTTCCTACTAGGTATAGTGACTCCCCTTTTTACTAGGCAAGTTGCTCCAAAGGAACAAGATGCTGTTGCTAAATTGGGGTGGAAGGGGCAGTGGGAAAGGGAAATCCTCATTCTGTCTTTCTTAAGATTCTTCTCCCTCCCCCATTCTGGGAGAGGTACAAAGATAAACTCTCTGGGGCAGGAGTGGGTTCTTCCCACATGCTGGCTCTTTTGTCATCTCCCTTGCCAGAAATAGATGATTCTCTCCTCAGAGCCTGCCCATACTTTTAAAGGCCACCAGTGGTAGGGGTACTCCTTTACCCAGATAGTGGCTAGCCACCCTAAAATTCCATCAAATTGGCTAAGGAATTTCTTCATACCTCCTGGGAGTAAAGAAGTATCACTTAGCACAGTGCCTCATACATTGTAAGAGTTTAATAAATACTTTGTTGAATGATTGACTATTTTCTTTATACTGGTTCATTCAAGTCTGAAAGTTTTGAACCCACTACAAAATGCAAATGGGTCATTATCAGTTTTTATATCATTAATCTTATAAGGGTATCAACTACTTAAGTTTTAATGTCCTTTACAATATGAAAATTTGACCACTTTAAGTCTGAAAGGGCCAAGTAGCACCTTATTTTCTCTGTTAACTGTCCCTACATCCTGAAATTTCATCAAGTGAGTTACAAGGGCTTAATATTCAGGAGTTCCCTGATCAACAAACCAGCTACACTGCCCCCAATCTATCATGCACGTAGCCTCTTCCTTCCTCCAATTTTTACATTCATATTTCTTCCTTCTTCTTTAAAGAATGTTACCTGTCTGAAATAAATGCACTCTTTTTGGCTTCAGATAGTTTATACATGGGTTTATTATCTGGATAACTTCATCTGAAATTCCTTAGAAAATCACACTGTTCAAAAATAATCTAATCTTTATACAATAAACCTCATTTTAGCTGATATCCTTTTAGTCAAAACAGTGTATAATTCAAAGAATCCACTGTTTGTCATATAATTGCATTATTATTCTTTAATAAAATACCGGATAATCCAAATATGGTTAATTAGAAGGTCATTTTTTCTGGTCCCTTTAATTTAAAGTATATAATATTTGACTGCACTGGGAAACATTTCTGTGGTTTTTGAGCACATAGTCTTCTAATGTAGGAGTTTATTTATGTGGTCCATGAGATATCTTTGTGTTTCACAAAAAAAGGAGTTTATTTAGATGAGTTATTTTTTTCTTTGTAGATGGGTATCCCTATATTAAATATATGCAATAAGAGATATCATAATAGATTTGGATACAATCTATCTGCCTGTCCCATTTACCCTAAAAAGTTAGAAATTTTTCATTTAATTTCTAAAACCACTTAAAAGGCAAAATACTTCCATAAAGCAGTTGTATTACTGAAGTGAAATAATTGGCCATCCTGGTTTAGGTGCTAGCCCTTAAAAATATTTTTTCTCTTGGCATATCCCTTTGACCCACCCCCAACTACACTATCACTAGCCCCAACTCCACCTGCCACCTACTTAGACTGCTATTGAACCAAATTTTAGCAATGCTCATCCACTGCAATTTCCAAGAAGTTAATTTTTTTTGATGATTTTGGGGAAAAAAATTGATCTCTCCATTACAGGTTTTTCATAGTGTCCCAAACATTACAGTGGTGAAAGAATTAGATTTGGAATAAAAGAACCAGATTTTGAATCCTGGATTCAAAATAAGTAAGTGCCACTTACTACTTGTCTGATTTGGGGCAAGTCATTTAACTCTGTGGGCCTCAGTTTTCTCACTTGTTAAAGAAGAGGCCAGATTAAATGACCTCTAAGGTCATTTCCAGTTCTATGTCTATGAGCCTGTGATCAATCAACTAAACCAGGCCTGCATAACAGCTGGCTCAATAAATGATTTCTGGTGGTCCAAGAAAAATGTAGGGTTGTCACTGTGCAAATTTTCCTTTTTGTCACATGACTCATAGCAACCAACCACCATCAATCTGTCTCTAGTCTAACCTATCTGCCTCTAGAAGTTGTGCAGGTCTGAATTAAACAATAAGCCTTTTTTTATTTAATTTTACTTAATATGTTTACTTAATGTGTTTGCTTAATATGTGCCAGGTACAATGCTAGGTGTAGCTGATATAAAGATAATGAATGATCCACTAGAGATCACTTCCTATCAGCTTTCCTGAAAATTTGAATGTATGGCAAAGGTGTATTTGACATTTTTTTCGGTGTTTCTTTTTGAGGAATGTGTGGCACAGTGTGGTGAAGGGAAGAAGAAAAGCGATTTATCTGAGATCAGATCAAGACAAGGGACCAAATGAGATGTTCCTTAGTTTTTTATTTTGTTGTTGTTTTCCCCCCTACAATGAGAAAGGAGTATTTTCTTTTTCTTTAGAAGAGGACACATAATGTCATTTTATTGACACGAGGAAATTCCCTCTATACTATAGCAGGTTAACACTTTTTCTGGAACTTACCTTTTTAGAGAATTGTCCTCAGAGCTTGTGACTTGTCCAGGATCACACAGTCAGTAAGTTTTAGAGGTAGGAATTACTCTGGATGCTGCATGGTATTTTGTACAATCCTGGATCTAAAGTCCTAACTACACTTTGTACAAGCCTGGGCTTGTTCTAAAGTATCTCAGAAGGTCCTCAGAGTTCTATAATTTCATTAGTATGGAAACTTTTACCAACACAGACAACAATCCTACCATAACTTAGCTGGCAGTCCTCTTATGAGACTTGCTTTAATCAAAACATTCATTGTCCTGTGGACAGCCTGGGAAGTGAGATTTCCAAACTTAGTTGGGCTGATCCTCAGACATATAATCCATCTTGAATCTTATACTCAAAGCCTTTCCACCTTGAGAGAACTTGCCTGAGAAAGGCCATTGGTCCAGCTTTTGAGGACTCAAAGTGATCTCTATATGTCAATGAAGCCATGCATAGGACTTCTGTGAAAGGTAGAATGGTTCACAGTGCATTAGTCAAAATGTTGTATTCAGTATAATCCCTTTATGTTTAATGGAATTTTAGATCCAGAAAACCTCATTTTACAAATAAGGAAACTGGTTAAATGACTTGCCCAAGGTCACACAGCTGATTAGTGACATATCTGGTATTAGAATCTGGTATTAGAATGGTGCTTTTTCCACTGCACCATTTCTTCCTGCTCCAGATAACTGCCCCTTCCTTTTGAGATTCTGATTATCGAAGTGATTGCTAGAACTGATAAATCTATACAGAATACTGAAGAGAAAATTGTGCTCCCAGTTGCATCAGTTGCCAACAGTTCACTTTCAGAGTAATATTACCACTTAATTCAATCTTCCTTGTTAATATTAAACTTAAAAACTCTCTCTGAAAAGGAATGAAATTATGCAAATTCATATGGTAATTAATATTAATACAAATATACAAAGAAAAACACCATAACAATTAGAGCTGTCTAAAAGTAGAATGGGATTCCTTGGAAAACAATGACTTCTAATCTCTGGAAATCTTTAAGCTGAGGTTGGATGACCCTTATCTGATGATATTGTAGAGGGGATTCATGATTTAGGCAAGGACTGGAATACATGACCTTTAAGGGTCTCTTCCCACTGGAGGCAATGTGGTACAATGGACAGAATGCTGGATGCTGAAGTCAGAAATCTTACATTTTAATTTTGACTCTGTAATACTGCATATGTGTCCTTAGGCAAGACATATAGTCTTTCTGAGCCTCAGTTTCTTCATCTGAAAAATGATGAGATTGAACAGATGACCTTTAAAGTCATATCCAACTCTAAATCTGTGATCCTATAAAATTCCAAGATTCCGATTTTATGACTTCAATATTTATTTCATTTGAATTTAGACTAAATTTGGGGGAAAAAGAATTCATTTTATCCACTAAGTAAAATGTACTTTTCTAGATTTAAGTATGAATCCATTTGCCCTAAAAGGTATTACTCTATATTGTTCATACTTTTTATCACCTTTCTAAATCTACTTAAAAAACAAAATGCTTCCCTAAAGTAGTTATATTCCTAAAGTATAATAATTGCCCATTCAGGTACAGATTATATACATATATGAGTGTTCATAATTTCTGAATAAGATAAGTTTATAAATCATACTTATAAGTGCAACCCTTGGCTCAAGGGCCAATTTATGGGACTCTCTTCTCATTGATGAAGACTGATTACTGAATGTCCCACTCCTACATGGGGGACAGTCCAGAGTTGATGAGAATAGGAGAGAAGAGAGATTTTGGTTCTTCTGGCTTCCAGCTTCAAGAAGATGTGATATTTTAACCTCTCTTCATGTTGATGAAGGGAGAGAAAGACTCAGAAAGATGTCATATAGCAAAACAGCCTCTATCATACCCCTCTCCCCAACTTGTTACACTAGAGACTTCAGGGGGAATCTTCCTTTGGGTGAGATCTGGGACTCTTCTCTTAGTTAAGCTCAGTTTTCTTACTCCCAATAGGAGAGTTCATTCAGTCTGTATTGTCTAGTATATATTCTCATATGTGTACTTTTTTCTAATTTCTGTTTTGCTATCAACTTAGATAAATGGGTTTGTTATTTGCTGTGTTTTCCCTGGCATCTAGTAGGAAGGAGCTGGAGCCCTGGATATAAAGTTTGGCATACTCTTTATCCATTAAGAAACAATGATCAGGAATTTAGCCTGAACCTAAAAATTACTTCCTTAAAACTAGTAATATTTAAAAGAGTAGATAGATATAATTCTAGCCTGACACCCCCTCTTTCTAAAGATGGCAGAGTGGCCACCCTCTATCCCCAATCTCCTTTTTCCTGTCCCTCTCCTGTCTTCCACAGTCCCCTTTGGAGAAAGAGGAAGGAAATGTTTGAAATGTCTATTCCTGCTCCCCTGTGAGCTATATCTGGAGAGACCCATTTGGACATACATAATCTACAATAGAAAACAACAACACAGTGATACACAATACAATATTACATAATTCAACACAGTGCTGCTCAATTACAACTTTGAAATCACAAATGGAAAATATTAAATATAATCTATTATACTGTTATTAAAATTATATAGAAGCAGCCAACACTTTGCTCAGAAACTCTTGACTTCTTGAACTTACAAGTTTATTTCTAGAGCTAGAAATATAAATTAATTGGAATCTCTGAATGATAACTTATACTCACAGAACGTAAAAAAAAAGAGGGCAGCCAAAAACTCAGACTCACCTTGGCAAATAGTATTCTCACTTCCAAGTGCCTGTAGCTGCCATTGATGTTATGGGGAAATGGGAGAGAAATCCCTATTCCACTGCTGGAAATCCAAGGTAGAGAGGAAGAACTAGAAAGTCCCAAAAGCAATAGTGTCCAAAGAAGACTGAAATGATTTCTTCTTGACTCTTTTACAACCCATCAAGTTAGTAGCTTTTCTGGACTCGGATCAGATGTCATCAGTGAGCCCCCCATCACTGGTGACCAATCAGTAGTTGGTATGTCATCTTAGCAAGGTATATGTCCTATATCAAGGGCCAGAGAAGATGTACCACAGAAAGGGACCAAGACACATAACCAATTGTTATAGAAGATAGCTCCCAATCCAGCAGATCAGATTGCTTCTTTGATTATACCTGAAATACATATATGGGGTTTTCTGTTAATGAAGGTCAAATCAAGGGTCTAGAGATTCTGCTTAGCAAAAGGTAAGACATTTTTGTTATTTGATTAATTTTTCCCTGATCAACTTCCTTGTTGCATAGTGAATGGAAAGACATTTTATCTAGTATCAGGCATCCTGTTTTTAGAAAGGACATTGAAAAATTAATGCATTTGCAGAGGAAGGTAAACAGGATTGATGAGGATGCTTAAAACCACGCCAAATGAGAGTAAGCTATAGCAAGATTTAGGGAAACATGGGAGCTATCTACAAATGTTTGAACGCTATGTGTTAGAAATATTGTGTTTGTTCAGTTTGGTCAGAGTGGGAATAACTAAGATTAATGAGAAGTAGTGGTAGAGTAGCATAGTGTCTAAATGGTCTTAAGTCAAGAGCCACTCTGTCACTCTATTGATTCCGTCCTGGAGTCAAGAGGACCTGAGTTTAAATCTAGCTTCAGACACTTAACACAGAACTAGCCATGTGACCTTGGGCAAGTCACTTAACCCCAATTGCCCTACCTTTCCCCTCCAAAAAAAAAAAGAATATAATCTCTTTGAGGGAACAATAATGACTGACAGAACAATATTGGATTTGTTGGGGGGGGGGCAGAGAGGTTATAGGTCACCTAATAACTTTGGAGCAAGCAGCTGAGTACTACTAATAATAACAGCTAGCATTTATATGGTGAATAATCTGTGCTAGGCACTGTGCTAAGGTTTTTACAAATATTATCTGATTTGATCCTTATAATGATCCTGAGAAGCAGATGCTATTATTATTATAATTTTACAGATGAAGAAACTGAGGCAAACTGCGAGTAAGCAGCTTGCCTCTGTTCGTTCAGTTAGGAGGTGTGTAAGGCTGGATTTGAGCTCAGGTCTTCTTGACTCTAGACCTGGAGTTCGATGCACTTACTGTGCCACCTAGCTCCCTGAGGGATGCAGTCAGAAGCCAGATGATAGAAAGACTCAGCAGTGAGAGGAGAGGAAGTGGAAACAATGAGCTGCAGGCAGCTTTTTCTAGCAGTTTGGCTGAGAAAGGGAAGAGAGATGTGGATGACAGATTGAAGTGATAATAGAATCTAATAAGGATTTGAAACAGGAGGGTTACTTCAGGGTGTTTGTAGCCTGAAGGAAAGGAGAAAGACAGGGGGACATTGAACTCCCACTGGGAGTCAAAAAATCCAGGTTTTGATTCTGGCTCTATGATGGTGTGGCTTGATGCAAATCACTCCAGAAATTAGTTTCCTCACCAATACATGAATGGGGGTGGGTGTGGGGATGGGGAGGTGAGGAGGGTTGGCACTAAAAGACCTCCAAGATTCCTTCCAGCTCTAAAATTCTATATTTTTTGCTCTTAAAAACATTAAATTGCAAGGGAACTCAAATTAAGCAGAGTAAAGTAACCCAAATTTTAATTTAGCCAGACCACTAAGCAAAAAGAAAAAAGTTCTCTGCCTGTCTTCTATACTTTAAGGAATTCACAGGGGTCAAGATTTCATCTGATAGATGGAATGGTCAGTACTTCTCAACAGTGTGCTAAGGCAGTGTTTCCATAATGACTCATAGGGAGCAGTGCCAACTACTGATCAAAACCTTTTCCGTTTCCATCTACAGTGTTGTGAATTCATGTCACTGTGGTTCTCATGGAATTCTGAAATGAACTCTGCTTCAGCATAATTGGTGTATATTTGAGACAGAAATGGGAAGGAGGATATGACTAATGACATTAGGAGAATATGGGGGGAAAAACAACAAAAATTACAGGGACTTTCTAGTTGGGACACACTGAGAAGGAACAGAACGGTATATTCAGTAGGGTGTTTGTGGCTAAAGTGTGAGTAGACCCTAAAATAAGCAGCACTACCTAATTTGTCTGTTACACATGATGTTGCATCAGGGTCTGAATGAGAGAAAGGCAAGGAGTCATTTATCTCATAGATATCTGGAGTAGGGAAGGACTTTGAGCAATCTGGGGCCTACAATGAAACTCTCTTTTCATGGAGGATTCATGCCCATCCCATTAAGGGTGCTTTTTTCACTTTTTTCCTGCAACCCCTCACAACTACACTTGTCATATAAATGATTCGTACAAATAAACTGACTGCTATTTTACCAGCATAGCCAATTATTATGAACTTTTATCTCCTAGAATTGGGGGTTTAGATTTAGATTTCTTTTGGGGTCTCACTAATATAACAATAATAAAAAATACTGTGTTCTTTTCGAGTGGTAAGTTAATTTGCCTCTTTAGGTTTCAGGTTCCTTGTTTGTGAAAAGAAGGGGCTGGATAAGAGGGTCTCTATGAAATAGATAGCTAGAAGGTTTAGAGTTTCAATACATCAGAAGATTCCCCCAGTTTGTAATACAGATGACTTTCTATACTCGGTTGTTGTGCCTTCGTTATTGGTCAGTAACAATTAAACCACATTACACAGTGAAAATGGCAAAACTTTAACCAGAATCCAAAAGATCTGACTCCTCTTCTAGGATCTAGGAAATATCTTCACAGATTTAAATAAGTAGCAACTTGAAAAAGTCTAAATTTAGGAGGGTGATAGTGTCACTGGAAAGATGCTAATCTGAAATTTTAAATAGGAAGGAGACAGAATTATTCATGAAATTTAACAAGTCTGACATATTGGATGAAGAACTTTGTTTTGTTCAGTCAAATCTGTGAAGCAGGACCAAAAATGGGGGAGGGGGAAGGAAGGACACACAGATTAGTTAGAAATTGGCACCTACATTTTCTCTCAATTACTGCAACTTGCTTTTCTGGGTGATTTCCTCTCTTAGTCAAGTTGGATCAGGAAAGATTGAGCCCTTACCACATAAGTATAATGCACATGCAGTGTCTGTCCTACTGTGGTAACTTACCCAGCTAGTTTAAATAAACACAGTTTGTAATAACAACCTAGTACATATAAAAATAAAAACATTTTTACAATCCAGGGTAGAAGTTCCTGTTGGTGGTTAGAGAAAGAATGTCACTGTGGCAAAATAATTCTTAATTGGGTGAAAATGTGAAGAAACAGATGCATCAGGCCTTTATAATCCATCATCCCTCCAATTCTAACTTTATATACTACACCAGGGAAAGTGACTGTCTTTAACTATTGATCACATTTTTGTCAAATCTCTTTAAACTAGATTTGTCACGGAATAATTAAGATGATTGTACCACTTTTCTTTGTAAATAGGAAATAAACTTATGTCATGAATGAAAGGATTAAAGGGATAAATGGGATGAGACCCATGACCATAACATGGGCCTGATTGATATGATGGATAAAAAAGGGAGAAAGTGTAGGGTAGCATTGAATGTACTCATATGACAAAATTCCAGAACCAGATGGGGAAGCATGGTAGACAACAGAACATTTGGGTGAAGATCACTAGTAGAAAGACTTGTGATATTGTTATTAGACCACCTGGAAGGAAAGACTAAATAGATGAGGGGGTTCAGAAAATGAATAATAAGCTTGACAAGGATGCACAATACAATAATACTGGAAGAATTCAATTATTTGAGCATTTTCTGCAGTCTTCTCTTAAGCCAAAAAAAAGAAACATAGTTTTTTTAAAGTTTTTAATTAATGTCATATATATATAATCACCTAATTTCTTCTAGTACCATTTCCCTCCCTTTCCCCCAAAGAATGTAAGAAGTAATATAAGGAATAAGAAAAACTGACTCCCCTACCCCCAATTTAACTACTTCCTTTCTTACTCTGGGTGCATTAATTTTGTTTGTGAAGAAGCTTTTCAGTTTCATGTAATAAAAGTTACCTATTCTGTCTTAGGTAATTGCCTCTATTACTTGTTTGGTTAAGAGTATTTCCGTAGTGGCAGCTAGGTGGCACAGTGAATAGAGCACTAGCCCTGGAGTCAGGAGAACCTGAGTTCAAATTTGACTTCAGAAACTTAACTAGCTTGTGTGACCTTGGGCAAGTCACTTAACCCCAACTGCCCTGCCTTTCCCCCGCCAAAAAAGGCAAAAAATAAAAAAAGAGTATGTCGGCTACCCATATCTGTGAGAGGTATATAAAATGCTTTTCTTCTAGTCTTTCTATTGTATGATCTTTAATATTAAGGTCATTTATCCATTTAAAATCTATTTAAAGAAAAAAAAGAAAAGGAAAAATTGCTATAACTGAGCAATATATTAACAAAAATGAAGATATGTTCAGGGAATTATACCCTTGGACATCCCATCTCATATAGTTTCTTTGGATCTTGTTCTTTATAATTTTGCAACATTTACTTCCAATTGTTTTGTGATTGTTCTTTCTATTTACATTATAGTAGTCATTGTGTATGTTTTCTTGGCTCTGCTTACTTAATTATGCATCATATTTGTGTAACTCTTTCCATTCTCTATATTCATTATATGTACTAGCTCATATTGTATAGTAATATTCCTTTAATTATGCACCAAAATTTGTTTAACCATTCCCCAATAAGAGGGCATCAATTTTGTTTTCAATTCCTTGCTATCACAAAAATGTTGCTAATACTTTTTTTGTTACCTTAGCATATAAGCCTAGTAAAAGGATCTCTTAGGTCAAAGCATATGATCATGTCAACAACTTTAATTGCAGAATTCCAAATTGCTTTCTGAAACTGTCCTACTGAATCCCAGCTCTACCAACAATACACTAGCATGCCTATCTTCATATAACTTCTCCAACATTAACTATTCCTATCTTTTGTCACTTTTGCCAGTTTTCAGGATATGAAGTAAAATCTTCAGATTGTTTGGATTTGCATTTCTCTTCTTAGTGATTTGGAGCATTCTTTTATATGGTTGTCAATAATTTGTAATTCTTTCAAAAACTATTCATGTTCTTTGATGTTTGATCATGCGTATGCATATACATGCCAATTGTTTATATATCTTTGATACCAAAACTCTCATAAGAGGAATTCGATACTCCCCTTCTTATTCTAGGTGTATTCATTTTGTGCATGTAGAAGCTTTACAACTTCAGGTAGTGAAAGTTCTCTATTTTATCTTTTGTAATCACCCTTCATTGGTTAATAATACATCTCTTACCTATAGCTGTAAGAGGTATATGATCTGCTCCTCTTCTAATTTTTAAAATAATATGATCTTTAATATTAAAGTCACTTATGCATTTAGAATGTATTATAGAATATGGTTTAAGATGTTAAGCTAAGCTTAATTTCTGCCAGATTGCTTTCTAGTTTTCCCAGCAGTATTTATCAATTAGGAATTTCTTTTCTAAGTAATTTATGTTTCTTGGTTTATCAAATACTGGGTTGAGTTCCATTGTTCCTGATTCTCCCTTGTTCAGTCTTCCATTCTCTATTTTTAACCAGTATCAAATGGTTTTAATAGTAGATACTTTATACAATATAGGTTGAGATCTGGAAATACTACTCACCCTTATCTGCCTCTTTTCATTATTTCCCTTGAAATTCTAGAACCATTATTTTTCCAAATGAATTTTGTTATTATTTTGTTAAGTTCTGTAAAGTATCTTTTTTATAATTTGATTGCTATAACATTAATGCTATAAGTTAACTTTAATAGTATTGTCATTTTTATTATATTGGCATGGCCCAACCATGAAAATTAAATATTCCTCCTGCTATTTAAGTTTTTCATTGTTTCTTTGGAGACCACTTTATAATTGAATCTCTAAAATTATTTGTGTACTTTGGTATATTGAGCCATATACATGTTATATATTTTGTAGTTATTTAAAATGAAATTTCCCTTTCTATTTTTGCCTCTTGGATTTTGCGGTTACTATGTGGGAATGTTGTTAATTTTTGAGGACTTGTTTTGTACCCTGCAGCTTTTCTGAAGCTATTATCTTAATTAGTATTTTTTTCTGATTCCATAAGATTTTCTAAGACCATCATATGGTCAGCAAATAAGAATGATTTTATCTTCTCTTTATTTTTATACTTACATCTATTGCTATCAGCTCTAGAACTATATAACATAATTGTGGGGATATTAAGTATCCTTGTTTCATACCTATAATTATTGTGAAAATTTCTAGTATATCTTTGATAATTTCAAAGATATGGCTTTTTCTTAGTGACTGCCTCAGTTACGAAAAGCTTTTTTCATGATTGCTTTTGGTTTGAGATAAATACTTCTTATCTTGAGGTAAATACTACTTTGTAGGGTTTTTTTTTTAGCATGAAGAATGGTGCTTTGTCAAAGACTTTTTCTGCATCTATTAAGATATTCATGTGATCTTAAATGTTTTCGTTTTTAATATGAATAATTTATATTGAATGTTTTCCTAATGGTGAACCACCTTGCATCTCCGATATAAGCCAAAATTGATCATTAGAAACGAATTTTTTTGATGAATAAATATATGACAGGATTTCATTTAAAATTTTTGAATAAATATTCATTAATGAAATTGGTCTATAATTCTCCTGTGCTTTATACTTCCTTGGTTTAAGTCTTAGGTCTATATTTGCTTCATAAAAGGAATCTGGTAAAGTGGTTTACTTCTCAATTTTTTAGAATTTATGTAGCATTGGTACTAACTATTCTTTAAAAGTTTGGTAAAATTCTCTTGTGTATACATTGGCAGCAGGATTTTCCCCCCCGGGTTAGTTCAAATTACCAAAATTCCAAATTTGATAATTCAAATCCAAATTTCCAAATCTGGTAATTCTTTTTTTCAGAGACTATTGTTTAAGATCTCTATTTGGTCTTCTCCTAGTTGGGTATTTTATAGTTTTGAAGATACTCCTCTGTTTCTTTTATGCTGTCAATTTTTTTTGACATATAACCATGCATAGCAAATTCTGATTTTTTTTCTTCTTGTTTCACTGTGCTTTTGTCTTATGCATTTGGTAGTTTGTTAATTTGATTTTCTGTTCCCTTATTTTTAATCATATTGATGAAAAGTTTATCAATTTTATTATCTTTTCAAATAACTAGCATTTAGTTTTATTTATCATTTTTCTTATTTTGGGTTCCTAGTTTATATTTCTTCTCTTCCAAACTACTTCATATTTTTGTCCTTATTTTAGGTTTGTTTATTTGATGGCTTTCTAATTTTTTAAATGCATATTTAGTTCATTAATTTTGTCTTGGCCTATTTTATTAATATTTGTTTGTAGGGATACGGTTTTCTTTTGAGGACTGCATTAGCTACATCCTAGAAAAGTTGGTATGTTGCTTTATCATTATCATTTTCTTTCACACAGGTGTTAAATATTTCTATGATTTTGGTTTTTTTCTACTCATTATTTAAGATTTCATAGTTAAGTCACCATTTAGGTTTGTGTATACTGAACTGTTTGTGCTTCCTGAACTGATTACTATTTTTATTGCATTATGGTCTATAAAAGATATGTTTAATATTTTGGGTTTTTTTTATTTATTTGCAATATATCTGTGCCCTAATAGATGGTCATTTTTTGTAAAAGTTCTGTTGCTGCTGAGAAATAGATATATTCTTTAGCAGTCCCATTTAGAATATGTCATAAGATGAGGAGCAGACAGACTTCATATTTACCTGTAGAGACTTATACAAACTGACTCGGAATGAGAAGAGCAGAACCAGGAGAAATTTGTACACAATTACAGACACAACGTATGTGTGATGACCAACTTTGATAGACTAGACTCTTCTCAGCAATGCAAGGTTATAAAACAACTCCAAGAGTCATGATGGAAGGAGATGTCTACATTCAGAGAAAGAACTAGAAACAATAGAGTTTGAATGCAGACTGAAGCAAACTTTCTGCTCTCTTTCTTTTCCTTGTTTGGTTTTGTTTCCTCTTTCCCATTGTTCATTCCATCCATTACAATACTTCTTTACAACCTGACTAAAGTCTAATGTGAAAGTATTTGCAGATCTTACACTTGATTGTATGCCACCATGGAGTGGTAGAGGTGGGGAGGAGAGGGAAGGGGAGAAAATCTGAAACTCAAGGGATTGTGGAACTGAATCTTGTAAACTAAAAGTAAACAAACAAATTAATAAAGACAAAAAAAAACTTAAAAAAAAAAGAATATGTCATAAGTCTTTTAGCTCTAGTTGCTCCAGCAATTTGTTCAGTTTGTTTATCTTCTGTTAGACACATTTAAAACTGAGAGAGGGACATTAGACATTTGGAATATATGTTTATTATTGGTTTGTAGTCTATGGTTCCTTTCAGCATAATTGTAATTTTCTTGTTTATCCCATTTTATATTTTGAATGTTTTTGCTTTTCTGATAGCATGATTAAAATACCTTCTTTTCAGGATTCACTTGAAACATAGTACTTTTTTTTCCCCAGCCCCTCATTTTTATTCTCTGTTTGACTGTTTTTAGGTGTGCATCTTGTTAGCAACAAACTGTGGGGTTCTATTTTCTTATTCAATCTGCAACACATTTTCATTTTATTGAATTATTTAATCTATTCACATTTCAAATTTTTGAGGGTTAGGTTTATATATTCCTGTCTCATAATATTTTTCTCTCAATTTGTGATTTTTCCTCTTTTCTTCTGCAAACACAATACTTTGTCTCTTAAGTTATTTTTTCTTTCCATTTTTCCTCATCTTTATTTTTTAACTATTTTGTTTTTCCAATTACACATAAAAATAATTTTTAACATTCATTTAAAATTTTTTTTATTTCAAATTCTTGTTGTGGATGAAAACACAGACAAAAAAAAAAAACCTACAAAAAAAAGAAAGTGAAAAATAGTACGCTTTGATCTGCATTCAGTTCCATCATTTCTTTCTCTAAAGGTAGAGAGCATTTTTTTCATGAGAAGTCCTTCAGGATTGTCTTGGATCTTTATAATGCTGAAAATAGCTAAGCCATTCACAATTGACCATTGTACAATGGTACCATTACATGTATAATGTTCTCCTGGTTCTGCTCACTTTACTCTTTACTTTAAATTAAGCCTATTCCAATGGGCTCTTTTCCCCTCAAGCAAAAGTCCCTCTCCCCTTCCCATTTATTACCCCTTTCCACACTTCTGGACTTTTAATTTATTAGCTCCTTTTTCTTCTTTCATTTTATCTATCTTCCTTTAATCTTTTAATTCTTTCCGTCTTAGTTAAGCAAACAAGCAAAATCCTCCTTCCATCCCTTCAACTTGTTTTAGTCATTAGTTTCTACAATTTCACTTTTTTCTTTCTCTAATTTTAGTCTTTTCCCTTATTCCCTATATTCCCTTCCCTCATTCCTTTTTTTTTTTTTTAATAGGCAACTGGGGTTAAGCAACTTGCTCAAGGTTGCACGGCCAGTCATTTTTATGTGTGGGTGCTAGTTTTCTGAGGTCGGGAACCAATCCCAGGTCCTCCTGACTCTGGGGCCAGCGCTCTTACTCACTGTGCCACCTAGCCACAGCACCCTCATTCTTTCCATTATTTATCTTCTCTTTTTTGTCTGTTCTAGATATTTATTCTTTGATTCATCAAGACTTATTTAGTCATTCTAAAGGGCTGTATTTCACATAGTCTTAAAACTTACAAAGTAACTATTTGGGGTTCCCTCATTTAAAGAATTCCTGTGTTATTGCCTTATTAGAATTTGCCCTTGGCAAGAATATCACCCCATGTCCTTGACTGTACAATTCATTATTAATCTTTGCCTTCCCCATGGTCATTCCCACCCCCCACTCTACATTTGCCTTAAAATCTCCTTCTTGAGTCCATGCCTTCCCATTCTTCTGGGTGTCAATTTACTCGCAAGTTCTCCAGTTATACTTCATATACTCATTTTAATGTCCCTATTTCCTTTTATAGAATATTTTTCTTCCTCTATGGGAGCATTCATCAGTTGTACCCTCTTTCATCCCTGAAATAAGATTTCTTCCTTTATCTGTTTCTCCATTGTTACTCTGGGAGGGGTCCCTCCCTTTTCTATTTTTGGTTACCCTTCTTTTATTTCTGTTCTCTGGGGTGTTCACAAAGCAAACAATATATTTAGGCCTTGTTTTCTTTCTAGGAATGCTTTGAAAGCCTCTTTTTTATTGAGTGTCTATCTTTTTTCATTAATAGTTAGGCTTAGATTTTCAGAGTTTCTTACCTCGGGTTGCATCTTTATCTTCTTCACTCTTCAGGACACTTTATTCCATTTCCTCATTTGGTCTCTGGTGCATACAGAATAATCTATTATCTGTATTTCTTTTCCTTTATATTTGAAGGTCTTTCTCCTGGTCACTTGCAGAGTTTGTTTCTTGTCATTTGAGTTGTTAAGTTTAATCACTATGTGTCTGGGAGTTTGCACCATGGTATTTTTTCTTTCTTGACAGTGATATGTGGATTCTTTCAATTGACACTTGTTTTCTTTTTTGGGCAGTTTTGGGCAGTTTTCTTGTATGATTTCTTGCATTATGGTGTTCAGGTCTTTTGACTTTTCTCCTGGGGAACCTAAATTACTTAAGTTGTTTATGCATTCTAAGAGATCAATATATTTTGATTATATGAAGATCTTGTTTTTTTACATTATTGTTTTCTTATTTTTCTAGATTGTCCTTCACTTCTATCTATTTGCATTTCCAGGTAATTATTCTCTTTTGTTTCTTTGGTGAAATTTATTTGGATTCAATTTTTCTATTCTATCAGTTATTTCTCTTGGGCAGGGTATAAATTCTACTTTTAAAATTCTTTGTTCTCTTTTAAACCATTAAGGAATATCCTGCTGTGGTTCTCTTGGAAACCGCAAGTTTTGATTAATTTTCTATTGTCTTACAATATTTATTCATAGAAGCCTATACTCATTTAGGTGATTTGGAGGCCACAGTCCCTTCTATTATCAACATCTTTGCTGTTGGTATATCTTCTTGTATTCAAGGTCTTTAAGTTTTCTTCCTCCTGAAATCTTTGGTAATTTTAGTCTTTTCCCTTATAGTACCCTATTAATCACTTTCTGATTCCTTCCCCTTTAAAGAGAATTTCCTCAAGGACCAGAACTCAAACTTCTCTCATCCTCTTTCCAAATTGGGCAATTCATGTTTCATTTACCTTAGTCTCTGTTTCAAGTAACTTCACAGGAGACAGACTTGGTCCTACCTGGATATTGGTCCCTTTCTTTCAGGTTTAGGTGGAGAGTTATTACAAATTACACTTGTAATTTGCTCCTGTTTTCTCATTTCCTCGGTCTTTGGCTGAGTTCTGTTGCATGACAGACTCAGCTATGAAAAGCTTCGGAATTTTCACTTTCCATGGCACTGGGAGGAGGTAGGGCAAAATTAAATTCTGTTTCCCATCTATGAATCAGCTAATGCAAATCTGCTACAGGAACATGGTGGATAGTAGAGGATATAATGATGAATTATTCCTAAAAGATTGAAGGAATGCTTAGTGTAATTCTGCTTACCTGAATAAGGAAATTATTAAATTGATTTCAGAGACTCTTTGGAAGAAACACATGGAAAAAAGAGTTATAGCAAGAGTAGAAAGAAATACTTTAGAATGGCTGATATATGTGGGAAGCTGACTCTTATGTCGCTGAATGTTCTTTAAATTCTAGAGACTGCTGAGGATGAATGAATTATTTGGGTGAGATAATTCTCAATCTCCTGGGTTGCTCTGAGATTTTTTTTGGCCCAAGCTAAAGAGTTCATTTACTCTTTGTAATGGTAATGGGAATTTGAAGATCTTCCCTGCCCTTTAATAGACCAAATGTAATCACATGGAGTCTGTGGTGGAAGGAGTTTGCTGAACAGGTGGAACAGGAAGGGTTGGAACAGGAAATGAGTCAGAGCAGTTAGTACAGAGGGAAAAAGAGGACACAGTCAAGGAGACAGCTAGGATTGTGAGTATTTGTGGGAAGGCCTGAGCAGGGGGGAGGCTTTGGGATGGTGTTGCTTCCTGCAGTGCTAATATGTATTAATTTCTTTGTTGCTATTTGGTTTTCTGGTGTTGGGATTTGGCATTCTGGTGTCTGACTAATGCTTTGCTTCTGTCTTCTATATAGAATGTCTGTTATATTTTGTGATTCAAAACTATGCTGGCATGTTCATAGCCACTGTTGGTGCTATGAATATTGCCTTGGCAATATACTCTTGTACATTCTAGGTGACTTAGTGGATAGAGTACTGGGCTTGGAATCAGTAAGACTCATCTTCCCAAGTTCAAATCCAATCTCAGACACTTAAATTAACTGTGTGCCCGTGGGCAAATCACTTAACCCCATTTGCCTCAGTTTTTCATCTATAAAATGAGCTAGAGAAGGAAATGGCAAATCACTATAGTATCTTTGCCAAGAAAACCCCAAATGGGCTTAAAAAGAGTCACATATGAAATGATTGAACAATAACAACAAAAATTCATTAATATGTTCTAGCCTGGATAACTTATGTCTGTTTAACATATTTCTTGGAAAAATGGATTTATATGCTATTCACTACTTATGATGGTCTTTTGTGTAACCAGAATTTTGAAGAAAGGAGATGAGCTAGAAACTATAAGGTATGGGGTGATCTACCCTTTAAGAACAATTAAAGATAGTGCTTCTTTTTTCCTAAACTCTTCACCCCTAGACTGGACATATTTGAGATATGCTAGATTGATATTAATCCAGCCTGATGTCTACCGTTGAGATAAGCAAGGTAAGAAATCCTGTAAGAACATTTTCAAGAGTGGTAAACTTCAGAATGAACTAAGATTAATGAGAAAATCTAAGGAAAACAAAAAAAGGCACTTTCTTAGATATTTTGGGAAAAAGAGGAAGCTCAAAGAATGGACAGAAATCTATTCTGAGGTGGGATAATGATAATGAACAATGGCAAGAAGGTAGAACTGGTTTATTCATATTGTTTCTATTTTGTTTCTTTTTTATTCTGCCACAAGGAAAGATACTTGGATGGAAAATAACAATAAAAAAGGTCAATACAGAGTTGGTAGTCAAAGTAGAGCAAAGTTAGTGAATATCTAGCAGCCTTTGATAAATTCAAGCCACTAGACCTAGATGAACTAATTCCATCTTACGCCACTTCTACCTATGATTAATGAGTCAGTGTCACTGATCTCTGAAATATCATGGAGAATGAAAAAAAAAAGAAATAGAATTAGAGAGATAACTATATGAATGGAGAAGAACAAAAGGTTGGGGTTTTCAAAAAGAGATGATAGTGGAGGTTGCTCAGTGTCAATAAGCTAGAATTTGATTTCTGATAATTCTAGAGCAAAATATTAAAGGAATGGAATAGTAAACATCTAGAAAAAGAAACAGTCATTGCAAAGAGACAATATGGCTTCATCAAGAAGATTTATTTATCAATAAATCAATACTCATTAAGTACCTATTGTTGCCAGGTACTATGCTAAGTGCTACAATATTATACTAGAGATTGATAACCTGGTGTCCATGGGTAGATTTCAGATCTGTGTGCTTAGATGGGAAAAAAATTATGTCTTCATTTTCACTTGCTTCTAACTGAAATTTAGCATTTTCTTCAATGATGAATTTTTTAAAATATATTATTGTGAGAAGGATCTCCAAGGCTTCACCAGACTGCCAAAAGGTCTATAACATGCAAAAAGGCTAAGAATTTCTCTATTATACCAACCTTATTCTCTCTTTCAGGAAGGTTACTAACATGCTGGATGGAGACATGTTAAAACTGCAGTTCTATGCTATTTTTATAAACAAAGTGGGAAAAATGAGGATTATTTGAAAGTGGACGTAAAACTGATTGAATGTACAGGTTCAAAGAATATTCATTAATGGTATGATTTCAACTTTACAGGAGGGTTTTGGAAGAGTGCCATAGGGATCTGTCCTTTGTCCTCTGGTGTTTTAAAATGTTGATCAGTGACTCAAACAAATATATAGATGCCATGATAATCCAATATGCAGATCAAACAAAATTTGGAGAGATAACTAACCCATACATGATAGGGTTAGGATACAAAGAGGTCCCAACAGGTTACAATGGTAGGCAGAATCTAATAAATAAATCCAATAAATAAAATAAGAAAGCACTCCTCAGAATCAGGACATGATTTCAAGGGTTTGCCTCTGATATCTACTAGGTCTGTGACTCTGGGAAAAGACATTTCACCTCTTGATGCCCTTTATACAATTATAAGTTTCTAACAGTTTTTCAGCTGCTTTGGTAAAGGGAGTTTCCTTAAGAGAGAGTTCCCTACACCAACAGAATCAGATCCAAACCCAAAAAAACCCCAAACCTCACAAGAATAAGATGGGGTTGGTTGTGGTATGATGCAGCTCATCTGGAAAAGATCTGCGAAGCTTACATGACATCAAGGTTAGTCTCAGGATGATATGGCAGCCAGACAAGCTAGTGAGAATGGCCTAGTTTCCAGCACTAGCAAAGTGATAGCCCCCACTGTACTCTGTCCTGGTCAGACCACATTTGGACTATTGTGTTTTGTTCTGGGCTCCACATTTTAGGAAGAATATGAATCAGCTGGCGAGTACCCACATGACTGACATCAGGATGATAAAGGGTCTGAAATCATTCCATATGAGGAATGATTGAAGGAATGGTAGATGTTTAGCCTGGAGAAGAGAAGACCTAGAGAGGTATGACAGCTGTCTTCAAATATGTATTTGAAGAGATGTCATGTAGAAGAGAGATTTGGTTTCTTCTATTCAGCCCCAGAGGGCAGAAGTAGGAGGAATCAGTGGGAGATGCAAAAAGGCAAGTTTAGACTTGATATAAGGAAAATTTTTCTTTGAATGGAGTTTTCAAAAGTGAAAAACGCAGCTCTAGGAGGGAGTATGTTTCTTTGGACTGGATGTCTAAAGCAAAGACCAGATATCCAAATTTCAAGTTTTTTGTAGATGGAACTTTAGTTCAGTTTTATTTAGGATTAAATGACTTTTGATATTCCTCATGACTCAGATTCTGCACAAATTTATGTATTTCCTTTTTAAAGGAGAGTCAAAGGCAAGTCATTATTATTATAACTTCAACATATCAAGGACCTTTTAAACAAGTAATAGGACAAATTGTATAATACATAGACCTACAGGCACAGCAATTTGGAAGCAGTTTGATATGCATATGAAAGCCACAATGGACATTAATTTCTGAAGGAAATCACTTGAATTGACAATCTGCTATGGTATCAGTTCTTTTCTTCTTCCTTTAGTTTTTTTAATGTTCAAGTTTAATATTTTTCTTCCCTCCATCTCTTTTTTCTTTTCTCCTTTCCTTCCTCCTATTCCTTCTTACTTCCTTTCATCCTCCCTCCCTTCCTCTTTTTTTCCCTTTTTATTTCTTCCCTTCCTTCAGTAGCAAATTTCAGGTTTATTGTCCTACTGACCAGTAAGTTCTATTTTTTTTTTGTTTCTCACTCTTTACAAGTTTAGCATATATGAACTACATACTACTTTTCACAACTAAAGAAATTAAATTATATTGAACTCATTATATCAGTTAAATCATATTTACTCCTTTATATCTTAGGGAAGTTTTTAAGGACCTGAGATCAGATTGCTAAAGGAACAGATGTGTCTACAGGGCTGACAGAATATTCTAATCAACTGACTCCACTTCAATTGCACAAATATTTCTAATACACCATTTTGGAATGTGGTTGTAACTTTTAAGAAAAAAAAGTTGATTCTTGGAAACTCTCTAAGTATGCCAATGATCAGGATCTCTCCTAAGAGACAGAACCACTGTTGCATTGATTTCACAATTTGCAAAACAAATCTTGAATTTGAGCTTTGAGATTCAGCCTTCCAACTTTTGTTTTTCATGTTTGTACTTGCCAAGAAATGTCAGCAATGTTGAATGAACATCATTGAACAGTTAGAGAACTGTGAACACATTTGGCTACTTGCTTCCCATTTTATCAACACATTAGATAACCTTGCAGACATTGTTATTGCAGAATTGAGTTCAATCTCTAAATACAAAATAAAATTTGATTTTTCCCTAATAGCACACTGTGAACACAGTATCTTTTTCAAGTTACTCACAAATTAATCTTAATTTTTTTCTCCTTTAGGTTGCATCTTTGTTTTGTGATGGGTTTTGGAAATGTATTTTTAAAGTTTAAATTACATTTTGAGGTATGAAAGATGTAATAAATCAGCTGCCAATTAATCTAAGACTGTGGCCAGAAAAGATATGAAATTCACCCTTCTCTTGAAAGCCATTATTTAACTCTCTTTGGAACTCTTTTTGAGAGACAGTAACAAAAACAGAAACAGACTAAGAGTCAGGGCAAATAAAAGTGCTACCAAAATATCTTTACTGGTCAACTGATGTAATTACTGTGCATAGAAGTGATACATAAAGTGAAGAAAGTACCAGATTAAAAAAAAAAACTATGAAATTTTGCATTTTTAAAATATTCTATTGTTTATTTTAAATGAACTATTGAAATCTTTATTAGTGTTACTTAATGTAAACCTGTATTCCATTGTGATTGGAGGGTTATATTGGTAGTGGTGGTGGTAGTGGTGGTGGTGTGTGTGTGTGTGTGTGTGTGTGTGTGTGTTTTAAGTTTAGTTATATTTAGGCCATATATTTAGTTATATTTATGCTGATATCTCTCATTCTCTTTATTTTTATTAAAATTTATGTTTATTTTTAGTTTACATCATTCATTTCCACAAGATTTTGAGTTACAAATTTTCTCCCGTCTTTCCCCTACCCACCACCCCAATACAGCAATCCCACTATATAACCCCTCCCCCAATCTGCTCTCTCCTATATTCTCCCCCATCCCCCCTTTGACTTACCAGTAGGGCAAAGTGGATTTCTATACCTGTATATCTTATTTCCCAGTAACATGTAAAAAGATTTTTTTAGATAGATAGATAGATATAGATATATAAAACATTTGATTTTAAAACTTTGAATTCCAGATTCCTTCCCTTCTTCCCTTGTCAACCACACTTACTAGGAAGATAGGCAATTCAATATATGTTGTATAAATATAGCTATTCAAAACATTTCCATAGTGGATATATTGTGAAAGACTAACTATATTTTCCTCCATCCTTTTCCCTCCATCCTATCCCACCCCCCACTTGTTCTATTCTCTACTTTGACCCTGTCCCTTTTCAAAAGTGGGTCCTTCTAACTTCTCTCCCCTCCAACCTGCTTTTCCCTCCTTAGTCCCCCCCACTCTTCCCCCCTACTCTCCTATAGGGTGAGATACCCTATTTAGTGTGCATGTCACTCCCTCCCTAAGCCAAATTCAATGAGAGTAAGGTTGACTCATTCCCTTTTGCCTTCCTGTTCTTCCCCTCCTTGACTCTTCTATGAGATAATTTACTCCATTCTGTCTCTCCTCATCTCCTCTCATTATATTCCTCTCTCACTTCTCAATTTCACCTTTTAAGTATCATCCCTTCCTATTCAATTGGTCCACACTCACATATGTATTCATCCACCCATATACCCTATACATATATACACATTTAAATTCCCTTCAATTTTTCTCATACTGAGGAAAGTTTCATAAGTTACAATTATTGTTTTTCCATGTAGGAATGTAAATAGTTCAATTTTGATAAGTTCCTTATGATTTCTTTTCCCTGTTTATCTTCTCATACTTCTCTTGCTTCTTGTATCTGAATGTCAAATTTTCTATTCAACTCTGGTTTTTTCATCAAGAATGCTTGAAAGTTGTCTATGCCACTGAATGACCATATTTTCCCCTGAAACATGATACTCAGTTTTGCTGGGTAGGTGATTCTTGGTTTTAATCCCAGCTCCTTTGACCTCCGGAATATCATATTCAAAGCCCTTTGATCCCTCAATGTAGAAGCTGCCAGATCCTGTGTTATCCTGATTGTGTTTCCACAATACTCAAATTATTACTTCTTGGCTACTTGTAATATTTTCTACTTGATCTGGGAACTCTGGAACCTGGCTATAATATTCCTAGGAGTTTTCTTTTTGGGATCTTTTTTTTTTTTTGAGCTTTTTGCAGGGCAATTGAGGTTAAGTGACTTGCCCAAAGTCACATGGCTAGTAAGTGTGTCAAGCATCTGAGATTTGAACTCATGTCCTCCTGACTCCAGATCTGGTACTTTATTCACTGCACCACCTAGCCACCCCTTTGGATCTTTTACAAGAGGCGATCGGTGGATTCTTTCAATCTCTATTTTGCCCTCTGGTTCTAAATCATCAGGGAAATTTTCCTTGAGAATTTCTTGGAGGATAATTTCTGGGTTCTTTTTTTGATCATGGCTTTCAGGTAGTCCAATAATTTTTAAGTGATCTCTCCTAGATCTATTTTCCAGGTCAGTGGTTTTTCCAATGAGATATTTCACATTGCCTTCTATTTTTCATTCATTTGGCTCTGTTTAATAGTATCTTGATTCTTTATAAAGTCACAAGCTTCCATTTATTCCAATCTAATTCTGAAGGAATGATTCTCTTCAGTGAGTTTTAACATCTTTTTCCATTAGTCAAATTAGGCTTTTTAAGGCATTCTTCTTCTCATTGGCTTTTTGAGCCTCTTTTGCCATTTGAGTTAGTCTATTTTTTAAGGTGTTATTTTCTTTAGGCAGGTTGTTGACTCACTTTTCATGATTTTCTTGCATCATTCTCATTTCTCTTCCCAATTTTTCTTCTACTTCTCTTATTTGGTTTTCAAAATCCTTTTAAAGCCCCTCTTTGGCCTGTAACCAGTTCATATTTTTCTTGGAAGCTTTTGGTGCAGGAGTTCTGACTTCATTGTCTTCCTCCTGTTCTGTGCTTTGATACTTTTTGTCCCCAAAATAGGAATCTAAATTTGGATTGCTGTGCTTACTTTGCTTCCTTTGCTTGCTCATATTGCCACTCAGTTATTTGACTTTTGCTTCCAGAGAGGAGAGCTTTGTCCCAAATCACTGGGGTTTTCTCAGCTGCTGGAGCTATTAGTTGGCTGCTCTCTCTGAAGCCTTCACACACTCTGGCTCACTGGTCACCCCCCACCCCCACCCTAGGACCTCCTCCCTGGACAGCAATCCAGATCCAAGCAGGCTAAAGCAAGAGTGATTACACCTCAGAATGGTTGCTTGGTCCCCCTATAATCTGCAGGCCAGGAACTCTGAAGCAGCCATGTGGCTGAGGCTGCTGTGCCTCACCTGCTTCTCCTTTTGGGGGCAGAGGCTGGACCACACTCCCAGACTCCCTGTTCCCAAAGTCTATACTGACCTCTCACTTTGTCTTTAGCATTTATGGGTTGATAATTGTGGAAACCCGCAGCTGCTGGTGATCTACTCTCCTGACATCCCTCTAGCTGCTAGTGGTGGCCAAAAATCCTAATGAGGCTAAAACCTCGGCCTTATGTGAGGCTGGGCTCTGCTCCCAGCAGGCTGCAATGGACCCTTCCTATCAGCCTGCCGGGTTGTCTTCAGTGGGAGATTTGTTTCTCTCTGTCGCTTTGTGGGTTCTGTAGCCCTAAATTTTGTTTAGAGTCATTTTTACAGTTATTTGAGGTGATTATAGGGGGGAGTGCAGGGTTTTTTCCTGCTTCTATGTTGCCATCTTGGCTCCTCCCCCCTCATTCTCTTTCTTATGCTGAAAAAATGACAGATTCCTTTTTAGCTCTAAAAGTCTGTAGTCTATCCAGTTAGCAACAATTCAAAGTAAATAAATTAAATATAAGTATAGACTATATATGGATAATCTCCATTGTAACCTGAGGCTTTCTGGCTCCTTAGATGACTGCTGTCTGCACCTCCAAAACATTTTTTTCCTCTCTGCATAAAATTTTTACTTCTCTTGTCAAGTCTTTTCAGCATCTAGGTTTCCTGTTTTCCCTATTTAGCCTCCATCTTTCTCCCTGATGCCAGCCCATTGTGACTCTGCTTTTGGCTCTGCAGCATAGAAAGTGAACACAGGAGATCATTAGGATATGCTTCTCTATATCTGCTGAGATGATGGACAACTCTAAGGATTTTGTTATACTTTTATGTGAACAAATGTATAAAATATTAATTGTATCTAATCTCTTCTTTAGCTCTTGAGTATTCTGAACTTATTTCTTAACTATTTTAGAAAGGCAAAAAGTAGATTGACCCTCACAATAATCCAAATCTTATGGGTTGAAATTGATTAAAGTATTTACTAAGAAGAATGACAGAACCAGAACATAAAAAGTAATTTTTTTGAGACAATCCCAAGGGGCTCCTGTAATCCCATATCATTTTCCTTGGAAAACATTCTATTTTCAGACTACATATACACTGAAAATATTCAGGAAATTGCACAAGCTTACTTGCTCCTCTCTATAAATCTACTCTCACTTCCTCACAATCACAATTGTCTCTGAATCCTGTCCTACCTTGACTTTGGTATGCATGCTTTCAGTTTTTTGTGAGTTAAATTTGCACTATATTAATTCAATCCTTTGCTTTAAGTGTTAAGTCAAATTTGTGTGTATGGGTGTTGCCTTTTAACTAGCCTGAGATTCCTCGAGGGCAGGGAATGTAACTACTTTTAAATCCTCCCATCATATTTAGCACTATTAAGCACTCGATAATTAGTGTGGACTGAACATAATGAACTCAATTAACGACCATACCCAATCTTATTTCTTAGGTGTTAATATGTTAGCGTTAGGCCCATTATTTGCATCTGTAATTACTTGGAACTTAAGTACTAATACTTAGATAATTGTAGACATAAAAATCTTATAGTAGGAGAATTTCCTCTAGTGCTTCAATTAAACAAATGTTTATTAAATTCCTACTTCATACAAGGTTCTGAGCTATGCACTAGGGAGACAAAGACAGATTTTTTAGAAAGTCCCTCCCCTCATGTAAATTACATTCTACTAGAGGATATGACATAAAACAGATAAATAAATAGATCTTTGAGAAAGGGAGCCAGGAAGGGTTTCGAAGAGGAGGTGGCAACTGGGCTGAGTCTTAAAACTGTGAGAACATATGGAAGTAGGAGATAGAATGCTAAGTTCCCCTCTCCTACTGTGAGCATTCCATTTTGGTGAGAACAGAGCATCCATGGAGTGGAATGATGTGCCCTAAACCTGTAAAACTCTGACAGAACCACAGAATTTGAGAGCTAGAAAGCACCTCAGCAGCCATTTAGCTCAACCCACATACAAAGGGAACTCTCCTTATAACATAAGTGACAAATAGTTGTGTAGCCTCTCAAAGCAGCCCATTGCACTGTTGGACAGCTCTTTGCTGAGAGCAAGCCTGAATTTGCCTCTTTCTCATTTTCACCCCTTGTGCCTGTTTGCCCTTTAGGGATAAGCAGACCAAATCTAATCCCTTCTGCTTCACAGAATGGCCCTTCAGACACAATGAGCATGTCTCCCCTGAATCTTCTCTTCTCCAGAATCAACATGCCCAGTTCCTTCAAATGATCTTTAAATGTCATGGGCTAAGTCCATTTCCCCATGCTCATTGCCCTCCTCTGGACACTCTCTATCGAGTGAATGTCCTTTCTAAGCCATGACAACCACAACTGAACACAATTAATGCAGCTAAAGTCTAATGAGGGCAAAGTATGTGGAGCTATCATCTCCCTATTCAGAAGCTTAATGCAACCCAGGATCAAAGGCAGGCAAGTAGGTGCCATAATGGAGAGAGTATTGTACTTGGGCTCAGGAAAACCTGAGTGTGAATCCTGTCTCAGATAGTTACTTGTTGTGTGACAATGGGCAAATTAACTTCTGCCTCAGTTCCCTAATCTATACATTGGGAATAATAACAGCACCTGCCTCACAGGGTTATTATGAGGATTAAATGAGATAATATTTGCACTTAACACAGTCCCTGACACAGAATAGTTGCTATATAAATGTTTATTTTCTTCCAGTTCCCCAAACCCTTCATCTATCTCTCCATCCTCTCCATAAGAATAGTATGAAATATTATTTATCAAAAGCTTTGCTAAAGTCTGGATAAACTATATCCACAACATTCCTCTCATCTACCAGGTTCCTAAAAGGAAATGAGGTTAGTTTGGCATGACCTGTTCTTAATGAAGCTATGCTGGCTCTTTGTAATCACCATTTTTCTTTATAGATATTCACCAACAATAACTATAATGATTCATTTTAGAATTTTCATGGGAATTGAAGAAATATTGGAACTAAACTGTGAATGTAGAAGGTAGATAGGTAGATAAATAGAGTGATAGGTGGAGCTCTTACTGTGTTACAATGTGCCAGCACTGTACTAAGACCTGAAGATACAAATTCAAACAAGCAAGGAAGACCCTGAATCAAGAAATTTACAGTTTAATGGCAGAAGAGAACACATAAAATAGTGCTAGAAACTGAGGAAAGATACCTAGGCATGGATATGAGAAAAAGAAGGTGGTGTCTAGAGAGAGTTAAGGGGAGAGTGAAAAGAAGCATGTCCCAGGTCCTCCCCAAAATAGTGAATCTCTCCCTGGGACAAACATTTTTAGAAGGGTGGAAATGGGGCTGGTGAGAACAAGGTCTGGAGTGAGTTAAGGAAAAAAGGAGATCAAGCAACGCTATGGTCCTTCCTTTTAATGACAAAATTAAAAGTTTGTGTTTTATCTTATAGGCAAAAGGAATCGCTGAAGGTTTTTGAATAGAGGAGTGGAATAATTTTAGAAAATTATTTAGGCAACTGTAGGAAGGATAATTTGGAGAAAGAAATCTAATTGGAAGATGGTTGCAATAATGAAGGCAAGACCTAGCAATGCCTTGAACTAGCATGTTGGCTGTATGATTAGAGAGAAGAAGAGGGAATAAATGGAAGAGATATGGAAATGATTGGATTTGGTGAGGAGATGGTCCCTCTTAAAGAGGGGATGGTCCCTCTTTAAGGTACTAATATCTAAGTCATGAAGGTCAGTTCCTAGGAATTATATTCTAAGACTAGAGAGTATACCAAAAGATTTTATGAGTATGTACAAAGGAGCATTTTGGGGTAAGGCTTTTTTTCATTTATTTTAGTTAATTTATTTCCCAATCTATCTAGGAAAGGCTATCATGAACTTTTATTGCTATTATGTTTGAAAGAAAAAGAAATACTCTATTGCCTCATTGTTATTTGACATTGATGTTTCTCTGTATTATTTGAGTGCAGTGACTGCAATCATCTGTAAACAGGAAATGAGAACCTCACCATAAATGGGGTATCTCTTTTCTATCTAGACTTCACACAGGGCATTCCTCATGGTACTAGTAAACACCTTGGCAAGCACACATTTCCTCATTTTATGTATTACTAGGGGTTTCCCCAAGTTTGGCTATGATTACTCATATTCATCTGGGTTATAATCCAAACACAAAAGCAAAAAAAAAAAAAAACCCAAGAGGATGAACAATGGATATCACCAAGATTATAACCTGCTCTTGGATGGATAGCCCATTGAGTTAGTCCACCATTACATAAATCTCAGCTAGGCACTGTTTAGATGGGATAATGAGCTGATCCCAGAGTTGAATAAGATGACAAAATTGAGATGATCATATTTGGAAAACTAGGCAGGATTTTCAGTGATACCATGCTGCTTACCGCTGTAAAAATCTATAACTCCAATATATACCTAATTATGTAAGGCTGCAAATCATGGAATGTCAACATCTCAGAAGAGATGGTACAATGGAGAGAACACTGGGCAATGAGTCAGGAAGACCTAAGTGCACATCCTGTCTTAAACAGTTATTAACTGTGTGATCTTGGGTAAGTCCCTTAATTTTTCTTACTCTCATTCTCTTCATCTATAAAATAAATGGGTTGGATTTGGTATCCTCTAAATTTTCTTCCAGTTCTAAATCTCTGATCCTATGCAGATAACCCAAAGGGGAATGGAAAGATCCACGGTAGGCTTAAGTTCGTTATCCCTGTTAGTGTTGGTTTGAATATATGAAATGACATAACATAGGTTTTCAAAGATGTGTATGACTAGAAAGGGAGGTGGGCTATATGGAGTAAGAATGAAAAAAGACAGTGTACAGAATGTACTGGTATCTACCAAATAGTAAAATAATTAAAGGCCACTAACCCATTTTGTTGATGTTTTCTGAATGATTCAGGGGAAGACATGGATAGAAGTTGTACAGGATGAGAAGAAGCAGATAGATTATATTCTGTATCAGTGAAAGGATTACCTACATTGATGAGATTACAAGTCCATTGAGGTTTATCTACCTGGGTTTATAGATTAACTAGTAGAAAGGTATAAGATATTGCACTGACTGTTCATGTACCCTAAACACATGTGTGCTGTATGTATGTGCAGATATAAATACATATGATACATATATGTCCTTGATTTATAGTCTATCATTTGTGCTATCCTGGTCACATGCAATTGCATACATGCAAGTACCCCATCCCTTGTTGATTGTGTGGTATACTCCCCCTCTCTCCACACACACACACACACACACACACACACACACACACACACGCACGTGTGCGCACACACAAACATACACAAACACATGCATATGTGTGTGTGAGTGTGTATGTGTAGAGGAGAAATCCTTCTTATCACATCTTGCTATGATATTTAATGAAATGTCTTTTGGTTTGCCCTAAGGTATCCTTTGGTTGACTGGTACAATGAACACATATGGTGTGGTTTATGAGCTATGTTTTTGAGAGGCTGCTTACCCACACCCACACAATATCTTAATACTAAGGTATTATTCAGGAGGGGGTCATCCACAGTTGCTATATTAGTGACCATCTTCAAAAACAAATAATAAAATTACTAAAAAGGAAAAATAAATAAAATTTACCGAAAACTCTTGGCATTTAACAAGGCAGAATGAAATGAATTAACAAACAGTAAAAAAAAAAGTTTTTCTTCTGGATGTTTCTCATTCCAGGTCTGTCTAAAGTTCTGCTAACATTTATTTTCCTTTGTTTCCTTCTGTCTCTCTTTTTCCTTCTTTCTTCCCTCTTTTTCTTCCTTTTCTTTGTCTCTTTCCTTCCATTTATTGTTTTTTCCCCTTTCTCTTTTTTCCTTCCTTCTCTCCTCATTGTCTTAACTTCTCTTTCATTCGTCTTTTCATTTTTTCTCTTTCCTTTCTTTCTTTCATATAGTTAGTCAATAAGTATTCATTAAATGCTTACTATGTGCTACCTTGCTTCCCAAAACATTTGTGTCTTCTTCCCATAATTTCATAATAGTAGTTTTTAAATAGCACCATAATATTCCATTGCATTAACATGCCACAATTTATTAAGCCATTTTCAGTTATTGAACACATAGATTACTCCCATTATTAAAATTAAAAATAGAATAACTATGAATATTTCTGTATAGGTAGATACCACAGCCCCACTGCCTTTTTAAAGGTATTTTTAGGATAAAAATCTTGCTATGGCATGGTAGGGACAAAAGGGCATGATCAACTTTGTTATTATTATTCCATATTGCCATATTTACTCTGCCTAATAATTGCATCTTTGACAATTATTTCAAATGGATATTTGTACCAATAGAAAACTAAAACAGCAGGCCCTTTTCAACAGATATTCAATTCAACAAACATTTATCAAGCAAACAGTCCATTTAAGTCATTGGAAAACCTTTAGAAACCTTGAAGTTGGAAGTTAAAGGAAGGGAACAAATAGTACAGATTTTTAAAAAAACAAAATGGAACAAGTAGAAAATGTTAAGAAAATGAATTTTTTTAATTCCCCTAAAGGAAAGGTGAGAAAAAGCAAGACAAAATACTTTGGAGATTATAAACATTTCACCACTAAGTTCCTTCATTAGAAATTAAAGAATTTTTTTCCTCTGCTACAGAAGTTGAAAATGTACATGTATAAAAGAAAAAAAATCAGAACAGTCACTACCGGGGTGAAAAATAGAATTGAGAATGAAACAGAGTATCATTCTTTGTATCCAAAGAAAGAATTAGTGAATGGATTAGAGTCACAAATTCGAAGCATTGGGCATATAAAGATTTTTTTTTTAGGATACAATCTCTGTCATCAAAAAGCTTGCATTCCAAACTTGATTGTTATACAATCTGACTGATAATATATTTTTTGTGAATTAAACTCAGTAACTTTCTTTTACTGTGCTGCCACTCAAAAACTATTTTTCAACATGCTTATGAGAAACTATTTGTGATACAAACTATTTGTATCAATACCTAAGGTGAATCTTATGATTCTTAATCTTAAAATTCACCTTGGTGATATTTGATTTTAACAATTAGTGACTAAATGTTAGATTATAGAATAGTCATAAACAAGCACAATAGAATGTTAAAGGTAGAGACAATTTAGCCCAACCCATTTGTTAAGATCCAGAGGAGAGGATCAAGTGACTTACTCAAAGTCACAAAGCTTACTTACAGTAATACTGGTCCTGGAACTTGGATAGCCTAACTTCTAGCCCAATGTTCTTGATCCTATGCTATACTGCCTCCTCATCAGATTAGATACTATTTATATTCTTAAAGTATCTCAAGGAGAAGATCAGGATCTAAATAGGAATTAAGAAGCTTTGACAAGGTTCTTTATTACATTGCTAACTAAATTCTCAAAGTTTTTCAAGTCACCTAACTGAGTCTCAGTTTCTCCAGTCTACAACAATAGGAGTAGACCTATACTTAATACCCCATGGGGATCTTGTGGGCATACATAAGACGATTCCTGTAAAGGCTTGATGTGCTAGTAAATGACTAGTAAACTACTCTATGAAAATGTCACATTTTAAAATTTAACCTGTATTAACACTTTCTCCATAACTTTTTTTAGTTTAGACGATTAACCAAAGAGCAAATCAAGCCCTGATTTGCACCATTTTCTGATTGTTGAGGTGCAAATGCTCACATTGAAAATTCAGCAATTGGCTCTGGAGAGCCTGGATTGCCAGCTAGCTCCAGCATAGCCCTGCACCCAATAGAAGATCATACAAACTATGTTAATTGTTATGATTTTATGGAGACTAAGAGCAAACCAAAGCAGTTTCCATCCTTGGATCTTGCTTTCAGAAGTATGTAAACTACCCATACAGAAAATACAGCTTGTTCTCAATTAGTGTTAATAATGAATTCTGTGAAGCATTCACAGTATTTGAATTCATACTGTATTATTTCCCTATAGCTGGAACCAGTTAATATATTTTACACAATTATTACATAGAACAGTATAAATCTGAATACAGGAGACTACTTCACAGGCTTCTTTATTTACATTAATCAGGACATAGCTGTATAGCTATGCAGAAAAGACATAAGTTCTAGAGAATTGGGTTCCTTGACATTTGTATTTCTGTTCATTTGAAAGGTAGTTTATGGAATGTATGGTCAGAAGTATAACTAGCCATTTTTTTACACCTGGCTCAAGTTCTGAGAACTATGCCTCTCCAATTAGTCCTCCATAATTTACCAACCCATAGGAAAACAGTCCTGTAATTTTAGCTATATTTATAAATCTCCTAAGATTTCTGTGGTATTTTTTCCTAGTCACAACCTCATTCAGAATGTTGTTATTTTCACAGAGGAAATCAAAGAAGGGGGATTCAAAATTACAAATTTTCAAGTTGGAAAATAGCAATGGTACATTAAGGCAGCCTGCTTTTAACTTGGACTCTGTACCCCTCCTGGGTTTATACCCTGAGCAACTAACTACCTACAGTGCACAGTGTTAGGGGGGACTGTCAGCAAAATGCTAAGACTACTGATTCATACCATTTATGAGCAGATACAAAGTCTATCATCAACTGTCAATCGCTCCATTTTCAATTGTATTTATTTGTACTTTTTATTAGGGGGAGAGATTGAGTGAGCGAGCAAATTTGGTCCTTTGCTTCCTATCATTTAAATGTCAAACGTTCTCAATGCCTCCATGGGTGCTTCATTACTGACCCACATCCTAGCAAAGCTGGCGATATTTTATATGCATTCAGAATGACAGAATACAGGTCTCTCTGGGATTCACGCGCCTCTGCTGGGATTTTCACACCTTTCTGCATGTTAACATGAAGCAACAGCTGGGTTGGAGAGAACTGATAAAAATAGTAATGCCATGCTTCAAAAAAAAACTGCATGGGAAGGAAGGGAAATAAATTATTTAATGCTGGAGTGGCATTTAATTCTTCTTACTCTGAAGCTTCATTTCGGTGAACACCTTTTCAAGTAGGAGAAAAGAAGACGACTTCCCCATTATCAATCCTATCCTGAAGTGTGTACAACAGGGGAAACTGTGCCTATTCCTCTACCCACTTACTCTGCCCACCCCCATGCCCATGTCTCTTTTTAGGACACCTGGTAAACATTATTAAATGACAGGCCACATAACTGGACAGTTTAACCCTGTAAGTCTTAACTTTCTTAATTTTTGGAATTTTCATGTCAAGGTTACTGCTCTCTGGGGCTTCAGAAGCTTCCCGGCAGTTGCCCTATCTTTCCCTTCATTAAAGTAGTAGCTTGCAATTAAACATTCTGACATAACATAGTTGAGATTCTTTGGCAGTAATGCTAACCATATTCAAGAGTTTCCTTCAGACAGCTCTAACATTTCATATCCTCCTGAAGGCTTGCCACCTTCTTTTAATAACTTGAAAAAATAAGCTTCTCTCAGGAACTTCATTGTTCCAATATTTTCCCAGCACACATTTGCCTCTTTTAGAAATGGGTAATGTGTGTGTATATTTATAGAAGCTGTGTGTACATATGTATATTATAGTTTGACATCTAACATATAAAAAGTCAGCAGCTTGAATAGATCTTAGAGAAAGTTATTAGAAGTCTTAATATTTTTCTTCATGAACCATATTTTCTTTCCAAAATATTTGATCATTTCACCACAAACTACACTTTAAAATGTCATATTCAGTAAAACTAGATTTTTTAGAGACTATGCAACTTTAAAATATGAAGATGAAACATGTAAAAAATTTAAAACCCTAAATATGAATGATTAAATTGTAAATTTAGGGTTCTTCTCCCCAAAGGAATAGTGAAAATATTTAGTTTCAAAATGTCTGAGATTGTCTTAGGGCACCATCACAAAGCCTTCTTCTTAAAGGAGGAATCCAGGAATGGAAAATTTGTAGTTTTAATTTTGTTTTCATTTTAGCTGTTTGTATATTTTAAGTTTTCTATTTGGAAAACTTAAAGCAGTTTTTCAGCAATCTTACTGAAATTCTAAGTAATAAATAGAGCGCAAAAGGCAATGGAAAGCCAAAATGAGCCTTTTTTAAGTGACCAACACAAATGGAAACTTTGTACTTAGAGTTTTGATGGCAAGCTGGCCAGGGCACCATCTAAGTCTAATGTAGCAATCAGTGAAAAGTTGGGTTGCATTAACTACTATTTTCTAAGTCTCTTCAAAATATTATTTAAGGTTATTTAATTTAATTTAATAATAATTAATTAATAATTATTTAATTTAATAATAATAATTTAAGATTATTAAAAATTTAATTTCTATTTGGAAAGGTACTTTAGTTAATTGAAATTTTAACCCATGTTACCATTACAATATTGAACTCAGAAGAGGGATAACACACCTAGTAAAGATTCTGTCTCTGACTCTTACTAGCTGGGTCACTTAAGCTCTTTGCAAGCCTAAAGAGGCTTTATCTGTTCAGTTATGGACAGGCTTCAATTTCTTTTCTGCCTCTACACTTGCTTTGCAGATCTAGAATGTTTTCCAGTTAGGGGTTTAATCAGGAATGCTGTTATAAGGCAGCTTACCTTTGTTGTCTGAATTTATTGGTTCTAACAAGTTTATCAGTGTGAAAATTAAAATTATCATTGGTTGTTTTGTCAACTGCTTTCTAAAAATGTACCACCAAATGGAACACAATAATAACGTGGATGATATTTTTGAATTAAATTATTTTGAAATAATTTTTCTTCTCTCAAGTGACTTTACCAACACATTATCACTAGCGAAGTTCAGAGAAGCAGTTTGGTTTAACAGAGTGCTAGATGTGGCAAGAGGACTACTTAGATTCACATCATGCCATTCACACTTACAAGCTTTGTGGTCCTGAGAAAGGCACTTAGTGACCCAGGTAGAAGAAATTAGAGGCTCTTTGGGTATTCAGATAAAGTTTACCCAGCATGGTTGAATGATAAAATTAACATATAATTCAATCCAATTCAAAAAGCATTTATTAAGTGCCTGTGTACCAGGCAGTGTGTCAAGTGACAGGGGACACAAAGATAGAAAGGAAAATAGTTCCTGCTCTCAAGAAACTTACATTCTACTGGGAATAAACAACTTGTAAATAGAGACAAGTAAATAAATATATACGAAGATAGATAGATAGAATTTATTTACATATACATATGTACTCACAACCAAAGGAATTTCAGCAGGAATACCAACAATGGGTGAACTATATAAAAAGGCCTTATATAGCAAGGGGCAATTGAAATGACCTGTAGATACTTAGAGAGTGATAGAACCTCAGCCCATTGGTGAGTGATGACCTGTACTGTAAACTATTTGAGGGATGGCCTCAGTGGGTTCTCAAGAGCCTTTAAGAGTTGGCTTCAGGGGCACTAGGTGGTGCAGTGAATAGAGCACCAGCCCTGGAGTCAGGGTTCAAATAGGGTCTGAGATACTTAACATTTACTAGCAGTGTGACCTTGGGCAAGTCATTTAACCCCAATTGCCCTACCTTCCCCCTCCAAAAAGAAAAAAATAGAGTTGGCTTTAGCTCACCATTGTTAGGAACTAATTGTGAGGTCAGTCTGGATCTTTAATGGTCACCATAAAACCATAGTCATATTAAAATCACATAGTGGTACAAAGATACATAATTCAAAGTCTAAGCATTTTGAGGTTGTAGCCAGGGAATCTAGAGGACAAAGTTAGGAACTGGGACAAAAGGGCTAAGGTATCAGGTCTTTCAGTAGGACAAAACTGACTGGGGTCTTTTATGCTGAGGGAGCCAGGGTTTATCTGATAAATCTTTCCTGGCCTGGTTTTATGGGGGCTTCTCATCTCTGATGAGATATTTACTTTTTGTCAGATGGCAGAGGTTACATTGTTGGCATGTATGGGGAAGATCCCAGCATGTCACAGACTACTCAATTCAATGGAAGGGATTAATCATGATCTGGAAGTTGGGGTTCAGGCCTCCTAATGGGAACTTTCTCCTTCTAAGATTCAGACAAGGGTTTGGGCTGAAGGAACATTGAACTGGGCATGACAATACTTGAGTCTGATACATCATAGGTTAATATTGTGGAATAACCCAACACAGAACTATAACAATTCAGTCAGCCCAGTTTACTATGAGTCATCTTATTGGAAATCTGTGTTTTGAATTTACCTTTGGACTTCTGTCTCATGATGCTATGTTATAAATAACAGAATTAACTCTATTTTAGAGTAACAAACCAAACTTACCTAGCAAACCAGACCTGAATTACTCTAAAATAGAATCAATCTTGTTGTTCACAACTTAGTTTAGTGATACACGATACATATCACACACACACACACACACACACACACACACACACACACACACACACGGTCATTTGTGGGGAGCATGCCATTGGTGGTTAAGCATGTTTATTTATTTTTAATGGCCAAAAAGAACCTTCTCCAGTTCAGAGAATCACTTGGCACTACTGAAAATCAATCCAGCCTGGCAGAGTGAATAAGGAAACAGACTTGAAGTTAGAAAGGCCCAGGCTTAAGTCTTATCTCTGACAAATACTACCTGTGTGTGCCTCTGGGCAAGTCACTTGTCTTCTCAGTGCCCAGGCAACTCTCTAAGACCAAAAACTGTAGAACAGTTGTTATGTTGGTAGGAGGAGTTTCCTCACCAGGAACTACCTACATCAATGAAATCATAGTTTAGGACAAAAGTAAATAAATAATTTTCACTGTCAATATGACAGAGTGGGAAGGATGCTAGATTTGAAATCAAGTCTAATCTCTGATATGACCCAGCTGTATGACCCTGGGCAAATCACTTAACCTCTGCCTCAATTTCCTCATTTGTGAAATGGGGATAATAAAATCAGTACTACCCATCCCACAGTAATTGCATCAATGAACCTTTAAACCTTGCTGTGTGATACAAATGTGAATTATTTTTTCTCCAAATAAACAAAACCTATGAAAAGGTACCTGGGAGACATTCAGATATTGAAAACTGTTCTGATGACTTTGAAAGCAAGAAGAATTTATACTTATTTGGGTAGAGGGTAGTCTGACCAAGTCACAAACCTGCTCAACTAGTTTTAGTGACTCCCTATTACCCCTAGGATAAATCACAAAAATCCTTTCTTTGGTCTAAACCAGGACTTAAAGCCCTTCAGTATCTAGTTCCACCCTATAGTTTCAGATTGATTTCTCATTATGAACTCTTCTACATGTGTTCTCTGCTAATCTAGCTATTCCCTGGGCAGCAATGTGGCAAACTGGATAGAGAACTGGACTTGGAGTCAAGAGGACCTGAGCTCAAATCTTGACTTCATAGCTCAGTTTTTCCATCTATAAAATGGGGATGATCATAGCACCTGCCTCACAGGGGTATTGTAAGGACCAAATGAGATAATGTATATAAAGCACTTTTCAAACCTGAATATTAGCTCCATATAAATTCAAGTTATTATTATTAGCCAAACCAACCTACTTGTTTTTCTTATACAAAATATTCCACTTTCCCTCCTATGGACTTTTCAGTCCATCATCTATGCATGTAATCCACTTCCAACTCACTTCTGCCTCTCGGAACCTCCAGCTGACTTCAAAATTCAGCTCAGGTGCCACAAAGTCTTTCCTAATATCAGAGCTCTTCCTATCACACCCTTTAAATTACTATTTCCTTAGCTGCTGTTATTGTATGTGTGCCCACGTTGGATCCACCTAATAGACTGCAAAGTGCTTGAGAATTGGGACTATTCCTTTTTTGTCCCTGTATTACCAGTCCCCTAGCATAGTGCCATCCACATAATATATACTTAATGATTGCTGCCATTTATATCATGGTTTAAGATTTGAAAAGCATTCTAGGTGTTGTCTCTCTTGATCCTCACAACCCATTTCACAGATGAAGAAGCTGAGGCTAACTAAGCAAGGTTAAGTGACTTGTTATAGTTCACACAGGTAGTACCTAAGATATGATTAAAACTCAAGTTTTCTTGAAGTACAGCATTGTGCCTGCTATACCACCTAGCTGCTTTATAAAATGATTGAAGTGAGTTGAATTGAATTAGATTCTAAAGTTTGAAAAGCCATAAATAATTCTCCAAATATGGACTGAGGTGCTTTGGAGTTGTAGACAGACATTCCTGTAATAAGAGACAATCCCCTTACCTCTCCCATTACTACTGTTTAAGATGTGCATAACAAAATCTGCCTGCCTTCTAGAAGTGTGAGGATCAATAAAATAATGTTGTCAAAGCACAGAAGAGAGAAGGACACACTTTTGAACTCTGGAACTTTATTAGGCTATTGAAATTTCTACTATATTTTCCATTTATAGTGCATTTGGTAAAAACTTATAATGGGTGTAGCCTGTAGAGAATTTTCAAGTTTACATTTTCTCCCTATATTGTTTATACTTTTCAGGTCACAAAATAAATCTGATCTCTCTTTTTTCCTCTGAATTGCCCATACATTGTTACTAACTCCAGGAACATAATCATTTAGCTATGTGGAAGGCTGCTGTGCCAAATTAAAACGTTCAGCATCTCTAAGCGCTGTTGGCAGCCTCCAGAAGTATATTTAACAATGCTAGTCCCAGTGACATGAATAACCCTGACCTCCTCACTACAAAAAGAGAAACAGAGGATCTCATGGCTTTAAATACAACAGGTGCTCAAGAAATGGGTGTTGAATGAATGAATAAGTCACAGCACCTAAATTATTCAGAATAACTATAGATTGATTTCACATTCTGGCCAGCACTTCACTTGATTTTTCCCATGAAGACACAGCCCTAAGTAAAATGGCTGAGATATTTTTATTTGATCTATGTTGCTATACAGGCACCAGCATGGGACTATACTATCCTAGTTTTTCCTAAAAGATATGCAAGGAAACTGTCCCCTTTCCTGCCCAAATGTTATATCATGGACTTTTTAATTTCAGGAAAAGTCAAGCTATTTGTAGGAGCTCTTGGGATTTTCCATTGCTTTTGTAGAACACTATGGGTTTTTTTTTTAGATGATGTATTAATTGTGGGCTTTGTACCAGGGCCTGGCAGAGAAGGGAGGCTCCTTCCTGCAGGCAGAGCAGATGTACTCTCTGGAGCACATGTTACTTCAAGAAGGGCTTAGGTCTCAAACAGTGTCGAAGAAGCGACCACGTAGACAAAAAGGGGAGGGGAGTGTATGAACCACACAGACACAGCCCCTTTCATTCAAAGCCAATGTACCTGAGAAGGGGAGGGAAAAGAGTCAACAATATTTCATAAAGAGAAAATTTCCCCGACTCCTTTTTATTCTTGGCAGCAATTTCATGAAAATCTGAGGAGAGACACGGAAATTGGAAAAAAAAAGATTCCAAGTTCCATTCCAACTCAGAGGTGATTGTTTACCCAAGTAAAAAAGTCTCTGGTGAATAATTTCATTTATAATTAAATCTAATAATAAGCCAGTGTAGTTAAATTAATTTTGAGCTAATTCCACTGGAACTCCATGTCCTGGTATCACTTCTGAACAGGAGGATTCAGTGTAGTCCAATCTGACTCACTCATTTACTTACCAATAGCAGCCTCTGGGGATGGATGAGCTTTGGGAGCCTGATAAATAAGTGTTATTATAAGCCAGATAGTATACTAATGAAGTGTGTTGGGGGAAAGAATGCCTGCTGCATCAGTTCCAGGCTATAATTTCAGTGTTGTCATTATTGTGAGGTTACTTGTGGGGCCATGGATGTGCTGATCACACAGGAGAATGGATTTTCATGAGCAGTCTTCAATCCACATCCCAAATTTGTGCAGTTTCTTTGTGTGAGACTAAAATAATCTAAGATAGGAACAGGCAAGGTGACAGGGCTGTGGGCTTTCGTTCACTTTTCTTAGTTTACCAGATTGGACTTATTATGAGAAGGGAGCTGCCTTCTTGGAGGGGGTGGTGGTGCTACATTAAGGCCCCTCACCTGCTCAAACTCTGCTTCATTCCTTTAGCTTAAGGACTGATTCCCTGTTAAAATGTGGTAGAACAGAAAGCCCACTTTCTGGAGTCAGAGGACTAGGTTCAAATACTGCCTTTTACATACTAGCTCTGACTTTGGGCTTGACTCCCCAACCTTTAGTTTCCTCATAGATTAAAATGAGAGGGGAGGGATATACTCATACTCGATGCTTTCTGATGTCCCTTCTAGATCTATGGTTCCCACTGGGAGGATTGACACCTTAAACTGTTTCAGCAACATCCTAGATTTAGATTCAGGAAAGACCTCAGTTTGGATCCCATTTCCAAAGTTTGCTGTCTATGTGACAACAGGCAAGGTATCTCACCTCTTTAAGCCTTATCTATAAAATTGGGATTTATAATAATATCTGAGGCAACATTACATAGTGGTAAGAACCAGCCTTGGAGCTGATGTGAGTTCAAATTCTGCCTCTGACACATACTGGCTGTGTGACCCTGGGAAAGTAATTTCTTATTGTTCCAGGTACTTCTCGAAACAGTTTACAGAGAAGGTACTGGTTGGTGGAGGGAGCTTATTCACTCAGGAGTTGCTTATACCAATGAAATCCCAGTTTCATATCCCTAATGCTATTGTTACTACTTACCTCAGAAGGAACAAATGAGGTAAGGTACACAAAGTACCATATTAATTGTCGGTTATTGGCATTTGTATGTTAGAGTGAAAAACATCATGATGCCTTGTTGAGGGCAGGGAAAGAGCTCACTGGAAAAGTGGGAATGAAATACCCACTGAAGGCAGAAAAAAAGAGCACATCTGGAAGGCTAGGGGTGTCAGGGATAAACTTCGCCAACTTCACACTTTTGTCCTTCTGAAGGACAACATTCAAATTCCTCTGGTGTTGCATTGGTACCTCCACCCCCAACTCCTGGTTCTTAAGCTCTTATTTACTTGCCAGACATACCAGACCAAAAGTGGTTTTGTTTTAGTAGTTTTAATATTTCACCTAAATTGGTCTAATTTATCGAATTATCCAGAAATTTAGGTCAGACATGATATCTTGCCCCTCACAGGTAGTAACAGCATAAATCACATTGTTTGAGTAATTAAGACTGAAATGACATATAGTTGATGGCCATTGATACACAATATGTAACAATCTTTGTACTTTCATAAACACAGTAAACACATTTTCTGGTCTAATAACTGACTTGAAGAATCAAGATAGACTTTTAAGAAGACTTTCACTAGTATCATTTAAAGAGCCTAAATTAATTTATCTTCATACCAAAGGCTTATGCTTATCAATAATTATCCAGTGTTACTCCCTAAAAATTAGCTACAGATGTGTAGCTCTTTTGATCCTAAATTGTTTACTTGTTACTCTCTTTAGGCATCTTTTTTGGTGGCTTACAATGTCACAGATAGTGACATTCCCCAAGGTGATTTATTGTGAAGGGAATTATAGTTCCATTCATTGGAAAATGCAGAAGAGTCATGGGAAAAGGGAGCCTAATACTTTTTGGCTATGATTAGGACTGGGGAGCTTGACATTTGGGTTCCTGTGCAAGATGTAATTTCCAGCTGAACAGCTCAGGCACTTATCCAGCTTTTACTTTGGCCCCAACTGTGTGTTAAGTGCAACTGACATCTCTTTTAAAAGCTCCTCACGACAATCAGAGATGATGTGGCCGTTTTGTTTCTAGCCAGAGGAAGCAGCAGTTACACCAATAAGGAAATTGTGCTTATGCACGAGTACAGGCTTGAGCTGGACTGAGGTACATGAACACAAGTGGCAGGCAGAAGTGACACGAAATCTGCTCAGGGTTTCCATGAAAAGACTTAAGAAGAAGTAGAGAAAGGCCATGACAGAAAGGAGAAGCGTTTGCTTTGATTCATAGAAAAAAAAAATTAACCTGCTGGTTTCCATAATTATCAGCAGCCTGAAAAAAATATTAATGATTAAAATGTTAGAATCTTAGGGAATATGTCCTTTAAACTGAAAGACTATAGGACATTCCTTGAAACATCCCCTTACCAGACTGAAGCTAGCCTACAATACAGAATACTAAAGATGACCACAGCAGAAGGCCAGCTTTGTTTCCAAAACAAATCAAGTTGCATTTGGGACTTTATTTCTGCTTCCTTGAGAGAAACAGTGAGGAAGAATGGAAAGAACACTAACCATAGAGTCACAGGAACTGGTTTCAAATCTTGCCTCTGTCATTTATTCTCTAGGTCTCAGTTTCTTCACATGTAAAATGAGAAATCAGGGCTGGAGAGCTCCTAGGGTTCTTCTAGTTCTAATTCTACGGACCTATGCTATTTGCTCACATTTGTAGCCTGAAGTTATGCCTATTTTTATTTTTATGTTGACCTTATCTTACTGTTACTTAATTCAGTTTGACATAATATAATTTTATTTAGCCATTTCATCTCCCTCTTTAAAAATTTCAAGTACTCTAGTTAGTGAGTTTATATATCAGATTACCTTCTTGTCAAGAAATTTTCTTGAAGTTGGATGCTCAATTTATTGATAAAAATAATTTACTAAGTGCTTACTGGGTGCTAGGAACTAAGGATATACCTATAAAATGAGAGTTCTTGCCCTCAAAGAACCTACTTTCTAGGAAATGGAACATGTTCACAGATAAGTGAAATGCACAAAATGAATTCAGTGATAGGAGGGGGGAACATCATAGAATAAAGGGATAAGGAAAGGCCTCTTAAAGCAGGTGACACGTAAACTGAACCTTACAGGGATCTGGGGGTTCCAAGAGTCAGAAGTGAAGAGGGCAAGCAATTGAGGCTTGGGTGTGCCAGGCTACTCAAAGGAATAGCAAATTAGTTCATCAAAGCAGCCGGTCTAAGATGGCCTAAAACCTTTTTCTCTAGGAAGTAACATATCTTGCTGGACAGAGAAATGCTACCAAGAAAGAAAACTAAATAAGTGAAAACCAGCCAGTTCTTAATCTAATCTATGATCTTATGAACCCAAAGACTCAGTTGGGAGCACACACAGGAAGGCACTGGCAAATGTTTAGCAACCAACATTCCCCCAACCAGAAAACACCCCAAAAAGCCAAATTCACACAGGATACATTTTAAAGTTTAATCTTCACTGTTAAAATTTTTTCCATTGCTTCCTTAAATCTAGGTATTCAACAAAACAATAAATCAAGCCCTTATGTGTAGTATTTGCCCAATTTCCAGGGGGTTTGGCTCAGGTGTAAGATGGTGCTAGACTTCACTGGGCACACAGGTCTAACTTCCTGGCCAAACTAGATTTCCTTCCAGTAGATAACATCTGTTTCCAATTCACTGAGGAATGCATTCAAATAGATCTACTGACTCCAGAACCACCAGAACTCATAACGGACCCATAATCAGTTTCTGATTTAGGCAAAATCTTCCATAGATATTGTAGGACCCTCCACATTCAAATGTCTAGATGCATTTCCTCTCCTCCCACTTTCTAAGAAATTTTAAATAAATCTTTCCTAAAATTACTATGTCCTTGAATGAGTCCCTCCTTCAGATTGTACATACTGTTCTGATTGTAGAAACTTCAAGATGTCTTCTTGTTGGAGCTAAGTCCTTATGTGAATATGTATGTATTTAATTATCCAGAGCCTCTAATCTCAATGTGCTGTGCAGTTCTCTGATTTTGTACTCTACTCCATGTACTTTCCTCTTCACTTACCTAGGACTAAGTAAGTTCCTGAAGGACAAACCCCTGTTCTGTTCAATTTTGCTCAGTAAAGTCAGATATTCCAATCAATCAGTACTTCACTAGACACTGAGTTTGAGGGACATTATTCATAGGAATATTAATGATAGTAATGAGTCTCTCCTCTTTTCCAAGAGACATTATATCTACTTTCTCTGAAAACTTTGCCTCCTACTCCCCAAAATGATTGTCAAAGACCCTGAATTCTGTGCCTTTGAGAAGCAAATGCTATTAGATTTTGACTACTATGTTCATATGCTATGGGTCAGAATCATTTAGTCTTCTGGTGTCAGTTTCTGGAAGCAATATTAGAGAAGTTCCTAAGTAATCTTTGGCAGGAAAGCAGATTGAACAAATGATGATGAGATTCATTTGGTAATAAGGATAACTGAGTTCAGTACCCAACAAGGCAAAAAAATTGGAAGTAGATCAGAATTTAAGTTGGCCTTCTCAATTATGCACTGAGTTTTTCACACCATGTGGATCACACCACAAAAAAGAGTCCCTTCAACGTCTCTGGGTATGGGTTATGTGCTGTGAAAGCCTGATCATTTCTGTTTCAGTTAAAGTTTTTTTTAAGTACATTACATGTTCCTACCTCTCAAGAGATCTAGGTTCTAGTGGTAACTGAGCTAAAAATTTATCAAAAGGACACTCAAGGTAAATCCAATGCAATTCTCTATTCTATGTCCCCTAAATATTTTAATTAAGCTTTCTGGAGCAGTAAGAGAAGCAATGTGGTATAGGGGATAGATAGTCTGTATTGGAGTAAGAAAGACTTCTGTTTAAGTCCCACTTCTGATATATACTGGCTGTGTAAACCTTAGAAAGGCATTTAAACCCTGGGTGTCCCCAGGCAACTTTCTAAGATTATATGTTACAGTGAGACAGGTTCAGATTTAAAAAGAAAGAAAGAAATTGCATAGCATAGTCGATTTTTCACCTAGGGTATGATCAAAATAAGAATTTGAATCTAAATGGGAGGGTAAGCATATGTATTCTCAGAGTATTTTAAAGAAGTATCTCAGCCAAGTATGGTAGCATACTCCTCTTATGCCAGCTACCCTGAGAAGCTGATGCTGGCAGATCTCTTGAACTCAGGAGTTCCAATTTGCATTAGGCTAAACCAGTTGGGTGTCCACATTGAGTCTGGCATAAATCTGGTGAGCCCCCACCAGAACTGGGAAAGAGCAGGTTCCCCAAGGAGGAGCAAACTGTCTCAGGTCAGAAACAGAGCAGGTCAAAGTTCCTGTGCCACTGAGAGTGGAATCCCATGAATAGCCCCTGCACTTTCAGTTTGGGCAAGATAAAAAGACTTATTCTTTAAAAAACGTGGGGCTCACTATAAAGAAATTAGGCACCCTGAAATTTAAGCTTATAAAACAATTAATTTAGAAGGGTTTTACTATAGCTTCTTTAAATAGTGACTCTGAGGATGTTCCTTGATGGAAAAAAATAGAAATAGAAATAAAAAGAGTGGCTTTCAATTGAAGATCCATCAGAAAGCAAAATATTGCTTCTTTAAAATTATGATGTAAATATAGGTAAAGGAATTATCAGAGTTGCAGCATGGGTAGAGTATAGGGTTCTTGACAGAGGACCAGGTTTCAGGTCTTGCCTCTGATATAGACTGTCGATGTGACCCTGGGTAAATCAATTAATCTCTTTGTGTCCTGGGCTACTTTGCCAAGACTTTAAGTTGCAGGAGATATTTGTAGTTCTGGAGAGAGCAGCAGTTTTTCCCTACCTTTGGAGAAGCTGAGGATCTATTGCAAGGGTTGAGGTGGAGGGTGGAGTTTCTATCACAATAATAAATTTTCAAAATGCTATACAAAGAAACAGGAAAGAGTGGATACAGATGCAAAGATTGGGAATTGACAGGGGTAGACAAAAATGGTGTTGATTGAACCCTGGCTCAGTCATATGAAATAGGGCATACAGAAAAGAGGGGGCCACATTGTGGAACATACTGATCTTCTTTGGTACAGGGAATTATCTCACCAGCAATTCCCTATACCAAAGGTCTGATTCAAAATCACTACAATAGCATTGTACGCAGCAGAATATAACCATATCCTCTATATCAGAGGTGTCAAACTTGCAGCCCACAGGCTGGAAGTGACTGGCAAAACTTGTAAAAGCAACCAAATCAGATTAAAATGTAATAGGGAAATGTTTAACAAAATAAATAGTAATAAAATATAATACAACGAGACAGTGTTAATTTGTGTTTTCTGAAGTCAATCTGCAGCCTGCAAGGATTTGTTTGTGTTTGACACCATTGCTCTAGAGGCATTTAGGATTATGGGGGAGCTTGCATGTACATCATTAACCTAAGGAAAATGGCCTAGATCTACATGGATCCCTTTCTCTGTTATTTTGAGGAACTTAAGAATGCAGATTATTAATTTAAAAAATCATCACCATAGTATGCTTTCACATTCATATAGCTTGTCAAAACCTCAGATCTCTGAACAGTTTAAATTCTATGCAATTAAGCTAGCCAATGACATCCACCCAATTTGCCCTCTCTAAGCAATTAAAGACATATAGTAATAAAAAAAAACCAATTGAATGAGGAACAGGCAGATTTCAGAAAAACCTGGAAAGACTTGTATAAACTGATGCAAAGTAAAATAAACAGAACCAGGAAAACAGTGTACATAATATTAGCAACCTTGTATGATGATTAACTATGAATGACTTGGCTCTTCTCAGCAACACAATGATCCAAGACAAGCACAAAGGACTCATGATGGAAAATGCTATCCATATCCAGGTAAAGAACTGATGGACTCAATGAAGATTGAAGCATACTTTTTTCACTTACTTTATCTTTTTCACAGTTTTTTTTCCCTTTTGATCTGTTTCTTTTTTCATGACTGTGACTAATATGGAAATTATATTTTGCATAATTGCACATATATAACCTATATCAAATTGCCTACCACTTTAAGAAGAGGGGAAGGGAAGAAAGAGGGAGGGAAAAAAATTGGAACTAAAAATCTCATATAAAAATGAATGCTAAACCCCAGATTTTGAAATAAGAATTCACTATTTGACAAAAACCACTTGGAAAACTGGAAAACAATAGGACACAAACTAGGTGTAGACCAACATCTCACCCCATACCAAGATAAAATCAAAATGGGTACATGATTTAGACATAAAGGGTGATACCATAAGCAAATTAGAAGAGCAAGGAATAGTCTACCTATCAGATCTTATGGAAAGGAATTCATAACTAAATAAGAGAAGAGAACATTATAAAATGTAAAATAGATAATTTTGATTATATTAAATTAAAAAGCTTTTATCAAAACAAAGCCGATACAACCAAGATTAGAAGGAAAACAGAAAGCTGGGAAACAAATTTTATAGCAAATATCTCTGATAATAAAGGCCTTATTTCTCAAACATATAGAGAACTCAGTCAAATTTTTAAGAATATAAGCCATTCCCCAACTGATAAATGGTAGATATGAATAGGCAGTTTTCGGATGAAGAAATCAAAGTTATCTATAGGCATATAGATAAATGCTCTAAATCACTTTTGATTAGAGAAATGGAAATGAATACAACTCTGAGATACCACCTCATACCTATTGGATTGGCCAATATGACAAAAAAGAAAAATGAGAAATGTTGGAGAGGATACGGGAAAATTGGAACACTGATGCACTGTTGGTGGAGTTGTGAACTGATCCAACCATTCTGGAGAGCAATTTGGAACTATGCCCAAAGGGCAACCAAATTGTACATGCTGCATACCCTTTATCTAGCAGTATGTTCACGAGGCCTGTATGCCAAAGAGATCATAAAAAAGGAAAAGTACCCACATGTATAAAAATATTTATAGTAGTCATTTTTTGTGGTGGCAAAATATTGGAAACTGAAGGGATGCCAATCAATTGGGGAATGACTGAACAAGCTGTGGAATATGAATATAAATAGAATACTATCGTGCAATAAGAAATGAAACGGGCAGATTTCAGAAAAACCTGGAAAGACTTGTATGAACTGATGCAAAGTGAAGTGAGAAGAATCAGGAAAACATTATACACAGCAATGTTGTGTGATGATCAACTGTGAATGTTTCAGCTCTTCTCAGAAACACAATGATCCAAGGCAAATACAAAGGACTCATGAAGGAAAATGCTATCCTCATCCAGATAAAGAACTGATGGTCTCTGAATGCAGATCGAAGACTATTTTTTTCCCACTTACTCTATTCTTTCCTGTGTTTAAAAAAAAAAATCTGTTTCTTCTTTCACAATTGTGACTGATATAGAAATATTTTTTACATGATTGCACGTGTATAAACTGTATCAAACTGCTTATCATTTTTGGAAGAGGGGAGGAGGAGGGAGAAAAATTTGGAACTCAAAATCTTATAAAAATGAATGCTAAAAATTTTCTTGACATGTAACTGGAAAAAAGAAAATAGAAAAAGAAAAACAATTGAGTTTGATCTTATCTTTAAGAAAGTTGATTATTTAAAAATAAAAAAAGAAAGTTGATTATTAAATACTGTTTAAATAAACAATTTAAAAAGAAGAGAAATCTCTTTGTGCTGAGTTGTGTGGTACAATGTAGTTAGGGGATGGGACAGACAGCAAGTAGTCAAGAATGGTTGGATGAGAGAGATGCAGGTGTATGTGTGTAGCGGGAAGGAGAAAGAATTATCCTCAGCTGAAGAAAGAGAGGCTGTTTGATGGTTCTATACGATGATTGTGGCTCTGAACTGTACCTCAGAGATTTGACCTGGATTTCATTGTCTGTCCTTTTGTATGCAAAGGGAGAGGGCCAAAGGAGACTTTGCCAGCTTCCTGGATTCTCAGCCAGGGGAGAGTTCGTCTCACACTCTGATTACCACTATCTTGCCTTTCCTTTCCACATGGTGGACAAAGATGCTGGCTACTCTAATGGAGCCCAGGTTCACTTAACACAATTTTTCTCTACCCTGGTCACCTACCTATCTGTACCTTTATATCCACCTTGGCCTTTTCTTGTTTGCTTGTTTGGGGGCTTTAGTATAGCAATGTAAAAGTTTCTTATTATGACAGAAAATCTACCCTTTAGTTCTGATCCTGCAACAGATCCCCAGTCTCTCCCAGGGCTGGAAGAGAATGCGGCTCCTTCCAAAAGTATGAATCCCAACATCCTTTGCCACTCTCTGGGCACCTCTCCTTCTACATGCAGAAGTTAGTTGCTCCTAAAGATAGATGGATGATAGAGTGATTATGTAGATGATTGATAGATAGATAGATTTCTCTGCTTGCCGACCTTTTAACACTTGAACAGCTTTGTGGGCAAGGAGAGAATGAAGTGGCCTGTTCTGAATCTGCCATTCCATGACCAATTTTAAGTTTCTTTCCCATTTCATTTATGTTTGTTATGTCTCATAACAGCCAGCTCCAAACAACAGATTAAAATCATTATCATCTGCCATTCTGCATCAAAATGTACAATAATTGGGCAAAGGAACAGGGTCTTTAGGGGATTTTGTATGGTGGTGTGGACTTGGAAGCTAACTGGCTGTATATGACCTCAGGTCAGATCTCTGAGGGACATAGAGCTCAGAGACAGAATCACCATATGGAACCCTCAAAAGCTCTGTTTTTTTACCCAATAATTATGCTTCCTCCTTCCCCTTACACACAGACCTGCATTTCTGTCTTCCAACCATCATCTTGACTTACTCTCCCTCCAACCCCCAAATGCAGTTATAAATCACTGTGCAATTTAAAGCATATTTAGTGTGTGTGTTTTCTCAGCATAAACGGATGCTTTTGAAACCACTTTCCCTCCTAATAACTTTTTTTTGTTAACTTCAAACCCCATCTATTCATAAATAATGCATTTGCCCTCTCTTGTCTCCATTACAAGTGTCAGATATCTCTCTGTTTTCAGCCAGGGCAGACTAGCTTTCCTGTTTCTAATGGCCATCATGCTCACCCTTCACTCTGGACCATTTTAGCAGCTGAATACTCTGCTCATGTGTCTTTTTGATTATTAGTTACTCTTTTTAAAAAATGTAACTTCCACTTTATATTTCTTTCAGCTGAAAAACTAAAATGAATCAATAATCTCTGCTATCATCTCTTCCCTTCACCTTCCAGGTATTAGTGATTATGACTCTGCATAAGAAGTTAGTTCACATATCTCTCAAAGGGAAACACTCCACAATAATTCAGCCAGAACAAAAGAAAAGCATCTAAAGAAAAGAAAAAAGGAAAGATCACATCCTAGCAGAGTTTTAAATGGTTTAGGATGAAGTCAAAGCCATCCCCTTTCTTTTTAGAGGTGTCAGAGACAATCCCACAGCTCTTTAACAGTTGCTTCAATTAAATCTATGCCTTTTTATAAACCATCCCATTTTTTAATCTTTCCCATGGGAACAACTAAATTGAATTGAACTCTGCAAACATTTGCTGTGTACAATGTACAAAGGTACTATACCAGGTGATTAGACAGTTGACAGATAGTTGACTGATTAGACAGATAGGATGGATCATAGATTTAGAGCTGAATGTCTTCTGGTCCAAAGCTAACTCACTGGCTGTCAGCAACTCACCAAACTCCCTAATGCAGTCAGAACTAAATCAAAAGTTAGTGAGGAAAATGTTTAACAAATAAAGAGGAGGGGGACTGCTAGGTGGTGCAGCGTCCGGATGACCCGGATCATTTCTGGCCTCAGAAAATGAGCTCCCACACATAAATAATGACAGGCCTTGTAACCTTGAGCAAGTTACTTAACCCCAATTGCTTTAAAAAAATAACAAAAACAAATAAAGAGGAAGACAATACAACAGAGATGTTAATTTGTTGTTTTTTAAATTAATATTTAGCCCACAGGGAATTCTACTTGAATTGGATTTTGCTAATCTCATCCAACCCCCATCTTTTAGAGGAGAGCACAGAAATTCAATGACTTGCCTAAGGTCACACAGATGCTAAATGCTGCATTCCCTTTGATTTAAAACAACACTGGAAATGCCTGAGCCCCAGTTTGCTGTCCCTAACGTCATTATATTTTCCCCCATAATTTTCTGAGAATCCATTAGTACAAAAATTCCTGCAACTAGATCTCTGATGCCTGACCAAACAGAGTTTAGAATCTACTCTCACTTCCATTTTTCCCTGATTTCAAGCATTGTTTACTGGATCCTGTCAGTTACAATGCTGATGTCAGCTATGCATTTGGAACTATGAAAAGAGTTTTTTGTTAACCCAAAGCATACAATGCATGTGTATAGGTTTGGGCTTGGAGGAAGTGGGGGTGAGGGTGGGGAGAAGGAAGGGTTTTGAGATAGTTTGAAAATCCTCAGTTTATAGTGGGAAGTGGATTACAAATTATTTCCCACAAAGAATTCCAAACAGTGTATCATACTTCGTAGAAGACTTGGGAATCCAATAAAAGTGCATTGCAAAGTGATACTTGCCTGCATGGAGAGTTAACTCAAAATGTTTTAAAATGTGCTTCCAAGACACTTCACTAGTTAGAACAGGATTGAGTTATTTCTGTTTTAGTCACCCCTTCTCCTCTCTCTTTCCCAACCCGCTCTGCCAAGTCTCCTCCATGTCAAACAGCACAGAGCTGAGACAAAGTAAATCCATCCATGCATCCTTCCTTCCATCCATCCTTCCTTCCTTCCTTCCTTCCTTCCTTCCTTCCTTCCTTCCTTCCTTCCTTCCTTCCTTCCCTCAACCCAGCCTAGCCCAACATACTCCATCTCTCACTCATTGCAGTCTAGTCAACAGTCCTCACCTTCAACCTGGAGGGCAAAGTAGTGGCATGGATGTAGAAGGAAAGCCACAACTGGAATTGGGACCGAGGAAACTATCAGGGGGAAAGAAGGAAGGCAGACTTAGAGATAATGATGGAGCTGATCCTGTGAATAAGACAGTAGGCAAGACAGTGGACAGAGAGAGATTGTCCCTAAGGCAACTCTGCACCAATGGTGTCCTGGGAAAAGCACCAGGCTTAGAGTTAGGAAACCTGGGATGACTTTGGTCATACCACTTAATGTCACTGGTGTTCATTTGCCTAGTCTTCATTTATAGGTCCCTAAGTACATAATTCCTATGAGTCCATATGAAATTACTTTGGCCACTGGTGCATTTTTTTTTTTTTTGCTTTTGGAGGGCATTTGGGGCTAAGTGACTTGTCCAAAGTCACACACAGCTAGTTTTTGTGTTAAATGTCTGAGGTCAGATTTGAACTTAGGTCCTCCTGACTCCAGGGCCGGTGCTCTATTCACTGTGCCACCTAGCTGCCCCCAGTGGTGCATTTTTAAAAAACATTTTTAGTTAAAGTTTTGAGTTTCCAAATTCTATCCTTCCCTCTCCTCCTCCCTTCACCTCTCCCTGAGACCATAAGCAATCAGATATAGGTTGTATATGTCCAATTATGTAAAATATTTCCATATTAGCCATTTTATATAAGAAGACCTGAATAAAGAAAAAAATTTAAAAAGTGAAAAATAGCATGCTTCAGTATGTATTCAATCAATAGCAGTTCTTTCACTGAAAACAAATAATATGAATCATAATTAGTCCTTTGGGATTTTCTTGGATCACTGTATTGCTGAGAATAGCTAAGTCATTCACAATTCTTCATAAAAAATTGTTACTATGTACAGTGTTCTCCTGGTTCTGTTCATTTCACTATGCATCAGTTCATGTAAGTCCTTCCAGGTTTTTCCGAAATCATCCTGTTTGTCATTTCTTATAGCACAATAATATTCCATTACAGTCATTTACCATTGCTTGTTTAGCTGCACCCCAATTGATGGGCATGTTCTTTGATTTCCAATTCTTAGCCACCACAAAAAGGGCTGCTGTAAATATTTTTGTACAAATAGGTCCTTTTCCCTTTTTTAGTATCTATTTGGGATATAGACCTAGCAGTGGTTTTGCTGAGTCAAAGGGTATGGACAGTTTTATAGCCCTTTTGGGCATAGTTCTAAATGGCTCTCCAGAATAGTTGGATAGTTCACAACTCCACCAACAGTGCATTAGTGTCCCCCTCTGGTGCTTTCTTTAATGTCTCAATCACAGAGATCCTGGAATTCTTTCATCTAATCATGAGTTCACCTGGAAAAGACCTTAGGCTAAAAAGTTCATCTCCCACTGTATCCAGGACTATCTCCAGTTGTCCTGATCTATATTATGCCAGTGGATGAAGATGGCTCTGAATAAGCAAGTGAGGCTGGTGTCTTTGCACAGCCCTCCCTCATTTAAATCCATTCATTTGTAAGTCATGGCATCACCTTCCTGATATCATAGTCCTCTTCAAGAATAAATGGCGGACAACAGTTTATCTAGAGTAAACTCTGAAGCCATCAATGAGCATATCTGAAAGATGAATTGAGTTCAAAATTCTTTAATTTGAGATGCCCTGAGTTTCCAACAGTTAGTTTATATCCATGGGGATCCTTTGCTCTTCCAAGCATTATTTGGTCTCCATAACTCAAAGCTTACATTACTTGGCTACATAAATTATATTTTATTCTGAGTTGGGTGTAACCTTGCATGCAGAAGCTTGGGGTGGAAAGCTGTTTCAGATTTCTCCATTGGGCACCTTGCCACATGTACATGTTGTATTAACTGCCGACAGCTATGCCCATCTAGCTGGCAAGTTGCAAGCTTCACAAACTGTTCAAACCACTTACAAATGCTCACTCTCTCTTTCCTGCTTTAGGAAAAATATGTTGATACTGCATGTCCTTTATGTCAAGAAATGTTCAAAGTCTTTCCCAAAAAAATACAGTGGAAAAAGGGGAAAGGCAGAGTTCATAGGGCCTGAGACAATCTCAAAACCTAGGTTATTTTAATGGTTGTGAAGAGGGAAGGGTGATAAGGAGGGGGGGGAGGGTAAGTGGTTCTGCCAGGGATACCTCTCCTGGCATCCAGTCTGGAAGGAATTCACCAGGCTCAAGCAAACTTTGAAGCCAAAATTGTAAAGTTTATTGTTACGCTGTAGAGAACAGCGGGCTAGATTCTTATGGAACCTGCAAACTCGCAGAGGCCGCAGGCATAGTTTTAAGGGGTCAACTATGCTAACTAGGTGAGTAAGGGTGGGATCAGGGAGGAGTTAAGGAGTGGTCAGTGCTCAAAGGACCATACACTTTTAATATCAACTGCGCAGGTGTATTGCCCATGATTCACTGGGAAATAGCTCAAGAGGGGGTCTAGCTGGAGGTGTGGTTCTAGGCCTGATACGTCACTAAAGAGTGCCCAGTCTGCCTCCCACCAAGGTCGTCAGACAGTTTGGGTATATAATTGACTAAGGAGTTACCCTATAGATAAGGTATTGAAGAATTTATGGTGGGGCTGGCCACTCTAACTAAGGGAAATAACATTTACATAACTTATTGTTTCAAGCAGAGATAAACAGGTCATGAGTTGTTGCTGGGCAGAGTGCTGGAAGGGGGAAGGGGCAGAGTCAATGCTCTGAGGCTGGGGGGTGGAAATGTGATCTTACAGACTGCTTTTACAAATTGATTTTACAGACATAGATCCCAAAGCACCCCATTTACAAACTGATGTTACAGATTGATACTACAGACATATATACATCACAAGGACCCCATCAGTTGTAATTGGAGGTGTCATTACATATATATATATATTATTAAACTTCATGTTTATTGAAAAGGTATATCATAGTCATCAAAAAGTCGTAGATGACAATGTTCACATGGGTTGGAATGGAATTTTCAAACCAGAGGATAGACTCAGGTACTTTCCATACCTAAAAGTAAAAAAAAAAATTGTGGGTTCAAGATTGTCTCCATATTTTTTTCTGTTTTCCTTATTGTCTCCCCTACCCAGACATACTTCATATTTACCCTTACTTCTAGTACAAAATATCTTATATTTAATGCTTATCAGTTGATTGTCTTCTATTTCTCTCTATGATTGTCTTCACAGGGCTTTAGACTCAAAGATTTTGAGTAATTTTCTATAATTTATACTATTGATGAAACAAATTCTACTTCGCTTGATTAGTTATGAAGATCAAAAATAAAGGTAACTATAAAGGCTTATTCTAGGCATTTAAAGTGAGAAAAATGACCCCAAGCCCTTTGGACCACTGGTATGTCTAAGGTACTCCATCTTTTGCTCTAAAAGTCTACCTGCAGCCTAGCAAAACCTCACCCTCTAAAGCCTCACAGATATGGAGTCACTGAATACACAAGGAGGAACCTTCAAAAGATATATTTAACTAATTTTTACAAGGTAAGGGGTATAAGAGAATTCCATGTCTTTCTGTCACCATTCCAAATAAAAGAATAAATTATTTTCAGGTCAGTCTTAAGAAGGACCACTGAAAAAGTTCAGTCACTGTGAGAAGAAAATGTTTTTTCATCCCTTACAGCACTATAGTCTTTGACTTTAATTTCTGTTCCTAGCTGCCCTTCTAGAAATAGTTCCGCAAATATTTGTAAAACAAAAACCAACTTTCTTCTTTTGTTGATTGTTCATAATTATTCCCTAATTTTTTGGATGAGAGCCTGTTCAGGCTTTCAGATTTAATTTTACGGTCCAGAGGTGATTTCTCATTTTTTTATCCCTCTCTTCCTCCTCATTCTTGCCTATATTCTCGGTCACACCTTTTCCTCAAGTGCACCCACTAAATAAGTATTTGTCTAGTGATTTATTGTTTGACTAAACTGGAGTACTGAACAAACATGCTGATAATTTTTATGGTTAGCTTTGGTCAGACTTTCATTTTTTTGGTTGGTTTGTTTCTTATAGATCTATTTTTTTTCCTAGTTTGATTGACATGATATAGATACTCTAGAAAAGGAGAGTGCCTAAGTTCCTGCTAAAGATGAGAGGAAAGGGAGAGAACTGATATATGGGATGAAGAGAAAGGAATGGAACTGATAAATGGAAAATGGGGGATATAATACCTACAGTAATCATTTATCCAATTCTAATCACATAATTTTTTTTTTTTTTTTTGCTTTTTGGAAGGGGGGAGGCAGGGCAATTGGGGTTAAGTGACTTGCCCAAAGTCACATGGCTAGTTTTTTTTGTGTTAAGTGTCTGAGGCTGGAATTGAACTCAGGTCCTCCTGACTCCAGGGCTGGTGCTCTATTCACTGTGCCACCTAGCCGCCCCCTAATCCCATACTTCACACCCAATAGACTTGATGCAGGTATACAGATGTCCTAAAGGATATGTGACTATTGTCCTGTTCCAGTGATACCACAGGCTCCTTAACTCTATTAAAAAGGCAATAGGATCAGGAGGATGTATCATAAGGAAATACAGTGTTCTTGTGAATGTTGGGATAGAAATGAGTGACTGTAGCAGCAAGCACCCCAATATCCCCAGGGTGACTGCCAACACAGGTTCTTAGGTCTGCTTTTCAAAAGGAAAGCAACTCAAAATGGGTTAACAAGCTTACTTTAATCAAACAAACACACATTACCTAGTTCAGGGGAAAAAGGTCAGCACCCCAAACTTCAGAGTTACAGAACTTACAGATCAAACAGACAGGCTTCCAAACTGTCCAACCATTATATCAATACCAAATCACAGTTACCAGAGAGGGAAGCATCAACATCTGGGTTTTCAAAGCCGGGGGCTCTCAACAACGGCTTCCCAGAGTCTCATCTGGTCAAATCACACAACACTTCTCAAAGTGAGCCCCAAAGCAAAGCCCCTCATCAGAGTTTATATAGCCTTCTCCTGGCTCAAAGAATGTAACAACCTCCTTGACCCACTGCCCAATCACAAAGTATCAAGGTGTGGGCTTTCCTGAAAAACAAGCCTCCCACCACAGGCTCCAGGTGCACTTAAGCTAGGGGCAGGGAAGATCTTTAAATCTGCATTTCCATTACATTGACAAGGGAGATAAACACATTAAACATGGTTCCCTTCATTAGGCCTCACTGATGCTTTACTCCTTAATATTACTTTGTATTCATTTGAATATACTTTATATTTACTTGTATGTATGTGGTATCCCATCAGCAGAATGTAATTTTTTTGAAGACAGTGTTTCTTTTTTTGGTTTTTGTAATTCCATTGTCTTGTCTAATGCCTTGAACACAGTGGGCACTTAATAAGTGTTTGTTGAATTGAATTGATCTTTGGGTGACTACATAGAATAAGCATAGTTGAGTAATGACCTGGCAGTATGCAGAAGGAACAGCCATCCTTGATTAAGTGAGGGTGTAGGTCAGATATGTAAATGCACTGGACCCTAGGCAGAGCCTAGGACTTTCCTGGGCAGATGAACCTCCTTTGGGTAGACCAGAAACAAGAAGACTGGTGGCTCATGATCTAGAGTAGAGATAATATCAGAAGCCATGAAGCCAAGGGACCAGTAAATCAATAAACATTCCCCAAGTGCATACTCAGCACTGGGGATACAAAAGAAGGTAGATGACCATCCTTGCCTCTGAGAAACTTTATGACCTAAGGGTGAAGATACTACATAAATAACGATGTACAAACTATATGCAGCAAAAATTTGAAATAATCAACACAGAGAAGCCACTAGATAATTAAGAAGAGCTGGAAAGTCTTCCTGTAGATGGTGGTATTTTAGCTGGGACTTGAAGGAAGCCAGAAAAGCCAGAAGGCAAAGATAAGGAGGGAAAGAATTCCAAGCAGGGACGACAGCTAGAGAAAATGCCTGGACTTGGAGTGTCTTGTCTGAGGGGAGATGGAGTGCCTTGTTTGAGGAACAGCAAGGATATCAGTGTCACTGGATCAGAATACAAGGTGTGGAGGGTGGGGAAGGTGAGGAGTGTCAAAGGAAAATCCAGTGAGATTTGAGAACGGAAATGTAGGGATAGAGAGGGATAGATGTATATAGCTTAAATCTAAGCATATATTTAATTTGAGATCCATCCAGGTATGCATTGGACAGAATATTTCACATTCTGAATAAATATATTCCTTGTACTCTACAACTTAATTTTCCCTCATAAATAAAATACTGCCTAAACTTCCTATGCTAGTTAAGAAGTAAGGGACTTGGTAAGGAATGCTGGAATTGAATGGTGAAACACAAGTCTGAAATGCTAAAGTAAAATTTAACCCAAGATCCAAGTCAAACAGTTTCACCAGAACTAGCCAGGGCTTTGAACTAGTTAGAGCAAATGAATCTGGGCACAGATTTTCCCTCTGGGACAAGTTTAGATGTGATCTGTACCCCCAGGAACAACTGGGCTGAGCAGTGTGTTCTTGTATGCCTGGGTGGCTTTACCCTCAAGGGATAACATGTAGGAAAATCTTTTTTGATTTCTCTCTATGAAGCAAGGCAACATTTAGCCTGGACTGAAGGTTATCTAGCCATCTAACCATAGCATTTAGATCTAAAGGAATCTTGAAGATACTTTAGCCAAATCTCTGAGGCCTATAGAGGGAAAAAGCAATTATTTTTCAAAGTGACACTGTAGTAATCAATTAATCAACCAGTATTTTAAATCACCCAGGTACCGTACTTAGCAGTGGGCATATGAAGACAAAAATACAACTTGCCCTCAAGGAATTTATAGTTTGTTGGAGGAGACAACTTGTACCCATATAATTACCTACAAAGCAAATAGAGGCAGCTTTATGGGGTAAAGTCAGTATCTTCCATGGTGGGTCAAGAAAGGTTTCATATAGATGGTGGCTCTTGAGCAGGATTTTGAATTCTAATTCAGCTTGTGTGACTTCCAAGCCTGGTGATTTTCTATTGTGTTACAAGTTTTCCAGGGAAACCTGACTTTGGGATATATAGATAATTGTTAACCTTTGAGCTATAAACTTTAAGCCACTGGATGTAAGTGGGAATCAAAGAGATGAAGTTGGCCTGAGGCCTGTTAATTTTATCATATTATTGGGGAAAAATTTTAATAAATTACAGGGCATTTTTTAGAAATTGTTATGATGTACCATTTTCTTACTTTAGTTATATAAACTAAAACACAATGTTCATAAGAATTAAATATATATTATATGTTTATTTGTTCTGTTCATGTACATAACATTTTTAGTTCCTAGGAATTCTGAACAAAGTATGATTGCTAACACCCTACAAAACAAAATAGAAAAAAAAACTATGCTCAAAATATACTGACTGCTTTCAGTAACTGCAAAACTTAAAAATTAGTAGAAAAAAAACATAAAAGATATCAGGCAGTTCTGAAGTACCACTGTCATCATTAGTTTTATTGTTGGGGATAGCCATTAGCAACATTAGCTGTGAAGCTACAAAATGCTGAACCAATGGCAATAGACCTCTGATAAATAAGAAGAATGATAATAAACAGCAAAGCTATTGGGTAGCTCTTGGCTTTTCTATTTTGCAGACACTGAATCACCTTGTGACTTCACTGTAGTCCTCTAGCTAGGTACTGTCAGAAGGTGGGGAGTAGCCACATTGCCTTTAACCAGCTCTCATCTGGAATATCACACACTACTAGACCATTAGCAAATGCAAGAGTCTGGGGAAGGAAACAACACATCGCTTCTTCCAGCTTTTGCTTAAATGTCTTCTGATTCCTAGTAGACAGTTAGTCCAGTATAATACTACTTGATCATCCCTCCACTAGGTTCTTAGATTGCCCCATTAGCATTTCACTCTGGAGGAAATGTGGAGGAGCTTTCTTGAATCAGACTTATCTTTAACGCCCTTCCATGTATGAAGGAGACAAGCTCCTTTTCTTTTGGATTGTTGGTCATTGCTGTTGGTCTACTGTTTGCTAGTCAGCCCATTTCTGCTGTACTCTCCATAAGAAAAGCTTGGCCAAATATTTTTCTTGATCCAGTTTTCTGATTCATTGTGTGCAGGAACTGCTGTAATTTCATCTACAGCATGACTCAGACAGAGCTACAGTACACAGGCCTTGTAAAAGGAGAGAGCCCCCAAAGTCTGTCCTGGTAGGAAAGTAATGCATTCGGCTGCAAATGCTTTTACCCTGTTGGCATCAGTCAAATGTTTACCCTCAATAAACGTTCTCTCCAAATTGACTAGTCTCAGATTAAATCTCTTTTGTCTAGGATGACTAATGGAGACCTGAAAGAGGCCTATGCAGAAGAGTGTGAGGTGCACTTTGTACCTTTTTCAAGGTTGTTGGGGTTTGGGTTTTTTTTTATTAAATTCATTTGCATCTCATAAATCATGTTGGCTGCAAAATGAAATGCTTTGCTGCAACAGACAGGGAGTGTGCTCCACCAAAACTATTCCCCACCCCAACCTCCCACCCTACTTCCCCTTACACAGGGGAAAAAACCCAGGGAGAAATTCTGAACTTCTTGGAAAACAGGAGATGGGAAGTAACTGAGTGACCTAGATTCTACATCTTAAGGACAGACAGGTATAGCTGACTTCTCTTTCTCAGGGATGTCAGCCCAGTCGGAAAGAGGTACCAACATTTCAGAATGATACGTAGGAGTACTAGGACCCAGACATTTATGTCATGTGTTTCTCTCATAGGTGAAACAAAGATTCCTCGTCCAGCAGGGTTTTCTTTTTCTGAAAATTCACAAAGGAAACAAGTTGTACTTCTGTTTCAATTTCTACCAAATGACACAGCAGCATATGAGCAGGTTGAGCCCAGGTCCTTTTGTCACTTGACTTTTCAAAACAGAAATGGGTGTCCACAGTGGGCATGTTTTCAGGCCTAGCAAGGAGGCCACCAGCGTAATTGTTTTGTAGTATTGATTTAAAAGCCAATGTAAACCCACTTGGATGATTGGATATCAATGAAATGACATGCCTATCCCCCTCTGCCTGGGACACTCTTCAGACAACTGACTAAATAAACAGGCAGATCTCTCCCTAAGACCTAAAGGTCAACCAACTGGGGTTTCCCTGACCAGAACAGGGCTCTAGGCTTCCCCCCAGAGAAAGGGACCTTGCCACCTGCTGGTTTAGATTCCCAGAGCTCTGATCTAGAGGCCAGCTGCCAAAGGGCGCTGGCTGATCCCAGCTGCTTATAGCTTCTGAGAGTGGGTCAAGGGGGCCCCTTCAGAGGAGACAGCTGTTTCTGTATCAAGGATGGGCTTCTGAAACCCAGAGCCAGGCACACTTTTGGGGACAACTGGCAGGAGGGAATTATTAAGCAATAAATACGTCAATTAATTTAATTTGTTACTGGTTTGGCCTACCCGTGAGCAATTATTATTCTTGCAATCAGGTAGATGTCTTTTATTTCTATAATGACTGTTCTGTAGTGGTATTCATATAGTTTTTCTATGTTTTGATAAGTAGTCACCTAAGCATTTTATATAGAGAATTGTTAGGGAGAATTGCTGTGAGGATCACCCCAGGTGACACTGGGGAAGAAGGGTGAGGAGGGAACCCTCCCCATTCAAGATCCGGAAACTAGGCACAGAGAGGATACGTGAACAGCCTGAGATCCTATAAGTGGCTAAAGGAAAACAGGGAACTCAAGTTTGAGTCACCTGCCTCTCACCAAGAAACAAAACCACTAGATAAGGTGGTTCTCATTTTCTGTAGAATTTGGCTATTTTATACCAGAAGAAAGAAAACGAATTTAAGGCTCACTCCTGCCCAAACCTCATTGTCTCATGATTCCAGAGTATGTAGAGGTGACTAAGTGTTTAAGGTCACAATGGCACACAGTACTCCCTACTTCCCAATGCAGCTGAGAAATATGCTCTTGCCCAATAATCCTCCTCCAGAGAATGAGGAGGCAGACGATTCACTACAGAATTTCTCAAGTGGTGGGAGAAATAGCTTTGAGAGATAAGACTTCAGCGAAATAGAACCTCCAAAGCACTGTTAAAATCAAAGAACTCCATGGCAGCTAGTCCTTACAGTGGTATGACTGCTTCCTCCACAGTACAGTAATTTTTCTGGAAAAATGCCCATTTCAATTAATAATAATATTAATCACAATTGTTCCTTACAATACCATGGTAAGGGGTAATTGAAAATATTATTTCCATTTTGCAGGTGAGGATAATAATCATATGGTATCAGAAGTAGAATTCAAATCCACATTCCACAGCCCCAAGTTGAATACTTTTTTCCATTACCTTCCATGAATGATTTAAAGGCAGTTATGTGAATTTGAGGAACTGGATTATCTGCTTTGCACTGAGGAGCAGGAGGACATTTCCTTTGCTAGTGGGCATCCTTACTTGGACAATAAAATCTTGGCAATAAACTTGGGTTTTTCATGCCTCATCTCTGTACTTCTTCCTTTCAGGATCTAGGAGCCTGACTATCCAAGAATTTATTTTCTTGGTTTCAATATATGAATCTCAGATTAGAAACCTATATAAGGCAGGAAGTTTGTCTGAGACGTCCTTGTTGGCTACAAAAAAGTAGACATATCTTTAGGGTTATAGTATTTAGTGTTGTAAGGCACCTTAGAGATTATATAATCCAAATTCCTTATTTTACAGATAAAGAAACTGAGACACAGAGAAGTTAAATAAATTTGTTGAGAGCTGGAAATTGGAACCCAAGTCCTCTGACCCCAGATCAGGGCTGTTTCTCCATACCACCCTTAATAAAACCTTTTCTATAGCTATTAATGACATAGGGGAGGTCTTCCGGTAAAGCCAAAATAATGAAGACTTTACAGCAGGTATGCAAATGCAGGCCATAACCCTAGGAGGGGTCAGCATTCTTGATTTGCCTGCAGCATGGTGTAGAAGACTGGATTTGGAAACAGGAAAAAACCTGAATTCAAATATTGCCTCTGACACAGAGATCTCAAAGCAGTATAGAAATGTAAGTAGTTGTTTTATATATTGTATTTACATGTATAGCTGGATCTTGGATAGTAAAGAGGCACCCATGGAATGGAAAAAAGAATACAACTCTTACCCCAGGTTTAGTCCTGAATCATACATTTTGCTCTACCTTTTCTATTTTATAGCACAGGGGAGGGGTTAAACAAACAAAAAAAAAAGTCTGCTATTTTTGTGTTGAACAAAGCTTAAGAACCAGAAGGGCAAAGAACTTTTATCAAGTATAGTTACAAAGTGTAATATTTTAAAATGTACTATTTGAGTCATAAAGTAAATGGGGAGAAAGGAGAAGGAACTTTTATCAAGTATAGTTGCAAAGGGTAATATTTTAAGATGTACTATTTGAGCCATAAAGTGAATGGGGAGAAAGGTAATAGGAAAACCCAAATAATTTGGAATTCCTTCTCTTAATTTTGAAGACAAGCAAATGCAAACCTTGCAAGTAAATTCAAGGTCAATGTATGGTATTTCAATCATTAGACATTCATAGATTAGCAGGTTAATACAAAAGCAGTCTCTGTAGATGAATTACCTCCAGAAGTGTTGTGTTAGTCCTTGAAGTTGACACTGAAAGGGTTCAGTTATCATAGTAAGAGTGATGCCTGTTTAATTTTGATAGAGGCTTAATTATTTTGATAAATACTCTTCATATTTAACACTTACATTTCAACTAGGACCAGAAATGAGATCATCACAGAATCTCAGAATCTCAAAGTTGGAAGGGACCTCAGAGGTCCAGTCTCTACCTGAATAAAACTCCCCTCTGCAGCATGCCCATGCCCAATAAGTGATCATCTAACATTTGTTGGAAGACCTCAAAGTCACTACCTCACAAGGAAGCTTCTTCCATTTTGGACAACTTTAATAGTTTGCAAGATTTTCCCTTTATCAAGACTAAAAATGTCTCTTTGCAACACTCACCCATGCATTACTCCTCATTCTGCCCTCTAATGCCAAGTACAGTGGATCTTTTTAGATTCTGTTTTCTCTGACAAGGAGAAGGATCTTGACAAAAATGATTAATAGGGAGTTGATACCTAGGATAAGTAGGGAGAGAATAAGAAAGCACCTAGCTCATCAAGTTTAAGCCATCAGACCCAGAGGAACTACATCCCAGAGTACCAAAAGAACTGGCAGATGTGATTACTGTCAGTGATCTTTGAAAGATGTTGTCCTGATTTCCAAAAAGGGAAAGAGAATAGAGTCTGAAAACTATATACCATTGAGCCTGATTTTGACTCAAGAAAAATTCTAAAACATCTAATTAAAGAGATGGTTTGTGGATATCTAGAAAAGGAAATGATGATCAGGAAGAGCTAGCATGGTTTCATCAAGCATAGATTATGCCACACTAACATAATGCTGCCTGAAACCAAATTCCTGACTTTGACTCTTCTACCATGTTCTTTTGTCTCATGCCAAAGTATGACCTGGAATCACCTCTGCCTCCTAGATTCTCTGCTCTCCTTCAGGATTCAGCACAAATCCCACCTTCTACAGGAGGCCTTTCCTGGTTCCCCCATCTCTACCCTTTCACTCCATTACCAGTGCCTTGCTTCTGAGATTAACTTCCACGTACACTGTATATATCTTTTTGGTAATATAATTATTTCCATATTGTCTCCTCCATCAGAATATGAGCTCTTTGAGAGCAGGGACTAGGTTTTTGCCATGGTGTCTCCAGCATTTACCATAATATCTGGTGCATAGCAGACACTTAAATGTTTGTTGACTGACTAAAATAATTTTCCTAAAGTTCAGGTCTGTGTCACCATCCCTACTCAGTTAAAGTACACTGTTAACCTATTATCACCTCTGATAATTGGCATTTAAAGTTCTCTACAATAGGGCCCCCACCTTACCTTTCCAGCTTTATTATACAGTACTGTCCTCCACATACTCTGGTCCAAACAAACTGGTCAGCTTACTGTTCTTCACCAACAATGTTCCATCACCTCTTCTCATGCCTTTGCAGGGACCGTCCCCTATTCCTGGATGACTCTCCTCATGACTCCTGGAATCCTTGGTTTTCTTAAAAGTTCAGTTTGAGTCACCTTCTGAATGAAACCTCTCCTCAATTTCCTTCCTTCTCTTCCCCCTAATATCTTGTTTCTGTTTTGATTTCTTTTTATAGATCCACATATATGTGGCACATCTTCTTCCTCATTGGGATGTAAGTTCCTTGAGGACAGAAACTATTTTCACCATTGTCTTTGTAACTTCAGCACATAGCAGTGTGCCTGGGCACATGATTAGTTGATTATTATTGATTGTCAGTGCATAAGAATAGGAATTTGATAGTCTTTCAGGGTTACCCCACTCAGACTTTCTTTGGGGTATTGGGTTAAGCTTCACATTTTAGGAAGGACACAGATAAGAGTGTCCAGAAGAGGGTGATCAAAATGCTAAAAGGTTCTGGGATCTTGCAAAATGTATATCACTTGAAGGAATCCACTTAGCCTGGAAAAATCTCAGCCCCCAAATCTACCTGGTCACCAGCTATTAACCTCTTGTGGGTATTTCTTCTTCCTATAGAATGGACCACTACCAAGAGGCAGATGTGCCAAGATCCATCCATGACATCTAGGAGCAGCTAGGTGGTACATTGGACAGAACATTGGGTCTGGGTTTGGAAAGACCTCAAACATTTACTGACTGTGTGACCCTGGACAGCACCTACCACCCCAAGTTGTTGAGAGGATTAAATGAGACCAGAATTGCAAAGAGCTTAACACAGTGCCTGGCACATAGTAAGCGCTATATATGTATTATTATTATTAATGATCAGTTTCTTCATGGGAAAATGAGGATAATGATAGCACCTATCTCCCAGGGTCGCTGTGACAGTCAAATGGGATAAGAGTTGCAAAGCGCTTAACATGATGCATGCTGACACATGGGAAATGCCCTATAAATGTTAGCAAATTGATAACAGGTCCCTACAGTTCTTCATCTACCCGCATTTTCTAAAATGTGGCCCTCTTTCTCTCCCCCACAGTTGATTTTTTTTGTTATCACTTGAAACTTTCTCATAATTTGTGTTTCAAGCAATAGCATCAGGCAGTTTAAAAAAAAAAGCATCATTTTGGTTAAATTTCTCTGCTTTTAGGTTTATTACATGTCCTAGGCATGTTGCCCGAGACATGACTTGATTTGGAAAGAGAAGAAATAGTACAATATAGCTATATACTGTACATGGAACATTAAAATCAGTATTATATAAAAGGTAAATTGTGGAATATTCTTTACTCTATGAAAGGATTCATCCAAAGAATTCCTTTAAATATCAAGTGTATATCACTTAGGATTTGACTTCACAACGATTGGATTTATACACACTTAATTGTTCTGAAACACTGATTATCTCAGTGAGGTATACCGGCACAAATATTTCTCTGGTCCATTTTTACATAGATTCCTTTTCCTAAACATCCTCCTGTAGAGAAAAGAAGGGTAAAGAAAAAGAGGAGGTGGGAAGTTGTAGGGAGAAGGGTCAGGGGAGTGGGGAGAGAAAATGGAATACAAATGCTCTGAACTTTAAAGAAAGGGTTGTTCTTCCCTCCTAGGTCACCTTGGCCCCTCTTAGGAACCTTACATCTCCCAGCAGCTGCATGGCATTCAGCTCAAGGCCTCCTCAGAAGCGCCCTAATAAATGCATATCGGAAAAGCACTCAGCCCATAGGGACCAATTTCTTTTTCCATCACCTGTGGCTTCTCAACACGAAATTAAAGGAAGAGGCAGGTAATTGAGGCTTCGAGAGTTCCACTGCTGCCAGGGGACTCTGAGTCTAGGTAACTTCTTGCCCCTTTGTCACTTCCGTGGCTGCAAGGAGTGTTTGCACTGATTGCTCCCGTTATTCATTAAAGAGTGAATCCACCCCCAGCATTGATTCCAACAGGGGGCCATTGTTCAGAAAGTGCTGGTGTTTTCAGTACCCGGTCAGAATAATATCTTCTCCCAGGGTCCCTGAGGCTGTATTCCTCCCTGCCCTCGAATAGTGCTACCTGCACCAAGGGAGTGGAAGAAACAGCAAGCCTTCAGCTGCCAAAACTTGACCTGTATATATGTATGTATAAGGAGATATTAGCTAACATTTATATAACACTTTAAGGTTTATAAAATGCTTTATAACCTTCTTCACAAGCACCCTGGGAGGTAGGTGCTATTGTTATTCCAATTTACAGATGAGGAATCTGACGCTGAAAAATGTTAAATGATTTGCTCTGGTGCACGTTGCTAGTTAATGCCTGAGGTAGGATTCGTACTCAGGTCTTCTGACTCCTATGCTATATGTGAAGTCAGGAGTTAGCATTCTTTACTGCTTTCATTTCAATAGATCGACAAGAACTCCTCAGGCTGAATGGTTTACACAGAGGACTTGTGGGCCCCATGGGCCCCATACACTCACCAAGTAAGAGTACTATAGGATTGGGAAATATTAACTAAATAAGTAAAAATTCAGTAAAACATAGGAAAATCACATTTCAAAACTGTGTAGGAAGACTTATCTCTGGATTAGTGGCCTCCGTTTCTATGTGAGTTGGACACCACTGATGTTTAGGATTACGTCTTAAAATGTTCTTCCAAACCCATAGCTATAAGTAGCAGAACTTTCACTTGGGATAAGGTGCCTTACCAGTAGGGAGAGGTGAGAAGAGACTCTCCTATGATGCTTCCTGATGGGGATGCCAAGGGCAGAGCTGCTGGGTAGGCGAGCATGGGCACCAGTGGAGGAGGAGGGGAGAGAGGGTGGATGAGGCTGGAGACTGCCACCACTGCTACCAGCGTATTGGGTTAGACAGGGCAGAAGAGTGCTATCAGCACCTTTTCATCTTCCTCTCTGGTGAAATCCCTGCTGCCCCAACCTGTGCTCTGCCCAAATATAAACTGTATTCCTTTCTTTTTACCTTATTATAAGGAGCAGACCTCCTTCCCTCATCCTCACTGCATAATGCAAGCTAGCCTGGTGCAGGTGACCTTTTGCTAACCTTAGTTTCCATCACGAGAATTTCTCTGTTCTTTCTGTCCTGGCCACCAAACAGAACATTATCTCTGATAAGTTTTCTCAGCCCTGAGTGACTAATGGCCACCCAAGCCTATCAGCCAAGTGTCATGAAAGGAACGCAGCATGGCAGAGATCACAAGACACAAAGGACCCCTTCCCCCTCCAGCCCTGACATCAGGGAAGGAAATGCCACATTTGAGTCAAAAGCATGGCTTGGGACTGGAAGCCTCGCTCTAGGAAAACAAATGCTTGCCATTCAGACTTCTGTGTTCTGTTTGGCTAAGTATCTGTTACCAAAGAAAACAAACTCCTCTGAGTGGATGTCTCTAAGCAGGTTTATCTCCTTCTGGAGGAGGAATAATCAGCAAGCACAAAGTGGCAGAGGAGGGGAGCCATGTGCTCCCAGCCCAAGCCAAGCTGCAGGAGCTGAGGATGTGGCAGGCCTGAGCAGCCAGCCAGCCCTCAGTTCCACAGGAGGACTCCGTTCTCACCTCCCTGGCTGGCCCCACATAGTAGGAGAGGTCCCCTGTGCAATCCAGCCTCAGGTTTGGAGCGTTTTCTGTCCTAGTCAGTCACAGTGCCAGGTATCATCAGAGTTGCCTGGCAGAGAGTTTGGAAGCAAAGCCGAGAACAGATGCGGAACACAAGGAAGAACAACTGAGGGGATTTGCTGGGTCCAACATTAAGATGCTGTGTGGAAAAAGGGGGTTTGTTTAAAGGAAATAAAACATTCCCAGCCGGCTCCCCCCTCCCATCCCCCAGGAAGCAAAGACATCTCTGACTGTTAGAATCAGACAAATTAAATCTAACACAGGCTTAGAACTTCGGAGAATGGCATGAAAGATGCTTTGATATCACAATTTCTGACCTTTCTCTATGAAGCCCATCCAGTAGGAAAGGTATTCTTCATTTCTACTGATTATAATTGTTAAAGGCAAGACATATTGCCATTCCAAAGAGCCCAGCCCATAGAGGAGCCCTTAATCCTTAGGGAAACAGGTGGATGTTATCACAGAGATAGGACCTGAGGCCCTCCTCAGAATGGCTTTTCAAAAGCCTCAATCTCTGTAACAGTCTTTAAATACAATTGCCATTCCAATTTCTCCTAAGTCCTTTTTACCTCCACCCCTGAAGTATTTGTGCTTGGCCTGACTCGGAAGGGCCTGCCAGTCTGTCAGCTCCCAGTTGTCTAAGTGTTCTGCCCATACAACAGACGATTCTAATAAACTCTTGTCTCCATCCTTCTGCTGTTTCACCAGCTTGTCATGGAGTAGACAGTCTGGTTGGGCACCTGCTGCCCCATGATGAGCTCCTAACCAGGAGGGAGTGGACGGGGGTACAGAACAGGGAGAAGCTGTCAATGAGGACATGGGCCTGTGTGTGTGTGTGTGTGTGTGTGTGTGTGTGTGTGTGTGTGTGTGTGTGAATGAGTACATGGGCAGGTGTGAGTGACTATCAGCAAGTCCTAGATTTTCCACACCACCAATAGAAGACTCTGCTAGCACATACAATAGAAATGGCTTGGGATAATTCTTACATGAGCATCTTGGAAGAGAAGGCAATCCTGCTATTCTTAGCTCTGCAAAGCAAGGAAAGATTAGAAGGGAGCCAGAATTTGCTTGGGAGCAGAGCTTCCCTTTTGTTCCTGACTTTTTGAAGTCAGAAAGAACTTACTAGCCATGTGATTCTGGGCAAGTCACTTAACCTCTGCTTGCCTCAGTTTCCTTAACTGTAAAATGAGGATAATAGGGATGGTTAGGTGGCACAGTGAATAGAGCACCAGCCCTGGAGTCAGGAGGACCTGAGTTCAAATCCAGCTTCAGACATTTGACACACTTATTAGCCATGTGACTTAAGGCAAGTCACTTTACCCCAACTGCCCTACTCTGCCGCCTCCAAAAAGCAATAAAATAAAATAAAATGAGGATAATAATAGTTCCTGCCATGCAGGATTGTTGTGAGGATCAGCTGAGATAATATTTTAAAAACACGGTACAGTGCCTTGAACATAGGAAGTACTATATAGGCACTTAGGCCCACCCCTCTCCTCTGTTGGTAACTGGAATGTAGAGTGTATTAAATGAGACTGAATGATTGACAATAGCTGGAGAAGGAAAGGGCAAACCACTCCAGCACCTTTGCCAAGAGAACCCCGAAAGGGGTCACGAAGAGTAGGATGTGACTGAAAATGACTGAGCAGCAACATAGACCCAGTATCTGGAAGTTCAGCTCCCAATAAACTCCCTTAGACTTTCTCTGCGACCTGGAATATCCTTTCTCCCACCTAAAATGGCTCCTCACTTGATTCTGCCCACCCAGTTCTCACTCTTTTCAGAAGCCAATTCAAGATTTATGTCCCCCACTAACTCTTTCATGAGAGATGGAAAAGAGTGTGAGACCGCATCACAGACCTATCATAGGAAGGGACCTAGGAAGCCCTCTAATCCAAACCCCTCAACCCTTCATTTTATAGAGAGAGAAACCGAGGCCCAGCCAAGCTGACTGACTTGTTCCCTTTCACATAGATGGTAAACATTAGAGGTGGGTTTTGACCTCAAGTCTTACCTTCTGTAAGGTGGCACAGCAGATAGAATGCCAGGCCTGGAGGCAAGAAGATCTGAGTTCATATCCAGTCTTAGACACCTAGTAGCTGTGTGACCCTGGGCAAGTCACTTAGTCCCTGATTTCCTCAGTTTCCCTACCTCATAGGGTTGTTATGAGGATCAAATGAGATAATAATTGTAAAGCACTTAGCACAGTGCCAGGCACATAGTAAGCATTATATAAATGTTAACTACTACTACTAATAATACTACTATTGTTAATATACAATTACCATTATGTAATATAACATAATATACAGTATATAATAATATGGCGCAGCTAGATGGCTCAGTTGATTGAGTACTAGGCCTGGATTCAGGAATACCAGAGTTCAAATTCAACCTCAAACACTTACTAGCTGTGTGACCTTGGCCAAGTCACTTAACCTGTTTGCCTAGGAAGCAGTTAGGTAGTTCAGTGGATAGAGTCCTACACAGGAAATCAGGAAGACCTGAGTTCAAATGCAGTCTCAGACACTCACTAGCTGTGTGACCCTGGGCAAGTCATTTAACCTCTGTTTATCTTAACCCACTGGAGAAGGAAATGTCAAACCACTCCAGTATTTTGCCAAGAAAACTCTATGGACAGTGTGGTCCACAAGGTCATGACTGAACAACAGCAAAAAATATTATGACCAAACTGTGTGGTCCTAGAGAGTTGATTTATATCTTGAGCCCCGGTTTCTATGAAGGGGGGATAATAATGTGAAAGGGAGAATCAAAGACAGCAATGACTCTATAGCACTTTGAAAAGTAGAAAGGACTTTCCAGATGTCACGTGCAGAATAGCTCTTCTTCCAGATCCCCTTGTCCCCCTCTTATGGACTCTGTCCTCCTTCTCTCTTATGGCACTTTTCCATTCCTCCTCCAACCCCGTCTAACACAAATAGCCAGGACAGCACTCTACACACAGTGGGCCCTCAGTAAATACTCTTGCCTGCCTGCCTGCCTGACCTTGGTCAGGCCAGGCACATGGTTTTTCTGTGTCAGCATTTCCTCTCCTGTACAGTGGAGATAATACTATTAACTGAACTCATAAGGGGTCTGTGCAGGAAAATGAACAAAAGGAAAAGCTCTTGGCAAACTTAAACAACTCTAAATGCTAAATAATCAAAATGCATTCCCACTCACCCCCACCTCCCCTTCAAAATAGAGACTGGAGGGGAATGTAAATGATCATAGAAGGAACAGGGACAGATCTGGTGGGACGAGGGGGATGGGAGTGGGAGGCAGTCTGGGCTTGCAGCACATAGAACACTGCTCAGGGTCCAGTGTTTGGTGTGAAACTGGTGGGTAACCACAGCAGCAAACAGCCCCCTCAAATTTCACACTCTCTACAGGGAAATATACCCGGGGGACATTAGTAAGCCCTGTCTCTAGAGGTCTTTATCACACCTTCCTTCACACCACATTTCCCTCCCCCCCCCCCCCTGCCAAAGAAAAGACTTACACCAAGGTTTCATGCAGCCAAATAATTTTTCACAAGTGCAGTGTAAATCTGCTTTGATCACTGATACTTCCCTCACACCCCAATCTTGTCTAGAAAATGGCCCCTGAGCCTTTCCCCAGTGTCTGCCAGGAGAGGAAGGAAGGGAGAAAAGGTTAACATATTGAAAGAGCTATGGAAAAATCAAAGTGTCCCATGGCTCCGAGGAAAAAGCCAAGAATGATTAGATTCAACTCATTTAGGTGCAAGGAGGGCCGCAAAGAGCACAGGACTTCTGAGAACAGAAATCTAGGTCACCTATGATCAGAGCCCCTCAGCAGGCACATTCTCAGCTAAGTGAACTGAACATTGTCACAGGGATATTTCACCATCACAGGAGAACAGTTTAAAATATAGGGTGGGTAGGGTTTTTTTTTAAGTTAACTTTTTTCCAATCTTCCTCATTAAAACATATTTTCAGATAATAAGCACTTCCCTTCCTCACGTGAACACATTTTGTAAAGATGATTTTTAAATGCAAGGGCCCCTAGGAGCCAGTCTCTGTGGTTTTCCAAGTGTGTCAATGGGCAGATATACCCCTTCTGCATCTCCAGATGCTGACAGGTTTCCTTTCATATCCCTTTAACTTGCTGAAATTTCTCAGCAAATTTGATGTCTCCCTCAAAGTCACAGAGAGGATTAAAGGGATGGTAAAACAGGTTTTGTCTGAGAAGAGGCGAAAGGAGTTGGGTTTGTTGATCCTGGAGAAAAGAAAGCTCAGCCATCGCTTGTACCACCTTCAGGTACATGGAGATTTTTTTATACTTGGGGTATACTGATAAGCTGTTCCCCATATTTGTGGGAGACGACCAAAGAAAACAGGCTTAGATCAAAGCAGGAGAGATTGATATTGGACAGAAGACAGAACTTCCTGTCTTTTATCAACATGAGAAAATTCTGCAGAGAACTACATAGGGAATTGTGAATCTCCATTCCTAGAGGTTATATAAAAGCGAAAAGCCATCTGACCTGGATGGTAGAGGTGACTAAAGGCTAGAATTAGTTTAGACTAGGAGTTCTTTACCTTTCCTTTTTTTTGTATTAGCGACCCCTTTAGCAATCTAGTGATGGAGGGGGCGGAGCCAAGATGGTGGAGTAGAAACAGCTCGTCCAAGCCTCTCTGCCCCCAGATTCTCCACAAACTATGTAAAAAAGGACTCTGAAAAACTTCTGGAGCCCCAGCACCCACAGAACGACACAGAGAAGCTAACCTCCCGCTAAGGACAGCCCAGCACCCTGCAGGAAGGACCAGCGCAGCGGTCTGGGAGCCGGCAGCGCGCAGAGCACAGAGCGCAGGAGCCAAGCCGAGCCGAGCCCAGGTCCACGTGAGCTGAGGTTTTAGCCCCAGGGCGGCAGGGCCAGCAGCCGGCTGGAGGAACCCCAGAACACCAGGAACTGTGGAGACTCCAGAATTATCAACATAGACTTGCCTAGGACAAAGTAAGAGGTTAGTGTCCTGTGGATTTTGGGACCTGTATTTGGGGAATGCGTCAGCTCCCTCCCCTGGGGGCTAGAAGCTGCTGAGGAGACACGCCATTTTGTAGTTTTCAGAGGCATTTCCGGCTCCCAGCCTACAAATCTTGGGGAGATCCAGCGATCAGTCTTGGGGGGTAATCGCTCTTGCTTTAACCTCCCTGGATCTGGATTGTGATCTAGGGTGGAAGTTGTGGGTGGGTTTACAGCTTGCCAGAAACGGAAGTTGCCCCCCACACGTTCGGGACGAAAATTCCTCTATCTGGCCTTAAAGCCATAGTGTGGCAATAAGCCCCAAAGTCAAGCAATTAAGTGGCAACATGCCAAGGCAAAGGAAACAGAAAAATGCAACCCTAGACTCCTATTTTGGGGGCATAGAGCGGGAAAAGGACTGTGAGGTCAGAAGTCCTGCTCCAAAAGCTCCAGGGGAAAACATGAGCGGGTTGCAGGCCATAGAGGACTTAAGAAGGACTTTAAAAATCAAATAAGAGAAGTGGAGGAAAAATTGGGAAGAGAAATGAGAAGGATGCAGGAAAAGTATGAAATGAGGGTCAACAGCCTGACTGAGGAAAACAACACCTTAAAAAATAGACTAACTCAAATGGCAAAGGAGGCCCAAAAGGGCAATGAGGAAAAGAATGCCTTAAAAAGTCGAACTTGCCAGATAGAAAAAGAATCTCAAAAATTCACTGAGGAGATTCATTCCTTCAGAGTTAGACTGGAGCAAATGGAAGCTAATGACTTTATGAGAAATCAAGATGCTGTTAAGCAGATCCAAACAATGAAAGATTAGAAGGCAATGTGAAATATCTCATGGGAAAAACCACTGACCTGGAAAATAGATCCAGGAGAGACAATTTAAAAATTATTGGACTACCTGAAAGCCATGATCAAAGAAAGAACCTAGAAATCACCCTTCAAGAAATCCTCAAGGAAAACTGCCCTGATGTTTTAGATCCAGAGGGCAAAATAGAGGTTGAAAGAATCCACAGATCACCTCTGAAAAAGATCCCAAAAAGAAAACTCCCAGGAATATTATAGCCAGGTTCCAGAATCCCCAGATCAAGGAGAAAATACTCTAAGCAGCCAGGAAGAAACAATTTCAATATTGTGGAAACACAATCAGAATAGCACAGGACCTGGCAGCTTCTACACTGAGGGATCGAAGGGCATGGAATATGATATTCCAGAGGGCAAAAGAACTGGGAATGAACCCAAGGGTCACCTACCCAGCAATCTAGTGATGCCTATGGACCCCTTTTCAGAGTAATAGTTTTAAATTCATAAAATAAAACAACTAAGATAGCCAAGGAAACCAATTATATTAAAAAATACAACTATCTAGCTAGCTATTCAATAATTCATTCACAGAACCCAGACTGAGAACCTCAGTTCTAGCTGGTTAAAGCTTTCATATCCTAGAGAATATAATAACTTTGTGATATGGAGACTGAAGAAAGAGGGACTTCCCCAAAGTACGAGAAGGGTGACATAACTGCTTTATTATCTTTTGATTCCCAACAAAGAGGTTTTAAAATTGACTTGCTTGGGGTTTGGTCTTTCCTTGGAAAGAGTGAAAGTGATGCTCACTCCAAGGCATCACCAGTCCTCAGGTGCAGGAAGCCAATAAGCTGGATTTCCTTGACCTGGAGCAATATTAGAAAGTGGTGGTTAGGAGCTTATTCTATCACTACCATCAGTATCTTGGTTATTGACCACAAGATATGAGTTTATAACTAGTAGCTACAGGGAGATGTCTGGGTTATCTGTGGGGTTTGTTTATACAGGATTACATTTGACATCATCAAGACTTGGCTGGTTAGGGACTAGACTTGTCCTTTCTTCAGTCTAGAGGACATCCAGATTAGGAATATCTTTCTATCAATCAAGCCTGCATCTTTTCTGCAACTTTTAATCTTAGAGAGTTGCCTAGTACCCTAATAGGTTAGTGACTTATCAAGGGTCACATGGTCAATATATGCCAGAGGCGGTGGTTGTAGTCTTCCCAGCTCCAAGACAAGCTGTCTATGGGGACACCATGTTGGCATTCTGAAGGCATTCATTTTGCTATTCCCATTTCAGTACATACTGCAACTCTCCTCCCTCTCTCACCCTCCTCCCTCAGATATTTTGAAACAAAATATTTGAGTGATTTGAATCCCTCAAGAGATCAAAGCAGGACAAATGCTCGATTGCAGTTTGAGGGGCCCATTCCTGCAATCAGGCATTCAACAGAGACATCCATTTGGAAGTCCTGACAGGCCTGTCAAACCCTACAGAACCTCACACAGCAACTGTGGGAGTGACAGGTGTGAAGAACAGCAGGAAGTCAGCTTTGCGGCTGGCAGCCCCCAAAGGCCACATTCTGTAGAGCTGGCAGGATGAGGGGGTGAGCGTGGGGGCTAACCTGGCCTTAAGCAAGACATAAGGAAAAAGTCGTGGAAAGAAAATGCAGTGGGATACTGTAGTTTCAAAGCCATCCTGTGTGCTATCAGGATGCTTTGTACTATATCATAGACATCACTCCAAAGTGATGCGTTCTTTCCCCCTCATACCTCATATGAAACTGTAGTCTTAATCATAGTGGAACAGGAGCTGAGGACCCACCCACCCCCCAGGAACTGGTAGAGGGAGGGAGAGAGGGCCACGTTGAGCAGCCAGCCACCAAGAATGGGGGGCTTGCAGTCAGAAGAAAAACTAGATTTCAGTTTCAAGAGGTCCCACCTCCCTTTGAGGTGACATGAGGTAGTGATTAAAGTTAGCATGCTAGTGGAAACTTCCCTCCAGGGGGAGGAAAAAAATCAACCTACTACCTAGACAAATGGAACATCAAGCCAACTCTAGGGCAGGGGCTGTTAACTATTACTTCCTTTAATCGAATTACTACCTATTCAACCCTGGGCAAGTCTGAACCTCTCTGAGCCTCAATTTTCTCATCTGTAAAATGAGGGGCCTGGACTAGACGTCCTCTGTGTTGTTCTCAAGCTCTAGAACTATGATCATAAGATTCTCTGTACCCTCTACTGTAGGATTCTACAGTGTGGGGCAGAGCAGGTGGTAGGTTCAATACATACCGATACATGCTCAACCAACAGACAGTGAAGAAAGTCCAGTCACTTGATTTTTTGGCCAAAGACCAGTGAGTCCCTCCTTATTTAGGTACCTCCAGAGTCATCCTCCCAAAGGTCCTGCCTCTCCATTGCCCTGTGGCCATCCAGGGCTAAAAGGGGCCTTCGTAGGGCTTTGAACATCATAGGTATTACTTTTCTAAAGACATGGAGCAGGTTCTGCTCGTTGTCTCCAAGGGGCTGTGGCGGTGAGTGGCACACTTTCATGAGCACGGTTTACCTAGGAGGTGGCAGGTAATGACAGCTCTCCTCCAAACCAGATGGGTAGAGGCCTGGGGCACACAGACAAACAAGATAGTGCCAAGCACCACTTGTAAGATCCTAATAACACTTTGTATTTTAATAGCTCTTTTCTCCCCAGGGCTTCAAGAACTTTTACAGACATGATCTCATTAATCTCTCATCTCGGGTGAGGTCGGTAGATGGCCAGTGGCATGATTTCCATTTTCACTGTGGGAGGGGAAGGAACGACTGAGGTATAAAGAGACTCATCAGCCTCAGCTCAGACCCCACACCTACAACAGGCCTTTGAGAATAATCAAGGTGAAAAGATTAGGAACTAATATTGGGCCTTAATGATAATAGGTGGAAAGACTGGGTTTGAATGAGGAAGGGGCTAGCTTCTGCAGTGTAACCTGCTGGAATACAAATAAAAGATTCCTATCTCTCCAAGATTCCCTTGCATATTCCTGCCAGCTTGCTTTTGCTCAGTCTGCTTCCTCCACCTGGAATGCACTTCCCCTTCCTCCTATATGAATCCAGGAAGCTAAAACATGTATCATATAGCTAGAAGGTGGCCAAGTTAATGCTAGAACTTGAGTTTCCTGTTTCTTACACCAGTGTTCTTTCCATTACATCTTGCTGGTTATCTTTACGTGTTTATGTTTTGTCTCTCTGTACAGCTTGACCCCAAAGTCTCAGTACTTTTTGAAGCTTTAGTAGCTTTCTTTAATTGCTTGGGGCAGCTAGATGGCCCAGTGGATTGAGTAACAGATGTGGGATCAGGAAGACTTGAATTCAAATCCAGTCTGATACTTACTAGCTGTGTGACCTTGGGCAAGTCACTTACCCCTGTTTGTCTCAGTTTCCTCCTTAATGAGCTGGAAATGGAAATGGCAAACCATTTCAATATCGTTGCCAAGAAAACCCCAAATGGGGTCATGAAGAGTCAGACAAACAAGAACAACAACAAAAATATTTAATAGCTTCAAACTGCACGAAGATTTTTGGAAATCCCTACCTTGCAAGCTCCTCCTAGGCAGAGGCCATATGCTGAATGGGCATTGCCTCAGATAAACCTGAGACTTGGGAAAGACCCTAGCTTAAAAAGGACAAAGTCTCCCATCGCCCATCACCAGCCATCTTAACTTATGCCTTGCCACTGGATTCTGATGCCTCTGAACAGCACTGTCTCACTTCGATCCAGTTCACTTGCAAAACAGGACATCTGCCTCTTGATGCCATTAGCCATCTCAGAGAATGAAGGACAACCAACACCAACAATAATCTGACATACTTATATGTGAACCCAAGAGAATCTAGCATGGAACCCTACATATCAGAGATACTTAACAGATGCTCATCGAGCTTTCTTTCCCTACCTACATCCCTATCCTTTACTCTTAGAGCAAATGGTGGACACTTAACCCTAACCCTTCTTCATCCCTCAAAACTGTTCTGCCTCATCAACCATGTTATTTTTTTTTTCTGGTCACAGAAGAAGAGATATCCCTGTTACTCACTAAGGTTAAATGCTTTACTTGTGCTTTTTTTAAAAGTCCCTTTTTATCATGAACTTAACAAGCATTCATAAACATGACCATTTCAGCACACAAAGTACCAAAAAGGGGATTTATATATGAAACCACAGATTTAGGTTACAGAGTTTGTTTTTTTATTTTTTAAAGAACATGCTCGATTTGATGTGATAGTAACAAAATCATCCAGTCTGTATCTCCATTCTGAACTTCTTTGGGTTTCCTTCAGTGTATCTTAAAGATCCTTTACTGATACTTTTTTTGTCTTATTTATCACTACCCACTAACTCACCTCCCCCATAGAAGCCTTTCTTTATTTCAGATAAATCAACACCTAGACCATATCTGAAATATGTCTCGTTCTGCACCTTTAGTAAGACATCTCCCTGCCAAAAATAGGTAGCATGTTTCATCATCAGCCCTCTGAAGCTATGATTAGACACTGACTGCTTGAGTAATGGATCAGAGTTCTGTAGTCTCTCTATGTTGTTTCCTTCAGCGTGATTGTGATCATCAGGCAAGTTGCTCTGATTCTGCTCATTTTTTTCAGTACTAACTAGTCCACGCAAGTCTTCCCATGTTTCTCTGACTCAGACACATCCATCACTTTTTATGGCACAATAATATTCCATTACGTTCACATGCCACCATTTTTTTTTAGCCTTTCCTCAACTGGTTGGTACACACACCTTGTTTCCAACTCTGCTTCAATGAATGGAGGTAATGCACATTTTTCTGCATATTTGAGTCTTTTCCCTCTGTCTTTGACATCTTTGGGATATATGCCGAGTAGTAATGTTGCTGGGTCAAAGGAAATGACTTTTTGGTTATACCTCTAGATTACTTTCCAAAATGTTTACCAATTCACAGTTTTATCAAAGAGGATGAATTGGGGTACCTGTCCTCCCATAGACACACCAATTGTTTTCTATTTTTGTCATCTTTTGCCAGTCTGATGGGAATAAGAGTACATCACAGAACTGTTTTATCTTCATTTCTCTTACTATTAGTGGTTTAGAGCAATTTTTTCCATGTTTGTTGATAGCTTGCATTTTTTCATTTGCAAATTGCTTGTTCATATCCACTGGGGGAATGACTCTTATTCTTATATATTTGCATCACTTCCCTATATATTTTGGATATAGGTTCATTAGAGAAATTTGCTACAAAGTCCTCCGCACTTCCTCCAGTTAATTGATTCCCTGCTAATTCCAGGATAGGGGCTGGATGTGCAGTTTTATTCATTAAGTGGCACAGTGGATAGAGTGCCAGGGCTGAAGTCAGGAAGAACTCAGTTCAAATGTAAACTCAGACAATTATAAGCTGCGTGACCCTCGGCAAGTTACTTAACCTTTATTTGCCTCAGTTTTCTCACCTGTAAAAGGAAGATAATAATAGCACCTCCCTCCCAGACTTGTTGAAGGATCAAATGAGATAATAATTGTAATTCACTTAGCACAGTACTTGGCACATAGTAGGCACTTATATAAATGTTTATTATTACTGTTATTATTATTCATTCATATATGGAATTTTTTACTAAGGAAACTCCCTCTAACAGTACAGGGCAGCACCTTTTTTCTGCAACTTATAGAGAGTGCCCAAGAGCATTTATAGATTAATTATTTTCTCAGGGTCACACTACCATTATGTGTCATAAGTGGGACTTGAGCCTAACTGTATTGATTTTTGTCTCTGCTAAAGCTTTTCAAAGGTAAGTAACTGAAATTGTCCATTTTATCTTTTCTGACCACCTCTATTCTTTGTTTAGTTAAGAATTGCTCACCAGATTCTGCTTCCTGCCCCCACCACAGTTGTGAAAGGTATCTCCACTTTCCTAATTATTTTATGATGTGATCTTAAATCTTTAGGTCATGTATCCATTTGGAGCAAATTACGACATACAGTATAAGATGTTGATCTAAAGTTAACTTACACTAGACTACTTTCTAAAACTAGAAAGCAGTTTTTGTCAAATAGGGCTCCTTACCTTGTAGTTAATGTCCTTGTGTTCTACTTATACTCTTGATTCCATTATTTCCTGTCTCTTTCAGGAGCTTGCTTCAGTTATATCCCCTCTCTCATACATCTTCAGTCTTTCCATCAGTACTGACACTTTTCCATCAGCCTATGAATATGGTTAGGCATGTCTCTCCAGTTATAGTCAGTCATGTTATAACACTTGTTTTGAATTTATTGCAATGTAATTGCTATATTAGGGAAAAATTTAAACATAATGTGAATTTCAAGTTTACTTGTGCACAATTTCCTCCAAGAGAAACAAGAAGAACAACGAAAACTGCCTGTTTCAAGGTAGAGTGCCATGTTGTTTGTTATGTCTTCTGGTGTAGTGGCAGCTATAGGCAGAGGAGGACTGGTCCTCACTCATGTAGTCTACCTCCAATCTTTCACCCTTGGCCTTGGGAGAATCTGGGTGCAGGCTGAGCAGCAGCCCAAGGCCTGCAGACAGGGTCGGTTTATGCATTTCTTTACCATTTAACATATATAAAACTGTGCTATTATTTTAAAAGGTTCTTATCTTTTAAAAATGTATAACTGAAAGTTTTTGAGTGTTGCGTCCCTAACCTCATTCCCCCTATGAGTTCTATAGTTCTTACTGTTCAATTTTGCATGAGTCAAATTTGTGCACATTTGTCAAACAGACTCCTTTCCCCCGTAGTTAATGTCCTTGGTTTCTACCTATACTCTTGGTCCTATTATTTCCTGCCTCTTTCAGGAGCTTCTTCCAGTTATATACATCTTATTTCTCCATCACTATTGGTCTAATAGTAATTTTTAAGAACCCATATATTGCATTAAAGAACTGACTACTAAAAAATCCTTCCTTTGACCTTTTCATCCCATATAGCTACCATGCCTTAGATTTCTGGACAAAATTATTTATGCCCTCTACTTCCTCACCACCCACTCTTTCCTCAGTCTCTCAAAATCTGACTCCCTTTTCTGCCTTTTGGTTGAAATTAGTCTCTCTGAGGTCAACAGTGTGACCCCTTAATTATTAAATCCAATGGAAAATTTTCAATCCTTATCTTCCTTGTATTCTCTGCAGTATTTGATACTGTGGGAGGATCCCTACTACTTGATATTCTCTATTTCCTTGGCTTCTGAGATACCACATTCTTCTTGTTCTTCTCTCACTATTCCTTCTCCATATCTTTTGCTCATTTCATGTCCTGTTCCTGATCTCTTAAAGTGAATGTTCCTCAAGCTTCTGTCCATGGCTGTCTTCTCTTCTTTTGATACACGCTCAACTTTAACCACTATTTTTACTAGATTCCTTCCAAATGGCTATTTCTAGTTCTGATATCTCCACCTGGTTATTCCACCAAAATCTCAAATTCAATACATCTAAAACTGATGTCTTTTTCTTCCTCAAATTTTCTTTTTTTGTTGTTATTCTGATGATTTCTCTCTCTACACCAATCATTCATTGATGATACTATTTTTTTCCACTCTCACTGTCATTACCTTAATATTTTCATTCAAAACTTTCATTATTAACTACCTAGATTATTGCAACAGACTCATTTATTTTCTCTTCTACCTCGATCTTTCATGTTCTTTGCAAACTACCTCTCCTTATGCATTGAACTAGTCATAGCACTCTTTAGCTCAAAACAAAACAAAAACTTTAGTTTAAGTCCCATGTTTCTCTGACTCATATTTGTCACTTTTTATAGCACAATAATATTCTATTACATCCATATGCCACCATTTCTTAAGTCATTTCTTGATTAGTGGGCACACACTTTGTTTCTAACTTTTTGCTATAATAAAAAGAGCAAGATGAGTTGAAAATTTGTGCTCCAACACTATACTTCTAGTCTCTCACCAATCACTGGTTGCATTTTATCACACTGTATGCCCATTAGGGGAGAATTAGCACTGGGGAGAGCCATTTTTGTTCATTGTTCTTTTTCCCCATTCTGAAGAGTTAGAAATCTTTGGATGATATTTTTCCATTGTTATGCTTATGTGTTAGCTAGTTTGAATTTGGAATTCTAATCTGATTGACTAAGTAACTTTCACCCTAATTAGAACAGTAGGGTTTGTTCTTAATCTGCAACCATTTAATCTTCCATCTCATTAATTGTACACAAGTCTCTATGAATATGTAGATTTGTAAGAGATGAGGAAAAAGGAGGTTATTTGACCTTGAAGACACATGTAAAATAGGTGTACATTCATTTACCCTCTGGCTTGCTTTTATTATGTAGATTCAGAAATTTGTATGCCTCCAAATCAGGCTATTGTGCATTATGGGCAATGTGTAGCCAATTAGAATTCAGAATTCTGATGAGCCATAGAAGTTTTAATAATTAGTGTGGTATTTACAGGCAAGCTGCTTGCTGTAATTTGCATGTAAATAAAAATGTATCTGTGAAAAGCAACAAGAAGAGGAAAGCTAATAAAAATGTACAAGGAGTCAAAGGGAAAAAATGGAAATAATTGAGAAAGAAAGAGTTAAGTGTCTTCAGTGGAGGCATAAGCACAAGCCTTTAAAGAAACTTGAATGCTCATTTTATGAGCTCATTTTGCCTTACAAACAGTTCTAGCATTTTTACTTCTTCACATCTGTATACCCTGCATCCTCATTACCACAGCACATATTTTAAAAGTATTTCCTCCTCCAAACAGTCTCATCACCTGGAATGTATGGCTGTCTATGATTAACCCCAGCTTACTTGGAGAAGGACTTCTCAGCACCATCCAAAGTGTGGGAACCATTTCCATTCTTTGCAACTCCATTAAACTGTTGAATGCCTACTCTATGCGTACAGCATGGCTCCTAAATTATAATAAAAGGATGCTCTGGAAGGCTTAGGATAGGATTTTGCACCAATGTTTGTCACTGATGAACGAACATCTTACCTACACAATTATTTTATGTCTCTGAAGGTGTCTTCTGATAGGAAGGGAAAGCCTGTTATTTAGTTTTCTCCATTTTTACATATTTTGATTAATCCTCCCTAGCAGCTAAGCACCAGGCAGAGATAGATGTGCAGGTAACATTGAGATAGGATCTTCTGAGACTGGAAGGACTTAAGGAACTAGCAGCTTGGTCTCTCACTTTGTTCTGCCTCTGTACTGAAAGAGGGGCAAATGAGACCATTTATTTCTTTTTATCTTTGCATGCTGAGCAAATGAAGATCGAAACATTTGAATTGCTAGTCAGCTGTTTTCAGCTGACATATTTTACATTCTTTTTTGTTCTCAAATGACACTTGGAGAACTCTCCCAGTTATAACAGAGCTTCACAGATGCCTAAATTATGGGGGGAAATGCTAGGACAAATATTTTTCCATTGTAAGTAAAAAAAAAAAGATATGACCTTATGTTAACATAAGAAATGTCTATGAGAGATAATATGAAGTGAGAAAAGCAGAATATAACATGCAATCTAATTGAAGCTATGTAAAAATGTTTCTCAGAGGTAGAATGGTATAGTAGAGGAGGAGCCATGGTATCAAGAAGATCTATATTCAAATCCTGCTTGGAACTCATGTTAGCAGGGGATCTGCTTAACCTCCCATTGCCCCACGGGCTAGAAGTTTCCACACAAGGAGGGCTTTTGTAGGATGAATTCACAGTTGGGAACCCTCTCTTTACCCACCCAAAATATCCATAGTCATCAATAAAGGCCAGGAGATAAGGCATGGGAAACAAGTTATATAGTCTTGAGTTTACTTTCATTTGTTTTTCTGTATGTGCAAAGTTAAGTTTTAAGTACATTAAATATAATCAGACCTCAATGACTCAATATGAATCTATACTGACAAACAATTTCAGGCTTGTTATGTTATTTTTAACCGTTACCCACTTTCTTCACAAAGTTTCAATTACCAGGTCCTTACAGGTTGAATCAAAATACAAATGCCTGATGTTTCTGCCTACAGATTGTGCACACATTCCAGTTTTTCCAAAGCTACCTTGGGTTCATTTAAAAGAACCCTGTGTCAATCTGGTTCAAAATGAGTTACCATGCACATTTTATATCGTGTCACCAAATTATAGTGTCTAAATACAAAGAGAAGGCATGAAACACTGGAAAGAGTACTACTAGCCCTAGAGCTGAAGAAAATGACTTCAGCTTCTGCTTCTGACACTCATTTCTTGGTTCTCTATTTTTTCATCTGTAAAATGAGAGAGTTTAACTAGATATCTTTCGTGGTCCCTTCTAACTCTTTAGACTTTAAGCATAAAGAATACCACATCTACTCCTTAAGATTGCTTTTTCTTTTTCTCTGGCTCCATTATCCCAACCTACCTGTGAATAGTTAAGTAGGGTCTTAGAAAACAAACTAATAAAACAAACAAACAAACCTGCTGCCACTTTTTTTCTGGTAATCTAACTTTCTTTCCTCCTTCTCCCTCTCCAACTCCTCCCACCAGTCTTATTCACCTTTCAATCATTCATTGTCCCTGATCCCTCCCCAACTTGACAATACTCTTTTTTTTTTTTAAGGTATAGGTTAGATTAGATGGCCAGTGAGGTCTATTCTAAATCTGCAATTTTATGACTCTGAAACATAAGGATTATCTAGGTCTTCTGACATTGCTTTCAGTTGACTTCTGTACAGTTGGTTGAAGTAGATTCTACTAGCTTACTGATTGCTCTTGTTTTAGTCACACAACTTTCAGAAAAAGATAAAAACACTAAGGAAGGGCCATGAGGAAAGAAGGGGAGGATGCTGACAAAAATATCAATAGGATTTATGGCTGTGTTTTCATTTAAACTTACATGTTAATCTAATCCTGCACCTTCCTGGGCTCTGGCCTTATAACAAAGTTAAAAAAGTTCAATATTCATTTGAAATAATTTCTTTCTAACAACTTAGCTTTTAGTATTTTAGAGGATTTTTAAAAAAATATTTCCTCCAACCACAGAAAAGTTCATGAAAAATTTGCTTGTGGAGAGGCAGCATGGTATGATCAAATAGGCACTAGACCTGAATCCAGAAAGTCAGAAGATCTGGACCAGAATTGCAGCTCTGCTGCTTAGTAACTGGAGGACCTTGAATAAATCATCCCTCTCTGGGGCTCTATTTCCTCACCTATTAAAATGAAAGGGTTAATCTAGATCAGCACATCTCAATTTTTTGGTCTCAAGGCCCCTTTACAATCTTAAAATTGAAATTTCTTTATATTATTATGAAAATAGCTTTGACCTTGTAGGTCTTCTGAAATTATCTCAGGGACCCCCCCCCCCCCAGACGTCCTGAGACCATACTTTGACAACTTCTAGACTATATAATATTCCTTCCAGATTTCAATCTTAAGTATCTTTAAAACCCAGGACTATCAGTGGGAGCACAGCATGTCAGGTGTACCCACATGACATGGCACCTTATTTACCAATCAACTCATCCCCATAAGTCAAATACCCCAAAGCAAAACATTTCCTTGACTGTGATATTGATTATGTGCTGTAATTGACACTTTCAGGGCAACTGTCTTTTATTTCAGGTAGTAGCATTTAGTGCTACCTGCTGATGGCTCCCTACATCAAACAACCAATACATTTTACATTTGTGAATGACCTTAAGAGGTTGACGATTTCTTACTCAGGTCCCTAAGGCAAGGATATGTCAATTTGGAAATGTCTCTGGAACAAACACTAACTCTGGAGTCCATGACAATCTCTGCTAGTACCACCAATTGGTGTGATGTTGTCAAATTCAAAATGGGTACAAAGTAAAATCAATAGCACTCACTGATCCAGTAGCAGTCCCCTGAAGTTAAATATTGATTTATATCTGAGGAGGAAGTGATGTGATCCTTACAAATGATTCACTTTCTTGGGGACAGAGAGGAATGTAGCATCTAACACCTTTTAAACTGCCTGGATTTACTTGTCTGGCAGGGCATGGGGATGCCTTTCTGAAGGCAAGGGGCTGGACCAGCTAATCTCTTGAGGTCTTTTCCAGCTCTATGAATTCTGAGTATTGGAGAAGACTAGTTTTCACAGTATAATACAAGGGTTTCATTTGAGAAAGCCAGAAATACCAGACAGATTCAATGAAGAGGCTGGTTTATTTTAAGGAGCTGGTCTAGTTATTCAGGGAGCTATGTTTCAGACTCACAGCCATCCTTGGTACTTCAGTCCAAGGACTAAAAGACCACCTGTACAACAAAAAGCCTGTCCAAAATGATTCCCTTTTGAACGCTCAAATATGAGATTTTTACTCTCCCCAGCCCATCCTGGGCTCACCCTATATACTGAGTCTTCAGAGCTACCAGATTTCCCCTTACAACTGCTTGGTTTTGATTTTTTTCTATTTGAGGCTCTTTTCCATGGCTATATAAAGGTCCTATAGTCAGCTTCTGATGAGGGGAACATCAGTTATTTTGTGCAACGGAGAGTATTTAGATGACCCAGAGCTACCTTCTCCCACAATCCTGCCGGTTCTAGACCCATGTCCCATTAGCAGGTTTACCACTAAGTCAGCTCCCCCGTGCCTCAGCTGCTTTGGGGTTGCCTCTTTCTCATTTATCATGGTCCTGACTAGAAGGTAGGACCAGCGATGGGGAAGGACAAGATCATCAGTGACTGCATGTGGCTTCTGGATGATCTGTTGTTTTATCTATAAACTGTTGCTTTTCTTTACTAATGTGGATAAATCAAGAATTAACTGTGATTGAAAGTCATCTCTCATATGGAATGTTCTCTGCCAAATACTATCTTCTAAAGCAAACTATAAATGATAAATATTCTATGGAAGCTCTCTAAAAAAGTCAAGTCTCTAATTCCTTCTCTGATTGCCTTCTGGGTAATGACTTCCTCCTATGCCTCAGAGAGTACTTTGTTTTACATTAACATAATATTAGTTAATTAATTAATTAATGCTTAGGACAGCTAGGTGGTACAGTGGATGAAGTGCCAGACCTGGAGTCAGGAAGACATCATCCTGACTTCAAATTTGACCTCAGAGACTTACTGTGTGACCTTAGGCAAGTCACTTAACCCTGTTTTCCCCAGTTTCCCCACCTGTAAAATGAGCTGGAGAACAAAATTGCAAACCACTCTGCTATCTTTGCAAAGAAATCCCCAAATGGGATCATGAAGAGTCTGACATGACTGAAAACATCAATATTAATGCTTTATCCCTCTACTAAACTATAAGTTTCAGGAAGGCAGGGACTATTTTATCTAAACTTTAAATCTCATCTAGAGTCTGAAGCCCAACCTACTGTGCTTTGTACACAGTAGGTTCCAAATATTTACTGAAGGAAAGTCTTACTTCTTCTATTCAATAATCAAAGCTTTCTCAGCATTTTTTTAAAATGTTGTTGCAATACGTTTGTGAATGCATTCCCATACCTTGGAGTTATTTCCAGAAAAGTTTTTCAATATCAGTAGGGGATTTTTTTTTTTTGTATAGGAAAAAGCCTTCAAAGAGTCCTTTCATCCTTTGAGTTTGGTATGGGCAGCTTGAACAACTTAACAGAAATTGTTTTTTGTTGGAGGAATTATTCAAGGCAAAAATCTGAGAATAACTTATAAGTAACTGTGATGGTGCAAGATCTGGCTGGAAGAAGGGAAACAGCCCTCAAATGATAAGAAAAGGAACCCTGCTGCTGCTTAGGAAAATCAAAGGCCAACTAACAAACCAACCGCTCATGGAATGACCTCCCTCTTTCTGCTCAAGCTCACCAGCCTTTTATGTAAGGGACATGGTACAAGAAGAAAAAGTACAAAATGGAAAGAAACCCCCAAAGTAAATGCTTAAAATGAAATAATTTCAAAATGACAATATTCTGCACTCCTTTAAACTGCACAAGAACAAACGGAAAGTGCTTTTTCAATGGAATGACAGATTTCAGCCTTTCATCCTCAAAGGCTTCTCTCTCTCTCTCTTTTTTGGGTAACCTTTCCCCGCTTATATCCTTTTCATTATTTCAGACATTCTTAGGGGATGGTGTGGAAAAAATGGGGGCCTTTCAACTTTTACTTGTTTGGGCAAATGTGGCCTGGATCCAGGACCTCTTTGTTCTGGCCAGGTTTGAGTTCAGGAGCATAATGAAGATTCTCTGCTTTCTTCCCTGCAGTAAAAGTCTGGGAAAATCATTCTGAATCTGCCTTCCCCCAGCCCCAAAGGTAACAAGCTGACCCTGCCATCCTCTTTTCAACATTTGTTAGTGGAGAGTCATAAAATGACCTATACAGCTGGTTAGCATTTTGATTCCTAAAATAAAAAAAAATTCACACAAACCTTATGGCAAATCAGAGGCTCCCAAATCTCTGCCCCATGGGCAACATATAAAAAGCTCTCAGTCAGGGAGAGGTTTTAATGGCTACATTAACCACTGCAATCCAGGTAGACTGAGGAGGCTCAGGATGACTCAGGCAAAATTCCCAGGATTTCAGTATCAAGGGCTAGTTATTATTCCCAGCTGCTGTAAAAGAAATTCTTAGACCAAAGACTCTTAAAGCGATAGAACCAAAAAAGGTGTGTGTGTGTGTGTGTGTGTGTGTGTGTGTGTGTGTGTGTGTGTGTGTGTGTGTGTGTGTGTGTGTGTGTGTGTGTGTGTGTGTGTGTGTGTGTGTTAAACATTTTAAATAAAAGAGTAAACAATTCCTTGGAAATATAACATCCCAAATTAAAAACAGGGATAATAAAGGTTAAATTAGATCAGGGGTTCTTAACCTTTTTTGTGTCTTAGACTCCTCTAACAGTCAGGGGAAGCCTATAAACCCTTTCTCAGAATAAAACAGAACCCCCAAGATTACAAAAAACCAAAAGTATTTTGAAAATAAAAGCTAGAGAGAATGAGACAGAGACAAAAAGAGAGATGAGGCAGAGAGATAAAACAGTGACACAATCAATTGATCAATCAACCTTTATTAAGCAACAAATACATGCCAGGCACTGTGCTAAGTGCTGAGGATGCAAGAAAAAACAAAGACAGTCCCTGGCCTCAAAGAACTTGCAATCTACCAGGGAAGACACCATGCAAATAAATATTCATGAAGGAAGCTATATATGAGATAAAGTACAAGATAATTAACAGAGGGAAATCATTAGAATTAAAGGATGAGATTTTAGTTGAAGTCAACAGTAAGAGCAAAAGAGGGGGAGTGATCCAGGGATGGGGTGGGGCAGAGGAGAAAGGGACAAAGAAAGAGAGACAGAGAGAGACAGAGACAGAGAGAGAAGAGAGGGAGACAGAAAGAGAGAGACAGAGAGAGAGAGAGAGACAGAGAGAGAGAGAGACAGAGAGAGAAGAGAGGGAGACAGAAAGAGAGAGACAGAGAGAGAGAGAGAGACAGAGAGAGAGAGACAGAGACAGAGAGAGAGAGACACAGAGAGAGAGACAGAGAGACAGAGACAGAGAGAGAGAGACAGAGAGAGAGAGACAGAGAGAGAGAGACAGAGAGAGAGGGGAATTGTTGCAATTGTTGCTATTGTGGTTTGTCTTCATACCCCCAGCACTGAGTAGAGTGTGTATCACACAGCAGGCACTTAATAAATGCTTACTGATTGGTTGACTATAAGCTCCTTGAGGACAAGGACCATATTAATATCTTCTTATAAGCCCTCAAGAATTTACATGGAAATTTTCTTTTATAACACATTTTTCAAAACTTGAACTTATACATACACAGACACACACACCAGAGCCAGCTTGTTACCTCTGGGGCCAGGAAAAATGGCCATAGAATGATTTTCCCAAATTTTTACTGCAGGGAATCTCCATTATGTTCCTGAACTCAACCAACCCTGGCTGGAACAAAGAGGCTCTGGATCCAGGCCACATCTGTCCAAACAAGTAAAAGTTGAAAGGTCCTTTTTTTTCCCCCCATACTCTATGAGAATCCTTTTGTCTTTCCTCCCCAGGGCCTTTCACATAGTAGAGCCTTATGAAATGCTTGTTAGATTGTACAAAATGGTAGCTATTCAGCACAAAATTGTTGACTGGATAAATGAATGAATCATTTCAGTCCCAAAGTGTATCTTAGAAGTAATCTGGTAGAGTTGAGAAAATTTAGGCTCATAGGAATGATAAAAATATGATTTGCCCTCAATAATGTGGCAAGTTAGGGGTACAGCAGAAACTGAAATACAGGGTTCTTTTCCTGACTCCTAGACCAACTGACATCCCACTATCCTAGATGGCCTACCTGGGAATGAATTTCCCAGCATGATTGAGAAAAAAAGATTGGCTTGATTGATTTTCCTCAGGTTAGACAGTAAAGGAATGACTAAGCTCTGACTCTGACCCAATTTCCCAACTTCACATGCAATAGCTCCTCCGACTGGATCATGCTGCCACATGCAATCCTGTCTATGGAAACACTAGTGGGGTGGTTCTCCTACTACTAAAAAGGGAAGGACCCACAAACAAGCCTTGTGATCTTGGGCATATCTTTTGACCCCCTTCGGGCCTATTTTCTTGTTTGTAAAATGAAAGCTATTTTAAGATAGCTAAGGCTATCTCTTCCTGCTCTTCCATTCTTTGGTTCCATGAATTACATGCAAATATGGGAGAAATAAAAGCAAAGCTGTATGTGATCATTCCCTTGCTCCCTACCCCAAAGCGGTCATATAAGCCAAACACCCGCTGGCCTTCAGACGTCTCCTCTTGCTCATGGAATGTGCATTAATCTGAATCTAATCTCTAGATCCCTGACACTCTTAGACCAAATGTTTTTGGGAGTGTGTGAGGTAGGGGGAAGGGAAGGGGCATTGCTGACCTGCCTATAGGGAGAATCTTAGCTAGGTCCTTAGTGCCAAACAGAGAACATAAACCAAGGGAAAAGCTAAAACATTAGAGGCTGCTCAGGGGAATCGGCAACTAAGTCTAATCTTCTCCACTGCAGACACCAACCTGGCTGGGCTGAATAGTTAGGGAGGCTGGTTAGGTTTGGGGCTGGTTGGAACAGAAGAAAAGGCCAAGGTCAGCTTCATTAAGGATATTCCCAGCCTTGATTTGCCCATCTTGGGAGAGTTGGGGGGTTGGGGAGTAAGTTTATCTGAGCCTGAAATGAACCTCTGAACCTTTTTAGGCTCATCCATCAGGAAACTCCTCCCCTGCCCTCCTCCAGAACTGTCTCAGGGATTATACACTAGCACATAGGTAGTTGCCATTTGAAAGTATACCTCCCCCTTGAATTGGGTCTTATAGTTGACACACCCTGCAATTATGTCTTGTGTTTTAACGGGTTTTCCATTGTGCCTGCCTCTTTTCTCCATTTCTCCTCTGCTAATTGCCGGGTTTGCCCTTCACAGTTCAGTGTTGTAATGTTAAGCCCTGCTTGCCTCAGCTGCCAGGCCCAGCTTTTTTTTTTTTTTTTTTGTGGCTTCAGGAAAGAAAAACCTTTGTTGCTCCTGGCTGTGCTCTTACTGTGGCAAATTCACTAGGATATAAACACACAAACTCTAGTCCGTTTCTGTACTCATTTCACCCTTACCCCTTGCCCAACCCTGCAACCAATAGAGATTTCTGTGTAAATCTATAAAATAATGGCAGAAGCCTTTTCATCAGTCAAATAGGACAGTTTCACTAAGCTCCCCAAAAGTCACTTGGGAGGTACAGCCTCAACAAAGCAGGTAATAAAAATTCTCCTGACCTCGAAGAGTAATAGGAGAAACACTGGCCTGAGTCTGGAGTCTAGGGTTCTAATCTTGGTTCTAGCTGTGTTAGGTACTAGGGACCTTCAAGGAGAAAGGACCTTTCAGTAGCTATATATAAAAGGTGAAAGTTTCCCATACATGTCCCTCAGGGCTATAAAGGATGTCAGGGCATTTTCATAATGTTGGTAATCAGTGGAGGAAGTTTATCTAGAAATCAGCCCTTGGGTATGTGGAAGGAGTAGAGGCCAATGTTTTTATAACAATCAAAGCTGACACAGAGAATGAGAGTGTGACTGTGAAAGTGAGGCAACCTGGGAACCTCCAGAACAGACATCTGAGCCTGGATAAAGGAGGGGAAACTAAGAATCAGGGTTGGGGTCTGGAGACAGGAGGCCTCTGACAGTAGTTGGTTGGAGTGATTGTTCCCAGTACCAATCCCCATGGAGCAAAATCATCCTTTGGAGGACTGTAATGATGTAGTCCTGGCAGATCTAGGGCCTCTGTCTCTAAATAAGGAAGGAGAATGTGGAGGGAGGAAAGGGAAAAGAACATAAGAAAACCTGGAGCTTGATGAGTAATTGAGCTTGAAGACATGTATGAGTGAGTAGGTCTACGATATTGTCTTGCTCTATGATCTTGAAAAAAAAATTTCCTTTTTAAAGGATTTTTTAAAAAAATTAATTTCTTTTTCATGTTTTAGAGTTTGTAAAGTGCTTTACAAATATCTCATTTTATCCTAACAAATAGCCCTAAAAATAATTTGTGTAGATAATTATTTAGATACAATTATTAGCCTCACTGTACAGATGAGGAACCTGAGGGAGACAGAGGTTAAGTAACTTCCTCAGAGTCACAGAGCTTATAAACGTCTGAGGATGGTTTTGAAGTCAGGTTTTACTGATTCTAAATCTAGCATTGTATCTACGGCACCAACTAATAGTCTCTCATCTACTTTGGGTCTCAGCTTCCTTATCTATGAAATAGGGTTGGCTCCATATCTCACAAGGTTATTTTAAGGACTAGCTCAACCTAAGAGTGTTTTGAACTGCTATACAAGTATAAGGTATAAGTGTACCATAGACCTTGAAAGAGTATCAAAACCACCATACAAATGTAAGCACAAGGTGCTACTTGGCCAATGGTTCTTGACCTCTGGACCATGGATTAATCCATGAATCCATGGATTCCATGTAGTCATTGTGAGAGGCCTGTGGAACTGTAGGTCTACCAGCTATCTTGTTGAATGATTCAATAGGATAAATAAGGAAACATGCCTTCTACAGGCTGAATAAATATCTCACATTTGCATATTGTCATTTTTCAAATGTGTGTAAATGCTGGTGAGATTAATAAAACACAAAATAACATAGTATTTTGTCATCATGTGTTTTGCCAGTAATTAATTCTGTAACAGTACAACTATCAGGTTTTCAATTTGACATGTAAATGAGATTACCTATTCAAAAAGGGTAAGTAAGTGGTGCTGTGGATAGACTGCCAGACCTGAAATTAGGAAGACTCCTATTCCTGAATTCAAAAGTGACCTCAGACACTTACCAGTTGTATGACCCTGAGCAAGTCACGTAACTCTGTTTGCCTCAGTTTCCTCATCTGTAAAATGAGCTGGAGAAGGAAATGGCAAACCATTCCAGTATCTCTGCCAAGAAAACCCTAAAAGGAGTTACAAAGAGTTGGACACAGCTGAGAAATGACTGAACAACAAAAAACCTACTCAAAAAGGCTAGATCTTCCTTTACTAAGCAGTTCCCAGGAGAACGGGCTTACTAAAAATTAGATTGCTGAGGATTCTTAGGAATCAGCACCCTAAGTCCCTTTCTCTACTCTACACCCCTACTCTCCTTCCTTTTGAAACAGAATCCATGTGGTGGCTAGGTGGCACGCAGTGAATAGAGCACTGGCCCTGCAGTCAGGAAGACCTGAGTTCAAATCTGGCCTTAAATACTTAACACTTACTAGCCGTGTGACCTTGGGCAAGTCAACCCCAATTGCCCTGCCTTCCCCCCTCCAAAAAAAAAAAAAAAGAACCAGAACCCGAGAAGACCTCAGATCCCATGCTGTATTTACTCATGTATTTACATGTTATATCTTCAAGTAGAATGTAAGCTTCTCAAAGAATCAAAGTAGGGACTTCTTGTGATTCCCATCTTTATAACTTCAAGACTTAATAATTGTAAGAATTTAATGTTTATTGAACCGAAGGGACAGGATCTTTAGTCTTTAGTCATTACTCACAGTACCAGAAGCAGGCATTACCAGCAACCCAAGGTCACCCACAGCCTTATCCCCATCTGTGGAACATGTTCTCACTTCCCTGTTCTATTCAGCTCAGTACTCACACTTCACCCACTCTGACTTTCTCACTCTCTGATCTCACCCCAATGTACTCCCAGAACATACTCTAACCACAACCCTGCCTCTTCGTTCATGCCACCATGCTTATAGTGCCCTGCTGGACTCCCCAGTCACCACTGACATACCCTGAAGCTACTTTCTAATGATCCCTCTCCTGCACAACTTTGGAACTGCAGGCACTTGTTACTTGAAGGTAGCCCAGGGAAGGTGGGGGATGGGAAGGAAATTTTCCATGACTGGATTTAACTATTTTTCTTTATCTCCTTTGTAGGGTATATTAAGTTGCTTCCTTTCACTGGAAAAAGTTCAAAAAGTGCTGTTCATCTAATGTATTAGTGGACAAATGCTCATTTACCCCACCAAGAATGACAGATCTTTAAATCAATTTTGCCATTTCAGAGTGAAGGATATAAGATAGGATCTGGATAGTGTGACTGACATAAGCCTGGAGGTTCTGAATATGTATGTATGTATGTATGTACACCCCGACACACATTATACATAAACAGTGCATATATACATATATGCATACATGTATGTACACATACACCTATGGTTAACTATTTATCTATAAATACACATACATATCCACTTGAGGAAGATCTGCTGGCATTAATGAGGGATACTATATGGTTAACCTACAGAGAATGACAGGAACCCCAGTTATACATTTGGTTTCATGGGTGCTGTAATCCCATTTCTTCATTAGAAGAGAGGTCCTATGAAAAGGGTACAGAGTGTGAAGGGGAAGCATTAAGTCCTCTCAGTCAAAGGAAACTGTTAAAAGGAACAGAGATTCTAGGTCTCATGCTGCGTTGTTGTCCCTGGCTGTGCTGTATCAAGGAAGGAAGGCTAGCAATAAAAGGCAGTGAAGCTATCCACCGCTTTTCAGTGTAAGTGATGTTATGAAACACAGTCTGGATTGGCTGGTTCCAAAAAGAACATTTCATGCTGCATTAGCTCTGTTGTGTCCCTATTACATGAGGTGTTGCCAAGATACAAAATCCCATAGAGCCTAGTGACAGGCTTGGCCCATGTTGCAAATCCCCAAAGGGAAGCTTGTTGAGTGATTGTTAAGCCAGTCTACCTGAGATCCATTCAAAGTTCCCAAAGTTAGCTTGCTCAAACTGAAATTGAATTTTGGGCACAAAAGGTTTGATTCTGTAGTATTTTTTTCTGTCTTCCCATTTCAACTGAATCCCATGAATTAGTGCAAAAGTAATGTCAGTTGGAAAACCAGTCTCATAAGATCATAGGATTTGGAACTGGAAACATCTTAAAGATTTTCTACTTCAAGCCTTCCATTTGATTGCAACCCAGAGAACTGAGTTGATTTCCCAAGGGTTACACAGATAGTAAGTGACAGAAACAGGGTTTGAATCTGTCTCAAATCCAAATATAATGCTCTTTTCGTTACAATTGGTTCTGCAATTACTTTATAGTTATATTGCAAAAGTAGCTCCTTTACTATATTGACAGCCACCTAGAATGGAAATCCAATCTAGACTTAAGAGTAGATACTCATAAGGACTGGCATTGATTCCTCAGGAATATTGTGGGATCTGGATCCCTGGGTTTAGGTCAGAGAGGAAGAATGAAGATGATTCGTTTCTTGTTAATTAATGTTTGTGTTGAGCTGGTTAAGCAAGTAATTGATTGGTCATTTGAGCCCAGGGTCTTGTCATTTACAAAAGCCACCCTTGCTTGAGGAATAAACGAAAACAAAAAGGGTCGCAATCCACAAGGAAGAAGGTGTTTCCAGGGCCTGTGGTCTCCTAATCTAGAGTTGATTCTGACCAGAGAACAGGCCTCTGGGTACCCTTTGTCTTTCTTCTATGTAGGGTTGGTAAGCCAAAGAAGAGGGGTTTAGGGAGTTAGTCCTGAGTGGAGCAGTCTTGTGGCTTGAGGTGGTGGATGGGTGTGGTTCTCATAGGAAATAGTGGACACCCACACAAGGTTTAAATTCTGTTGTTGGTTTGTTTTTTGTTTTTTTCTTTGTCTCTAGTGAGGCCAAGAGGATTTCTTAAGCCAAAGAAGGACACTATCCTGAAATGAGGGCTCAGGGTGGACTAAGGTTCTTGTCTCATTTCCAACCATTTGTTTGTCCTGTTTTCCCTTACATATCAAGTTAATTTTATAACTGAGGGATGGTAGCCGCAACCAAAAATGGCTTATTCTGAGGACTGACTTCAAATTGGCAATGTTCCTTGAAGTTGGGAGAATTAAAGGTTCTTACATTTGAGGCTATAAAGGGACATACAATTGGCCCTGCTACAGCTTGATGCTCACCTCATCCCACCCTTAGGGCCAGCCCACATGATGACCCAGGCCTCCAATAACATATTTCATGCTGACTAGGGAAGAAATAATCCCAAAGTTTATGCTCTTATGAGCTTCTGCCCATGCCACCGAAGAGGACCAGCCTCAGGATTTTGCTGTTGTAGTGCATTTACACATATTTTCCCTATCAGTGATCCCCCTTATCCCAGGTGACAGTTTGTTATTTATATCTTTATATGCACATATCATTTCAGTCATATTTCTAAGTCTTCCAAAACATGCATTGCAAGGGTGTACTGGAGCCAGGTCAGACTAGCTTTGTAGAGCCCATTGTTAAATTTTCATTGTGGGGACCTCAAAAATCAGCAAGGACTGAGAAGATGGGATATGCATGTTTGTTGTCTGACTCTTCATGATCCCATGGATCATAGCATGCCAGGCCCTTCTATCCTCCACTATCTCTTGAAGTCTGTCCAAGCTCATGTTCAATTTCTTCTTGCTTTTTGGAGGGGGGAAAGCAGGGCAACTGAGGTTAAGTGACTTGTCCAAGATCATGTGGCTAATAAATGTTAAGTGTCTGAGGCCAGATTTGGACGCAGCTCCTCCTGACTCCAGGGCCAGTGCTCTATTCACTGTGCCACCTAGCCACCCCATCATGTTCGTTTTTTCCACAACACCATTTATCCATCTCATCCTCTGCCATCCCCTTTTCCTTTTGCCTTCAATCTGGTTCTTATCTAATGAGTTCTGTCTTCTCATTATATGACCAATGAGGTTCTTTTCCAATGAGTTTTGTCTTCTCATTATATGACCAAAGTATTTAAGCTTCAGTTTTAGTATTTGAATATTCATGATTTGAATTCCAGTGAACAGTCTGAATTAATTTCTTTAAGTATTGACTGAAGATATGCATATAAAATTATAAATAAACAGTACAAAACTATACAGAGGAAGAACCACATGAGTAGTATGGCTATAAGAATTCAGGGGAGAAAGTGATCATTGAGGGCTAGGAAGAGGCAACCGTGGAGCTGGGTCTTGAAAGGCTCTCATATAAGTAGAAAAGGAAGGGAAGATATTTTAAGTGCAAAGTTTGTGAACAAAGCAAGTATATGCTTTGTTATTGTTGTTGTTGAGTAATTTTTTTTCAGTCGTATCCAGCTCTTCATTTGAGTTTTCTTGGCAAAGAGACTGGAGTGGTTTGCCATTTTCTTCTCCAGCTCATTTTACAGATGAGGAAACTAAGGCAAACAGGGTTAAGTGACTTGCCTAGGGTCACACAGTTATTAAATGTCTCAGGCTAGATTTGAATTCACATCAGTCTTCCCAATTCCAAGCCCAGTGCTCTATCCACTGTGTCACCTTGCAGCCCATACATGACTTATTTGTCCTTAATTATTTATAAAAATTAAAAATCTTGGCCTGGGGTATTCTGACTGGTTTTTGTCAACTGCTCTTAGCTAAGTGTGGTAGTGCATAGCCTCAGCCATAGATATAAGATCTCTTAGCTTGCCCTTGTGTTATGGGAATGGAAATCTAAGATCTTCCCTGCCCCTAGGCCCTTTGATAGGCTTAAGTGACTCTGAGAACCTTCCTTGATTTGAAAATATACTCTGCCCCCTAATAGGCTGGATGTGCTCACCTGGAGTCTGTGGTAGAAGGCTTGGTTTTCAGGAATGCCCACACCTTGGTGCTGTGTGACTGGACAGTGGGTCAAGAGGGTTGTGACATTCTCCGAGATAGGAGAAGGCTATATATACCCTGATGTGGGGTTTTGTTTTAGGGTTCACTTTGAGAAGAGTTAAGTGATTCTGGGCAGCCATTGAGTTCCCGAGCTTTGAAAACCCAGATGTTAGTGTTTCCCTCTCTGGTAACTGACTAGGTATGGATATAAGGGTCAGACAGTTGGAAGCCTGTGTGCTGATCTGTTTCTCTGTATTTTTTGTCTGCTTGTAGCCTCTGTATTCTCTGACATTCAGGGTGCTCACCTTTTCCCCCTGAACTAGGTAAATGACATGTTTGATTAAAGCAAAGATTGTTAACCCATTTTGAGTTGCTTTCCTTTAGAAAAGCAGATCTAAGAACCTGTGTTGGCAGCCACCCTGGGGATGCTGGGGTGCTTGCTGTTACACCTTGTCAGAGAGAAGCTTTCTAGCCAATGCTAGAAGATGAGAACCAGAAAACCAGGTTCTGAAGAGCAGAAACCCAGTAGGGAGTAGGAGAGATAATTTGGCAATAATGAATCCATCTGTTTCACCACAGAAGAATTTTCTTATAGGACACTTAGGGGAGATACTATTAGCGTGGAAGGCAGGAGGCAGGCTATGGAAGTCACTGAATACCACCTCTTCTTCCTATCACTTTGCTGGCCCCCCACCCCATTCCCTTAAAGGTCTAACTTTTGGTAGGTAATGGGTAAACAAAATTAGTGATAATAGGTTGGTAGTTGTTAATGGATCAGTGTGTCATGGTATCCAGGTAACACATTTGCAATTTAACAGGTTTTTCTGGAGCCAATGCCTTAAGCTAGAGGAGGAACTCTTGTGCAGCTATAATAATAGATAGCATTGATGGCTAACATTATATAGTACTTACTATATGTCAGGTACTGTGCTAAGAACTTTATAATTATCATCTAATTTGATTCTCACAAGTCTGAGAGGTAGGTGCTATGACTATCCCCATTTTATAGATGAGTAAATTGAGGTAGACAGAAGTTATCTGAAGCCAAGTGTGAACTCAGGTGTTGCTAACTCAAGGCCCAGCACTCTAAGCACTGCACCATCTAGCTGTCAGCATCACAGGCACTAGGTAATAAGGTTTTTCAGTGTCCTTCAAATCATGCCAAAAAAACTTGGTAATTTTAGGGTTGTCCCTGGTCCTGAACCCTGCCAGGTGAATCACAGGCTTCACTAGGTATTAGAGGGGATAGCAAGAGACCACAGAATCTAAATCCTTCATTTTATAGAGGAGAAAACTATGCCCCAGAGAGGTGGATCATGTAGCTAGGAAATAGCTGAGCCAGGATTTGAACTCAAATCCTTCCAACTCCCAGATCACGTCTTCATTTATTGTGCCAACTAGCTGACTCACACATGACTGGACTAGAATCTAGCCTTGGCTTAGAGTTAAACACTCCTCTGGCCTGGCATTGATCCCTGAGGATGACTCTGGGCTCTCAAGTCCTAAAGACTCCAGGGATCCTTGGGGTTAGGTCAGAGAGGAAGAATGAAGACCATCAGCTCCTTGTCAATTAAGGTTTGTATTAGGCTGGATGAGTATAGCACAAAATGTCCTGGTCATCTGAGGCTTCAGCAAATGTTGCTATCTAAAGTAACAAGGCCTTTGCTTCCCCTTAGGGTTTTCCCATTTTGAAAATCCACTCTTGCTTGAGGGCTAAGAGGAAACACAAAGGGTCTGAATCCACAAGGCAGGAGAGGAAAGAGTAGATATTTCCTGGGAGTGTAGTCTCTTAGTCTAGATTTTATTCTGACCAAGGAAGAATTGGTTATTGAAGTTGAAATAATAGGAACATAGGTAGCAAGTGACCATTCCATCATAGAGTTTCTGATAGAGAAAAAAAAGGAAAACCCAACATAATATGACATGCACTCTATCTTTTTAGAAAGTGCTTTTCTAAGGATTCAGAGAAAGGGTAGGAAGGATTCAATGACCTAATATTCTGCAGGGGAAGTTGGCACAAGAGGGATGATGGAAAGCTCTTATAAAGGAAATTCTGAAGACATAGACAGAAATTATACTGCTTAAAAGAGACCATTGTAACAGAGTAACTAGAATGAATGGATGGCTCAGTGAATGAATGAAAAACATTTATTAAGCACTTATTACATGCTAGGCACTGTATAAAATACTAGGGATATACATACAAGCATACAAGATGATACCTGCCCTTCATTAGCTTATATTCTTTATATATATATATATATATATATTCATATTCTCTCTCTCTCTCTCTATATATATACATATATATGTGTATATATATATATATATATATATATATATATATATATATATATATATATCCCTTATATAAGGGAAGTTAACATACATGGAAGAGTGGTGGCCAGAGAAGTCAGAGCAAAAGGTTATTAGAGTTGTAGGTCAATTAAATGATATGCCCTTTCCAGGAACACATGCTCGTGTTCATTCGAATACTGCTCTTAGAACTAGCATTGGAAGGGGGTAGGAGAAGAGGCTATGCACACAACTGCATGATATGGAAATGGCCAGGAAGTTGTGTTGTGGGTCTTCATCTGGATAAGATAGAGTGAACTATCAACAATCAGAAGCCCAGTGTCCCAGGGCTTGGACCTTGCCTTCTGAGTAGAGAAAGGAGCACAGATTAATAGATTGGGAGAATGCTGCAGATCTGAATACACTTAGATTTCAACAAAGCATTTTTTAAAAAGTCTGTCAATCTATCCTTGTGGACAAGATACAGAGACTAGAGGATAGAATGTACAGTTAGGTGGATTTGGACAGGTACTATAGAAGAATCATTAATAGGTCTACCTCAACTTGAAGAGATGTCTCTAGTGGTGTGCCCTAGGATCTATCCTTAGCTCCATGACATTTTTTTTTTTGCTTTTGCTTTTTTTGGAGGGCAATTGGGGTTAAGTAACTTGCCCAAGGTTACACGGCTAGATTTTTGTTTGTGTGGGTTAAGTGTCTGAGGCCAGATCTGAACTCAGGTCCTTCTGACTCCAGGGCCAACGCTCTACTCACTGCGCCACCTAGCGGCCCCAGCTCCATGACATTTTTAATCCATGATTTGGACAAAGACATAGAACCTAAGTTTGTCTTATCAGATGATATAAAACTAAGAAGGATAACCATTATCATGCTAGATGACAGTCATTTACCTACTAGCTTTGCTTCTGAGTCTCCTGCCTTTGCCACCATGACTCCACTGCCTTCTCATGCTGGAACTTCCATCCCTCTGCTATGCTAGCCCCTTTCTCCCATTTCTGAGTTCCTTTCTTGACCTCCATTTTAGGATGGGCCCAGACTGATCATGCTTAAATACCCTACCAGTTGTGCTTCTGACTGTCTACATTTCACACTTGTCTCCATTTCTGCTCCCATTTATGGGTAGCTTTCCTCCATTAGAACAGAAGCTCCTTGAGGGCAGGGACTGCCTTCCTTTTTGCTTATATTTATATCTTCAATACTTAGCACAGTGCCTGGAATATAGAAAATGCTTAGTAAGTGCTTGTTGCTTTGCCAAAGAGATCTTGACAGCTCCAGTCCAGTGTTTTAGAATAGTAGATGAAATTTCACAGGGACAAAGGTAAAGTACTACACTTTTAAAAAAATAAACTTCAAAAGTACAAGATTGGAGAGCTATGGCTAGACAACAGTTCATCTGTAAAAGATCTGGGGATTTTAACAGACTGAAATCTCCATATGAATCACCACATGAAAGTGAAATGTCAGCCCAAAAAAGCTAGTGTTCTACTAGGCTGTGTAAAGAGAAGCCCAGTGTCCAGAATGAGTAAAAGTGATAGGCCTACTGTGCTCTCTCCTGGTCAGACCCAATATGTTGTAACTCTCTTCCTTTCAGGGCACCATATTTCAGGAAGAATATTTATAAGCTGGAATGTATTCTGAAAGGAGGAACAAAAAACAATGAAGGGGACATACAAGAATTGACTGAAGAACTGGAAATGTTAAATATAGAGAGAAGAAGACTTAGGGGAGAGATGAGAGCAGTTTTTAAGTTTCAGAAAAGCTTTCATGTAGAAGGATTAAACTTGTTTTGTTTGGCTCCAGAGGGCAGAAGCAGCAGAAATGGCAAGAAATTGCAAAGAGACAGACTTAGGCTTAGTAGGGGAAACATTTTGCTGTCGTTAGAACCAGGGATGTACTGGAGCTAGTTCAAACTGGCTCAGGAGAGCCAATTGTTAAAATTTCAATGTGAGCATTTACACTTTGGAAATTGTCAAACACCAAAAAATTATGGCTTAATTTATTGTTGTACTGATCTCTAGACTTAAGAAAGTGATGTAGGAAATCTTAATAATGTAGGTTAAACACCAAAGTTTTTTTCTTCTGGAAAGCTGATTATTAAACATTTATCAGCACATTCCTGATTACAACTGTGCAAAAGTGGAATAGGTTGCCTTGCGTTACTCCTCGCCAGAAGCTTTCAAGCAGAGATGTGCTGACAACCTCCCAGATACGTTGTAGAAGGAATGCTTAGTCAGAAATGGTTTGGGCTAGATGGTTTCTGAGATCTCTTTGAACTCCTGGATTCTGTAGGTTTTTAGTAAAGGAGACTTTCCCAAAGAGTAGGAGGGAGTAAGAATTTAGAGAAAAGCAGGGGACAAATAAACTGAAGTAGAAGTGTCAGCATCAACTGAGTCTACTCCTACATTCTCCTTGGCTCAAAATCTAGTTAACCTCCTTAAAGACCCCATCATTCTAGAACTTAATTTTAATCCCATGAGTGATCTCCCTTTATTACACTGGGAGAGAATATATATGTGTTAAGTGATCTTCATAAGCTCTCCTTGCCCTTATCAACATAATAAAAAAGCAACCATTAAGATCCTGTTTGTACATGATACTTTAATAACTGTGTAAAACAAACAAATAAAGCCCAAATATCTTTCAGAGATAAAGAGGACAGCGTAGTTTGGTGAGAAAGCACTGGACTGGGAGTCATTAGCTCTTTATTCTGATCCCAGTTCTGCTAATAACTGGCTATGTGTTTCCAAGTAAGTCATTTAACCCTTTGGAGTCTCAGTTTCCTCATCTGTAAAATGAGGGAGTCAGGCTAAATAAGAATCTGAAATTCTATGCTTCTAAAGTCCCCTCCACCTACCTATCAGCATACGATTCAAGTATCTTATAGAAAGACACAGAAGAGAGATCTAAGACAAAATAGAAGCCATGACCTAATTCATAAGTAAACAATATGATACCCATCAGTGTTATTTGAAGTAGAGGACAAAGTTAAGTGTAAGTGACAGTTCATGCCAGTTGTTGCTGAGCTTTGGCTGGCAAATTTGACAGGGTTGGAAACTTTTCAAAAGTGGTATGCCAACTTGTTGACCTCTATGGGAGGTGGCTTTCAGTGGTAAAGCAACCAGGCTTACTCTAGGGTGTTTTGGGGGAAGATGGAGTATTCAGTGGTAGATGACTGTCAGACAAATGGGTGGGGGCATCAGGGAGAAATGTAGTTGGTGACTTGGAAAAGTGGTGGTGAAGGAAATGTGGTAACAGTAACTGGCTGGTCAAAAGTTGGCTTGTGCCCCATCTTGGCACATAGTTTACTGATGCCTAAACCAGGGCAGTTGCCAGAGGTCTCTGAAGGTAGGTTCAAAGAATTCTACACTTCCAGCTCCTTCTTGGGATAAAAGGGAAAGATCACTGGGTTCCAGGTCTGATTAAATCCTTGATGTCCCTGACGTACATTAGAACCTCACTCCTATCTTTGTGGATTGGCCTCTGTGGTTGGCCCCAGTCCTGGATTGGAAGGCTGGCAGGTGAGTCATGCTGGGATCCAACCAGGGTTGTCTGCAAACCTCATTAACTTTTCCATACGCCCACCATGTTCTCCACCAGGCCTTCTGCGGAAGTGTGGACACACTCTTTTGGGCCAGTGCCGCTCAAGCAAGGCTCTCAAAGCAAATGCCATAGTTCAAACCCCTCCCTGCCTCTCAGGAAGTATCCAGCAACAGTTCTTTTCATTCCCAGCATGCCTCCTTTCTCTATTTCCTTCTTTGCCACCCTCTTCTAGCCTTCCTCCTCCCTTCCCTCCCCCACATACACACCCAAGATCTAAAAGTTACAAGAACAAAAATTCCAGGACTGTCCTCTGGTGCCGGGAGCCTGGCATGCCCACACCTTAAACAGGGCAGGGCCACAGCTACATGTCTGGTCTTGCTGGCCAGAGTGTGGGGAAACTATTCTTGGACCCTCTCCGAGTGCTGGCACCAAAGACTGCTGTTGTGGCATTCATATTGGTCTCTGCCCCAGAGCAGGCTTTAGCTCAAGCAATGGTGAACTGAACAGAGATTCTTAATAATACATATGCTTTTTAAGGATAAGGATGGGAAAATCAACACCAGGGTGTATTAGAAAAAGAACATGAAAACAATTATGAATAGCTTTGTGTCTCTATTATTGACTAGTAACTTAGATAAGCCATTATTCAGAGGATGTTGACAATCTAGAGAAAACAGACTCATACAAAGACCTAGTAGTTTCCATTTTTTTCCTCCAAAAGGGAATCCAGTCTATGTTACCTAATCAAGGTCCCACATTTTCTACAATCACAAAAATAATAAACAAGAGGTTTTTAAGAAACCACCTACAACTGGGCCCAGAGAAAAAAGTGAACCTCTCTTAGTGAAATTGCCCAGGCTAGAGGAAATAACAACTAACATGAACGTAAATACTTAAATGGGATCTAGGCTCTAGATTCTCTGGACGGAGAGTGCTGACAAAGATGAACAGATAGCATTTGCACATACCACGTGTAGTTGTGTAGCTAGCAACTCCAGGCTCAACACTACATTCCCCGGGAGGAATCTCTCTCCTTGATCTGCTTCACACCCAGAGGACTCCCATAGGCTATCAATGTGGGGGAAAAAAAGGCAAGTGGGAAAACAACCTTAAAATGCCATCTGGGGCCAACACCTTTAAGGGAGTCTTTCCATCTAGATCCTTCCAGTTACTGGGCTTTCATAACAGGGAGATGAAGATTTAGGTGTTTTCCCTCCAAAACCTCCTCCTAAATAAATCTGTAAAGTCTCTCTTGAGCCATTGAAAACAGAGAGCCCAAGAAGCTTTAGGCGGAACAGGAATTGTGTCTGCCATAGCACACCATGCAGGGAAAGGCCTACAGAAAACATCTCAGGTTTGGGGGAGCAGTGATGACAATCCAAGAAGCTTTTTAAAGAAGTGATACCAAATGAGCCTAACCCTGGAGGCCATGACCATCCGTGCTCCATTCAATAGATGCTCTACACACACACACTCTCTCTGTGTCCCTCTGTCTCTCTTTCTGTCTCACTAACAACTTTCTGCAATGGCTAAGAAAAAATTAGCCATGAGGTTTGGGATTACCCTTATAATGCTCAAACCTCCAGGTGCCCAAACTTTTCAGTAGGGTGAGGAAGAGAAGCAAGCCAATACCCCATCCCACCAGATTTTTCTTGCTGCCACAAAAACAAAACAGAAAAATGAATGATCTTGTGATGCCTTTGCCCAAATAAATAAGCAGGATAACAAAATTGTTGCCTGAGTAAATAACCAGGAATAAGCTACATTTTTCAAATATTCATTTTGGAGCATTTTAATGTGTATTCAAATCTCTGGTGGCAAATACACACACAGAGAAAAAGAAGTCCTTTTATTGTACCACTTACTCATCAGGACTGGCCACCTGACTATCCAGAGGCCCCTGGAGTTAAGAACTCTGTTTCAGTCCCTAGGATGCTAAGATGCTCAGAAATTGTACTTCAGGCTATGAACACTCACACAGAACAGACATAGGTAGCAAAGGCTGGGGTTTGCTTTACCTATGGCTCTTGACTTTGTCAGTGTGATTCAAGCTTTTTATAATTTTCACTAAAAAAACAGGAGAACTTAGATGGAAGGCAGGGACATGTGGCCAATTAGGATCTCCCACTGACTGAATTTTTCTGTTATGAATTTTGAGAACTCCTGTTTAGAGTGGGCATGGCCAAGAGGAGTTGGGTAAGTCCCCATCATACCCAGGGCTCCACCATAACTGGGAGACTCTCAAGGTACAAATACAGGAGGGTAGCTAGAACCACATAGGCCATGGAAGGAAGACACAAGGGGAGCTGGAGGCAGTAGCAAGATGATGGAAATTCTGAGCCATACATAGAACTAGATGGTGTATTTTACTGCATCTATGTGGTCCCTGGAAGGAAAGAGTGAGTACAAGATGGAAACAATGAGACACATGTGAATCTGCTCCAGAAGGAAAGAATGCCAAATTGCAGGACAATAGAGTAGCAAAAAGGGGATAAAGATGATTGCAACAGGGAATCATGGCACCATGGGCACATAAGAAAGGGAAGATGAGTGACAGAGCCACAATATGGAGGGGTTAACCTGGACTGTGACTTCTACTGATGTGAGTCATGTGGGCTGTGATGCTCTGAGAAAGAGGGGAAGGCTGATGTTCAAGTAATACTAGAACACAGTGTATAAGCTGGAAAGCCTATAAAACTTCCTGGAGGAAGTAGAAGAGTTTTTCCTGCTTTTTAAAAATGGGTTCAAGTCTTTTCCGTATTTTGTTATGGAAATACATTTCCCCCCATATTTAATGCTTTATTAACCTGAGTGCTGATAAAGGCCCTTTATCTAGAAGTAAAATGAGCCAGATACTGACATTCTTAGGGTTTCCCTGCATGGGAACATGAACCAGACAGATTTTCAAGAGCCAAATACTGATGTTCTCAGGGTTTCTCTAGGTGAGGACACAAACTAGAAATATTTGTATGGTAAGCACACCTGAAATTGTACCTATATCATTGTGTCAAGAGGGATACTCTGATATCAGGGTTATATTCCAGCAAAACTAACAAAGAAAACAGTGAATAAAGGTGCTATGGAGCACACAAACCATATTCTAGACTGACCCAAGTGTTCAGGGGCACTCTAGATAGCAAACGATCCTGAGGACGACTATGTCTACCTAAGAACCAGGTATAATCTCTAGCTATGCAGCAACAACTATTTGTTGTTTACTTGATTAAAACTTGAAATTGATACTGTTTGTATTTTCTTTTGCCTTAGTTTTTCCTTGGTTACATGTCAAGTTCTTTTACAGTCACTTAGCCAATAAGTATTTTGATTCCAATCTTCTGTCTGGTGAATTTAGCAAAGAAAATGGTCCATAACTAGACCTAGAAAAGTGGAAAAACACAATAGACCTTAGAAGTCAGATGTGGCAGTAAGTCACAGCAATGGTGCTCACAGATCCCAGACTAGACTGGTCATACTGGAAACAGAAATGCAAAAAAAAGAAACAAAAAAGCAAACAAAAAAACCCCAAAACAAAACCCTTTGATAAAATGAGAATATTTCTATCGTTCATTAAGGGAGAATGCTGGGGACTTCCTGTTTGGAGTTATTTCTCATACCATTGATATTGAAGGGGTGGTGGAACATTATAAAGAGAGACAGATGGACTGACAGAGTCAGAGAGACAGAAGCAGAAAAACAGAAATAGTGAGAGACCAAGGGAGAAAGAGTATAGAAATTTATTAAGCACTTAGTATAAAATGATATAAAGGGGCGGCTAGGTGGCACAGTGAGTAGAGCACTGGCCCTGGAGTCAGAAGGACCTGAGTTTGGATCCGACCTCAGACACTTAATGCACACACAAACAAAAACCTAGCTGTGTGACTTTGGGCAAGTTACTTAACCCCAATTGCCCTCCAAAAAAAGCAAAAAACCCAAAAAAACCAAAAAACATAAAATGATATAAAATATGAAATAATCAGGCCCTCATGAAGTAGTTGGGATAATTAGTTTTCTCCTTTTTTAGTGTCTTCTCATCTTCTCTCCATTCTGTACCCTGCTGCAAGATGAATTTTAATATAAATTGAGCTGTGTCCTTTCCCTGCTCAGGAATCTATAGCATAACCTAGCAGATGAAGATCTAGCTTACTAGAACCAACTGTATTTTCTACTATTTAAACAAGAGAAAAATATACAAGCTTGAATTCTCCACTTCAGGCAAGGTGATTTTCCTAACATGTTCATATACTTATTAACTCTGCAACCTTGGTCATTCTCATTCCATTGATTAGAAGGCTTTCTTTCTTCTCCAAATACTATTCGTCCTTTCCAATCTGTCTTAAATTCCACCTTTTCCATAAAATCTTACTTAATCATTCCTTCAAACACTGATCTTGAATAATATATAGAACAATGGAGTTATTAAGTTATAGCTGGAAAGGATTTTTGAGATTGCTCTTTTTCTAGAGATGAAGATATTGGGGCCCAGAGAGGTAAAGCGTCTTACAAAAATGATACCGGTTTTTAAGCAGCAGCTGGGATCCAAACCTAAGGCATCTAGTTCCAAACACAATGTACTTTTACAAGTCATAGATTTAGAGTTAGAATGAACCTTTGAAGTCATCTAATCCAACCTGTTCATTTTATGGATGAGGCCCAGAAAGGTTGAATATTCCACCCAAGATCAGTCGGGCAGTAAATAGCAGAGCTAGTATTTGAATTTAGATGCTCTGACTCTGTTATAGTTGTTTAATGTGTCTTCATATTCTCTCTCCTTAAAACTCGATTAGCTCCCTTGAGTTCCTTGAAGACTATGCTTTCTCCTGATTTTCCATTTCCCCGTAGAGGATATGATCATTCTGGTCATATAGGGATTGCACAATAGATGATGTATGACCTTGATGGATTGTTTATGTAGCTGTGGCCATTTATGGGGACTAACTCCTCAATAAGATCCTACAGAGGGTTAATCAAGGTTCTTCTCACATCTTGGAGGTGATTCTCCTAGAAGACTAAAAATTAAGAACATCCAGGTGAGCATGCATGACTAGTCAGTCTGTAGGAGGAGATATGTTCCTCTACAGTTATGATTTAGGGGACACTTTAGAGATGGGGACTGCCTTCCAAAATATGTCCCACAAGTCTCCAGATTCTTGGAATCACAAATGAGTCAGACAATAAAGTTTTTGTTTTTATTTTAAATCTCTAAAATACTCAAATGGATTTGAGATCTCATTAGTTTGTGGTTTCCTCCAATGACACACATTGAAACCCATTAAAAACCCGTCCATCCTATGTGATTCTGGTCCATATCCTCCCAAAAGTTACCTGTATGACATCCATCCAACATACTAGAAGTCTTTCTTACTTTATCCAGACATTGTGAATGTACCAGTGGAATACTTTGTCTACCTCCCTGTCATTCCTTGCTCTTGCCATATGACCAGACCATCTTTTCTCTCTGTCACACAATTTTTTGATAACATCCATACTCCTTTTCCAAGTTCCTCCATCATAGAGGTGGGCGTTTTTGGTGAACATCAATCTCCCTGTTTTATACTTTGTCAAACATTTATTATCAGATGGTTGCTGAACAAGATTATTTTTACTGATGTATCTTTCAAGGAATCTTGAATAATTTTGCTATATAGATAGGAGATACTTTTTGTAAAAGGGTGTATAAGTTAGTGCTTTGTGGTAATCAATAAACAAGAAACAAGATAGAATCATATTCTCTAAAATTTTCAGCTAATAAAGATATGTTCCATTTTTGGTTTTTGGAGGGCAATTGGGGTTAAGTAACTTGCCCAAGGTCACACGGCTAGGTTTTTTTGTTTATGTGTGCGTTAAGTGTCTGAGGCCAGATCCGAACTCAGGTCCTTCTGACTCCAGGGCCAGCGCTCTACTCACTGCGCCACCTAGCCGCCCCCATATGTTCCATTTTTAATGTAATTTCCGAAAGCCTACTTATTTTCTCTAGTACCTTTGATAACACCTCATTTGCATATAGATGACCCTCATAAAGATTTTGTATAGATTATAGAGTCCCCCAACATATAAATTGGTCACAGTCATTGATGCTTTCTTGGTCACCTTTTAATTTTTTAAATAACAAGAAGGTTTAAGTTTTTTTCCTTTACTACTTTGGCATCTTTCCTTTCTTAGATCCTTTGTAAATAGTCCCTCTATTACCTCACAATTGTATCACCTAGTATGGTTCTCTCTCTCTTTATACACACACACACACACACACACACACACACACACACACACACACACACATATCTTCTTTTCCAATTTTTTTTCTTTAGTGTTATCTATATCCTCTGTAAGCACTTCAGGGACTATGGTGTAAAGATACAAGTGTGGTCATTCCACTATTGTTGATGAAGGAAATAGTTTGTTCTAATAATTTTTGCAAATATTCCTTTTTCCCTGTTGGTAGTCCTCTTTCCATTTTTATCTCTGAATGACAATGGGATGACTCATTAGGTTTTCTTTAAACTAGTTTTGCCCTCAGTTGCTTCTTTCTGCTTTTATAGTTGAGATCTCCAGAAGACTCCATTTAAAATATACTGTCTGTAATCCGCTCTAGTCCTCTTCCATTACTACGTAAGGGCATAATCACTTAAATTGTCTGGTTGATACTTTGACCCCTGAGGGAAGGACATGTAAAATAAATAATTTCTTTGGTGGGAGAGAGGGAGAAGGAGTTGTATAAATTATGGGAAGTCAGGGATGGGGGATAGTCTGAGGGTCAAGAGGCAGGTAAGTATTCTGGGTGATAAACTATCTACTTACTTGTGCCTAGAATCAGTCTTCTTAGCACAGTTCTCTTTAGCAATGTTGGTACAGAGGGGGAAACATCACAAAATATGCCCTCACATATATTTTAAGAATATAGAGAAAAGAAAAGAAGGAAGGCCAGAAAGAAGTACAGATAAGCAAAGTCAACTTTGAAAGCTACAGGCTGAACTTAACAATTACTTTTTATGTGTGGGTGCTAATTTTCTGAGGCCAGATCCGATCCCGGGTCCTCCCAACTCCAGGGCCGGCGCTCTTGCCACCCCATTCTGTGTCTATTTTTATATAAAATTTTATTTATTGTTTAAGTTCAGAATGAAAATTTTTTAAATTCTTCATCTTAAATTTTAAAGAAGAATTTAGTTGAATGGAAAGAGACAGAGACCCTGGGTACCCCTGAAGAGACTGCAATAAAGGCAGGCTGGTAGGAGATGACAAGAAGATGGGCAAGTCAATGAGGAGCTCACTTGGCCCTGTGGGAAGAAGAAAGGGAGGGCATCTGTTAGTTCTTATCTTCACTAATTATTTTTGCTTCCTAGGTGCTAAGCTCTGTTATTTCGATACTGCTGAATTAACTGCTGTCAACCCCCTCTGAGTTTGGGGCCCTGGTGGCCTAACTCTCGCCATAGTTTTGTCTATTAGTAGGTCAGCCGAACAGTCAGAAACCTACAGTCTGCTTCTCTTTCTTCTTCCTTATTAGGAAAAGATAGACTTATTCCTTGTGATTCAATGGCCTGTTTCCCCAAAGCCTGCTCATGTTGGCTGTTGTCAATTTGTGTTAAGCTCTGGTGGTAAGGGAGCTGTGATATCAGTCAGTGACTGGGCTGGTTAAAACATCTTGGACACCACTCTTGCTGAGCCCTTAGCAGGTAAAAACTATGTGAATTCACCACAGGGCCACTCCAATTATTTGGGTTTTACTAACCCACTGATACTGTGACTCTCATTAGAGACAGACCCCTTAAGCTCAAGCAACCTGACTCTCAAACAATGAAGAACTTTGAAACAATTCTCCAAAGCTCCAGGGGAGGGATTTTTTTTTTTTTTAGTATGAGCCAGAGATTGAGCATAACAAAAAATGACCAGTAGGGAGGTCAGAAGGCTATGCTTTTGGTGTGTGTGTATATATACACACATAAATATACATATATATACATATATGTACATCAAGGCTTCATGTTACTTGAAGGACATCCCAGATCCAGCCCTAGTTAATCCTATAATCAGTTTATGCTTTATTTTTCACATTTATTTGAATTTTAAGGCAACATTAAGTGAAAAAGATTTTAGTGGTAAATATTCATGAACTCACTGTCACTGACTTGGAGAATTCAAAGGATAAGCTTTGGTGAACCCTCAAAATAATCTGGGACTAGAACTTCCATGACAAGTAGGCAACTAAATTTCTCATAGAACAAGCTAGTTTGATGTTTGAAGTGTTAAATTATCAGTGGGGATGTCAGTGGGGAATGGCAAGGAGAGTTGGGATTACAGGGAAGGGACTTGGAGATCACACTAATAAAATCAATATTTTTTGACAACTACCAGGAGGCATCATGGTACAATGGATCACATGAGTATCTCACCTAGTTTGGAATCAGTAGACTTGGGTTTGAATTCCAGCTCTGACATTATAAGTGCTAAGTCCTGAAATAAATCAAAGTGATGAGTTGAGGAATAAAGCATCTTTAATTGAATTAACAGAGTAGCAAACCTGTCAACGTGGGTGATGTCCATGAAAGAGACCCATGAAAAAGTTTCTATAGTTTTAAGAGGAGTGGAGATAAGTAAGGAGGTAATGTGAGGTAGCAAGGCCTGGTCATGAGATTCCAGTGGCCCTTGGCAATCTGGGCAAGAAAAACCACTTCATTCTTGCTGTTCTGCCCTTTGCGCCATGAATTCCAAGGGAAAGGGGCAAGGATATTAGGAGTTGAGATCCAGCTCAAGCTGGGTAAGAGGCCATTCTCTGCCTCACTTCTTACTTAGCCTTAATCACTGAATGGCATTGCCTCAGTCAAACTGAGACCTTCACTTTAAAAGGCCAAGGTCTCCCACTGCATCCAGGGTCATCTATAGTCATCTTGATCTATATCTGGCCACTGGGCCCAGAAGCCTTCAGAGGAGAAAGTGAGGCTGGTGACTTTGCAAAGACTCCCCCATTAAATCCAGTTCACTTGCATGTCATGGCATCTTAATGTCATGGTGTCATGGTCCTCTTAATGAAGGACAAATAACAAGTTCCTTTACAAGGTAAAATCCCAGGTGGGGGACTTAGGGTGTGGATCAGCTCAACCTAATGGAGAATAAATAGCTTAAGAGTAGAAATGCAAGGACTTTACTGAAATTCCAATAGTGCTAGGATCATTTAAGGGAGTGGCAAGTAATATTACATTTGGTAATGTAATATTGAAAAGTAATGAACAATGTCTTTTCTTATATTAACAATTATATTAATTTTCTGTCATAAATGATTTCTCTACTTCTTAGTTGTAAAATGCAGGGGCAAGGGAGTAATAAATGTTTGCACTAATTGGGTTGTTTTGAGCAAAGCATTTTGTAAATTCAAACACATTATATCAATGGGAACTAGAAGGATGATTGTGGGTCACCCAAGAGGTGGTGTGAATAGGGTGCAATAGAAAACCAAGAATTGTTCAAAAGAAACAACATAAAAGATGGTTCCAGAGTAACATCCGCATTTAAGAAATTTTTTTGTTTATTCATTATCATAACTAAAAAAGGAGGTAGGTTAATCATATAGGAAAAGCAAAGTATCCCTGATGGACTCCGTTGGTATCCAAGCAATATCAAGACAGTTGGACAAAGGTCCAACACAATGGGCAGCCTCACTGTGGAAGATTCCTTGCAGAACACAGGAAAGAGCTCCACAGAAGAAGAAGGCACAGCTAGGGTGTGCTCTGTTTCATTTAGACATGTCAAACTGGAAGTCCTGTAGACATCTTAAATTCAACATGTCCAAATCTGAACGTAGCTTTCCCCCTAAGCCCTCCCCCCGGTTCCAAATTCCCCTAATACACCATACCATCCTTTCAGTTGGTCAGTCCCCAAAACTAGGTATTATCTTCAACTCCTCACTGTCTCACTCTCCCATATCTAATCTGTTACCAAGCCCTGTCAGTTTTGCCTTTGCACCATCTCTCATACATACCTCCTTCTCTCCCCTGATGCTGCTACTTCCCTGATGCAAGCCCTCAACAATTCATGCTTACACCCTTTTGGTTGGTTTTCTGACTTCAAGCCTCTCCCAATTCCAGTCCATTTTCCACTCAGTTGTCAAACTAAACTTCCTAAAATGCAGGTCCGACTGTATTACTTCCCTATTCAAAAAATGCCAGTGGTTCCCTCTTGCCTTCAGGGCAAAATATAAAATGTTCTCTTTGTCATTCAAGGTCCTTCATAACTTGGTCTGTTTCTACTTTTCCAATCTTCTTATGCCTTACATACTACCACATACTCTTCAATCCCATGCCACTGGCCTCATCAATGAAGACCCTCCATCTCCCAATTACAACTAGAATTCTTTCCCTCCTCATCTCCATATGGAGGGCATAGCTATTTCCTTCAACTTCCTTCTGAAATGCCTTCTACAGGGACTTTTCCAATCCCCTTTAATGCTAGAGCCTTCCCTCCACTAACTGCCTCCAATGTACCTGTACGTAGCTTGCTTTGTACACAGTTGTTTTCATATTGTCTCCCCCATTAAACTGTGAGCCCCTTGAGAGCAGGGACTGTCTTTTGCCTTTCATTGTGTCCCCAGTACATAGCTCAGTGCCCAGTACATAGTAGGTGATTAATAAATATCTATTCACTATTTACACAGATAAAAAGACCTGCCAATACTGAGAAAAAAAAAAAAACATCCTGGGTGACTCAATTCCTCAAACAAACCAAGAAATGTTTTAAACCTTCTCTCTAGTGTCATTGAGGAGAGGTCCTACATAAACTAGGAAACAGGTAGTTTTGAAGGGAACTGACCACTTTTCTCCATGTGGTCCAGGGCTTCCAGATCTTCTCCTTTCTTCATTGCATTTCCCTCGCTTTCATTGTTCAATATGCTCCCATTAAAGAACAAAATAATGAAAATAACCAGCAACAACAATAATAAACCTCTGTGTGCTCAGGGCATGAGGTTCAAGTCCTTAACCCCATTATGTTTCTTCAATACACTGAAATAAACTTTTGCTCCCTTCCCATTAGCAGAAGTTACAACTTCCCCCATTATTTCATTCTCTATTCAAATCATTCATAGAGAATTTAACGGAAAATGCACCCAGAAATCCACCACAGAGGATAAGCGTCAAATTTCAATCTATGTTACAATTGTATAGCAGGGACTCATTTTCTTCTCATCTAATTCTTCTAATGTACTAGTGATATCTGATAATTATAAAGGAGACCATAGTAGAGTAATATCGAAACCCAATTTTTATCCCACTGTATTCTGTGGTCTATCAATTCCATACCTAATAATATCTAGCTTTTCTGTAGCACATTAAAGTTTGCAAAATACTTTATATATTATTTCATATATGATCAAATTGTGCCTAAAATAATTCCAATCAATAACATTTTAAAAATCTAAATATAAAATATAGAATATAGACATACAGAAAATATATAGAATAGAAAGATATAAAAGAGAAATATAGAAAAATAGAAAATACAGAAAAATGCCATCTTTTTTCCTATGTGGTAAGAAATTGTTTGCAAAAGACAAATTTTTCTCCTGATATATAAATTTTGTCCTCTTTATCCCAATTAATTTTGGTAGTTAACTTTATCCTATGATGGCTGGGCATAAAAAAGTAGGTTAGCTAAAATCTTAGTTGTTTTTTTTTTTAAAGCAATTGGGGTTAAGTAACTTGCTCAAGGTTACACGGCTAGTCATTATTTATGCGTGGGTGCTCATTTTCTGAGGCCGGATCTGATCTCGGGTCATCCAAACTCCGAGGCCGGCGCTCTTACTCACTGCGGCACCTAGCCGCCCCTTTAGGGCAATTGGGGTTAAGTAACTTGCCCAAGGTTACACGGCTAGGTTTTTGTTTGTGTGGATTAAGTGTCAGAGGCCGGCTCTGAACTCAGGTCCTTCTGACTCCAGGGCCGGCGCTCTATTCACTGCGCCACCTAGCCGCCCCTAAAATCTTAGTTTTAAATGAAATACATACTTGGAACCTTGAATCTGGAATTTCATGATGGTTTTACATTGATACTGAAATTGTCAGCTTTTACTTGCTTCCTTTACAGATAGCAGGTAAGAAGAGATGATCTCTCTCAGTTCTTCTGGGCTGTTGTGATTGTTCAAAAAAACCCCTCATTGTTATTTTGATCCTATCTCATCTTGTAACAGGCGTCATGGACTTTAAACATCTCCTTCCCTCTTTCCATCCCCCCATTCTCTTTCCAGTTCCGTTTTCTGGAAATTTATATGCCACTGGCCCATATAGTTGGACATTCACCAGCCAGTTTCCAGTTCGTTTCCTTGCCTAGGACATCAGAGATGGGAAACCAATCAGATAATACTGAGTTAAGAACCTCTCCCTTCCTAAAGAATCAAGGTCCATTTTCATATTATTAGATTTAATGGTTATATCCCTTCTCTGGCCCTGAGGAGGAGGTTTTTATGCAAGCCCTGGTTTAGAGGTGACCATATCTTTCCCTTTCCCTTTCCTCTCCCCATATTCCCAACCCTTAAACCTTTTCTCATGTGAGTTAAAATGCATTGTTAAAAAATAGCATTGTTTTAGGCATTTAGTGGTTTATCTGATTCTTTTATGAAACTTCATTTAAGTCCTCAAATGACTGAAATGGCTTTATAAGAGGGTACCTCCTCCAAACTAAATTAACCTAGTACACTAAGACACACATTACACTTGTCTGTATACACTCTCAAGAATTTTTTTAAAATGCAAATCACAGATTTTCTTGTGAGATAGTGTGTCCTTTAGACACAGTATGAACCAAGGTGACGTTAAGCTCATTCTCTGACTTTTCATTGAGGCCTAGCTTTGACCCCTGCTACTGCTATCACTCCTCAGAATTACTCTTGTCGGGTATCTGCTCACCGTTTCTTTTCACTGCCTTGTTCCATTCCCCTCCTCTATGTGTGAAAAGCTCTGTCTCAATCAAAGTTGAGTCATAGAAATACAGAATTTCAGAGTTAGAAGGGCTCTCAGTGCCATTTAGTTCCAGTCCATGCTCCCAAAAGAGCCCACATTACACGGATGTACCACCCAATTTGTGGTTATCCTACCTTGGCTTGAAGATCCCCAGTGAGTGAGAGTTCAGAGGCCTTATTACCACCTCCTTACCAAGCCTGAGTTTGCCTCTGCTGCTTTCACTTGTTGCTGCTAGTTCTACCTTCTGGGCCCAAAAAGATTTAAGTCCAATGCCAAAGAATAAAACCTTACAAATACCTGAAAACAGCTCTAAATGTCCTCCCTGAGCCTTCTCTTCTCCACATGAAACATCACCAATACCTTTAACCAGTACTCATCTGAGATGGACTTGAGGCAATTCACCATTCTTGTTCCTCTCTTCTGGATGTCCCCCCAGTTTATCAATATCCTTCTTATAATGTGGCACCCAGAAATGAACAATGCTCCCCATGTGGTTTTTTCAGAGGAGAGTTCAGTATAGAACTATCACCACCTTGTGCTTTGAAGTTCTACTGGATTAACTTTTGTTTTGGTCACCATATCACATTATTAGGACAGCCAGGTGGTGCAGTGGATAGAGTACTGTACTGAGAGTCAGGAAGACTTGAATTCAAAATCAGACGATAGTTGTGTGAACCTGAGCAAATCACTTAGCCCTGTTTGCCTCAGTTTTCTCATCTATAAAATGATCAGAAGAAGCAAATGGCAAACCAACCACTCTAGTATCTTTGCTAGTAAAATACCAAATGGAGTCACAAAAAATAGGAAATCACTGAAATGACTAAACAAGAACAATCACATTATTGGGGTTGAAGTCCATGAAAACCCCCAATTTTTTCAGATAAATTGATGACTATGTCTTCCTATCTTGTATGCATAAAGATTTCTTGAACCAAGGACTTTTACATGTATTCGTATTAAAATTTCATCCTAATAGACTCAGCCTATTTTAAAGCCAATTTTCTAGGAATCTATACTAAGCTCACAAGTTGGCATTTTCTATTCTCTTTTCTTTTTTTGAAAATTGGGTCAATATTTATTCTTCTTTATTCCTGCAGTGCTCTTTTGTTCTCCACAATCTTTTAAATGTCATTCACAATGGTTTAGCATTTAATCAACAAGCATTTATTAAGCATATACTATTGTGACAATCCTGGAGAAACAGCAGAGGAAACAAAGGCTGGGAGGTTATGTAGATTGCCCAAAGTCACCCACAGAGCCAAGACTGGAGCCCAGGTCTCCTGACTCCTGATCCAGTGCTTCATCCACTGAACAAGGGCACCAATGAATAGGTGAAGGTTTGAAGTGGATGAAAGCCTTCTCACCCTGGAAGACCACTCCACATCTATAGCCCCTTTATGGCTTCCATTTTAGCTTTCCTTTTTCTTTCTCCATTTAAATGTAAATTCCTGAGGGTAGAAACTGTGTTTTGACCTTTCTTTGCATCCTCCTTAGCACTTAGCACATAATGCTTAATAAAATGCTTGTTGACTTCATAAAAAGTTCACTTTATACAACTCTAAGGTTTACAAAACATGTGTAGGACACAGACAAAAAAGTGAAATAGCCTTAAACCTCAAGGAGCTTGTATTCCTTCTTGGGGAGGCAATAAGTACATATATAAATAAATACAAAACATATACAAGGTAAATACAAAATAATTTGGGGAGGGGGGAGACTAGTAGCTGAGAGAGTTAAGGAGGGCCTCATTTTAGGAGATAGTACTTGAGATGAATTTTGGCGGTAAAGAGAGGTTCTATGAAGTTGAGGGGAGGTGAGGAGGAAGAACATGGTGGGTATGGGTACCAGTCAGTGGAAAGGCTTAGAAATGGAAGATGGAATGTTTTAAGTCCAGAATGGCAAATAGTCCAGTTTGGCTGAACTGCATGCATGAGAAGTAATATTCAACAAGTCTGGAAAGATAGACTGGAGTCAGTTTGAGAAGGTCTTTGAATGCCACACAAGAATCATATTTTATCATAGTGGCATTAGGCAGCCACTGGAACTTTTTGAGCCACCATATGCTTTAGGCCTGTCACTGATAGCTATGTGGAAGAAGAATTGAAATGGGAAAGAACTGGTGGCACAGAGAATAACTAGGAAGCTATAGTAATAGACCCAGCAACAGGTGATGAGGATTTTCAAACTTATTTAGCCTACTCAGTGTCCCCCTGGAAAACTACTTTCTTTAACCATTTAATGGTTTGGTTTTTTTTTTAGTTTTCCTCATTTCCTGGATCTGGATCAGTCCAGCACCCCCCAGGGAGTGGTATTGCCTACTTTGAGAACCGATGGATAGGAATAAAAAGAGGAAGTTAGATGGAAGAGATATTACAAGAGTAGAAGCAATAAGACTTGGAAAACGATTAGATACGTGGGGTAAGGGAGAAGAGCTGAGGAGTACTCTGAAGCTGCAAACCTTGGAGACTGGCATAGTTGTACATATGGATTTCTCATTATAGCTATTTATATTCTTTCTTTCTCCCTCCTAGGGAGGAAGCCTATTCTGACCAGATTTGACTCAACAGTGCTTACATATTAGGCTACAAAATAGGATAAAATGTCAAATTTGGAGGTTTTTTCATATCACAAGCAGTTTCACATATTCACATACTCAAGTAATTGGAAGGTCTCTAACAAACACCTTTAAACTAGGTTAACAAGTCTGTAAGAAGTGATGACTTAACCTGATTCACTTAATGAGGTTTGTTTTCATTTGAAGGCTGAAGGCAGTATTAATGAGAACTGTTGTTCCATTTCCCTCTTTGAACTTCTTGCAGCTTTATCCTAACTCATTATAATTTCAAGGGATGTTGGTGTTGGCTACTCCTCCATTTTGTACTCAAGGTTTGGGGTACCCAGAGGGTGGCTGACTATGAACACTCTCAGGGTTCTAGAGATAACCACAAGGGTTTTTATTTCTAGTGAGGCTGCTGACAAGCCCTAGTAAGTGTGCTTCTCACAAGCAATGAACCAAGACATATTTTTGTTGTTGCTACTGTTGTATATTTTTTTTAGCAAAGGTATTTATTAAAATAGTGTAGTAAGGAAATATGGCATCAAAAAGAGTCTGAGGCACACTTTCCCACAAATACATTTGGTTTCATAGGAAGAGTGGGCTTAAACTAAGAATACAATGATAGTGAAGAACATATGTAGGATACACATGTGTCAAAGGAATAACTCATAACTCCTGATGCCTTCTGGTATAAAGTCCTTTTCCTGAATCTATGACTGCCATTTCTTCTTCCCTGGTGCCATGTTCTTAGAATTGGCCAATTTCCTCAGATGACTGTCTTTCTGAATCCATCTGTCCTCAATATGTCATTCTGTTTCCACAAGGATCCATTATCCCAGAAGAATAGGAGGCAGTTAGATGGCAGAGTGGATAGAGAGGCCTAGGCCTGGAGTCAGGAAGACCCGTGTTCAAATATGACCTTACACAGGTACTAACTAGACAAATAAATTTACCTCTATCCACTTCAGTTTCTCACCTATAAAATGGGGATAACATTAGTACCTACCTCACAGAGTTGTTGTGAGGATAAAATTAGATAACATTTGTTAAATGCTTCACAAACTTAAAAATGCTATATAAATATTATTATTGTTTATAATGATTATCATCTCCTAATGATCCAGACTCTGATCCCAGCTGTCTGTCACCAATTCATTTTCTTTGATAGTAAAGTGGATGGGGAGGGAAAATGATTACTTCTTTCTCAGGTACCCTACACCAATTCTAAATCCTGGGCATTTCACAAATGTATTACTTTCTGCTTGACTGCCTGCTATTCTTATACACAGGCCCAGAGGTCTGTCTGATTCTCACCATTTACAATATGTTTCTTGTCTCTCATCACTAGCCTTAATCCAACGGCCCAAATCCTACAACTCTTTCAAATTGATAAATGACTTACTCACACATTTTGGGGGGGATAGTAGGAAAACGCTTCAGCACCTAGTTCATACTACTGATTGAGTGATTCAGTTGAGGTATCTGGACCTTTTGTGATTACATTAACTGAGGTCAAAGCAGAACCTTCCCTTTTACATTTTTTTGTTGTTGGAAAGGGAGAAATCTGTGGAGGCTTTTTGGAAACTTAAAAGCTTTTCTGTTGATGAACATGATACTTGCATGATAGTGGGAAGTATGCAGAACTTGGAGTCCAAGGCCCGGAGTTCTATTCTAGACTCTACCACTTACTATCTGTACGACTTTGGGCAAAAGTCAATTAAGCCCTGGAAGCCTTGGTTTCTTCATCTGTAAAATAAACAGGTTGGACTTAAAAAGCCTCTAAGATCCCTTTTAGCTCTAAATCTGTGATTCTTTGATCTTCCACTAGAAGCCCTTCAGCTATAGAGTCCTGTTTGGCTTGTAGGAACAAGAAGAGAGAGAGAGGATGAAGAAAGGGGAATTAACCTCCTGAAAATTATATTGACCAACTTTCTAGAGTTCATGTGCTCCTCTAGTGCTCATGTGGTTAGGCAGCTGGGTGAGATCTGTGGTCTTCTTCCTGAGATGAATCTCCACAATGTGGTCACTCTTTGTGGGTGTTTTCTTCCTGGCCTGCTGGGTTTGAAGGATCTCATTGGTCTATACCTTTGGGGGCCAGAGGAAGGGAGTGGGAGAAAAGGGAAGAGAAAGAGTTCACAGACCTCTGGGCCCAGAGCAGGGAAGAGGCCAAAGACTTTCAGACTTGAAAATGCTGATGTGATTGTAACACTCTCAGCAGGAAGGGTTTGAATCTTGTGACTACCCTATTTGCATGCTCACAGAGATGACTGGTTTGTCGAAAGGAATGGAAATGTTGGTTAGGGAAGTGACTCTACTCACTGTCCTTGAATCATTTTCCCACCTGCTAAGGATTGGGTGTGAGGGGTTAGAGTTGGGGAAGAGAGCGTGATTTGTGGCTCAAAGTCAGGAAAGAACCATGAATTATTTCAGTTGCCAAGTGGTATTCCCCTGTGGTGAACTTCTTGTAAAAACTAAGCACCAAAACCTTATGTGTCCTGTCAAGCAGGGTCTCACATTTCCTCCTTTCTTGTGACCAGTCATCTGTTAAACTGAGAAGATTTGTGGGGAGGGGGGAGAGAAGTATTTCTTCCACTTGGCTGCTCTGATTTTGAGAGGCTTATGGAAACCCTTGGCTCTGATTTATAAAGCCATTGTGGTTTTTCACCTGAAGCATTAAGCTATTTGACGAAAACTTTTTCTCAGGTAAGTTTGACTCATTGAAGCAAAACAGCCTGAAGTGAAGAGAGGCCTATGATGTGGGAAATGAAGCCTGGAAAACACCAACCTGCACCTGTCGTGGGCAGCCGACACCAGGAGGCATCTGAATGGGTGAATTGTGCCAGCTACAGCCTCGTGCAGGATTTGTGGCATATTTGCCATGAATCTCTTCCAGAAATGTTCTCGGGAAAGAAGGGGCCCTGCTTATCAGGAGGTTGATGGAGTGGAATCTACTCTATCTGACAGACAGATGTTCTCTGTGATGTTTTCCATGTGCACAGATTAGAGATATGCTAAAATGACAGGGCAGCAGTTTCCATTGTGCAACTAGAGAGAATTATGATGAGGAACAAGTCACTGCACTCCCAGGGCTCTGGTGACATGTCTATTCCAAGCAATAAAAAGGTCATTTGGTATCATTGTCAGGGCTATTATCACTATGGTCTAAGTAAAGCTAATGATGTCACTTAGGCCTGAAAACCCCTCCTCTGATGAAGTATACTTAACACTTTACATTTTGAATGCAAATAGGTTTGGGGAATGGGTGTAGGGGCTTGTTGGGGTTTTTTGGGAAAAAACAAGCATTCTGCTGAATGAACGCCAAAGTGACCATAACCACATTTGTGTATTGCTGCAGAGTTCTTATTAAACTGTGGCTCTCTGGCAATAGACAGCCTTGAAGGAATTCAAATAACTGGTCCTTGTCAGGGGGAGGAAGAAAGGGGGCAAACTTTATGAGTGCCCAGTATGCACACACAAAAGCTGCAAATGATGCATTGGACTTGGCAGTGAAGCCAAGTACAGGGAATAAACATGGACAGCAAACATCTGGGACTTCTGGGCAAGTGATTATTTGGCAGACAGGAGAAATAGGATTTTGCTTCTGACAGTTTTCTGTGAAACATTCTCTAAGTTACTTGATTCAGAATTTAGAAACACATCAAAGACACCAGAGTCTCCAAGACTGGGATTGTAGTCATTAGCTGTGGAAAGGAGCCAGCTCCAGTGGGCTACTTATGCATCTTGATGCCTTCTATAATGGTAAGCACCTGGAGGGCAGGGATTGGGTATTTCCCATTTGGCTTTATCTAGTACAGGTAAAGTACCTAGGAAATTGGGGTGGAGAAGCATTGGGAAATGTTTTTTAAAGTTTAAACCAGAGACTTCATACTACGGCATGTGGCACCACCAGAGGTTAAATGACTTGTCCAAGGTCACACAGCCAGTAAGTGTCTTTTTGACTCCCGGTCCTGAGTGTTTTTTCCATATGTGTCTCTCTGTCTTTCTCTATCTCTAATATTATATATTTATTGCTACATGTGATGTTATATTTGTACATATATGTTTTGTTTTGTTGTTCAGTCATATCTGACTCTCTGTGACCCTTTTTGGGGTTTTCTTGGCAGAGATACTGGAGTGGTTTGCCATTTCCTTCTCCAATTCATTTTACAGATGAGGAAACTGAGGCAGATAGTGGTTAAATGACCTGCCTAGGGTCACATAGCCAGTAACTATCTGAGGCCAGATTTGAACGAGGTCTTTCTGACTCCAGACCTAGCACTCAATCTGTAGCACAGCCTGGCTGCCTCTGTCAAGACAGCAGGACTTTCCCCAATATACTTACATCATCCTGCACAGAGGGAATGGTGAGAGTACAAGATACAGCCTTCATAAGAAGGATCCTGTCTTACAAATGGCACAAACTATGTCATCCTCTCTGCCTTCTCCCTTATATTTCTCTGCATTTGCCTTGTCAGTTATTTCAGTTGTTTCTGACTCTGTGATATCATTTGGGGCTTTCTTGGCAGAGATACTGGAGTAGTTTACCATTTCTTTCTACAGCTTATTTTATAGCTGAGAAAAAGGAGGCATACAGGGTTAAATGACTTGCCTAGGATCATACAGCTAGTAAGTGTCTGAGGCTAGATTTGAACTCAGATCTTAATTCCAGGCCAAGTTCTCTATCTACTAGCTGCATTTACCTGGTGTAGTTTAAAAAAAACCCTCAATGAACTGTTAATTTCTTTCTCACAGGAATTCCAGAAACCAGCAGATGTCTTTTAAAAGCAGGGCCTTGGATTAACAAAATGAAATATCTCTTCCATGTTCTAGAGAACAGAGCACGAGGTTACTTTCTGGTAAATGGGAAGGTAACATCCATGACCTTAATTATGACATACCAGGGGTTTTCAGAGAGAAAGCCTGAGGCAATCTTCTCATTAGCCTAGCTCAAGTGTAGCTTACTCTGTGAGGAGTTCTCAAGGCTATTTCAGCACAAACTGATGTGGTAAAAAGGGCATTGGATTGGAATCAGAAAATCTGAGTTTGAAGCATGGCTCCAGCTGCATTATGTCCTAATGTGTGACCTTGGGCAAATCACCACGTGGGCTTCGGTTTCTTTATATGCAAGATGGTTGGATCTTATAACCTCCGCAACCCCTTTTAGCTCAAAAGCAACGCCCCCATAGTCTCTCTTCTCTGAACTGTTCTAGCACTTACAATATGAACAACATCATTTAGCACTTAGCACTGGCCAGTCAGGGAAAACTGGAGTTCAAATTCTGACTCAGACACTTATTAACTACAACCTCTCTCAGTCTCAATTTCCTTATTTGTAAAATGGGAATAATCATAGTACCTACCTCAGAAAGTTAATGTGAGGACAAGATGAGATAATGTTTATAAAAAGACTCATAAATTTAAAAGCAATGTGCAATATTAGTGGTCTCAAGGCAGGTAGGTGGTGCAGTGGACAGAGTGCCGATCCTTGAATAAGGAAGATACGAGTTAAATGTGACCCCCCGGCACTTACTAGCTGTGTGACCCTGGGCAAGTCACTGAACTTCTGTTTACCTCAGTTTCCTTATCTATAAAATGGGGGTAATGGCACCTAAAGCAGAGGGTTGTTGAAAGAATCAAGTGAGATAATATCTGCAAAGGCTTAGCATAGTGCCTGGCACTTAATAAATGTTTTTTTTCTTCCTTCCCAAAAGAATGTTTCTTCTTTATATCGTCTACAGAGATTGATGCGGTGCTGGGCATATCTGGTACTCAATGAATACTTGTTGATTGACTATTACCCTATTATGAAACTAAGATAAAAGACAGTGTAGGGAATAACAACTGTATCGTTTCAAAATGCCTTACATACCTTGTCTTATTTGCTCCTCGTTAACCCCTCTCCCCCAAAATTAGTAGCATAAGTGTGATTCCTGTTTTACAGATGAAGAAACTAAGGCTCAGAAAAATTAAATAAATGACTTACCTGACATCACAGAGCCAGCAAGGTGGATAGTAGCAGGGAGCCAGAATTCAAACCCAGGCCTTGGGACTCTCCATCTTGTGTTCTTTTGAACTATAAACAAGGAAGACTCAAGTTAGAATGAACAGGATGATCAAGTCTGGAGGGATCTGAATAAGACCAATCGAGAGCATCCAATTTAGCATAGAGAAAATTGTTTGTATTGTCCTTTCTCTGAAATGAAATTATAAGCTTAATGACACCTACATTTAAATCTTCCCCCAAATATGGACATTTTAATAATATGTGCACTGAGTTCATTAGAATCCTTTTAGAAAAGGCAACATGATACAGTAGGATGGGAATTGTATTCAGAGTTTGAAGACCAGGCTGTAGTCTTTCAACTGAGTAATAATAACAATAATAATAGTTAATATTTAAATGGAACTTTATGGTTTTCAGAGCAACTTACAATATTATCTAATTTTATTCTAACAACTGTAGGAGGTAGATAGCACTATTATCTCCATTTTATAGATGAGGAAGACAGAGTTTAAGTGACATATGAATTTGAGCTCATTTCTGACTTCTCATCTAGAAGTATATATTATAGATGCTCGAGTTAACTTTGGTTGAGTAATTATCTTTTTTTAGGTCATGGGTTGCTTGTCTATAAAATGAGAAGGTTGAATTGGAGGATTCCAAAAGTTCTTTTGAGTTTTGACACTCTACAATGAATCCATCACATAATTTTAGAAACTAAGATTGTTGTTAAGTCATTTTTCAGTTGTATCTGTTTGCCATTTCCTTCTTCAGCTCGTTTTACAAATGAGGAACAGGGTTAAGTAACTTTCCCAGGGTCATACAGTTAGTTAATTGTGTGAGGCCAGATTTGAACTCACAAAGATGTCTTCCTGACTTTAGGCCCAGCATTCTATCCACTCCACCATCTAGTTGCCCTAGGAACTGAAATAGGGTTATTTTAATTCTGAGTAACACTGATGATTCATTTGCTCATTGAATCATCTCATAAAGCTGCTTTCTAGTTAAATTTTTGAGAGAGGCAATGGAGTGCATTGGACACAAAATCAGAAGACCTAGGCTTGAGTCCTAGTTCCATCACTAATTTTCCTCACTTATCATCTACAAAAATGGAAATACTAATATTTGCACTATCTACAATATAGTATTATTACAAATAGCAAATGAGTTCATGAGATTCAGAAAGGAACCTGAGAAATTATGTAATATAACATCTCCCTTTTATAGATAAGGTAACTGATAATGTGTGTAAAACAACTGGAAAGTCTAAAACTCATAAAAATAAGCTGTCATTATCTATTTATCTAGGCCGAATAAAATCAGGTAAGCGCTTTTATTTATTTTTGTTTTTTCTGGTTTTTTGGAGGGCAGTTGGGGTTAAGTAACTTGCCCATGGTCACACAGCTAGGTTTTTGTTTGTGTGTGTGTTAAGTGTCTGAGGCTGGATCCGAACTCAGATCCTTCTGATTCCAGGGCCAACACTCTACTCACTGCGCCACCTAGCCGCCCCACTTTTATTTATAATCCAGATAAGAAATTTCAGTGGGTTTATGTCTTCAAAATATAAAACAAACCAGCATCATAACATAAAAATGCAGACCAAACAGTACTCAGAGGGACCTGGTCGGAAAATGTTGCCGAGGTCAGAGTGAGATAGCTTATTTGGAGTTTTCAGCCAAGGTTTTGAAAGTGTTCATATATATACATACATGTATCATATGTTTATATATACATATATAAAATATTTGTAATATATTATAATACATATGATAAAATCAATACCCTTCTCCTTAATTATATATCATCAAAGAGTCTGCTTAGATAGCAAAGGAAAATAATATTTATTTGAAATATTATTAGGTACTAGGGAACATGTAGCTATCACAATTTTACTTTTGAGCATTCAGTTTTAATCAGCATTCTATAGGCATATTATCTCACCAATAGTGCCTGGCATATAAGTGGTTAATAAATGCTTGATTCATTATACCTTATTTTCTATTGACAAACACTGTTACCCTCTGCTTCCCACCTGTCATATACAATTACTTCTGCAAGAGATCATTTAAAGGGGTACTTTTGCTAACATTCACCAGTCTATTTTAAAATGGTCATCACCAAGGTTTTTTCTTTCTTATCATTTGTCTTTCATTATCCTCCCTGCCAAGTTTCCAACTCTCCTGGACTTTGCCACCATAACTTACCTGACTTCACACCCTGGATTTTCTTTCAGTGCTTAGAGTCTTCTTACTCTGGAACGTCCATCTCTCATGGGCCCATGTTGACCTTTTTCTCCCATTGGTGAGCTCCTCCAGGGGCCTTCCAATTTTTGGACAGCCCAGGTGAAACCAGACTTCATTCCCCTCCCAGATGTGTTTCTGACTCTTGAGAACACATCCTCATTGCCCTTAGTGGATATCTATTCTTCCCCCACCCTACACAGTTCTGCCCCTTTTTATGCATATAGTTTTTCTCCCTTAAAATGTAAGTTCCCTGAGGTCAGGAACTGTCTTTGTATATTTGTATTACCATGGGTTAGCAAGGTGCTAGGCACATAGTAATTGCTTAATAAATAAAGCAAATTGCTTTTTTTCTTGTTGTCTGCCTGATAAGTACTGTTTTTTTTCCTAATGGTTTGGTACCAACTGATTGCTTTCACTGATAGACTCCATTTGAAAGTAAAGAAGCCAAACTATGGGCTCTTGAAATATACCTTAATTGGTAAAATTGGACCAAGTAGATCACATCAGTTTCCTCCTGTTTCTTCAAGGGAACATAGATTTAGAGGTGGAAGGGACCTCATTTCTTCCAAACACTGTCCACCCTGCAACCCCATTTTTTTGTTTTTTGCTTTTTGTAGGGGAAAGGCAGGGCGATTGGGGTTAAGTAACTTGCCCAGGGTCACACGGCTAGTTTTTTGTGTTAAGTGTCTGAGGCCACATTTGAACTCAGGTCCTTCTGACTCCAGGGTTGGTGCTCCATTCACTGTACCACCTAGCCATCAACCCTCCCCCCCATTTTTTTTTACAGATGAGGAAATTAAAGGCTGGAGGCCAAATGACTTGTCCACGATCATCCAGATATCAAGCAGCAGAGCCAGTATATGAATTCAGATACTTTGAATCCTGAGATAGCACTCTTTCCATTTGATCACATTGCTTCCAAGTAGATCTCAGGAAAACCCAGAGGCCAGACTCCAGGGTTCCCTAACAGCCCCTAGTAATCTCTGCTTGTGTTGTGCAGTCTAAATGGCAAGCGAGTGTTTGTCATTGGGGTTCAGAACATTTAGGTCTCTTCTTGGCTGTCTCTCTTAAGCAGCTTGGGTTGGAGATTTGTCTTACAGCCATCACTGCATTATAGTGTAGCTTGTCATATACTGTTTCCAGTTCCAGAACTTGAGGTCAGTTACACACACACACACACACACACACACACACACACACACACACACACACACACGGTAATATATATACACACACACATACATAATTGTACATATATATTGTTTGTATGGTGCCATGAGGCCTGTAGCCATACAATATCTATACAGGAATTGAACTTTAATTAGAGACCAAACGGGACTCTACACAGCTCTTACAGTTTTATATTATAGTTACATACTGTATTCATGAATAATTTCCTCCTATTAGATTGTAAACAGTATGAGGACAGTCATATAAACTTTGTTTCTTCTCTAGCACTTGGTGCAGTGGGACAGTAGGCATATAATATTTATTGAATCTTACTTTTCTGTGGTTCATCTCAACAACTGTCTGCACAATCAATACCTTTTAATTATATAGCATTATGGTATAGTGGTTTTAGTATAAGCTCTGTTACTAACTTGCTGTGTGATCTTGGCCAAGAGCCTAAACATCATAGGATCATAATTTAAATCTGGACAGGATATCAGCCTCCTGACTATTCCACAAATAAGACACTTTATGTCTCAACTCTGAGTAATCTCTCTGATTGCCCCCTATATGCATAGGATACTCTCCCTCTGCAGCTCCCTGGGTTCCTTTAAGTCTCAACTAAATTTTCACCTTCTACAACAAGCCTTCCTCAACTCTTCATAATTCTAGTGTTTTCCCCATTAATTATTTATTTAATTTTTACATAGATTGCTTTGTATGTTGTTTGTATGCAGTTGTCTTTCCCATTAGATTATAAGCTCTTTGGGGTTAGGGAATGTCCTTTGTCTCTTTTTGTATCCCCACAGTTTAGCACAGTGCCTGGTACATAGTAGGAGCTTGATAAATGTTTACTGATTTAGTTCAACTCTTTCATTTGACAGATGGGAAACTGAGGCCCAGAGCAGTTAAAAGAAATACCCAAGAAATACCCAGGTAGTAGAGTCAAGATTGGACCAATCCAGGACAAGGACTGAATCCAAAACCAGGATCTTCTCTACTGCAACATGCTAATTCATTCAACAAATAAGTTTTCATTAAGTGCCTGCTTTGCAGCAGGAATTGTGCTAAGTGCTGGGTATATAAAGGCAGAAGGAAATAGTCCCTGTCCACAAAGAGCTTAATTTTTCTGAGGATGGCTCTGGAGGAGAAAGTGAGGCTGGTGACCTTGCATAGTCCTCCCTCACTCAAATCAAAGTCAACTGCAAGTCATGTCATCACTCCCGGATGTCATGGTCCTCTTCGAAAACGAAGGACAAACACAACAATTCTGCTGAAGGAAAAACGATTGATCAATAGAGATAAATGGATAGATGGATAGATAGACAGACAGACAGATAGACAGACAGACAGACAGACAGACAGATAGATAGATAGATAGATAGATAGATAGATAGATAGACAGAAGACAGATAAAACAAAAACAAAATACAAAGAGTACAAAGAAATCTTGGGAGGCAGGAATCCAAGGAGTAGAAGGGAAAGGAAGGGCCTGAAAGTGAAGGGCCTCAATAATGTCTGAGCTGAGCCTTGAACGAAGGGAAGGATTTTAAGAGAGGACAGGTACAAAAATGGAAACTGTTTTAGAAAAGGCAGCATGATATATTAGGATGGGAATTATATTAGTAGCTGTGTCAGGAACAGCAAGCAGGTCGGTTTGGCTAGAAAACATTGTGTAAAGAGGAGTAATGTACAATAATACGTAGGCCAGAGTTAGCTTGTCAAGGGCTTTAAATGCCAAGCAAAGCTGTGTGTCATTTATATTGGAGGTTAATAGTGAGCCCCTGGAATGTCTTGAGCAGGGGAGATACATGGTTATATTTCCTCAGTTTCCTTAACTATAAAATGAGGGTAATTCTATATGTAGTATTATCTACATCAAAGACTTAATACAAAATTCCAAATGAGATCAGAAATGAAGGTGATTTGAAGAGTTAAAAGCATTGAAAAAATGTAAGATATTATTGCAAGTGATCAGATTAAGCTAAAAATATCAGTTTAGCTTTTCTTTTAATGAGTTAGTGAGTTTGACCATATGCACAAAGCCTCTTGTGTGGATCCTTCCCCAAAGTCCACCTCAACCACTCTGGAGGGCAAAATTCAGAATACTGATTTTTGTTATTTTTGTGTGGGTCCAATTCACATTTGGTTCTACTATTTACAGCCTCTGGAGAAGTTGAGTGATTCTCACTCTGCTACTTTCTGTGGTTTCCTGGGACATGCTGCCATTCTGTAAATGATGTTTTAGTTATTTTTTTGTTATTGTGCCATGAAGCCTGCAGGCACTGGGCACCAGGTGCTGAAAAATTAAAAATTATCATCCATCACCATCATCAAAGAAAGGTGGTGTAAGATGGTTGCAACAGGTCCCAAATTTCCTTAAGGAATTTGGACTCCTGTCAATTTAGCTCTTACCATGATTGAAGCTAAGAGCTTAAGTTTTTCCTTTCTTGATACCACATGGTTTTTCCACCCCCATATTACCATCATAATCACAAAATTTTTTGGTGCAAAAATTGAATAATTCTGCATGCTATTCTCAACATTGAGCACATAGTAGGTGCTTAGAAAAGCTGTCTGTCAACTGCGACTGTTGGTTATTCTTTATGCTTGGAGTATGGTTCCTAAGAATAGCACATTGTTTGGAAGCTGAGTTTTATCAACCTAGAGACCTTAATTAAGACTTCCTGTTGCATATTTTTAATTGAGTTAGTAGCAGAAGAATATTTTTAGCATTGAAGTGATTATTCTGTGTAGCAGATACATGTGTCTAAATATACTTGGTTTTCTATATAGGGCAAAATATAACTTCAGAGTCGAATTCACAAGCATTAAAGTATCAGGTAAGAACAAATAGGGGGAAAGATTTAATAGAGACTTTTCATCTCTAATGGGTATTTAATTTTCCACTTCAATATAATTTTTCCCTTCCATATCAGTTTGTTTTACCCTTTTGAGGGGTGAGTAGGCAAACTTTTTAGATTTTTTTATTTGTGTGTTTGTGGTTTCTTATTACAGTTGAATGAAGTTACCTAAACTGAAGTTCTTGGACAAGTCACTTAACTTCTTTGGGTCTCAGTTTCTTCATCTGTAAAATGAGAGTTGGTTAGATAATCTTTAAAAATCTCTTCCAGTTCTAATATTCTATCATCTACAATCTTTCACCTACACTATCATAAAAAGAGACAAGCTCAAAATGAAAATGGTGGCTTTAGCATAGGCATTAGAGTATTATAGAAATTTATGATAAACACCGCGATGTATCAAAGAGCACAGTTTCAGATTAGAACTCCTGCTAGATTATAAGAAATCTGGGAAACATTTGAAAGTGTCCAAATAAAATTCTAGTGTTTTTGAGGAAAGAGTGCATAGCAAAATCTTTCTGTTAACATGTAGTAAGAATTACTTAGGTGGTGCAGTGAATAGAGCACTGGCCCTGGAGTCAGGAGGAGCTGAGTTCAAATCGGAGCTCAGACACTTGACACACTAGCCATGTGACTTTAAGCAAGTCACTTAACCCCAATTGCCCTCCAAAAAAAAAAAAAGCAAAAACAAAAAGAATTACATTAAGTAAAGAGTAGACTTTGTCTAATGTGATATATAAAAGATATAGGTTATAGGCTGACTATTTATTGCCAACCTAGTTTAAGATGTCACTTATAAAATATATATGATTCATGGTAATTTCTAGCCAGGTCATTTACCTTAGAAAGAATTTAAAGCAGGCATCTGAATATGACTTATAATCCAGATTTAGTCTAAAGGACCACCAAATTCCTATAAAATATCAATAAACTTGAGCTACTCTTAAAAGATTTTCCACACCCTCCAAATAGACAGATAGATAATGGTTCTCTTAACCTTGAAATACTCATTCTTGTTTTTATGGAACTAGGCATCTCAACATTAAAACAGGTACTGTAAAACCAAACTCAGTAATATGATACAAATAAAAGATCTGGAAAAAGGTAGAAATGTTTTAAAGTAATTTGTTCAAACATCTTGCCAGACATAGACACATCAACCAAGGGAGAGAAACAACTCTGATTACTCTTTTGCTACTTACACTATCAAATTCTGTTTCTAGCTTTGTATATTTACCTTTAATGTGACTTCACTATTTTTTCAATGTTTTTCTACTAAAAACTTCAAATACAGATACTACTTGTAAAAAGTCATATAGCATTTCTACAGAAACTGCATATTATCTCATTCAATTAAGGCTTGCTTAATGATCCTCAATGCCCTAAGGGTTCTCTTAACCTTGAAATACTCATTTAGCATGCTACAGTGTAAACAGAGATTGGTTTCCTTTCTCTATAGGTTTTCTAAGTACTGAATCAATAATCATCATTTCCTCAGCAGAATCACCACCACCATTATCAATCAAGATATACTGCATGCCACCCATTCTCTCTGCCTATGGAAACAAAATTCTTCTACCAGTTGTGCTGTACTGGCATCAGCAAAGTCAAATGAAGGTTTGTGGCTTCCAATTTTAAGTTACAGCAAGAATATAGCTTTGCATAGATACAGAGAGAACTTGGAGATGTGAACTTTAACCCAAACAGATCAATTTGTAATGTTTCTTTTTTACACATGATTGTCAAATATTAATTATATACTGTTAAAGAGGAAATGGAAAGCAAAATAGTACACAAGATTAAAAAGTAGGTGTAGTAAATGTGATCTCTACTTGAGGTTTATATATCAACTTCCCTCTAAATGAATTCTAAGTGTTTTTTGTTTTGTTTGAAACATTTATTTCCTCTTTTTTACTCCCTTTACTTTTCACATAAAGAAAATTTCTTAGCCATTTGGAAATGAGCCAGAGAACTCCCCAATGGGTAGAATTTTCTCACTGGCATTTACAATCTTTTGTTTACTGCTAATCTTAGTCTGTGGTAATAATTCCTTGTCAGGTAGAGTAGAACCTCAGATTGTTCCATAAATTGTTTTACCTCTAACTGAAAGAGATTCTGTTTCTTAATTTTGCAGTGATCTCTGGAAAACATCTCTGCTACTAATTTTCTGGCTATGGCCCATGTTATGAATTTACTGAAGTTAAACAAAAACTAGCTCATTTATCCAAAGTACAACTCATTTTTTTTTGGCTTACTGTCTTAATAAGATGCAAGTTTGCAGGAATTTACTACATTCATTGAAGACTAGATCGATTCCAGTACTTTATATGTTATAATGTCTTGGTCAATATGCAAATATACATTTTGGTCAATACACAAATATAAATTTTCAATCTAATTATAGCACAGTGCTTCTTTCATAATGAAACTGACACCAAACAATAGCATCAAGTTGTTTAAGATTGTTCTAGTTGAAAAAAGGCAAATTGGTAATTTGCATTTCTAATAGTAGTAGTGATTTAATTGCTGGGAAAGAATTATTCTCCCATCTGCCTTCCCCAGATAAGTTGGCAACAGGAGAAAAGGAAATCCTTAGGATTTCCTATGAAATAAATCAATCTTTTGGAAGTGATATGAGCAAAAAACATGAAATCAAAATTCAGAAAAATATTTTAAAATTATTTTCTAAAAATCCAGAGATGGAATATTTTTACTTTTAGTAGCATCAACAAATTCTTTTTCAAATTATTTACTATACTCTCAATACATGGAGTACCATGTTGTTAATATGTGTGACCTGAAAAATCTGAAATTAATAGCATACATATTATTTCCACCTGCGTTTTGAGTTTTTTTTTTTCAAGGCCAAACTTCTTTAATTAAACTAGCTTAGAACAATTAGCAGTGAAAAAGAAAAAAAAAGTACACCAGGCTGTCATATTTAAAACTTGATTCCTCGTATTAAAAGGTTTTCACAATCAAGACACACATTTTGTTCTATGTCAAGCATTTGGTAGACCCAGTAGCCATATAATTAATTAGTTAACTCACTTAATAACTTATGTACACTTAGATCTTTAATAGTTTTTTATATTAAAAATAGTGAAACTGGTAATGGTGGTGATGATCACGACTATTAAACATAATCTTGTTTGGTTAAATATATTCTTGTTTTTATGGAACTAGGCATCTCAACATTAAAACAATTAGACTTTTTATAACAAAGTAGTTGACTTTGGAGAAGTATCAATGAGATTTGCATGACAGTATTTTGGATTTCCTGATAAAGCAAAAGAAACATTTGAAAATAAGATGGTTATCCAAAGAACATAACATTTAATAAGTCCTTTCTGAGCTCTGTTTCTTGTAAAGACCTGGGTTCAAATCCTGTTCAGACAGTACCTGTGTGACAATGGCAAGTCACTTAACATCTCTGGTCTTCAGTTCTCTCATCTGCAAAAAATGAGGGGGCTTGACTCAATGACCTCTAAGGTTCCTCCGTTTCAGCTCGAGATCTATGATCGTATGTGCACAAATCAGGAATACAGCAATGAGTACAACTTCTAAAGAGGCCCTACCTATATGCTTATAGTGGGGAGCTAGGTGGTGCCAGAGTGCAAGGAGCATCTGGCCTCTAGTCAGAAAGACATGTGTTCAAATGTGAACTCATATACTATTAGCTGTGTGGCCTTGGGCAAGTCATTTAACCTTGTTTTCCTCAGTTCCCTCATCTACAAAATGAAGGAAATGGCAAACCACTTCAGTATCTTTGCTAAGAAAACCCCAAATGGGGTTATGAAGAGTCAGATGTGACTGAAAATGACTGAACAATAACAATAATACATTTACAGACCTCCCCCTACCCCACTGGATATTTCAAAACACATTTGCACATGCTTTTACTCTAATATTTGGGAGTTTCTAATGGAATTGCAATAATTTGATCAAGGAATGGCGTGATTAAATCATTGCAGCTGATCTTGACTATGGTTTTTTTTTTTTTTAATTACTGAAGTATTGGCCTGGGCTTATCAACAAGGGCAATGCATGGTATCAGTTCAACTGAAGTCTTTTCGTTTAATAGCCACAGTACCAGTAGATGCTTCCATCTTGTTTTATAGATAGATGAACTATCCAAAAAGTGTATTAACAAACATGTACACTAAGTTGCATCATTGGCTTTAATTTAAACATCTAGTACAATTTTTTTCCCATTTTACAAAAAGTTTTTGGTTAAGACAATGAAGAGGAAATACATTTACACTTCTAAGCAATCACAGGGTTCAAGCTCAATAGTTAATCAACACAATAGCAGCTTTGGGGCTCAAACAAGAAGGGGTACAGTTAATGTGTTTCAGATATAAATGTATACATTTATGAATGTCATAATGAATGTCATAATGTCTTTTAAAAGGCCAGTGTACTCTTAGAAAATACTTTTGTTATACAAAAATTAAAAATCCTGGGTTATTAAAGGTTCTCAAAATTCATTGTGTAAATCAGTTAGAACCTGATATTCTGTAATGCAAACAGTAAAGCAGTGATAATCCAGGCCTCTGTGGTAAGGTGAGTGGAAGAAGAAAATATCTTAAATCCTTGCAAGTCTAATCCTTATCCGAATATAAAAATGTTACTAATTATCTTCAAGTACTTTAGCTTAGTAGGCTGTACTGTAGTCAAATGCACTAGTACCTTTTGGTTGTATTATGTACAAAGCCTAAGGGACCATGATATTCTGCTTTTAAAGACAGCAATAAAATAGGTTTCCTCAGCAATAAAATAGGTTTCTTTTTCTTGACAAGGAGAATTCTCACTTGGCCATTTTATCATGTCACCTTCAAGTATATATCAGCTAATAAGATGGTAAACTTGTTTCTGCATTGGAATAGTGAGAATACTTTAATTCTGAAAGAAATACAAAGCTGTTTTTAAGAAATGTAGCCTTAAAAAAATCTATCATTTCAGAGGAGAAAATATTTTATTCTTTGAATTTCTAGCAAGTATTTAAGGAGGCCTTATTAGCAGTTAAGTAGGAGTAAACTAAAAGCTCTAAGATAATGGAAAAATGAAGTGGTCAGTCTTTTGTATAGAAATATATTAAAAAAGAGACATCTTGAAGAGAGTATATTTACAAGTCTATCACAGTAATTTACATTTTAATATTTAATCATATTAAGTTGGATTAGTGTTGCCCTAGTTATGATTTCTTATACATAAATCATCTAGAAAATGATACTTTGACTACTACTTAAGTAATGTATTATGATTTAAGTTTTTCATAGTAAAAATAAGAATGCCTGATTTTCAATCAAGGAAACATAAACCTAATTTTCCTGTTGACACATTAAAAACTAGCTTTGAAAGTCTCAGTAGCATTATTCCATTCCTCTGTTTTAAATTCAGAACAACATAAAATGAATGCATTTTCCTCCCTAAAGAATGATATGCAGTGGCCCATAATCTGATCATTTTGCTCATCTTGAAACAAAAGAGGTATGTATTATACTAGTCAGACAAGCCAGCATGAAGTACTTCTTTGGCAAACAAAAGGTAAATTTACTACAGATGCCCAACTGAAGGTAACTGATATGGGTTGGAGATAACACATGGGAATTTAAGATACAATTAGTCAGAGCATATCTTTAGTGTTATCAACCTCTTATAAGCTTTTAAAAGTATGTTCAAAAATATATTTTCTCTTTAAAGACATATCTAATTTGGAAATGAGCAACTGAACTTTTGTCTGTGAACTGATGATCCTCAAATAAACTTCCTTAGGGACATGGACAAAAGGACAATTTAAAACTAGCTCCCTTTAAAACAACAGGGCACTAGAGGAGGTCTTGTTTTAAACATATTTTTTACCCCCACTTTTGATCACTGATGCAGTCATTTGAATAAAAATCTAAATGCCTTGCTTTTCACTAGGCTATTGTTAGCTCTCACATAAAAGTTTCTTTTCTCATTTTTAATTGCCCAATCTGCATTGAACTCTCATCCAAGAAAACAAAAAATCTAAAATATGTACATGAATTTGATTTTCTTTGCACTGTATTGGACAGAATTCTAAAATATAGCATGAAGGACACTATTCTCCAGGATATAACATTATTTCTAGCAGAGGAAAAAAGATAAACAGCAGTGAATCTAGCATTAAATTTTCATACCCAATAGCACCAAAGAAACCATATTATTATATCCATTTTTTATAAATTAAACTCTGGCTCTATATCAGTGATTACAAGTTCAGATTCCACAAGGGTTGGTACTATTAAGTAGCTTTCCTGGCTTTCAAAGGCCAGTACCTCCTAAATTTAGATGCAGGAAGGTTGTATGGCTACTGGGTAGTTTGTTATTATTTTCTAATTAAATCAGTGTTAATAATGGACCTTTATTTTCACTTGATTCTTGAATATCAGATAGCATATTTCACAGACACAAATCTCCACTTCAAAGCTACTTAGCTCTTGACATATGGTTGTAGAAAAAAAATAAGATGCTGCAATATATCTATAGTCACTTAGACACATGGCACCAGCCACCAAGGCCTGAATCACATTTGTGAAACATCACGCCATATTTTTCACCCACTAACATATGTACATGTAACAGGTTACATCCACAATCTCAATTGTTCCTAAAGAAGTGTCCAGGGCACATGCTGTAGTTTTAAAACTGATCTTCAGATCTATTGTATTCTATGCTTTTGAAATGCCAAAGCTGAAAAGACCAAGTTATGAAAAGGAAAAGGAAAGTAAGAATAGTGCAAATAAAGTTGGAAAACACATGTCAGGCTTCTTTCTGCCTTCACTATTCTAAAGTGCTTTCTGAAGAGCAGGTGGTGTTATTGTGAAAAGATCACACATTTGTCAGTAACTGTGTAGGATTTCAGCACTGTTAAAACCTAGCATTTCAAATATAGGACAATTAATAAAATTTCATAAACCAAATAAAATCTAAAGCTCCTAGATATGTTGAAAATGAACATGACCATTCAAGTGCTAGTACTCATGGTTAGTCCTTAAAAACTGACCTTCTCATCCTGCCTTTTGAAAACTGCAGAATAAAATACTTTTACAGCAACCAAAATGCACATCTGGCAGCAAAGACACATTTAAAATGCCACCACACTTTCAAAAGAACAGCAGAGATGTGTGGTGTGAGAGGACTTCTCCTATTGCCTGGGTATATTCTCAGGGTTACCAGTTAATAATCTTTTTATAAAATCAAATTGTAGATCTTTGCGGTTCCCTGTGGCATTTTAAAAACATAGCTATGGGAAAAAAACTAAGATAATTTAAAACATAATATATTAATTAGTAAAAATATACTATAGGACAATATAGAAAAATCATACTGCATATATTTTTAGTTTTACCATATATCAGTTGAGGCCTTTTATTCCCATGTAACAAAAAGTAAACCAAAACTGATCAAATTTTTAACCATGAATGGCACAAAAAGTACATTAAATGCCACATATTTATATGGTTGTCTTTCCTTTTCTCAGTTCATTGGAAATGTTTAAATCTAGAGATTGTGAGGATTTAAATCCTTTTAAGACTCAAAGATTTCTCAGAACTCTCTCTAAGGATCTCATCCTGGATTATAAGAATATTTATATGCAAATGGTCTGTTTTCTAACATTAAAAGGTGCATTTATTATCAGTATCTTTTCTACAAGGAACTTCCACCACAAAAAAGGGCAAGCTTAAGGCTCTTATTAATAAACTTGCACAATTAAAAACAAAGTCATGACTTTTTACAGGCTAAATGATCAGTTCCCTGGTGAGCTTTAGAGGAACCTAACCTGAGAAGCAGGCTATCTGGGTAGGCTCACTAAGAACCCATTTCCTAATGAGGCAGAGAGGTTCTTTATAATGTGGTAAGGAAGAGTTAGGGGGCACTGACAAAGTTTCATTTGAGGGAATCGTGGCAGTTTTCCTCTGGGGAAACAGAGAGAAGAATCAGACTTCTCACTGGAAGTATGTGTGTTTAAAAGTTAATTTCATTATGTTATGAAATTGTAGTTCTTCGGGGAACTGGAACTTGCTTTAAATTAGATTCAGGGAGACGCATCAAACTAAATAGCTTACATATGAGACACACTCACATAAAAAGAAAAACACTGGAGACCAAAGCTCCTTAAAATTTTTTGGATTATATTCCAACTTGGGGGAGGGGTGAATCCATTCTACCTCTAAAGCTCGATCAAGATTTCTGCAGTTCATCCAAATTTGATAGGGTGAGATTTAAGTGCCTGTTAGTATTCCTGACTGGGCACTTCTGCTGCTTTGGCACATAAACAGTATTCCAGTATCCAATGGGATATGCAGTCTAATACAGCTTTAAGCTGGCAATACTCCTGAGTAGTTTTAAGTGTTTATCAACTCAGTAGGTCAAAAGTCTGCAGACACTGGGTGGAGCAGCAGTAAGCTACAAAACTCACAGTTGTCCTCCTAAAAGAAAAAAGACAGAGAAAATATGTCAATTGAAGATAAAGTGAATTAGTTTTCTTATATTACAAACACCTTTTTTCATTGTTAAAATATAAGTTGAGGCAATTTAAAGATCATAAATGCATTTTTTTTCATAAAAGCAATAGCTGTTAGGGGAGGCATCATTTTGATTTTTTTGTTGTTGTTGTTAGTAATTTTTTTATGAAGCCCACTTTCAATTAACATTTCAGAGATGGTCAGTCTCTTTGGTATATTCTAACTTCCCTTTAAAAGAACGGAAGGACTATTCACATGACAGAGCCTTCTTTTGAGAAATAATGTAATTTTGTGCCACAACAGAGAACATCAGCAGCTACGCTAGTGTATACAGTATAGCATTTTAACTTGTATGCTGCCTCCCACCCCTTACTCTCCAACCTGGCCTCTTAAAATCCTTAGTTTCCTGCAATGCAGACTCAACCTTAATTTTCTAAATTAGGGGTTCTTTTTCTTAAGATTAAGTGTTCTTAACCTTTTGTTGTCAACCTTTGGCAGTCTGGTAAAGCCTATGGACCCCTCTGCATAAAATAAAACATCTGGGATTACAAAGGAAAACAATTTAGTTAAAATATAGTTATCAACATTAAAAAAAATAATAGACTGAAGGTTTAGAACCTTCCTAGATGTTAGTGCTACCCCTCACCTCAAATTATCTTGTATTTACTTCTATAAGTCTTATATTCACTCATAGGCTATATAAGTTCTTCTGAAGGTAAAAGCTGAATTTTGTTTTGTCTTTGTAGGACCAAGGTCTATCAAAGTGCCTTGAACAGAGGATATGTGCTTAATAAATGCTTACTGAACAGAACTGAGGTGACAGGCATTTTCCAAATTATGTTGGAATAAAAGTTTTTTTTAATTAAATTTTGTGTTTATTTTTAGTTTACATCATTCATTTCCACAAGATTTTGAGTTACAAATTTTCTCTTCGTCTTTCCCCTACCCACCACCCCAAAACAGTGATCCTACTGTATACCCCCTCCTCCAATCTGCTCTCTCCTATATCCTCCCCCATTCCCCCTCCAACTTTCCAGTAGGGCAAGACGGATCTCTATACCCCAGTGCCTGTATATCTTATTTCCCAGTTGTATGTAAGAAAAAAATAATACATTTTTTTAAACATTTGATTTTAAAACTTTGAATTCCAGATTCTTTCCCTTGTTCCCTCATCACCCACCCTTACTGGGAAGATAAGCAATTCAATATAGGTTGTACACTGTGTAGCTATGCAAAACATTTCCATAGTGGATATATTGTGAAAGACTGACTCTATCCCATCCCAACCCCCACTTGCTCTATTCTCTACTTTGAGCCTGTCCCTTTTCAAAAGTGGGTGCTTCCAACTTCCCTCTCCCCCAACCTGCCCTCACTTCTATCACCCTCCTTCCCTTATCCCCTTCCCCCCTCCTCTCCTATAGGGTGAGATACCCTATTTAGTGTGTATGTCATTCCCTCCATAAGCCAAATTCAATGAGAGTAAGGTTGACTCATTCCCTTTTGCCTTCTTGTTCTTCCCCTCCATTGTGACCATTTTCCCTTGGCTCTTTTATATGAGATAATTTACCCCATTCTCTCTCTCCCCATCTCCTCTCATTATATTCTTCTCTCACCTCTCAATTTCAGTTTTTAAGTATCATCCCTTCCTATTCAATTGGTCCTATGCCCTCTGTCTATGTATACCTGTACACATATGTACACACACTCACATATGTATTCATATGCTCATATATCCTCCTATATAGACATATATATACACACACACACATTTATATTCCCTTCAACTATTCTCATACTGAGAAAAGTTTCATAAGTTACAATTATCATTTTTCCATCTAGGAATGTATATAGTTCAACTTTGATAAGTTTCTTATGATTCTTTTCCCTGTTTACCTTCTTATGCTTCTTTTGCTTCTTGTATCTGAATGTCAAATTTTCTATTCAACTCTGGTTTTTTCATCAAGAATGAAAGTCCTCTATTCCATTGAATGACCATATTTTCCCCTGAAACATGATACTCAGTTTTGCTGGGTAGTTGATTCTTGGTTTTAATCCTAGCTCCTTTGACCTCTGGAATATCATATTCCAAGTCCTTCGATCCCCCAATGTAGAAGCTGCCAGGATCCTGTGTTATCCTGATTGTGTTTTCACAATATTCAAATTCTTTCTTCTTGGCTGCTTGTAATATTTTCTCCTTGATCTGGGATCTCTAGAACCTGGCTATAATATTCCTAGGAGTTTTCTTTTGGGGATCTTTTTCAGGAGGTGATTAGTGGATTTTTTCAACCTCTATTTTGCCCTCTGGTTCTAAACATCAGGGTGATTTTCCTTGAGAATTTCTTGAAGGATGATTTCTAGGTTCTTTTTTTGATCATGGCTTTCAGGTAGTCCAAGAATTTCAAAATTCTCTCTCCAGGATCTACTTTCCAGGTCAGTGGTTTTTCCAGCAAGCTACTTCACATTGCCTTCTATTTTTTCATTTGTTTGGATCTATTTAATAGTATCTTGATTTCTCATGAAGTCACTAGCTTCCATTTGCTTTAATCTAATTCTGAAGGAATAATTCTCTTCAGTGAGCTTTTGAGATTCTTTTTCCATCTGGCAAATTCTGCTTTTTAAGGCATTCTCCTCCTCACTGGATTTTTGAGCCTCTTTTGCTGTTTAAGTTAGTCTATTTTTAAGGTGTTTTTTTCTTCAGGCAGGTTGTTGACTCTCTTTTCATGATTTTTTTTGCATCATTCTCATTTCTCTTCCCAATTTTTCCTCTACTTCTCTTATTTGGTTTTCAAAATCCTTCTTAAGTTCCTCTATGGCCTGTAACCAGTTCATATTTTTCTTGGAAGCTTTTGGTGCAGGAATTCTGACTTCATTGTCTTCTTCCTGTTCCATGGTTTGATCCTTTTTGTCCCCCAAAAAAGGAATCCAAAGTCAGATTGCTTTGCTTTCTTTGCTTGCTCATGTTGCCACTCAATTATTTGACTTTTGAGCTTTTTGCCACAGTCGAACTCTGCTTCCAGAGAGGAGAGCTTTGTCCCACATTGCTGGGGTTTTCTCAGCTGCCAGAGATATTAGTTGGGTGCCCTCTCAGAAGTTTCCACTGGCTCTGGCACACTGGTCATGCACCCCAGGAACTCCACCCTAGAAAGCAATCCAGATCTAAGCAGATCAAAGCAAGAGTGATTATCCCTCAGATTAGTTGCTTGGTACCCCTACAATATGTAGTCCAGGAGCTCTGAAGTAGCCACACAGTGGTGGCTGCTGCACCTCAGCCACTTCTCCCTCTGGGGCAGAGGCCAGACTGAACTCCTAGACCCCCTCTTCCCACAAAGTCCACACTGAACTCTCACATTGTCTTTGGCATTTATGGCTTGATAATTCTGGAAACTGCCACAGCTGCTGGTGATCCACTCTCTTGAAGTCCCTTCAGCTGGGGCTGGTCATGGCTGCCCTGAGGCTAAAACCTTGGGCTCACTTGGGGCTGGGCTCGGCTCAGAGCATGCTGCAGTGGACCCTTTCTGTCCACCTGCCAGGCTGTTTTCAGCAGGAGGTTTGTTTCTATCACTTTGTGGGTTCTGTAGCCTTAAAGTTTGTTTAGAATCATTTTTATAGGTATTTGAAGTTGTTATGGAGGGGGCATATGGAGTTTTCCTGCTTCTACACTACCATCTTGGCTCCACCCCCTGAATAAAAGTTCCTTAAACAACTTTATAATGCTTGATATTTTTCATCAACTTTACAGGTCTCAGAGCACCTAGAAGGAATCAATCACAGATTCTTTTGAATCAGCTCAGAGGGACCTAATAAATCATCGGCCCCAATTTTCTATATAAGGCATGGATCTCTTTTGCAACATTTGAGATGGTTGGGCCCCTAGTTTGTGCCTGAATGCTCTCAGTGATGGTGAACTTGCTTTTGTAATTAGTTTCATTCCATTGTTGGATGACTTTAAGTGTTGGAAAGTTTTTCCTTCTACTAAGTCAAAATCTGTCTTCCATCCACTGGTACTAGTTCTAATTTCTAGAGTGACTGATTAAGTCTATTTCCTCTTCCATGTGATGGTCCTTCTAATATCTGAAGACAGGTATGACATTCCTTTGCTGTTTTCTTCCAGTGTAAACATTTCCAATTTTGTCATGTTTCTCATACCACATGTTTTCCAGAAAACTTATACTGCTTGCCCTCATTTGTCTACATCCTCTTCAACTGGTACCCAAGCCCTTGTATCAGCCAACTACTGCCTATCAGACATCTCAGATTGGATGATGTACATATAGATGTCTCAAATTCAACTGTCAAAACAAGAAATTATACTTTCCCACTCCCAATCTTCCTAACTTCCTTATTCCTGCCTAGGTACAACCATCCTTTCAGTCACCTAGGTTTATCCTTGGTGTCACTCATCCTCCCTCACATTCATCCCAAATATCCAGTCTACTGTTAAGTCTTCATTTATACCTTAACAACCTATCTTGCATATAATCTCTTCTCTCCAAACACACAATTATAACCCTTACAGAGATATCATCACTTTAATGTCTGGATTATTTCAATAGTCTATGGGTTCATCTCCCTGCTTCAAGTCTCTTACAATTCCAGTCTGTCTTCCATTTAGTTGCCAAAGATGTTCCTAGAGTCCAGGTCTGACCAGATCACTACCTACCTAAAACACTCTGGTGGCTCCCCATTACCTCCAAGATGAAACATAAAATCCTCTGTTTGACTTTTAAAGCCCTTTTCAACCTGGCCCCTCCCTTCCTTTTCAATCTTATTATCCTTTACTCTCCTCCATGTACTCTGTTCTTCAGTAATACAGACTCTCATGCTGTTTCTCTCATAGGGCACTCCATGTCTTCTGACTGGTTTTCCCCCAAGCCTAGAATGCCTTCCCTCCTTCCTCCAGTCTGGCTTAATTTAACACAGCTTATATCCAACTTCTACAAGAGGCTTTTCACATTCCCCTTTCTTCCCCCTTGCTAGTGCCTTCCCTCTGGGATTACTTTTCATTTTCACTATCCACATCTTGTACATATAGAGTTGTTTGCATCTTGTCTCCTCCATTAGAATGGGAGTTCCTTGAAGTCAGGGGATTTGTTTGTGCCTTTCTCTGTATCCAAAATGCTTAGCATGGGACTTGACCCAATAGTAAGTGCTTATCAAATGCTTGTTAACTAACTGAAAACACTTTTAGAAAGCTCTGACTAGTATAGAGAACAGATGAATCTATTACCCTGCTTAAACTGGATACTTCAATTCTATTAATGCAGCCTAAATTTATAAGGGCACATTTTAAAATTTGAATAAAGGAATTCTAGGCTTTGTGCAATTTTCCCTTATCCCCTGAATTAAAAGTATCCTTTAATGCTTCACACATTCCATCCATCCTTTATTTGGATTGCTCTCTTGGCTCCATCATTATCTCATTAATATATTGACATATATAAATATATGTTAATATATTTATTTTTAAAAATTATGTACGTATGCAGCAGAATGCAAGTTTCTTGAGGGTAGAGGCAGCTTTTGCATACTATTTTTGAATTTTGTTTTTGCATATTGAGCTTCTTACACTGTGCCTTGAACCTAGTAGGTACATAATAATCATTGTAAATACTGGGCTTCAGTTTTTGAACAAAGATTTGATAGACTAGAGTAGTAGTAGGTAAACTATAGCCCAAGGCCAGCTCTGGTCCACTGCCTGTCTTTGTACAACCCAAGAGCTAAGTAACCATTTTTGGCTTGCCATTCATATAAAGACAGGTGGTGGGCTGGATTTGGCCCATAGACCACAATATGCTGACCAGTGAACTAGGGGCCTTTAACACCCTTCCACTTGCCAAAGTCTCCTATTCTCTGATATTCTGCTTCTAATCTGCTGTTGGCTAGAAGACAAGATAATTAAGCTTATTAGACTTGTATTTAAAATAAGAATGGGCTCTAGTAGCAGCCTGACAAATTGTCCTGTTATTAGTTACGTATAAAAGTTATATTCTATTCTAAAAATACAAAACAAAACCCCCTAAACCTTTCACTTAACACTGTTACACTCCTTAAGCTATATCTTCACTAACAAACTGTTAGAAATAGTCTATGCCCTACTTTCTTTTCATCCACTCCATCCTTAATCTTTTGTAATCTGTCTTCCATCCCTATCATTCTATTGAAACTTCTCTGTCTGAGGTCAACAGTAACATTTTAATCACCAAATGGCAGAGCAGTGGATGGAGTGCTAGGCCTGGAGTTAGGAAGACTGGAGCTCAAAGTCTCAGACATACACCAGCTGTATGACCCTGGGCAAGTCACCTGACCTGTCTGCTTCAGTGTCCTTACTAGTGTCATAATAGCAACTACTCACAGCATTTTTTTGAGGACCAAATTAGATAATATTTGTAAAGCATTTAGCACAGTGCCTGGAACATAGTACGAACTTAATCAATGCTATTACCTCCTTCTCTTCCCAAGTAAAATGGCCTTTCAAAAATTCTCCTCATCTTTGACTTATCAAGAGCATTTGATATGACTGACCACTTCCTCTCAATGAATACTTTTACTTGGCTTGGCCTCATTGACCATTTATTCTCATGGTTTTCCTCCTTTTCTATCCTGATTGATGGTTCCCCATCTTCTTATCTCCAAGACTTCATCCTTGGACCTCTTTCTTTTCTCTCTATCCTCTCTCCCCTAGTAATCTAATTTACTCCCATGACTTTTAGTTATCAGTGAAAACTTGTATCCTCAACTAATAAAGATTAAATTATGTTCATTATGGCTTACTTTCTAGGGTAGAAAAATGAACTAACACTGACCATTGTACAGTAATTAAGATATAAGAAATTGGGATTAATATGAACAGACCCTAAGAAATACAGAAAATACTTGGGAGTTTTCTTTTTGAATAAATTCCTAATAATAGTTTGATTTCTCCTATTTTTTTACTTTAGAGTAGAAAAATTCAAATTAATTAAGGGTTCTGAGTTTTACTTGAATACTTCAAAAATGTCATAATGAATGAACATAAGCAAGGTATTCTCACTTTAAAATTTAGCTAAAATTTCAGACTTAGATAATACTTTAACTAAACTTTATAAGAGAAAAGACAAATTATGATAAAGGTAGCCTCACAATTTTTGTAGGAAGTATTAAACAATTATGACATTTTAAATTTCAACAATATTACCATTTTGAAAAAGGATTTATAGTCTATATACAGTCTGTCTAAACTGAAAATTTGATAATCAGAATCTCTAATGAAGAAAAAGTTGAATACTGCTTTCTTTACAAGGCACACAGCTTTCCAAAGAAAGCATTTCTAAAATAACATTTATGTATATTTTTTGGCTTCTTACCAAATTTAGACTTTGGAACTTATTTTTATTTCATAAACTCATATTGCTTATGATCAGAAAAGTATCTACTGCAGAGACTCAGCAAGAGATTCAGCAATGTATCTCTGGAAAGATTATACATCTGCCTGAGTGAAACAAATGGAATGAATTCTATTTTTCTTTTTTCAACATTGCTGTTTGAAATGTTTTAAACTAGTAACAAATTAAACAGACTTTTGATATTATTACATAGCCTTATTTCCTACTACTTTGTATAGGCTATCACTACTTCAGAATGATTCTACATTAAGTCATTAACCAGAGTCTCCACATCCGCTATTCTAGGATTAATTTATGAGTTTATATCAAATACATAAGTTTATATCAAATCATATGTGAGTGAAATAAGTCTCAAACAAATTGGTTTGAAATGCCAACTACATTTTTGGGAGTCAGCTGGCTAAACCTCCTTTTCTTTCCTCTACGATAATTATGCAAATTGTAAATCATTTCACAGAAGGGATACATTTCACACCTCTACCCTTGATTTTTTTTAAAAAGAGAGTCTTTAAGTAAAAGAATCCAAATCTATAAAGAGTTAGGATTTTCACTCACTAAAAGCCCAGTGTTCATAGGATAATCCTCCCTTTCATATAATTGTTGTTATGATTCCATATTTGTACTAATAAGCCCCCAAACCTTATAGATTTTCTTTCAAGTAGGATCTTCAGATTATTTTGTTACTCTTGATCTTATAACAATACATACGCCTACAAGGGCACCAACTCCTCAGTTGCTGAAAAGAATAGTTTTGATAGTAAAGCCCTGGATCATTCCATAAGAATAATGGCACCTGGCTATGTGCCATGTGACAGAAGCCATTTTATATTAAAAAATAAGTCCTGTAGTAAAAAATGCAGGGTAGCAAAAATAGTATGAAGAAATTTGACAAAATTTGTTGGATTAGACTAAGTGATTATCTTAACAGTGGCCGGGCAGAGAGGGGAAAAAATCGTTTCAATTCCATTATAAAGATGAGAATAATATTTTTAGAACTATTATTAACTGAATATGATTGACACAGACTAGATTTCACGAAAATAAGAAGAAATGTGGATATTTGCAAACTTGAGTAATTAAAAACAAAAAAGGCATTAATTATTCCTGGTTCACGTACATATATACATACATATATTCAAACAAGCATTTATACAGTTTAATTAGCTGCAAAACAGTTTGTGGGTAATATGCCAAACTCTGGTAATAATTTCCTTTTAAAAAAGCAACAATCTCTTAAAAGATCAAATTTACATCAGAGACAAAATTATATAAATGACTTAAGAGAATCTGAGACTTACTTACAATTGACATATACATGCTTCTCAAGCATGTATTGATGGTTAAGTTCATTCACTAGACATGAAGAGTAACATATTTGAGAAAATAAGTATAGGTAAAATAAAACATAAAGTGTGCTGATTAAAATCACTTGTGTATCCTTCCACCTGTCTTTGGTTTAGGGAAAATATTTTGTCTGTTTATAACATTTAGTTAAAATTATTAGTAACAACTTTTTATTCATATTTTTAATGAATTTTTTCATTTTTTGACATCATATTTGATCCATCTGACAACGTATGCCTTATAAAATTCTCTGCTTCTAAAATTATTTTTTGTCCCTAAATATGAGTAAGCAGTACAATTGTGTACACATGACAACAAAGTTCTAGAGATAAGTCTTTATGAATTACACAAGAACATCACTATACTGCTCTGTTTCACTGCACATAAACCTCAAACAAATCAGCACATTTCACTATCATTTTGGTTAAGTGTTATGATATTTATATTTGTGGACACACGGAAGTATATGATATGGCTAAATTCAAAACTAGATAAATGGTACAAAATTAGGGCCATGTATATGTCTAGTCTTAAAGTTACATATTTAAAGCCATTTGCCTAAATCAGATGTGGTAGCACACAGAAGGACTTGCTTAACTTAGGTTCCTATTGTGAAATGTGACTTGTACAGTAAAAACACAAAATACCAAATACATTTTCATTTGGTAGAACCAAAATAGAAGTTCTTTACTTAGAAACAAATTAACACTGGTTTTGGGAATGCAGTCTAAAATAGTTAAATGCATTAATTGACTAATTGTTATTCTCTGCTGTGGACATTAAATGACGTTTGGTTGGCTAAGATAGTGACAAGTATTTATGCACATTATTGTTATTTCATTTTGCTTCGCAGTTCTTTGTGTTAAATTTAGTTTGCAGTCAACAATTTTCTAGAATTTGGTACTTTGGAATAACATCTTTTTTGTTTTTTGGAGAGGGAGCCTTAAATGCCAGCTTTCTACGTTTATTTAGATGTTGGTTGATCCAATATATTATTCTATGCCAAGCAACACAAATGTTAGTGGTTTTAAAAATTAATCTTATCAAAATCTTTTATAGCATATGATATAAGAACACAATTGATTTTATATTCAGCAGTAAGACACTGGAGATTTAAAGAAAAGCATTTGGTTTTTAATTACAAAAGAAAGTACTCTAAATGACCATGATAGAAACTATAGTGAATTATTTTATTACAATCTCCATAGCAACATGGGAAGAAACATGGCCTAGTGGACTGAGATGGAAGCCACAAACTCTCAATTTTAAACCCTCTCCTAGCCATTAACTCATCATGTGGCCTTAGGCAAGTTACTTTGCACCTTGGCATCTATAGCTTTTCTGCTACAAAATGGGCAATGCTGCTCGAATTCACTGAAATGTCACACCGTTTTAAGTGCTATGTAGCAAATGTTAATTTTTGCTGGATTACTACTATTAAAACTATATTCTTAGATTACAAAAGACTGCACCTGACCTTCCAGGATCCAATTGCTTACAGCTTTTTGGAGAATATATTTTTCACCTTGGCAGACAGATGTAAATGTAAATGTGGTTGGTCTCTGCAGAATGAAAGAATGTTGGGTTCTTCCTCAACTATCCCATCATAGGGAACACAAATGTGATTTCATACTAGAAGACCCTCTCTCTTAAAAAAATGACTACCCATGGGAAAAGTACTTGGGAAATCTATTTTTAAAAAATAAGTACTGCATTTTTTTTCTATCTAGCTTCTCTTGGGCTACCTTGATTATATTTATATGAATGTCTGTTTGAATTTCCTACTTCCTATTTCACATTAGTAAGCACGGATCACCATAGCTCTAAAGGGCTAACAACTCTAATAAAAGGCAAGACCCTAAAAAGATAATCTTGAAAGTAGGAGGATAATAAACACCATTCATATATTTCCTAATTGTTCATCTCATTAACCTGGGTTATATCTTTTTAATAACAAGATATACTATAATATAAACATTTTTTAAAGAGGCATCTTGTTAATGTTTACAGAAAATATTACACAATATTTTCTGATCAATGCTTAATTAAAAATGCTTATACATTTACATCTTTCTTATCTGGAAGTTCATTATCCAGAAACCTTACCAATAAAAAATATGGCCCCAAACCTGAAAGACATTAAATAAGAACTCAGAGTTGGAGGAACAGACATTATATAATTCTTACATTCTGTTTATGGTAGACCACTTCCAGCCCTCACCAGGAGCTAATCATACAATTCTATCAAACTCAGTCATATGGCTTCCCAGGCCACAGCAGATTAAGAAGCAAATTAGAAAAGAATAGGGAAGAACTCCTATAAGGAAGCATACTGACACCAGGTAAAAATGACAAAGATATTTGGGCAGAGAAAGGAAGATAAGTCTTAAGAATTCAAAAACATAATACATTTTGACTAAATTTTAGTTGGGAAACAACTTTAGAATGCCCCTGTAGTTCACAGAATTTCTAATTTTAGATAGACCTTGAAGACCACACAGTCTCTAATAAAGATATCATATATGATGTTACATGATAATCAATATAAAAATTATGACAGTCATTATGAAAAAGTCAAATTATGCATAGTATATATTGAAATTTTATCTTACATTGGCTGTAGGCACTAAAGTCACAATGAGAGGTGAAAAGTCCTGTACAGTTAAAATTATCTATTCCTCATAGCAGGTCTTCAACATCCTCTAGGATATTAGAAGCGTGTTACATTGGGTTAAGGATTGACCCTTATGGGATGGACTGAAAATTGAGGCTAGTTGAGATGCCATTGCTCACCTGCTAAGTGCTCTGCCCCTCTTCTCTAATACTTACCCTGTTCTTTTCCCTCCCTCTGCCTGATGCAGAGAGGTGTTTAGGGGATGGGTATGTGGGGGATCAGAATAACAAAATCTACCTATGGGGGAAAGGGATGACTATTAAGAGAGCTAGAAGGCAGAGTGATGTTTCCAATATCAAACTTACTCTGAGACACAAATACATTAAATGGCTTCTCAAACTTTGTTGCCACTCCCTCACCAAAGGCACTCACCTTTGCTTTACTGAGAATATACAAGCTACTTGTGAAGTAGCCCCTTTACAACTTCCCCTACCCCAAGTCAGCCTCCATTATATCCTCTTTTATTTCAGGTATCCTCACCAGCTTCAAAAACAAACCTAAGCAAGTCATACAACCTCTGTCTGCCTCAGTTTCCTAAACTGTAAAATGAGTATAATAATAGTACCTACCTCCTGGGGCTATTGTGAGGATCAAATGAAATAATATCTGCAAAATACTTAGCACTGTGCCTGGCACATAGTAAGCGCTTAACAAATGCTTGTTCCCTTCTTCCCAATTGGACATTTTGAACTAGATATTTGATAAGCATCTCAAACTCCACATATCTACTATAGAATTCATTATACCTGCCCAGTCCCCTGCTCCCCATAGCCTCCCTCTTCCAAACCTCTCTATTTTTGTTCAGGGCACTATTAGCTTTTCAGTCACCCAGACACTCAACCTTGAAGTCCTCTTTAGCTCCCTAGTTCTCCTGCACCTTACATACTCAATTAGTTGCCAAGCCTTGTCATTCTATCTCCAAAGTAACTCACATCCAACTCCTCTCCCCTAGCCACCAGCCTAGTTCAGGCCCTCATCACTTCTTGCCACATTTATTTCAGTAGCTGACACCACTGCCAAGATGTTAGACCTAAAACAAAAATTCTCTGCTCAAAACACTCCAAAAGCTCCCAAATTCCTCTAGGATCAAATACAAACTCCTCTTTTTTTGGCATTAAAGCCCTTCACAAGCTGGCTCTAATCTGATTACAAATTACTCCTCCTCCTTCACTCTATGGTCTAGTCAAACTGACCTTTCTGTTCCAAATAAACAACACTCCCTTGTCTTTGTGCCTGTAGGCTGTACCTCTCCCTCCAGCTCATGTCTGGAATGCAGCCCCTTCCCATCTTAGCTCAAGTACCATATGGGTCCTTACCTGATCTTCCCAGATGCTAGTGACCCTCCTCAAATGACCTTTTATATATTTTGTCACAATATACATATTTATGTAGTTTGGTCTCCTCAGCATGGACAAGGCCTGTTTTACTTCTATTGTATCCTCAGTACCCAGTACAGTGTCTGGCACATAGCAAATACTTAAGAAATGCTCGCTGATTTATGGATTGAATTGCCTATATTATTTATTTTTTCTCTCCCTTTTTTCCATGTACATATAGTTATGTAAATTAATTGTGAGTTTGATGTGATCCCATTATATTCCATTTTAGAATGTATATATTTGAGAAATATTTGCATTAAAGATAAGAAAGGTATAAATGTATTTTAAAATGCACTTTAAGCTAATTAAACATCAACCAAAAAATCTTACACGGTGATGTCTATAGACAGTAACATGAGACTTCCTTAAAAAAGCAATTTTCAGTAACGTTTATATGTTGTGCCTAAAAACAAGCCTAGGCTAACTGCAGGAACAACTAAGAAACAATATGGATGGGTGGCAAGATGTATATATGGAATGAGCATCCATAGCAGTGAGAGCAAAGATCCATATGAATATCTGAATTACATTAAAATGATGATCATAAAGTTTTGAAATGAGACAAAACAAACTCAAGTTGTTTAGAAATATGGAAATAATTAAATAAATATCATAAAAGTAGCTCCATAAATCCATAAAATGCATAAGGTAAATGAAGGTTTAAAAAACTGTCATGTCACGACTGCTTATGTATAATATACCTAATTGCTTGCCTTCTAAGGGATGGTGGAAGGACAGAGAGAATTTGAAACTCAAAATTTTTAAAAATGAAAGTTAAACATTTTTACACGCAATCTGAAAGAATATAAAAATGTTCATGTTAAAGATCGTTATTCTTAATAAGCATTTTATACTTTAAGATCTCTGTGCTTTAGTGAGCACCTATCAAATTTCAAGGCACCTACGGAAGGGCTGAGGAGGCAAAAAACAAAAAAACGAGCACACCCTCCTCCTTCCCCAAATTCCAGGGTGTGGATTATCCGATGAGCCACATGCTCATTGGTTGGTAATATCTACTACCCCAAAGGGCTGGGTAAGCTATCTTACATAACTTATTTTTTCTTTCTTGGCATCCCTTACTACCTAGAGGCTATTATGAACATGAAAGATGAGTAAGAAAAAGCATAATCTAGTTTAAATATCAACATGTTGAAAAAAAAATCCAGTATATTATAGAAAAGTGAGCTAATGAATAGCATTATTCTTGCTAATATTAAAAATATCTATTTCACTTAAGAAGTATCTCAGAAAACATACCGAGGACTTTTAAGGATTATAAGTTAAAGAACATTCTTTTATTCTATATAAGTTTTTCCTTGTATTTGACCCTTGTTTAAGGCTGAAATTTCAGTGTACATTTTAGTTTAATTACCCCTGATGCAGCCCCGCCATTGGTGTCTCTCTCAGGGGAAAGAGCTTTGGGTAGACAATAGTAAACATTGGCTCACTACAACGGTGACAATGTCCCAGAGGGCAGTGTAGCAGCTCCAGGAGACTTTTGGGTAATGAGATTGGAGACAGGAAGTTCAAATCTAGAAGATAAGAGAAAACCATATAAATAAAATAAAAGCAATTTTAATCGAAATCAGTTTTTTAAAATGATACTTTCCTTATTTACCAAGTATCTTCAATTTCATTAAAGGTACCATGTTTACCCTTTTTGTTGTTTGCTACTGATGTTTTTGTCTTATGTAAAAAATGGCCATTATTTGGAAGTGAAAGTAATTTCTATATTTTTTAACATAAAGATTAAAACAAAACCACATTTATAAGAATAACCAGAAATAATACCTATGTAAATAAGAAGAATAATAAAGATAAAAAGTCATAAAATGAATAGAATGACATGAATTCACCAGAAGGTTTTGAAGATTTCTAAGAGAAAAAAAAGAGGAGAAAAAATGACTAGTATTGAACAATGATTTATCAAATTCCCTAAGGCTACTGTATGTTAAATATTAATTTTAAAAATGAACCTGCATTATATTAATTTTGATAAGGAAAGATTAGAATATTATAAAGTAAAAAATAAAAAAAAATTAGTCATCATTTTAGCCTCATATTCTCCCAGAAGTTATCACTAATTAAAGAATGCTGATTTGAGTTTTATGAAATAGATTTTTAAAAATGCAGCTTAAGTCTGATCAATTTTTACAAAAATGAAATTTAATGGATCATTATTATAAAAAAAACCCCTAAACTACATTGAATTTGTCTTTAAAACAAAAACTAATTACTTAGATATTTTCTTTATATTTTCTCTGTGGGTAAGGATTCAACAAGAATCCTTTAGCAAATTGTAATTTCATCATAGTTAAATCTGTTTAGGTTTTAAAAACAAATTTGATCTATATTGTATTGGATGATGAGCTATGAATGTGTGTGCCTAGCCCTTTTCTATGTAATAAAAGTAAAAGTCAGTGGTTTTAAAAGACATGGCTTTTGAACTACTCCCCCCACCCCCGCTTTAATTTACCTATTGTTTTCTGAAAGAATTCTGAGTATCATTCCCAGAAATACTGTAAAATCTACACTTGTCTAATATTTTCCAAAGCATGAATTCCTTCAGTTGAACTTGAACACAAGCATTTCATGCGCACACTTTAGAACTAGAAAAGTCATGGGCCAGTTTTCAACAGTGATTTTCAACTGAGGCAGAACTAAAACATCTCAGTTGTCATGCTGTTCTGAAACAGCCAACAGCTCTTAATATTTCTTTTTCTTTATGAATACCAAGATTGCCCTTTATAAGCAGGCCGTAAAGCTAGGAATAAGTACTGTTGGGGGAAGCATTCAATTTTGCCTTAAGGATATGCTCTTTTCAATTACTTTTCCAACTGAAAATTGTTCTTTTTCCACTTAAGTCAGAGAACAGCTCATGTCTTTTCATAAGGACTTAATACAAATGTTTTCAATTTATTTTGGATTTAAACCAATCAACTTTTTAACTACTTATTATTGTCTTCTGTAAATGAAGATGATGTTTATAGGACTGCTATCTGTGTCTGCAATTATGCTAAAAGGTGGAGACTTTTAGTCTCCATCAGAAGACTTATAGTCTTTTCCACATTATACATTACAATAGAAATTTTGACAAATACTTTTTCCTCTTAATATGAGAAAGTTTTAAAAAATCCAATATACCTTTTATTAACTTGTAATAGGTGTTATACAGACTTCTCATGGCTAATTCTTGCAGAGGCAGGACATGATCTGTTTCTGTCCCTATAGATTTAACCTCCGCGGGGAGGAAAACAGTTAATTGTCCTGATGAGAATGAAAGCAGCTTCACCTCTGAAACCTGAATAGGAGAACCACAGCTGCAAAGAAATAAGACATTTATAAGTTGTTACCATTAATTTTTTAAATGTCAGTAAAAATTCAATAAGCAAAAATATATGTAAAATTAATGAGCTTTGCTTTGAGTGAATAATTTTTTTCAAAATGAACAGATGCTAACCTTATTTTCTTAATAAAAAACCTGAAAATGTAAATATAAATTTATCAGGAAATACTTGGCTAAATAAATACCAATTCCATAAGATGTCTGGACACTTCCAACAAAAGTTGTGCAAATATTAGATTGTTTTGGACAACTAAGCTTAAGAGGATCTAGATATTTTGCTTTAATTCATTTTTCTTCTTTTTAGTACACTGATCCCCAAATAAAATAGTTATTCCCTTTTGATGAAAAAGAAAAAAAGAGAGGGGTAAAATGAGTAAGATCATGGCTTATTTTGGCCTACTATGAATCACCTCAGGAAAAACTGGATTTACAAATAAAAATTAATAGCATTGGATATCTCCACTGGCTTTCTGTAAATTCTTTAGAAAAAATAATTACTGGCACAAATAAATACAACACAATTTCTATCCCTTACGTCTTGCCCCTAATTTAGTCAGGGGGAACAATGGGTTCTTTAATTGGAAAGTCAGTGCCCAATTTTACTATTGTTGCCATTTGTCTAGGATTATTAGAGTGGACAAAACACTACATGTTGTTTTCATTTTTAAAAGTTCTGCTGATGTCTTTTGTTTATTACACTATGAATTTTTTACTGATAGGCCTTAGGTCTTCTAGAACATTCCCTTGTAACAACAAAAAAGAAATAGTGAATGACACAGTGGCTAAGTCTCACAACATATGCTTGATTATATACCTGCAGTCCCCTAACCCTCTACTGAGAAGTGCGAAGCATTTTATCATTTCTTCTCTAGGACCAAGATTGGTCGGTCATTGCATGTAATCTGAATACAGATGTCTTTTATTGTTGTTTTCCTTTACATTTTCATATTCTTTTTATTTAGACAAATATTATGGCTAATAATATCTTGGCTCTCTACAGAACACAAAATTAGATAAAATCTTCCCTTAGTCAGAAGTAGGCAAAGGAAGAAAGAACATATTGGATTGTTAATCAAAAGACTTGGGCCCCAGGCCCAGTTCTGAACCTACTAGAGTGTAACCTCAGACAACTTTCTTTTTTTTTAGAGGACAGAACTGAACCATTTATTTAGACACCAGAAAACTGAATACAAAAACCAGTAAGCTGAATAGTACCAAAGATATTAAGAAGCCATAGTAACACTGAGGGCCACACCACCCTTCGGCCTTTCCACAAACCAATACAAGATCAATATTTACTCACAAAACTCCCTCTCCTTGACAGAGCACTTTCTCTCCCACCTCCTCTCTGGCTCTGACTCCCAGCTTCCTGTGGGCTCTGCTTCCCTTCAGCAAACTCCTGCCAACCCAGGCTGCATGTGCCTACATTCAGCCTATTAGGGGGCAGAGTTTACTTTCAAAGCAGGGAAGGTCTTCAAATTCCCCCCTAGGTCTATTAAGGGGCAGGGAAGATCTTCAAGTTCCCATTCCCATTACACTACACTTCTCCATTTCCTGAGGGCCCCAGTCTTCCCACACAAAGCCAAGTTTGTAACCCAAGAGTCATTCTTGACTTTTCTTTCCCTCTTCCCTTTGTTCCATACATCTAGTCAGCTGACTAGTCTTGTTAATTGTCAGACAACTTTTTAAAAGACTCTGTATTTTAGTACATCATGAGGAAGCTGGACCAGAGGATTTACAAAGTACCATCCAGCTCTAAAAATTCTATTATTTTATGAATTTTCTATAGGGGAAATTTGACAGACTAGAGAAGTCATCCTCACTATTAAGTAGTATTCCCGTTGCCTCTCATTTCATTTGATGAGTATTTTAGTACTTGCTATGCTAATAAACCTTTTGGGGTGTATAAAGATGTATAATATATGGTCCCTGGATTCAAGTTCATAATCTAGTAGATTAGGTAAGGCATTGTCTATTGAAAGCAATCAATCAAATTGTCAATAAGTATTATTAAGAACTTCTATGTGCCAGGTACTAGGAAGAGCAATTAGGCTGCAAAGCAATTCACAAAGCAAAGAAGTATATTGGTATGACTTAACATGAGAAATCAATATTTAGCAAATTCTTTAGGTCTATCCTTTTTGATATGAGTGTTTCATAGTAATATTCATATTGTATATCTATGAGTCTTGGTATGCTCAAATACTTTATACATTCTGCTGTTATTTTGATTTCTCTATTACTGCTGGGTTTTGTTGATAATATGTAGCTGGTAATATATAGAAATGCTGATGATTTATTTGTTTTTTAATTCTGTAATTTGGTTGAAAATATTGTTTCAATTAATTTTTAGTTGAATCTTTAGACTTTTCTAGTAGACCAAGAACACTTAACTTGAGTTCCATGGAGCCCCAAGGGAGGTTGTGGATAGATTTCAGGGAGTCTGTGAACTTAGGTGGAAAAAAAAACGTTTATTTTCACTAACTTCTAAGAAAAATCTAGCATTTTCTTCATTAACGGGTACAGGAAACAAACTACAGTAGTATAAACAGTCCCTATATTAGTGACAACCAATAGAAACAGCAAATACTTTCATATCACATTACAGATGATGATATCTTGAAATATTGCTTATGGTAACCTTTTTAAAAAACCTATTTTAAAAAAAGAGCATATCTATAACTGAATACAAGAGGTACACTTGAGGCCTAGTTTCTGAGTTTGCACTGCTTAGTCAAACATGCAACCTAACCTGGTGCCTGTTACTTTGAATAATAGCTAACATTACATACTTCTTTAAGGGTTACAAAACACTTTCCATATATTCTCTCATTCAGTCCTCACAGTGATAGGAGGTAGATTCACAATGTGACCTACCCATGTCTGCCCATCCTGTGGTTCTTGTTCATCAAAAGCTTGCCACAGGGGAATGCACCCAGCACCCTGGAGGTGTTTCTTATTTTTTCTTAAAGTAACAAAGGTCCCAGTGGTACACTGTCTTTCACCCATCATCTCTTGTTCTCTCCATCTGAATTGCCCACCTTCTCTTCCAAGGAAGTATCTCCTTCATAACATCTTTTACTCCTGTTCTTTAGAGTTTCTTGTTGGTTATATTTCAAAGCCTACATAATTTCGTTGTAGATAGCTATATTCCAAATCTCTCTGCCATATAGCAATACTGTAGAATGTTGGTGTTGAAAAGATGGACTTTTGATTTCATGGGAAGCTTGGGATTGGTAAAGGAGCTTCTAATTTCTTGAAAGTAGTCCAGCCAGCCTACTCTCTTCCTATCAGTTTGTTAGTCAATCAGTTGGGTAGCAAGTATTTTAAGCACTTACTACAGGTCAAGCAGCAGTGTGTTAGAAGCCAGAGAAGCAAAAACAGTCCCTGGTGATAATCTTTCATTCTAATGGGGGAGATAACATGGAAATCAATGGAAATATAAAACTTATAGAGAGAGTAGATGCAAGGGGAATTTCCCTGAAAGGGGAAATATTTAGCAGCTGGGGGCACTGGGAAGGGCTTCCTGTAGCAGGTGAGTTTTGAGCTAAGTCTTGAGGAAAACCATGGAAACAAGGTGGCAGAAATGAGGGAGAAGAGCATCCCAGGAATATGGGACAGCTAGGACAAAGGCATGATAAAGGGAGATGGAGTGTCATGTGCCAGGAAAAGCAAGTAAGCTAGTGTACCTACATCACTGATATGTAAAGAATAAAGTAGAAGCCTGAAAAGGTAGGAAGAGGTCAGATGATGAAGAGCTTTAAATTAGCAATAGAGGATTTTATATTTGGTTCTGGAGGTATTAGGAAACCACTGGAGTTTACTGAATGGGGGGAGAGGGGAATATTTGTGCTTCATAAAAATTAGTTTGGCAGCTGAGTGGACGCTAAATTGGAATGGAGAAAAACTTCAGGCAAGGAGATCAGTTAGAAAGTTATTTTAATAGTCCAGGTGAGAAGCAATCAGCTTCCTGAATTATTGTTGTAGCTGTGTGATTATACCCATCCTCTCAGTTGAGAACCTCACCTAATAATTTTCCAAACTTCTCATACCTTCCCCAAATCCTCTCATGGCTCCCTCTCCCTCACCGCACCCCACAAACTTTCATATAAGAACTTTGTCTCATATTTCATTGAGAAAATTGAGGCTACTCACTGAGATGTCTCTCTTTTCTCTTATTTCTCATCTCACATCACTCAGACGTTTTCCTCTCCACTATCTCTTACCCCTGGTCTTACATGGAAAAAAGGAGATTTTTTTTTCTTTTTGGTCAAGGCAAAACACTCTACATTCACAATGATCCCATCTCTTCCCATATTTTCCATTGGGTGACCCTTGCTATTATCTCTAATCTCTCTCCCTGTCTTCTGGCGCCTTCTTTGCTGCCTACCAACATGCTTAAGTCTTTTCAATCCCTGGGAAAAAAACCAAAACCTTATTTATCACTGTTGCTGTGACTCTTCCCCTTCTTACCTAAACTCCTTAAGAAGGCTATTTACATTATGGACTTCCAATTTCTTTCCTCTCAGTTGTTTCTAAACCCTTCACAATCCTTGCCTAGATTGCCGGAAGGTTCCACTATGGTCCCTCACTCTCTTGGGTCTCCCACAATTCCATACTAGTTGCCTTGCCCCTGGGTGGTATGCCTCTCCCCTTTCCCAACTATATACCACTGCCTAAAGCCCTGGGAAAACTCCACTCTGAGGCCAAATCTCTACATAGGGAGAAGGCCCAGCATCACTGCTACTCTCCTCTAGCAACCTGCCTCATCTCCATATCTAGTCCCCCCAGGGAGGATGATAAACAACCAGTGTTCATTTCTCAATGATCAATACTCCCCACCCCTGACTCCATCATATTCTCTGCAACAGTGATTATTATCCTATAGTAATCACTGCATACATCCTGTTTTCCATCTCCCACTGACTGCTCCTTTATTCTCATTTCCCTTCACCTTCACCTCCCACTGCAATCTGCCCACCCCTTCCACTATGCTCTCAGGAATGTTTGTGACACAATTAAGAATGCTTTGTCCATCTTAAGGCTTTTCCTTTCTTACTTCTTCCATTTCCCTGAACTCCTTGAGACCTGACTCCCTCCTGATAACACAACTTTTCTTGCCACCCTTCTCAGCACTGATTATACTTTCAATTATAACCCCCAAATCACTGGCTGTGGTAGGGGAGTTGGCAAACCCCTTGGAATGCATAAGTGATCCCATTCCTTCCAGTCTTCTCCAGCAGACTGCCTCCTCTAATAACCACACTTTCTCACTAGTCTCCTGATTTACTATTTGCTTCCCTATTTCTTACAAGCATACCCATGTCTCTTCCATCCTCAAAAAACACCTAATTTGATACATCTATTCCCAATAATTGTCACCCTATATGTCTTTTCCTCCTTTTCTTGGCTAAACTCTTCAAGGCCCATTTACATTTTATCGATGTTTCCACTTCCTTCTCACTCTCTCAATTCTCACAGTCTGACTTCTGACCCCATCATTCAACTGAAACTGCTCTCTCCAAAGTCACCAATGAGCTCACAAAGGCTCACAATTTAAGGTGTCATTCTTGACTCCTTACTCTTTCTCAACCCCCATATCCCACCCATTGCCAAGCCTTCTGGTTTTTACCTAATGAAACATCTCTCATATAAGCCCCCGTTTCTCTTCTGACATTTCCACTCTGTTGTCAAACTGACCTTCCTAAAGTGAAAATCTATCTTCCTTCCCTCTCTCCCCCTCCCATTCAATAAACTCCTGTCATTTTCTCTTACCTTCATAATCACATATGAAATTACTTTGTTTGACTTTTAAAGTTCTTCATAATCAAGCTCCCTCCCACCTTTCCAATTTTCTTACACCATACACGCTATAATCTAGGGATACTCACCTTTTTGCTATCATCACACATGACACTATCATCATCCTACTCTGCATTCTTATTGTCTGGAACTCCCTCCTCATTTCTTTCTTCTTGCTTCCCTAGCTTCCTTTAAGTCCCACCTAAAGTCTCACCTCTGAAAGAAGCATTTCCTAGTTCTCCTTAATCTTAATCCTTTCCCTGTGTGAATACTTCCAATTTAACCCATTTATATCTTGTTTGTACCTAGCTATTGCTTTTTTATCTCCCTAGGACACTGCACATATTGTCCATTTTTTCAATGTTGTTTGTTTTGTTGATTTTCTTCTTCTTCTTTCTCTCTTTTAAAAAAAGAATATATAAAGGATTCCTCTCTGGGAGGAGTAAAGGGGAAGCATACATGGGGAAATTCAGACAATGGAAAAATAGAAGATACCAATAGTTATTCTTTTTAAAAGACAACACAGAGAGGCATGTATCATGTGTTCTTCTTCAGCATGTCTGGTGTGTTTCTAGTTATAATAACAAATTGCCCAAACATTCCAGTTTATGGTACCTCAATAAGATTCTGCTAATAAATCAATTAACAAGCATTTATTAAAAGCTTACAATATACAAGGCACTGTTCTAAGTGTTAGGGATAAAATGTTAAAAGTGAAATAGTATCCTTAAGGAATTTACATGTGAACGGAGGAGATAACATGTACACATATGAACATATATAAAAATGAATACAAAGTACTTGTCTATCCCTCTTCATGAATTTAGAAGAGGGAATAGGTGAATCTTATGCATTAGTCCCCCTGTGAGTCTATTCTCATTGGCGTTTCTTTCTTTCTCATAGGTAAGACAACATGTGCTCTTGAGGCCCCTGGTGTTTCTCACTGGTTTTTGTTTACTGCTTTGGAGATGTTTCTTTACTCTGTGAGATACTTGATTTTTTCTTTTTAAAGCTTCTTGCTTTTCTGGATTTTTGAGGTTGCTAGAAATCTGACCTTCAGAGACATGAGGCATCATTGTATTTTATGTAAGTATGTTTTCCTGTCCTCATAAAATCTAAATGTAAAATAAATTGCAAAAACAGAATCAATTTCATTGGAAAAATTCAAGGAAACAGGAGTATAGTACTGTTCAGATTAAATATGGTTAACAGCAATGATTTTGGCCTCAGTCAAACACAGATTGGTTTATTGCTACCATTAGGACTGAAAGATTTTGGACATGAAACACCATCTGCTCCACATATTCTTTCCTGTTTTTGGATCTGCATTAGAGCTGCCTCCTTGCCTTTTGATTGTTTTCTTTTATCACATGCCTGTTTAGTAAGCTTTTATTCCTAAAATTGTAATGTTTTAAATCAAAATGGTGCCTATGTTAGCAACAATACATGCCTTTGTGAGCCAGTGTTTCCTAATTTTGTTTTCTTTTTCTTTTCTTCTTCTTCTTCTTTTTTTTTTTTAAAGCAATTGGGGTTAAGTAACTTGCTCAAAGTTACACGGCCAGTCATTATTTATGTGTGGGTGCTCATTTTCTGAGGCCGGATCCGATCCTGGGTCATCCCAACTCCGAGCTGGCACTCTTACTCACTGTTTTCCTTTTTTTCAATGGCCCCAATCACATATTAGGAGAAGCTTAAGATATATATAGATATGAAAAATACAATTCACATTTTTTTCAAAACCCTGTTGGCCTTTGCCACTTTTTCAGAAAATGTGAAAGCATTTGTTCCTTTCTGACAGATCTTATTTTTCCCTAAAGGACCATTTTCACTAAAACAACAATAAGGCACTTGTAGTTCTCAAATATTTAATTCACTTTATGGTCCCCACAGATTCTAGGCCTACTTAACTGAGCTACAACAGAGTCGTTTTTGCTAGTACCCCGGTATTTTGCCACTTCATTTTTCCCTTGGTCATGCAAGGGGATCTATTGGGCTAAAAACTATTGCCCCAACAACTTATATGTTATTAATCAAAAATTTATTGAGCATCTACTATGTACTCAACCTAAATATATAACATAATGCATGTCCATAAGGAATTGAATATCTAGCTGGGAAACCAGACTAAAATACATGAAATGAGTAAATGATACAAGACCAAACTGTCTAGTATAAATTTTAATGCAGTAGGGAACCTGAGACATCTAAAGTAGCCACAAAAGTCTACAGAAAACATGGGACTTGTGATGAGTCTTGGAGTTTGATGAGAAAAAGGAATAGAGAGTGGAATATTCAAAGATATGACTGGGAATTGTTGTACCTTGAGATAAAAGATACCTAGATGGATGGATGGATACTGCATCCTAGAGTGAAACAGAGATTTCTGTGGGCTAAGACTCTTGGATTCAGCAAGGCCAGGTTGATTACCCCACCCCCCAAATGAACCACCCAATAACTACTGCAACTAATTATTCATGATAGCTAGCTGCTAAAGTCATCTGTCCCTGGTACTTCTTTGTGTTAATACAGTTAAGGAAACTTAGTTAAATCATTTTAAGAAGCTGAAAATGTTAAAATACTGTGGGTTGTTTTGGTTTGCTTGTTTTTTTTGCTATACTCCAATATAATCATAGACCAAAAGCAGGACTGATATTTGATACTTTTTTTTACATTAATCCAAGTTATTTAGTTATATACATTTCTTTGGTCTTCCCTGACAACAGTATCTTCATGGAAATAAACAAACATAGCTTAGAGGTACAATATACACAGCATAGATAAATATTGGTTGTCCTAACTTGTCAGAATAAGGCTTTGGTAGATTGATAGGTAATTTGTTTGTCCCCTGGTTAAATTCTTAAAATGTTTTCCCTCTGTTTGATAGATTTATATTACATTTTTGATAAGTGTTTTATTGTTCCAAAGGTCCACTATATTTAACAGCTGATGGGTTGATTCTTTTTTGAATGTTACAATTTTTCACTTTACCTTTTCTTTACCCTCTTGAGATACAACCAGCAAGTTATTTTCTTGCTACTCTAAAAGTTTAAGTATTTCATGAAACCTTTTCTAACTTAATGTGCCTAAGCTTGTCTAAACTTCCAGGAATATTTTGGATATCATCTTGGTAGTTTATCATATATCTCCTTTTTTGCATAATAAGAGTAACTTATAAATGCACTGAAACAGTGCATAGGAATATATAAGGTCATTTGAATACAATTCCCTTTTCTTCTTTCCTTTAAAAATTTAACTGATAGAGGCTGTCTTTTTTAAAGTAATTTATCCAGATACTTTCTGAAGACAGATATCATCATTGCAATTATTAAATCAATAAATGAAAATAAAATGTAAATTTAATTCTTATTCTAATTTAGTGACTTCTGTAGAATGGCCAAAAATTGACCTTAAGTGATAAGTAGAGAAAATTTATTAAATGACAATAATAAAAAACCTTTAATCCTTCAAGCAGTTTCTAGAATTTCCTTTTGTCATTATGGTTAATCTGCTTTGAAAATGCATAAATTTAGTTAATTATATGTAAAGTTTTCTTTGTGTTATTTTTGTTTTTTTTAAGCATTTATTCCTTCTGTGTAGGAAGCTCCCAAAGAGGAACTTCGCTATCAGTCCTTACTATCTTGGGAGAGCTGCCTGGGACCTGGACAGTTTAAGTAATTTACCCCAAATCATAAATCCAATAGTGAGTCAGAGATGGGACTTGATAAGGAGACTGATTTGCACTCTACTATGCTATACTTCCTCCTCCTGTCTTATTTCCAAACATATAAGTGTGTATTAGATGTAATTTATATATAACAAGTATATGTTATATATATTTTATATATTGCATGTATAATTTTAGTATACAATGAGAATCAGTATCAGCTGCTTTATTCCTCAGAATTTATCTAGCATATATTGTTCTCATTGTCTCTTGGCCCTCCAGAAAAAAAAGCTAAGAACTGTTAGTAATATGTAGCACTTGAAGGACTTTATTTTCTTAAACTCAATTTTATCTTATTTTCAGTTCCAAATTCTCTCCTCCCCTTTCCCTGCCAGAGAAGGCAAGAAAAACAAAGTCCACTGCAAATAGGTATAGTCATGCAAAACAAATTCCCATATTAGACATGTCCAGGAGGAAAAGAAAAGAAAAAGAAAGGAAAGGAAAGGAAAGAAAAGATGCTCCAATCTATATTCTTCTCTATCTGGGAGGGAGAACAAGTTACATCATGAGTCTTTTGTAAATATGGCTGGTCACTGTGTTGATCAATATGACTAAGATTTTCAGAGTTGATTATTTTTATGATATTGTTATTATATAAATTGTTCTCCTTATTCTTCTTCACTTTGTGTCACTTCATAAACTTTTTTCCAGCTTTTTCTGAAATCATCCACTTCATCATTTCTTACAGCACAATACTATTCCACTGCATACATATTACCATAACTTGTTCAGCTATTCCTCAATGGATGGACATCTTCTTAGTTTCCAATTCTTTGCTACCACAAAAAGAGCTGCTATAAATATTTTTGTACATATGGGTTCTTTTCCACATTCTTTGATCTCTAGGGTATATATATGTAGTGGAAGTATTTCTGGGTCACGATTTAATACCTTTTTGGACAGAGCTCCAAACTGTTTTCCAGAATGGTTGGACCAGTTCACAGTTCCACCGACAATGCCCTGAAGTACCAGTACTGTCATTTTCCCTTTTTTTGAAGAGTTTTTTAAACATTAATCTCACAATACCCATAAGGTAAAGAAAGAGAAGTCTTCTCTTCAGACATGGGGATGACATTGAAAAAGGAAGAGCAAATGGAGGAAATAGGACAAAATGAAGTAATAATGAGCAGTCCAGTTTGGCTATAAAAGAGAATGCACAAAGTAGAGCGCCATAAAATTAGAGTTAGATAGCAGAGGGCCTTGAGTGAAAGGTTGAGGAACTTATATTTCACTCCATATGAATTCAGGAGTCATCAAAAGTTTTTAAGTATGAGAATTATTTGTTCATACTTGTACATTAGGAAGATTCTTTTGGTAGCATTGTTAAAGATAGTTTGAAAAAGGAAAGAGACTGGGAGCATGGATACCAGATATATGATTATTATTAAAGAATGAATAAGGATAGAAATGTAAAGGCGAGAGAACAGATGCCAGAGATATCTTGGAAGCAGAACGCACAGGATTTGGCCATTGATGAGACAGTAGATGTGAAAGAAATGGAAGTCATGGATGAGACCAAGGTTTCAAGTCTGGTTGACTAGCAATGATGATGCCATCAATGGAAATTAAGAACTTGGAATGAGGGAGATAGGTTTTAGAGAGAAGATGATGGGTTCAGTTTGTTACTAAGCTGTTACTGAGTTCAATTGTTGCTGACATTGAGTTTGAGGTACAGCAGAACATACATAACTCTCTTAGATTAAACTCAATCCCTCCATAAGAAATCAGGGCTTATCTTTTTAGTTCTCTCTTTGCTCTCATGTAAATTCTTGTTACTACGGTCACCATCAGACAAAGCTATTGAAATCTCAGCCCCCATAACCTTCTTCTCCAACTTTAAGTTATGAAAGGAAGGAATCCAGGGCTAGGGCAAGTACTTTACACTTTCATTCCTCTAATATGGTCATTTTCATGGAATAGTTCACTCCAGACCCAATGGCTAAGGTCTGGGAGAGTCCCAGAAGAGGAAGACTTTTCACTGTTTTTCTCATGCTCTTTTTCCCTTGGGTTCCTGTCCTCTGGCTTTTTTGCTGACCCATCATCTGGGATACCTACAAACTCATCTCCTGGAAATTCACATTCTTTCTGTTCTTCTCATTTTTTTCTCCTCTTCTATCTTCTCTCAAGTCATTATTTCTATTCCTGGTTTGTCTGCCTGAATCAAATATTACTAGTCAGATTTTCATCAGCTTGCTCAGCTTTTGTTAGTGAAGTTGATTCTTCTATCTATGAGCTATCTTGGCACTGAGGTATTACTGTTTTCAGCTCCTCCTTTAATTCAGGTGATGAGTTACACATGGCCTGTGTTTGGGTCCTTCTTTCTGGTGGTGGATCCTGTAGGCTTACATGCTTTTGCCATACTTTCAATATGTAATGAGTATATAACAATATCAGCAGTTTTCCTTACCATCATACACTGCCTTCCTGAATTAAGGTGGATAGGGTCAAGTGTACATAGAGGAAATCTAGGTTGAAATTTTGATTGTGAGGGTGTTGAGTGACCAAAATACAAGAAATCTCAAGGAATAGAAGATGCCAGAGACATGGAAAAAATCTTAGACCATGTTAAATACTGGAAAAGGCAACCAAAAGAATATCAATAACTACCCACATATGCCTACACTACTATCTATAAACAACTTTATGAGACATTTATATATGAATTAAGGAAGGGTATTTTTGATGAGGGTCTTAATAGTGAATAAGTGGGCACATTCCAAAATAATATTAAAAATGGACCCAAATTTTATCATTTCACAATTAACTGAAAGATATAAAAAACCCATAACTCTCAGGATTATTGTTTCTCAATTACAATAAAAGCATCTTATTTGGTAGAACAAAACAGCACCATGTAGGTTGTTTTTTTGTGTGTTTTTTTTTACAACAGTGTCTCTTACACACATACATCTAAATAACTGAAGATTCCTTGGGAAATAGAACAACAGAAATAAATAACCCTCTGATAAATAAATTTAAAGCAAGGTGCTAAGTGCTAGGGATAAAAACAAAGGAAAAAATAATCCCAGCCCTCAAGGAGTTCACATTCTACTGAGAGGGACAACATGCAAACAACTGTGCACATAGCTCCCTCCCTTTCCATCTTCTTAAATCATACTCCCCACCATATATTCTCTCATCCAGTGACTGCCCTGCTTGTTCTTCCAGAAATAAGATAATAAGCTCTGGGCATTTTTTTTCTGGCTGTCCCCCTAGTTTGGAATGCTCTTTCTCCTCATCTCTGCCTACCAGTTTCCCAACTTCCTTTATGTACTAATTAAAATCTTATCTTCTAGAGAAAGCTTTTCCCAGCTCTTAATTTTAGCACCTTTCTTTTGTTAATTATTTCCTCTTTAGCCTGTGTGTAGTTAATTTGTACATACTTATTTGCTTTTCGTCTGCCCCATCAGACTGTGAGCTGCTTGAGGGCAAACTGTCTTGTCTCTTCTTGTATTTTCAATGTTTAGCACAATGCCCAGCACATACTAGGAACTTACTAAATGCTTATTGACTTATAAACAGTTTTATCAACTAACTCACTACCTGCAAAATATATATGTGTGTGTGTGTGTGTGTGTGTGTGTGTGTGTGTGTGTGTGTGTGTGTGTGTGTGTGTGGTAAATTGGGGGAAATCTCAGAGGGAATGTACTTAGTAAGTGGCAGAAGTCAGAGATAAGGAAAAGCGTCTTGCAGAATATGGAATTTTAGCAAGTCTTGAAGGTAGGTTGAGATAAGGAAGGAAAACATTCTAAGCAAAGAAGACAGTGAAAATGCAGAGTCAGAAGATAACGTGTTCTGTGAGAGGAACAGCAAGGAGGCCAGAATCACTGTATCATAGGGTACATGGATGGAATAAAATGTGAGAAGACGGGAAAGGTAGGAAGGGGCTTGGTCACATAAGGGCTTTAAAAGAATTTCACATTTGATTTTGGAGGTAAGAAGGAGTTACTGGAGTTTACTGAATGGGGGTGAGGGAGGAAAGGAAGATGGCCACACTTGTATTTTAAGAAGGTCAGTTTGACAGCTGAGTGGAGGATGGACTACATTGAGAAAAGGCAGAAAGGGAGACTAACCAGGAGGCTATTGTAATAGAGGTGGTTCTCACTTTACCTAACTGGACTATTCCACAGACCTCTATGTTAAATTATCTTTACATAATATGAATTTGCCTGTAGCCACCCACTTTACTTAGCTTATATAAGAAAGGCATACACAAAATAATACTTTTATCCAAGTCCTAAAATGTACTAAAATGCAGACATATTAAATACAGTACCATGATAATAAACAGAATTATGAAATGAAAGGTAAAGTTAATGACAAGGTGTGTTTAGTTCTGTACAGTAAAGTTAACAGAGGTGTGCCTTATCTTGCTCCTTCTTCACTCACTGAATCTAGCCTTTATCACTGGTGACTGCCAGTGTAAAATTTTTTAATAAAGTTATTAAAAGATGCTTGGACAATAGTGCTTTTTCCTCATGCATCTGATAAAAGCAGACAATATTATCTTCAACTACTCTTTGAACTTTTAAAATCTTGAAGAATTTGGATCTACCTTTTCAATACAAGAAAAAATTCACTCAAATGATGAAATGCTTCTGCCAACTATTTCTTTGTGAGCCTTTTTGGTTCAACCTTGGGTTCTGAAGTTTCTCTTCTTCTGCAATCTTCGTTTATAGCATTCAGTTAATAGATTCTCCATCTCTAGAATAACACCTCTTTTTTTTGAAAAATAAGTTGACTTCATATAAGCACTACATTTCACATAATCCTTTATTCAGGCAGCATCCTTTATTATGGTGTTCACAGTTGATGCAAGACCAAGTTCACATGCTATTAATAATAATTTTTGTCCTTCATTTTTTCTAATTATTTTCATTTCCAAGTCTATTGGCTTATGTTTATAAGATGCTCCATAAATTTCCCCTCAAGAGCACATTTGCTGCCAGTCATGGTGAAAATATTAGGATCACTACTGAACACACGGATAGGCATAGTATCACTCACTGTCAGCAGACACACAAAGAACTGACTCAGAGATGCTTCTCAGCTTCACCATCATTTGTGTTGCCTGTAACATGAAGGATATTATTTTGGAATGCAGACTTTCAGAATTCTTTACATAAAGTCGAATTTGTGTAATATGATCTATATGCAGGCAAGATGGGATGGAAGAGTGGGTCCTAGGAAATGAGTAAGTTGAAGAACAAGAAAGTTAGGGTATTTGAGGAGGTATCAATATGTATACTGAAACTGCCTTGTATGAGGGCAGAATTGGGAAAAGAAAGACAAAGACAAAGTCAGGCAATGAACTCTTTGAAGAAGGAAAGACAATGACCTGGAGGCTGGTAAACAATATCCACCAGAATCTGGATTGGGTGATAAATATGTACTGAAAGAACTTCAAAGCAGGAGAGGTTACTGAGTGATTCTGATAGAAAGTTAGCCCAGAAGTGACAATGGGGGAACAAAGAAATATTCCAATTCCTCCACCCTGACCGGTAAGTTGGATAAATGTGCAACCAAGGTGGTCAGGAAAGCTTTGTTATAAGGAAAGAGTCAGGTAAGTTTCAAGGAGATAGAGGGAGCAAGAAAGAAAATGGATTAAGATGAAAGCTAAGTGAATTCTCCTATTTCCCCTTTGGAGTCAAGCTTATTCTTTATAATTTTGTAAAACATAATTTTTCATTTTTTGTATTTGTTACTTTAACTTAGGTTGGTGAAGTCATGTCTAAGTTTTCTTCATCTTATTTACTTCACTTTCTATCAGCTCACCTATGTCTTTCCATGTTTCTCTGAAGTCATCACATTGGCTATTTCTGATAATTTAGTAATAACGTGATAAATTTATGTACCACAATTTGTTTAACTATTCCCCAACAGATAAATATCTACTTTCTTTCCAGTTATTTGCTAACATAAAGATGCTGCTATAAATATTTTCAAGTGTAGAGAACATTTCCCTTTATCAGTGATATTCTTTGGTATATATCCTTAGTAACAGTCTCTGGGTCAAAGGGCATGGATATAATATATATACATATATATATATATATATATATATATATATATATTTTAGTTCTAGATTCACTCCTTTACTCCACCCCTTCCCCACCCATAGAGAAAGCAAGAAATATGAATACTCATTATACATATGAAGTCATTCAAAACACATTTCCACATTAGCCATGTTGTGAAAAAAAAAGCAAGAAAAATAAAGTAAAAAAACCTGCTTCAATGTATACTCAAAGTTCATCAGGTCTCTCTCTCTCATAGAGAGCATTTTTCATCTTGAGTCCTTTGGAACTGCCAAGGATCACTGCATTGATTAGAGTAGCTGTCTTTCACAACTGACTATCATCAAAATATTGCCATTACCGTGTAGATTGTTCTCCTAGTTCTGCTGATTTCACTTTGCATCAGCTCATCAAGTCTTTTCCAGTTGTTCTGAAACCATCCCCCTTGTCATTTCTTACAGCACAATAGTATCTCATCACATTCATATATCATAACTTGTTCAGCCATTCCCCAATTGATGGGCATTCCCTCTATTTCCAATTCTTATTTATTTTTATTTTCATTTTTAGGCATGGGAATTTTATATACTTTATTTACATCTCTGTTTGCATCCACATAATCTTTATAGAGGGTAGGCATCCCATTAGAAAACACAAACACACACATGCACACAGGATAAGCCATTAATTCATTTGTGGACTCAGACCATTGAAACTTCATTATTTTGTCACTTCAAAGTTCATATCTTACTCTTTTTCTCTTTTCCTTTGCATGACCTGATATGAATTATGAGCTCTCCATAAGGATCAATAATTTTCCCCCTCCCCCAAGCCTGTTTAATGTCCCACTGCAGTTGCCACATAAGTGGAAGTACTGATATGTTACGGCTGATTCTCTTTTCTCCTGATCCTGTGATGAGGAGGATCCTGGGATCAAACTATATATATCATGTTCCTTATTGTAAGGCAGTGGGATGTAGGAGAAACATTATTAGAGCTAGAGTCAAGAAAAGTGCAGGCTTGAATCCTAGTGCCAACATTTACTTACTAGTTGTGTGATTTTGGGTAAATAACTTCTACATGCCCCAGTTTTCTTATCTGTAGAGGAGTTGCAATGTCTCCTTTTAAGAAGTTTTACAGGGAAAGAATGAGGAAGTTTTTATGAGTGATATAGATATATAAGGTATCATATTGTTATAATTACAGATGATCCCTAATGTTCCTTTCAAATATAAATTCTCTGATGTGACTTCGATTTTTTTGTTTGTTAAGGAAACAAGTAGAATAAAACTTGATGTGCTTCTCAATGCTATTTCCTCCTTAACAAAAAGTCTGTGTTTTCTTTATAACTCAGGGCTGCTAAGACATGTTATTTCTTCCCCTTTTTATTGCCCTGCCCACCATCTGGTAGAAGAACAAATGAGTAGTGAAATGATTATAAAAAGGAGAAGCAAAGAGCTTAGATAATTAAAAAGGCATTTGAATATTTCCCAAACAATCAAGAATTAGCTACAATTATGTTTGAAGTCAGGGAAAAGATATGATTTTTCATGAACGAATAAAAAAAATCATGTATTAAACACAGATTATGTGCCAACCACTGTGCTTAATCATTGGAGAAAACAAGAGAAAAAGCAAGAGTCTCTGTTTGCCCAAGACACTCTCTCTCTTGTTGGGGGAGACACACACTAATCAAAAAGTTCAGTTGCAAGGTGGATAGAAAGGTTTAGAAGTTCTAAGGGTGCAGTGGCAAGTATATCAGAAGACAATGGGGAAAGCGTTTGGTGAGGAAGACAGTGAAGCCTGGAGAACCTTATGACACAGTGATAGTACAGAGAGTAAAGCTTAATGGTCCTCTATCTCACTAGAAGGAATAGAATTAGTAACTCTGAGGTCACCCACATTAAGTCAAGAAACCCAGATGGCTTATAGGTACTTCATTCCACGGGGGCTAAAGGGGGAAAAAGTAAAGGGACAAGATGTCCCTGTAGTGATAAATCTTTCCAGCTATCCCAGTTATCCAGGATGGACTCTGGGAGAGCATAGGCCAAAGGAAGAAGGAAGATAAGGCATTTGGGGGAGAAGCAGGGGAAGAGGGTACTTCCAGTGGTGGTGGGTCTTCCCACTGCCTGGCTCTCTGGGATGGGTTCTGGGATGACTTGAGAGAGATGGCAAGAGGAAGTTGAGAGAAATATTACTCCTAAGGTCCCCATTTAGGGAGAGGGAGGACTAGATCTGTGATTTCACTGGCACTGGGAACTCCCTCTACAAACGTATTTCAACATCTTTTCTCAACTAGTAGTCTTAGATAGTTGCCTAGGACACTGAAATGTTAAGAGAGGTAAAGAAGTATAAGGAAAGAAGCAAACGTTATAATATGGAGAAAGTGGTGGTGGTGGGAGGAAGTGGCCAACTGGCTTTAAAAAAAAAAAGAGAAAGCAGATGGTTAAAGACTGCAGAATTCTGACTGCCATGAGTCCAAAAAGAATGGAGATGAAAAATGCCATTCATCTGACAAACGCAAAGAGGAACTTAAAATGCAGAAGGTAATAAGCATTTTCAGACATGTCCAATATAGAAATTTGTCTTGCTGCACTATTCAACTATGTGTCAAGGTCTTTATTTTTTGTTGCTGTTGTTGTTTTTCCTCAGTGGCAGTGAGGGTAGTGGAAGAGACAGAATAAGTATAAAAATAAAAATAAGCCCCCCAAAATATTTATGCTCTGAAATACCTAAAATGCATGGTATAAAATAAAATAAAGTAAATTCTACAAAAGAAGGTGGTTGGATAGTGCCACAGAATTAGAGAATATTAGAACTAGAATATCACAGATTGTTTAGTCCAAGGGTATTTAATCTCTTTTTGTTTGTCATGGACCTCTTTGGAAGTCTGATAATGTTTTTGGACCCCCTTTCAGAATAATGTTTTGTTGATATTCATAACTGAAGGAAATGTCAAATTTTACTCAGAGGTTAGTGAGAATAAAGGTGTGATACTTTTTTGGACCCTATGAAACATTCCACTCCTATGGTCTCACCCTCTGTGCAACTCCCCCCACCCCCACCTCTGCCTCAACCAATTACTATATTCAAAGATTTATTTAGGGATACTCTTATTGGTTAGCTGGATAAGAGAGTGGGGATCATGAAGAAGTAGGTTCAGGGGTGTGCTAGAGTCACTTTGTAGTGCCTTGTGAGAATTGACTGTTAAATTTTTAGTGTGAACACTTACACATTGGAACATAGCAATAATGACAAATCAGGGTGTGATTTATTGTTTTCTTAATTGTCCAGACTTAAAAAGTGACTGAGGAAATGTGAACAATGCAGATTAAACTTAAATGTGTGTCCTGCATTCATTTGTTTCCATTGCCAGTTGTCAAGCACTTACTAGCATATTACTTGCCTAGGTTCAATTCCTGTAAAATAAGAGAATTAAACTTGATGACCTCAAAAGTCCCTTCTAAATCTATGATCCTTAATCAGTGAATATAAGTTCTAGCATATCTACATAATTAGTCATATTCTTCTATGGATCTTTTATGTTTTCTGTTAGTAATACAATTATGTTGACATGTAAACGATTGTGGTATAGTGGGAAGACAAATGAATTAGGTGTCAGAAGAACTGGATGTGCTTATCTATTTTTCTTACATTAGCCAAATGCTCTGAGATTTTACTTTCTAGTCAATATTATATGTTGCAAAAATAATAAAAAGAAACATTAAGACAATATGCTACAATTTCTTTTATAGACAACACAACAAAAATAATACATCCCAAATCAACCATTTGCAGTTAACTTTGTTAACTATGAATTAGGTGAACTCTGTTTTTGAGCTACACTCTGAGATCAAGATTCTAGAAATTCTAACTTTGTTTCAATCGCTGACTTTACATTAGCCTTGGGTAAACTGATAAATCTGAACTATGCCACTTTTTCATATCCTGAATTTCTAGCATAAAAATAAAGATAATACTCACATAGTTGCTATAAAAATGAACAATACACAAACATAGTTCCCATCTAACATACAACTGTTAAATACAAATAGGTAACCTACCTCTTCAGTTAAGGTTTTCCCTTCCTTCCTTACTGACACATCTTGGGAGACTTAGGTTATCAGTTAGTCATACATAATGACCAAGTAAGAGATAACTGGCTTGCTTAAACTTGGGTAGATGGCCCTAGGGCCACTTTGGTAATACATGTGAGAGGAACTAAAGCAGTCAAAGGTATAATGGAGCCAGCATAGACAGTGCTGGCTTCTCTTTTAGGGCTAAGGTTGAAACAATTCTTTTTTTTTTTTTGTAAACCTGATTAGCAATGAACTCTTTTTTGTTGTTTTACCAAAAAGCACCAATGTTGATTCCAATTAGCTGGTTGGTTATTCTGGGTTATTAGAATGCGGTTCTGTATTAGGGCAATAAATTTAATGTATCAACTTCAAAATGTTTCCAGCAGGTGCTAGATAACACTAGATAACACAGTCAACACTTTTGACTGTAGTATAAATGCTCCACAGTGTTGTACAGGAGGAAAACTACTAAATTCATACTGAATCTTCCAGTTTCAGTGAGTTTGCTACAAGTGAATTTGCAGTAATGTGTCTGAATTTATTTTTCTTTTGACCAGGAGGTATTCTAAATAGGAGAGTATCTGAATCAAACGTTTAATGCTCTAAAATGTTTGCTTATGAAATTCTTCTCTTTCTTGGGGAGGGGTTTCTATTTATCTTTATTATATCAGTGAAAAAGATTTCATGTTAGAACTATCAATAGTAGAAACTTTTGGGCTTATACAATTATTGATTCATGAAATAGAAATAAAACTGCCCATGTAAAAAAGCTTAACTATTATATATAATATGAAATTCATCTTACCCACTGCAACCGATGACCTTATTATATAAATAGGAAGGCAGGCCTTTCAGGTGAATGTTGTTATCCACATACACATATTGTAGTTCTCGAGATCGACCTAAATCTGGGCCAAAAAAGGATATGGTAAGAGAGGCAGCTCTGGTGTGATGGAAGGTACATTGGACCTGGGCTTGTTTTAGGATGGCACAGTGAAAAGAATATGAGATTTGGAGTCAGAAGAATTGCATCCATATCTAGTTCTGCCCCTTATGACCTGTGTAATCTCGTGTGAGTTGGACTAGCTTCTTTTTGCTTTAGTTTCCCCATATGTAAAATGAAGATATTGTATTACGTGGCCTTTACAGACCTTTCTCACCCCAAATCTATGATCCTTATGAGTTACAGTTCTGTCATTAACATAGTGCATGACCCTTGGCATGCTCTTCCATAAACAAGGAGACTTGGATTTAGATGGTAAGGCCTCCAAGTGCTGTCATTTTTTTCTATTCTAACAAGAGACAAATACCAAATAAGATAAAGTCTGAAACTGAACGAACAATATTAAAATGTGCCTTTATTCGAGATTTTAATTTTTTTAAATTAATTTATTTTTGCTTTTTAGAGGGCAATTGGGATTAAGTGACTTGCCCAAGGTCACATGGCTAATTTTTGTGTTAAATGTCTGAGGCCGAATTTGAACTCAGGTCCTCCTGACTCCAGGGCCAGTGCTCTATTCACTGTGCCACTAGCTGCCCCCCTTTATTTGAGCTTTTAAAAAGTTATAGAGAAGAATATGAAATAGCACTGGTTATCATGTTCAATTCAACAAATTTTAATTTAGCACCTATATGAAAGGAACTGACTTTGACCTGAGGATGCAAAGATAAAAATGAAAGTCTCTGTCCTCATGCAGATTATATTCTACCAATAATAATGACTAACATTTGTATATTGCTTTAAAGTTTGCAAAGTGTTTTCCATATATCACCTCATTTAATCGTACAATTTTATAGGTAAGGCAGTTAAAGCTCAACAAGCTTAGATGAAGCTCATGGTCACAAAGCTAGTACTTGTAAATGGCAAAACTGGAAACTAGGTCTTTCTTGACTTCCAATCCAGTGTCCTTTCTACCACATCTTTTTTTCCCTCCATAGATGAAAATCAATAAAACTTATTATAGCACCATATATAAAACCTTAGAAAATGAGCATTAGGGGCTTAAAACTGGAATATGGCTCTGAAAGGGTTTACTTTGTTCAAAAAGAGCAGGATAGGTAAAAGGGCAGGGTGTTATATATTTAAAAGGTATGATTAGTAATCTAGTGTTTGACAAACCCAAAGATCCAAAATTTTGAGACAAGAAGACATTATTTGATAAAAATTTCTGGGAAAATTGGAAAATAGTATGGCAAAAACTAGGTATAAATCTCATATCATATAATGAAATAAAGTCAAAATGGGTACATGATTTAGACATAAGTAAATCATAGAGCACTGAAGATTTTTCCTGCCAGAATTATGGATAAGGAAAGAATTTCTGACCAAATAAGAGATGGAAAGCATCACAAGATTGAAATGGATAATTTTGATTGCATCAAATTAAAAAGGGCTTGCAATACAAAACCAATGCACCTAAAATTAGAAGAAAAGAAGGAAACTGGGAAAATTCTTTTTTATAGTTTCTCTGAAAAAGGCTTCATTTCTCAAATATACAGAGAAAAGAGTCAAATTGATAGGAATACAAATAATTTCCTAGTTGATAAATGGTCAAAAGATATGAACAGGCAGTTTTCAAAAGAAATCAGTATTGGTTAGAGAAATGCAAATGAAAACAATTCTGAGGTACTACCTCACATCTATCAGATTGGTTAATATGATAGAAAAGGAAAAGGACAAATGTTGAAGGGGATAATAGAAAAGTAAGGACACTAATGCGCTGTTGGTGGAGCTGTGAACTGATCCAGTCATTCTGGAGAGCAATTTGGAACTATGCCCAAAGAGTTATAAAACTGCATATCCTTTGACCCAGAAATACCACTAGCAGGTTGTATCCAAAAAAAGATGAAAGAAAAAGGAAAAAGGACCTATATGTATAAAAATATTTACAGGAGCTCTTCTTGTAGTGGCAAAAAACTGCCAATCAACTGGGGGATAGCTGAACAGTAGTGGTATATGATTGAGATGGAATACTATTGTGCTATGAGAAATGATGAGCTAGAATTCAGGAGTGGGGAAAATGTGGCCTTGAGGCCTCACAGAACAAGTTGTTTGAACTTTGGGTTTAAAGGGCCACATTTGAGGGCCTAGAAGGCTACATCTGATGCTCTCAGAAAAACCTGCAATGACTTATTGCAATGAACTGATAAAAAGTGAGATGAGCAGAACCAGAAGAACATTGTACACAGTGACAGCAATATTGTACAATGATTAACTGTGAATGATTTATCTATTCTCACAATACCAAGATCTGAAGGACTTTGGATGAAAAATGCAGGATGGCAGAAGGGAAAGGGCATCAGTTTTCATAAAAAAGGGATAGATTTGGGCGGCTAGTGGAGCAGTGAGTAGAGTGTCGGCCCTGGAGTCAGAAGGACCTGAGTTTAGATCTGGCCTCAGACACTTAACGCACACACAAACAAAAACCTAGCCGTGTGACCTTGGGCAAGTTACTTAACCCCAATTGCCCTCCAAAAAGCAAAAAAAAGGGGTAAATTCTTTTCATGGTGCTCTTCAGTATCTTTCCTCCTCCCCTTTCCATAAAGCTGTCCCTTATAACATATAGTTGTCTTTTAAGGAGGAAAGAAATCAGCCCAACTGACATATACACTGAATGTAGGACATGTATAATATGTAATATTTCCCACATCCACAAAGGAGTGAGTTGGAGGAGTCTTCTCATATTTCTTCTGTTCAAGCCATGCTTGATCTTTGTAATTTTGTTAACATTCACTTAAATTTTTTTTTTGGTGTGTGGCTTTATGCTTTTGTTGTAGTTACAGTGTACATTGTTTTCTTAAGAGAATGGATTCTAAAAACTCTAAGCATGATACTAATTCTTGGCAACATTCTAAATAGTTAATGAATATATAGAAAAGGAAGCAATGACTGAAAAGGGCCAGCTCCCTGCCCCCCCAACCTGGCTTCATTAAAAAATGTCATGATGGACTAGATGGAGAGGGGTGACCTAGGTGAATAGTACTGTTAAGTAGATTTGGAACTGGTTGAATGGCTGGGCCCAAAGAGTAGTCATTAATAAAGTCTGATGTTACCTTGAAAGAATGCCTCTAGTGGAGTGCAACAGAGATATGTCTTCAGTCCTATGTTACTTAATAGTTTTATCATTTATTTGGATCAAAGGTATAGATATTAAATTTGCAGAGGACAGAAAGCTGGGAAAGATGGCTAACAGCAGAAGATAGATTCAGGATTCAAAACAATCCCGAGAGCTTGGATTTGGGGGCCAAATCTTAGATGAGATTTAATGTCTAAATCAAAGTCTTAGATTAAAAAAATCAATTTCATAAGTTCAATATTATAAAAGGTATAGATAGAAAGCAGTCTATCTAAAAAATACCTAAAGATTTTGGTGTACTGCAACTTGATTATAAATGTGATACAGGAGCCAAAAAAAATGAGATTTTAAGCTGAATTAAAAGAACAATAGTCTCACTGTACTCTGCTCCAGTCAGACAATACCTGGAGTACAATGTTCAGTTTTGGGTACCATATTTTAGAAAGGGTACTGATAATTTTGAGAGCCTATAGAGGAGGTCAGCTGGGGCAGTGAAGGGCTTCAACTAGATGAAGGAAGTACATATGTATATATAACATGGAGAACAGAAGACTCAGGGAATACATGATAACTGTGTTCAAGTATTTAAAGCATTGTCACACGAAAGGGATAAGATTCATTCTGTTCACACTGAAGAAACAAAACTAGGAGCACTGTGTAGAAGCTACAGAGAGGAGGGTTTTAATCACTGTTGATAAGGAGAAGTTTCCTTATAACTGTAGCTATTCAAAAATGGAATAGGTTATCGAAGGCAATGAGTGTCTCATCACTAGATTTGGAAAAAAATATTTTTATTTATTTCATGAAATATTTCTCAATTACATTTGAAATTTTTTAACATTCATTTTTGAAAAAAATATTTTAAGTTCCAAATTCTTTCCCTCCTACCCTTCTTCAACCCCTTGAGAAGGCAATAATTTGATATTGATTATACATATGAAGTCATGCAAAACATTTCTAGATTAGCCATGTTGAAAAAGAAAACACACACACACACACACAACCAAGAAAAAATTTTTGAAAAGTTTAAAAAGTATGCTTCAATCTATACTCAGTTCAATAGTTTTCTCTTTGAAGGTAGATAGCATTTTTTAACATGAGTTCTTTAGAACTGTCTTGGATCACTGTCTTGATCAAAGAAGCTAAGTCTTTCACAGTTGATCATCCTTATAATGTTGCTGTTACTGTGTAAAAATTCTGGTTCTGTTAATTTAACTTTTCATCAATTCATGTAAGTCTTTCCAGGTTTTTCTGAAAGCATCCTGCTTGCCACTTTTAATAGCAAAATAGCATTCCATCACCATCAGATACTACAAATTGTTCACATATTCTTCAAATGGTGCGCATCTCCTCAATTTCCAATTCTTTGCTGCCATGAAAAGAGCACCTATAAACATCTTTGTATAAATAGATTCTTTTCTGTTTTCTCCAATCTCTTTGGAATACAGATATAGTACTGGTATTGTTGGTTCAAAGGGCATTCAGTTTTATAACACTTTAGGCATACTTCCAAATTGTTCTCCAGAATGATTAGACCAGTTCACAACTCCACCAAAAGGGCATGAGTGTCTCTATTTTTCAACATCTCCTCCAGCATTTGTCATTTTCATTTTTTGTCATGTTTTCCAATCTGACAGGTATGAGGTTGTATCTCAAGAGTTGTTTTAATTTGCCTTTCTCTAATCAATAGTGATTCAGAGCATTTTTTTCATGTGATTATTGACAGCTTTTGCTTTCTTCTTCTAAAAACTGTCTGTTCATATCCTTTGACCATTCATCAACTGGGGAATGACTGATATAAAAATTTTAAATAAAATCCTAGCATATACATTAAATATACCCATATATCACCAGCATCATATACTATTACTAGGTAGGATTTATACCACGAATGCAAGGCTAGTTCAATATTAGGAAAACTATCAGTGTAACAGACCATATCAATAACAAAACTAGGAGAAATCATATGATTATCTCAATAGATGCAGAAAATTTTGACAAAACACACCAATTCCTATTATAAAAACCCTAGAGAGAATAGAAATAAATGGAACTTTCCTCAAAATGATAAGCAGTGTCTATCTAAAACCATTAGCAAACATTATCTGTAATGGAAAAAAGATAGAAGCCTTCCACCAAATAAGAAGGGGAGTAAACTAAGGCTGCCCATTATCAACCCTATTATTCAATATTGTACTAAAATGTTAGCTGTAGCAATAAAGTAAGAATAAGAAATTGAAGGAATTATATCAGGCAATGAGAAAACAAAACTATTACTCTTTGCAGATGATATGATGGTATATTTAGAGAATCCTAGGGAATAAACTAAAAAACTACTTGAAATAATAAACAACTTTTCAGGATATAGAATAAACCCACACAAATCATCAACATTTCTACATATTACCAATAAAGCACAGCAGCATAAGAGATAGAAAGAGAAATTCCACTTAAAATAACTATATATAAAATACTTGGGAATCTGCCTGCCAAAACAAATCCAGGAACTATATGAAAACAATTACAAAATATTTTTCACACCAATAAACTTAGATCTAAACAATCAGAAAAATTACAACTGCCAAAACAACATAATGAAAATGACAATTCAACACGAATTAATTTACTTATTCAGTGTCATAACAATCAAACTACCAAAAAACTATTTTATAGAACTAGAAAAAATTAATACAAAATTCATCTGGAAGAACAAAAGGTCAAGAATATCAAAGGAATTAATTTTAAAAAATGCAAAGGAAGATGGCCTAGCTGTACCATATCTCAAACTATATTATAAAACAATTGTTATCAAAACTATCTGATACTGGCTAAGAAATAGAGTGACTGGGATCAGTGGAATAGATTGGGTATACAAAAAAAAAACAGTAGGAAAAAAAATCACAGTAATCTAGTGTTGGACAAACCCAAAGACCTCAACTTCTGAGATAAGAACTCACTATTTGACAAGAACTTCTGGGAAAACTGGAAAACAGTATGGCAAAAACTAAGTACAAATCAACATCTTTCATTGTATACCAAAATAAGGTCAAAATGGCTACATGATTTAGACAGAAAGGGTGATAACATAAGGAAATTAGGAGAGCAAGGAATAGTTTACCTGTCAAATCTATGGAGAATGGAAGAATTTGTGACCAAATGAGATAGAGAATATTACAAAATGCAAGATGGATAATTTTGATTACATTAAATTAAAAAGATTTTGCACAAAGCTAATGCAACCAAGATTAGAAGAAAAACAGAAAGTGGGGAACAATTTTTACAGCAAGTGTCTCTTATAGAGGTCTCATTTCTCAAATATATAGAGAACTGAGTCAAATTTATTAGAATGCTAGTCATTCCACAACTGATAAATGGTCAAAGAATATGAGCAGACAGTTTTTAGAAGAAACCAAACTATCTATAATCATATGAAAAAATGCTCCAAATCAATATTGATGAGAAAAATGCAAATGAAAACAACTCTGAGGTACCACCTCACACCTATCAGATTGGCTAATAGGACAGAAAAGGAAAATGCTAAATGTTGAAGAAGGTGTGAGAAAATTGGGACACTAATGCATTGTTGGTGGAGTTGTGAATTGATACAACCATTCTGGAGAGCAATTTGGAACTATGCCCAAAGGGCAATCAAACTGTACATACCCTTTGACATAGTGTTAAGGTAATGGGATTTGAAGATCTTCTATGCCCCTTGAACTTGCTGACATAGCAGGAAGGGGTGGGGCAGGAAAGAGCAAGAGCCCAGTAGGAGCCGGGCTGGAGCCAGCATGGTGACTGGAAGTGGAAGCAGTGGCAGTGTGAACTCCTTTTTTTTTTTTTTGAGCCAGCCAGAATTTCTGCTAAGGACTCCTGCTGAGGACTTCTGGGGATGGAAACCTCAGGGGGCTGGAGCTGCTGGGAGTGACCTGCATGAAGGCTGAGCAGTTACCATGAGTGAGGAGAGGAGGATCTTTTCCTGAGGTAGCCTGTTCTCTTTTGAAGGCTTAAGAATGTGGGTTTTTACTGCATTAACTGCATTTCCAACTCTGTGGCTACTGTGATGGCTTTGACTTTCTGGTTTGGGGATTCAGTTTTCTGGTATCTGAATAAATGTTCTAGCTATGTCACCCATGTAGAGAGCCTGTTACATTTTGGGATTAATAACCATATCAGCATATTTATAGTTACCATAGGCATTGTGAATACTGCATTGTTGATATACCTAGCAATACCACTAATAGGTCTATATCCCAAAGGGATCATAAAAAGGGAAAAGGACCTACATGTACAAAGATATTCATAGGAGTTCTTTTTGCGGTGGCAAAGAATGGGAAATTGAGAGGATGCCCATCAACTGGGGAATGGTTGAACAAGGTGTGGTATGTGAATGTAATGGAATACTATAGTGCTATAAGAAATGACAAGAAAGGATAGTTTTAGAAAAATCTCGCAAGATTTACATGAACTGATGCAAAGCAAAGTGAGCAGAACCAAGTGAACACTGTACACAATAACAGCAACACTGTGAGGTGATCAATATAAATAACTTAGTTCTTCCCTGTAATACAATGATCTAAAACAATTCCAAAGGACTCATGATGGAAAATGCTATCCACATCCACAGAAAAAATTGGTAAGACTATGAATGATGTGATATCAAAGCATACTATTTTCACTATATATTTTTTGTGTTTTTTTCCTTTTAGTCTGTTTCTTCTTTCACAATATGACTAATATAGAAATATTGTACATGATTGCACATGTATGACCTATATCAAATTGCTTACTGTGTTATGGAGGGAGGAGAAAATTTGGAACTCATAATAGTGGAACTGGGGATGCTTATTTTGGAGAAATGAAGAATATGGAGAGACTACCTTCTAAGTATACAAAGGGATAGCATATGGAAGAATGATTGATGGCAGAATTAAGAGCAATATATAGAAATTTAAGAGTCAGGCTCAATTTAAATAAAAATTTCCAAACAATTAAAGCTATCCAAAACTGAAATGAGCTGTCTGGGAAGCAGTGCTCATTATTAAATGTTTTCAAATAGATGATTATCATTATCATAGAACCATACATTTAGAGTTAGAAAAGATCTCAGAGGACATTAGTCTAATGCCAACATTTTGCAAATGAGGAAAATAAGGAACAAGAATTAACCCCAACATTACATATTTGTTGAATGTGCTTTAGAAGAGATTTCTGTTCAGGTATGAATTGTATTAGATGGATTCTGAGGTCTCTTACAACTAAAAAGAAATGTGGGATTAATATAAGTTTGGTGTCAGGAAGTCTAAAGCAAGGTATTAACTGAGACTTGCTAAAATACTAATAGGGACAACAACAAAAAAGCATTATTTAGTTTATTATAAAATTTGATCAAAGAAAGGATATAATTCCTGCTTGAGACAGACAGGGTGTGGATGACAGAAAATTGAAGGAAGAATAACTCAAGTCATATATTTTTTTCCCAATAGGTAGTGGATAGATCACTGGACTTGGGGTCAGGAAGACCTGAGTTCAAATCCTGACTCAGATATTTACTAGTTATAATGACCCTAGGCAAGTCACTTAAACCTTCTTAGTTTCATTTTCCTCATTTGTAATATGAGATAATAACAGCACCTAATTCACAGGGTTTTTGTGAGGATCAAGATAACATTTGTAAAGTACTATGCAAACGTTTAAGCACAATACTCTCTAAATGTTAGCTATTATCACCATCATTATTAAAAAGCATAGTTTTCAGACCGGAAAAGATAGAAAAACTAATATGGAATTGAACTCTTCCTCCTAAAAAATGTGGGAAGATAGTAAAAGACTATCTAGTTCCCTTTAACAGAGCTTGATAATGGAATGCAATGAGATACTTCTAGGTCATTCAATAGTCAACAAAAGTAAATTTGCCTAATTATATCAGGGAAAGGAGATTCAACAAGGATATGCATCTAGGATATCATGAGTTGATTCAGCTGAGTGAAGCTCCCTTGTTTTTGAATTGTCCATAGTAGTCTGCCAGCCAAACCTCAAAGTGAACCTGAAGTATTTATGACTGTTTGTACTCATTGATCTGGCAGCAATTATCATTTTCCAATACCTATAGTCCTTGAAGTCTATCAAATCCAAAGGACAATATTAATACCTGTTAAGGAAAGAGTAACTCAACCTACTTGGGGGCAGGAGGTTAGAAGAAATGTTACTCTTACTACACTCTACTCCTTGGGGTAAGATCTTTAAGGTTTTCTAGAGGACCTTCTACCACTTAAATTACTTTGGAGCTATTACTGGTTACAACCATGACCTCAAAAGATTAAAGAAATATTACCTTGACAGTACTAAAAGAGGAGAAGAACAACTAAAACTGAAAAATGGTCAAACAAAACCAAACCAAATCAAAGCAAAAACAATGTAACAAAGCCCTAGAGGACTGATTCAATATGGGACAGAGAAGAGCAGAAATCCCAGGCTTTGACCCAGTCTGTCAATAAACATTCACTAAATGGTGGCATTGTGCTAACTGCTAGGGATACAAAGAAATACAAAAGATAGTTCCTGCATTTAAGGAGCTCACAGTCTAATGGGGAAGAAAACATGCAAATAACAATGCACAAATAAGTGATATACAGGATAAAATGGAGATAATAAACAGAAGGAAGGTAGTAGCAGTAAAGGTAGTTCAAAGAAGGTCTCCTGCAGAAGATACGATTTCAGCTGGAACTTGAGGAAAGGTAGGGAAGCTAGAGGGTAGAAACAAGGAGGGAGAGTATTCCAGCCATGCGGGATGGTTAGTGAAAAGGTACAGAGTAAGAAGATGGAATGACTTGTAAGAGGAAAAGCAAGGAGCACATTAAAAAGACTAGAAAGGTATAAGGCGGTGGAAAGGGGAGGGGGCATTTATGAAGGTCTTTGACTGCCAAATAGAGGAGAGGCTTTTATATTTAATTCTGGAGGTGAGAGAGAACCACTGGAGTTTACTGAAAAGGAGGGGTGAAATGGTCAGAACTGTGATTTGAGATCACAGTGATAGCTGAGTGGAAAACAGGCTAGAGTGAGGAGCAACTTGTAGTAGGTAGACCAACTAATAGACTACTGCAAAAGTCCAGGGATGAGGTGATGAAGGCTTGCACCAGGGTGAGGGCAATGTGAAAGAGAAGGGGGTGTATATGACAGATTTTATGAAGGTAAACTCAACAGAACTTGGCAACAGATTAGATGTAGGTGGGGAGGAAAGGGGCAAGAGAGAGTGAGGAATTGAGGATAGCAACTAGGATGATTGGAAGGATGGCAGTACCCTTGATATTAATAAGGAAGTTGGGAAGAGAGGAAAGGATGGGGTGGTGGGCAAAGGAAAGGTAATAATTTTGGTTTTGGATATGTTGAATTTAAGATGTCTATGGGACATAGTTTGAGATGTCCTATAGGCAGTTAGAGATGCTAATCTGGAGGTCTGGAGAGAAGTGGAGGCTAGATAAGTAGAGATGATGATTGAATTAATGAGAGTTGATGAGATTCCTAAATCAGACAGTATAGTAGGAAAAGAGAAGAGGGCCCAGGGCAGAGCCCTGGGAGACAGAGCCCATGATTACCAGGCATGACCTGGACAAAGATCCTTAGATCTAAATGATCCAGTCAATGTGGTTGGTGATGCCCAATCTTTGCAGCTCATAGCAGGTCTCTCAACATTAAGAGGTGACCATCAGTAATAGCAATAATAGGAATATGAATGATAATATTCTAGAGTGATGATATTCTATTTGGGTTTTGTGATTTTGATGAAGAAGATGATGATGACGACACTTCTCTAGTCACTAATCCTCTCATGGGTCAAAGAAAATTACTATGTACTACCAACCACTTAACATTCTGTGGCCTACTAGTCAAGACCTCCTTCTTCACGGGAATCCTGTAGGGGGTGAGGAATACCAAGTCTTTGCTCTACTAGAGATCTTGGTACATACTTTCACCTCCCAACAGTATCACCCTTGGCCTTCCAAGCCCTGCTTGTGTAGTAGTTGTATAATGACCACAGGGTGCTGTATTGGTAGCCTAGTACAAAGGTCAATCAGTTCTAGATTACTATAAGAAAAAGGCTACATTGGCTGTCCTTTTGCCACTGCCCATGCTAGTGTTCACTTGGGGCCAGTACTGCTGCTTGTTGGCACTGTCATTATTGTGATGTCTGTGCTGCTGACTTCTGACACTACTACTGGAACCCATAGCCAGTGCCCCTGGCACCTATGCCACTATGCACTATGTTAAGGTCAACTGTTTCCAATGAACTCCTGAACACTGTTGTAGATGCTACAACAATCCCCTTGTGCCAAGGGAGGTAAATTAACATTACCAGGGCCTAACTTTGGTTCCCTAGCAAGGTATGGCTATGAACTTGTCTTACCATTGCTAGAGCCTGGTCCACCCCTTATCCTGCAGAGAGCATTGACTCCTATAATGAGATGAGCAGAACATCCCCCTCATGCCAGAATATGACTCAGTCCCTTTATGTCAGGGTAATATTGCCATGGGCTAGTGCTGCTTTGCCCCACCATCGTGGGGGTAATCATTCACCATGCTCATCTTTCTCTGTACTCCCCATCCCCTACTTGTGGTAATTCCATTTCAATTGTGCTGGGCTCAGCCTGACTCAAGTCAGTTCCCTAGTAGTTTAGGTTCTTTATTAGAATGAAATGAGACACTCTTGTTGTTCAGCAGTTAACAAAAAAGATTCACTTAGCCATTGGACAAGGATATTCAACAGGCATATGCATGAAGAACACAGCAACTTGATTCAGCTGAATAAAGCTTACCTGTCTCTGAGTTGCCTATTTTATTCCACCAGCCAAACATCAGAGCTATGTGTAAAGCTCATGCTTGGCTTTACACCATGCTGAAGTCCTCCTGGGGAGGTCACCTGAGGCCTTAGTCCAATGAACCAATCAATGAAATCCTAAGGATGATCTTCATACCTTTAAAGGAAAAATTAGCCCAACCTGTAGGGGGATATATGTTAAGATACTGTTCCGACCACATCAGTATAATGTTATAGTCAAAATTGTTAATGCAAACTTAGGCTGCATTAATATAAATGTTTTGCCTAAAGAGAGGGAAATGATGATTCCAAATGAGGTCACATCTGTAGTATCATGTCTAGTTCTAGGCATTACATATTGAAAGGATGCTGACAAGCTTGAATACATTCAAAGAAGTCAACTAAGATATTGATCAAACCAGAAATACAAGATGAGGATGAACAAGATGAAGGATGTTTGCTTTGCAGATAAAAGATATAGAGTAGATGTGACAGCATTCTTGAAATACTTGAAGTGTCCTTTGGGAGAAGGATAAGACTGGCCTGTGGAGGAGAAAATGGAGTAGAAGTAACAGGGAGGTAGCTTTTGATTTAATATATAGAAAAGCTTCCTAACAAATACCTGTTTAAAGATGAACTACCTCGAAGGGAAGTTAATTTCCCATAAATAGAGGTCTTCAAGAAGATGCTGAATGATTACTTGTTGAGGATGCTATAGACAAGTTTCATTATTTGTGTAGGAGCTGGGCTGGATGATCTTTTTGGTCATTTCTTTTACCATATATGTATACAGTATTATAATATAAGCATTTCCATAATTATTTTTTCTATATTTCTTCACAATTAACTTAAAGTCTTCTATTTCTAAAGTCTTCTTCTATTTGGAATATTCTATGTGAAAGATATAGTGGTATCAAACTCAAACAGAAACAGAGGCCGCTATGTAAGGATCCTTATGGGTGCATGTTGACTTATAAAACCACATATTGGGGGCAGCTAGGTGGCACAGTGAATAGAGCATCAGCCCTGTAGTCAAGAGGACCTGAGTTCAAACCCAGCCTCAGACACTTAACACAAAAACTAGCCATGTGACCTTGGGCAAGTCACTTAACTCCAATTGCCTTCCAAAAAGCAAAACCAAACCAAACCATATATTAACATTATGTGTTTTGTTTATTTTGTTAAACATTTTAACCTGGTTCATGCTGCACTTAAGAATGTTGTAGGCCGTGCTTGTGGCCCACAGGCTGTATGTTTGACACCTCTGGTATAATAGGCAGAATGCTGGACTTGAAGTCAAGAAGACCTAACTTGGAATCCTATCTCAGACATTTTTGAGCTATGCCATTGAACTAGGCAAGTCATTTAACCTCTCTTAGTCTCAGTTTCTTCATCTGTAAAATGGATATATTAGCACCTAACTCTCAGGCTTGTAGTAAGGATCAAATGAGGTAATATATAAAGCAGGGCAACTCCATTGCACAGTGGATGGAGTGCTATGCCTGAAGTCAGGAAGACTCATTTCTATTCAAATCTGGCCTCCGACACTTACTATCTATGTGACCCTGGGCAAGTCAATTAGCCCTGTTTGATTCAGTTTCCTCATCTGTAAAATGAGCTGGAGAAGGAAATGGCAAACTGATGCAGTATCTCTGCCAAGAAAACCCCAAATGGGGTCACAAAGAGTTGGACATAACTAAAACACCTGAACAATAACAAAATAAAGTGCTCTTCAAACTTTAGAGAAACATAAACATTAGTTATTATTATAAAAATTTTATAGTGATTTAATTATCTATTGACTTTTCCTATCTGATCAGAATAGGCTATATTCTTAGGTACATTAAAAAGTATACTGGGGGCAGCTAGGTGGTGCAGTGAATAGAGCACCAGCCCTGGAGTCAGGAGGACCTGAGTTCAAATCCAGCCTCGGACACTTAACATTTATTAGCTGTGTGACCTTGGGCAAGTCACTTAACCCTAATTGCCCTGCCTTCCCCCCTCCAAAAAGGCAAAAAAAAAGTACACCTCTTTAAGATTAGGCTTGATATGACATGCATTACAGTTAGATTACAATTTAATCTTTCAAAGAGCAATGCTTCCCTCTTTGTACTTCCTATTAGCATATGGAAGCTACTAAAGCATAGGGTTTTGGGGAGAGGGCTCTGAAATTCTATGAAGCTGACACTGCATAACTTGCTAGATAGGCTGGAATGGAATTAATTACTTTGCAAGAAAATAGTCAGCAGTGGTTATTTTGTGACATTCTCATTATGATGCTACCTTAGCTATCATATAGCTTATCAATGTAGTTGTAATTATCTAATTGACAGATTCAAATGTACTATTTGATACTATTGATAAACAATAGTATTTTATATATGGAAAATTTTATATATGAGATGTTCTGATACTTTTAAAACCTAAAAATTTAGTCACCACAATTAACTTTGGAATAGGCTATTCATTCACTAACTAATAAGGTCAAGACTTTTAAAAGAGCACCATAAAACTGAAGCAACAACTTTAAGAGGTAGTTTATTTTTTCCTTCTATTAATGTTTACATGTCAATATCATGTAATATTTTTAAAAGCCATATTTAAGAAAAATACGAGGCATGTGAACTTTATAAAGCAAGGAAGCTGCCCATGTGCATGGCAGCTAATGCTACAAAGAACTTTTTCATGTGGCTTCTGCAAGTTCTGGATTCTGTCTAAAACATTTCCACTTTCCTTCTTTCAGACTTCCAGATCAAAGAACTTTCTTTTAGAAATGAGCAAAAGCTATGATTCCTGAACAAACTCCATTTTTATTTTTTTAAACCTCAAGGCATTGGCATATGTATTCCACATGGCTGAAGATGGAACAAAAAGGTCTTGTGTATCTGTGCTGATGCTCTTTTAACCATATCGGGAAAGCAAGCATGGAGCAAAAGCATGTTCTAGATAGACTAAAACCTTTGTTTATCACACGTGGACCATTCTAAGATTCATTTATTTTATAAAAAGTGATTTCTCAGTAAAGTGAATAGAACAAAACAGTCAAAGTACCATGTCATCCAATGCAATGGATGAAAATAATTTGTATATTGTTTGGAATAACACATCCATTTTCATTCTAGTTCTAATAAAATAAAAGCTGAATATCATAACTATTAGTAATAGCAATAAAAGCATTTTGAGAGGTTGGAGGCATGGGGTTCATTCACTGTGAATAAATGGCATTCTCCAAGTTCAATTTCTTCTAACAAAATTAAGAATAATTTTACAGTATATTTCCAAAGTCTTAAAAAAAACCCTTTTAAATATCTATCAGATAAGTCTTTTGGGGAGTAAAGAAGGATCTTACCCAGACTGGAAATGCAGAGACCTGATCTCACTAGTAACTGGCTATGACCTGCTCCGTTTCCATCCTGAGTTGGTTTATCCTTCTTTGGGTAGCCTAGTGTAATGGAAATGCAGATTTAAAGATCTTCCCTGCCCCTAGCTTAAGTGCACCTGGAGCCTGTGGTGGGAGGCTTGTTTTTCAGGGAAGCCCCACACCTTGATACTTTGTGATTGGGCAGTGGGTCAAGGAGGTTGTTACATTCTCTGAGCCAAGAGAAGGCTATATAAGCCCTGAGGAGAGGCTTTGCTTTGGGGCTCACTTTGAGAAGTGTTGTGTGATTTGACCAGATGAGACTCTGGGAAGCCGTTGTTGAGAGCCCCCCGGCTTTGAAAACCCAGATGTTGATGCTTCCCTCTCTGGTAACTGTGATTTGGTATTGATGCATGTAATGTTGGGACAGTTTGGAAGCCTGTCTGATCTGTAAGTTCTTTAACTCTGAAGTTTGGGGTGCTGACCTTTTTCCCCTGAACTAGGTAATGTATGTTTGTTTGATTAAAGTAAGCTTGTTAACCCATTTTGAGTTCCTTTCCTTTTGAAAAGCAGATCTAAGAACCTGTGTTGGCAGTCACCCTAGGGATATTGGGGTGCTTGCTGCTACACCTAGTGGCTCACTGCTCCTTGGGGCTCATGGTAATAGCCTTAGTATGGGTATCAGATGATCTAGTCTACTGCAACTCAGAACTCCCAAGCTAAAGAGATCCACCAGCCTCAGCCTTATCCTCCTCAGGTGAATGGATTACAGATGTTCATTACAACATCTGGCTTGGATGTGTCTTTTGCAAGGATTTATCTATAACCACTTTTGATAAAAATGGATTCTAAAATGCTGTTGGTTCTTTTGTGAAAATAAAATGTATTTTAGACTAAATCATTGTTACAAAAGCAGATTATTTAAGTCTGATGTACTTAATTTTATAGATAATTCAGATTTAAAACTGAATTTAATTAAAAATTAAAATGAATTTTAATAGTCAAGAGTTCATACCATTGCTAAATTAAACTCTAACTTAGAAGAGTTCTTGTTTTCCTTTGTTATAGCTAACAAATGACCAAAGCAGATATTTGTTTCTAAAAGAGAATAGAGGGGCGGTTAGGTGGCACAGTGAATAGAGCACCGGCCCTGGAGTCAGGAAGATCTGAGTTCAAATCTGGCCTCAGACACTTAACACTTACTAGCCATGTGACCTTGGGCAAGTCAGTTAACCCCAATTGCCCTATCTTCCACCTCCAAAAAAAATTAAAGAGAATAGAAACATCTCTAAAGACCAAATAAGTTCCAATTTCTGGATTCAAGAAAGAAGACAACAAGCACAGATGGGAAAAGAAATCATGCCTGTCTTCCTACCTTAGCTCTGAAGCATCGGCAATGTGCTCTCTCAGAACTTCAGGACAGAGTATGAGTAGCTGTGCTTTGCATCTCACACTCCACTTCTTTACTAAAGTTCAGTTGATGTAAAGTTTCATAAAGGAATCGAGTGGTCAGTGCATGTTGACCCTCATAATATCTATCAATTTAACGAGTTCAGGAAGGGAATGGCAGCTTCATTAATGGGCATACTTTACCTTTTTCTTGGGGAATCTACACTTGCTTCAGGAGTCCAAATATATCAGTCCGTCAACCAAAGGAAAAAAAAACAACCAACCTCAGACAAACCCCAAAACATACATTAAGTGCTTACTACGCACTATATGCCTGGAACACAAAGAAAATTAACAACAATTCCTGCCCTCAAGAGTTTAAATTCTAATAGGGGAGAGAAAATAGAAATAACTAGATACATAAATAGTAGATGGAAGGAGGAAAAACACTAGCAGCTGGGAAAGAAAGCCCTTTTGCATAGGGGAATGTTTGAAGGAAGCTAGAGATACCAAAAAGCATTGGAGAAGAGGATGAGCATACCAGGCATGAAAGAAAGTCAGTGAAACACTATGGAGTCTAGAAATGGAGTGTTGTGGGTGAGGGAGAACAAGAAGAATTGTGTAGCTGAATCACAGAGTATAAGGAAGAGAATAAAGACGAAGAAGACTGGAAAAGTAGGAAGGGGTGAGATTATGACAAGCCTCAAATTTCAAACAGAGGACTTTATATTTGATCCTAGAGATATTAGGAAGCGACTGGCATTTACTGAGTAGAGTAGGTTAGAGTTCCCTGTACATTAGAAAAATCACTTTGGCAGCTGAGTGCCAGATGGACTGGAAAGACCAATTTATTTCAATAAATAGCTCAGGTGAGAGGTGTTGAAGGCGTAAACTAGAGAAGTTACTGTATGAGTAGAGAAAAGAATGTAAAGTATGCTATAAAGGTAGAAATTACAAGATTTGGCAATGGATGTCATATATGGGGTAGGTGAGAATGATTAATGGAGTGAAGGTGAAAAATTGGGAACAACCAAGTTTCCAAACCTAGGTGACTGAGAGAATGGTAATATCTTAGACAGAGAGAGTGCAGTTGGGAGGAGGGGAGTATTTAGAGGGAAAGATATATATATATATATATATCCACCACATAATTGTTACATCCTATTTTTTCAGTCTAAAAATTGATTTATAACCTTTCATCATGTAATCATCCCATGGTATAATTCTGTTCATTATGCTGCTTAAAGGTAAACAGAGCAGCAATGTATTCACCAGTGGCCTATGGATACACATTTATTTCTTGTGCATTGTGAGCTGCAAGCCTAGAATTTTCAGTGCAAGTGTACTATCAGTATATTCCCAAAAGCTGACTTGTATGGTTTGTTTTGGATGCTGTAGTATAATGGTATTGTCACTCAACCTAATGAAGAGCCGTAGGCACAAGGGGAACAAGCAGGCAGGTGAAACTGCCATGATTTGGTCATGTGATATGGTAAGACTTGTAGCTTCCTACACTAGCTAAACTGTACAGTTCATCTGCCAGCTATACATTAAAGTGTGAAGCTTTTGGTGAGTGAAAAGTTAGTATGAGACTGGCAGAAACTAAAAGACAAGTAGTACCAGCACAATTAAAAAAAACCAAAAACTCCACATAATGATCACACCCTACTTTTTTGCTAAAATTTTGCCATAAAATCTATAACAAATTATGTGATGAAATACAGTGATGACTTTTGTTTTAGACATGTTGAGTTTGAGATTCCTGAAAGGCAACTGGTAATATTGGACTGGAGGTGAGAAGAGACAAGGGCTAGAGGTACAGCTCAAGTTTGCCTGTGCTCATGCCCATTCATTCTTTCATTCTCTCTCTCTCTCTCTCTCTCTCTCTCTCTCTCTCTCTCTCTCTCTCTCTTTCTCTCTCTCTCTCTCTCTCTCTCTCTCTCTCTCTCTCCTCTCTCTCTGTCTTTCTTTTATATTTACATAACTCCCTCTATTCATATATATATATTATCTATAGATGTCTAGATATATGTTATTATATACATGTATAGATATAAATCAATGAATCATACCTGTAAATATTGTAAATAAACCCATGAGAACTGATGGGATCACCAAGTATGGTGGTATAAGGAGAACACAGAGGGGGTCGAGGACAAAGTCTTGGTGTACATCCACGTTTAGTAGACATAGACTAAGAACTAGCAAAGGACCCTGAGAAGAAGTGTTTAGAGAAATAATAAAAGAACTAAGAGGAGAGTAATGAAAAAGTCAGAGAAAAGAGAGTACCAGGAGAAAAATGTGATCAGTTATATCAAAAGCTACACAAAAGGCCAAGAAGGATACAGACTGAGGACAATCCACTAGATTTTGAGATTAAGAGATCATTGGTAACTTTGGGAAAAGTAGTGTCAATTGAAAATCAGAAGTTACTTGACAGAGTATTGAGAAGACAGTGAGAGGTCAGGAAGTAGAGGTACCCAGTATAGGTAACTTCTGCAAGGAATTTAGCAGAGAAGGGGTGAAGGTAACATAGGGTGTTAGCTATTACATGGATATTTCATCTGTGCTTCTGCTACTAACGCTTGTCATATCCAGCAATAATAATTGCTCACATTTATAAAAAGTCTTGGGCTGCTTATAATCTGAGCCACCTTCACGCAAGATAGCCAAACACTAAGACATCTGTTGTCATTAAACTACAGATAACTGTAAACAACAACCCAGGACCCTCAGAATATTTTTTTAGAGCAAAATGATTCCTACAGAATGGCTCTACAGCATTCAAATAGCCCCAATTACGACTATGACATGTCTCTAGCATCGTCTGTATGTGGATAGTAGGCAGCAACGAAGTACAGGCTACAGATTGCAGGCTGTAATTAGGAGATCAAAGAGAAGCTAGAGTAAAGCATAATGGACCAGTATGGAAGTAGACTGAACTAATGGATCATTTAGAATCTCTGGTCTGTAACCAGGTGAAGTAAGGGCTCTAAAAATTTTTTGGGGAAAATTCATAAGTCATTGCTAGGTATATGTAAGAGTTGGGATAAAAAGGATGAGCAAATAAAAAACTAGAGGCACCTAGGTGAGGCAATGGATAGAGCACTGGGGCTGGAATCAGGAAGACTCATTTTTGTGAGTTCAAATCTGACCTGAGACAATTACTAGCTGTGCCACTCTGAGCAAGTCACTTAACCCTGCTTGCCTCAGTTTCCTCATTTGTAAAATGAGATGGAGAAGGAAATTGCAAGCCACTCTAGTATCTTTGCCAAGAAAATACAAATGTGGCCACAAAGAGTTGGATACAACTGAACAAAAACAACAGGGCAAACTTTAAGACAGATAATAAGCAAATAGACAGGAATTAGGAAGACACAAATACCAAAGGGGAGAGAAATGCCAGCTGTCAAAATTTGAAAGTAATGATTAATCAATCAATAAGTATTTATTTAGTGCCTATGAAGTATAAGGCAATTTGGAAATCATTCTTTTCCTTAACGAGTTTAGATTTTATCAAGGGAAATATATACAGATAACTAAATAGAAGGAAATTTTTTTTTGAGGGGAAACATTTTTGAGGGGATAGGAGCTGAAAGGGATAAGGAAAAGTCTCCTTTAAGAGATGGAATTCAAGCTGAGGCTTCAAAGAAGTCAGGGATTCTAAGAGGTGGGGGTGAACCAGAAGTCAATTAAAAGCATGGAGACAATCTGACCAAATGCCCAGAGATAGGGGATGGAGTAAAGTGTATGAGGAAGAACAATTAGGTCTATTTGCCTGGACCACAGAATGTAGGAGTGGGAGTAAAGTATAATAATTCTAGAAAAGGAGGTTGTTACCAGATTGTGATGGGCTTTAAATATTAAACAGAGGGCTTTGTATTTTGTATTTTACCACAGAGGCAACAGAGAATTCCTGGAACTTTTCATCTCAGTAGTGACATGATCAGAACCTCAGCTTTTGGAATACCACTCTGGTAGATGGAATGGAGTGGGGACAGACTAAGACACAGGGAATACAATTAGGAGGCTACTGCAATAATTCAGGCAAGAGGTGGCATAGGCCTGAACTAGGACACGGTTGGTGTGAGCAGAAGGATAGAGGCAGATACAGGAGATATTGTATAGGTAGACTTGACAAGATTTGACAACTGATAATATTTGGAGATGGGGGATGGCAAGAAAGGGTGAGAAAATGAGAATGATTTAGTTTGTAAAGTTAGGTGGCTAGAAGAATGATGTTCCTTCAACAGAAAAAGGGAAATTAGGAATGGAAGGAAGACTGATATGGAAGAATAAGGAGTTTTCTTATGGATATGTTTGAAATGCTTTTCAGATATATGGTTGGAAATATTCAATAAGAAATCCTGAGCTCAGGAGAGAGAATAATATTACATGTATAGAAGTGGGAGTTATCTTCACAGAGATAACAAAACCCATGACAAATTTATTCATCTATCAACAGAATTTATTAAGTGCCTACTATGTGCCAAATAGAAGGGTTATAAGAACAAAAATGAAACAGACCCTGACTTCAAGAAGCTTACATTCTATTGGGAAAGACAATACGTACATAAGTAAGCACATAAAAATAAATGGAAGATAATATGGAGGGAGAGGTATTAACAACTAGGTAAATTGGGATAAAGATTTCTATAGAAAAAAAAGATGGCATGTGAACTAAGCTTTGAAGGAAACTAAGGATTCTAAAAGGCAGATGAAAGGAAATAGTGCATACCAGGAAATGAGGACAACCTATGCAAAGACGCTTAGAAGAGAGGTAGAATGTTACATGTGAGGAACAACAAAGTCAGCCTGGTTGTACTATAAGTAATTTATAGTAAGGATGTAATTGTAGATTAGTGTTAGTCTTAAATACCAAGTAGAGGAGTTTGTATTTGATCCTGAAGGAAGGAGGGAGCTGCTGAAATGTATTGAGCCAAGGCAGTTATGTGGTCATAACTGGGCTTTAGCAATATCAATTTGGCAAAGGAGGATAGGCCGGAGAGGGGAGAGATCTGAAGTAGAGAGATCAATTAGGAGGCTAACTGTAATAATGTACAGAGAGGTGATGAGGACCTCAACTAATGCAGTAGCTATGTGAGTAAAGAAGAAATAGATGTAAAATATTATGGAGACATTATTTATTCGACATTTGACTGAATATATGGGAAAAGGAAAAGTAAGCTACAGATGACAAGAGTGACTGGAAGGAAGGTGGTGTCCTCACATAAACAGGGAAGTTCAAATATATAGAGAGAAAAGAGCTCATGACAGTTTTGAATTACACCCATATTGAGGAGGCATGATGATCCAGCAAATGAGACTGAGAAGGTTCAGTTAAGTAGGAAGAGAAACAAAAGTGAGCAGTGTCATAAAACATTTTTCAGTATTTAGAAGAAGCAGATGATCAACAGTGTCAAATTCTATAGAGATGAAGGTTGAGAATTAAGAAAAGGTCATTAGAGTTGAATACAGGAATCAGTGAAAAATCACTTATTAAGCACTATATGGAAAACACTGCGCTAAGGTCTGGGTATACAAATACAAATGAAGACAATTTTTGCCATCAAGGAGCTTGTATTTCAACAAGGGAAGACAAAATACCAGAGAAGGAATAGTTTGGTTTAGAAAGTTACAGGAATAATGAGTAGACTATATAGGAAAATAATGACACCCTCCTTCTGGCAGCACTGGAAAGGTGGATTTGATTATGGCTCCAGAACTGGAATGTGGGGGTAGAAGAGGACTTTTCTCCGAATCCAATGGCCTTTGACACTCTTGGTCATTCTCTTCCTTTTGAAACTCTCTTCTCTCTGTGTTTTTGGAACATCATTCTCTCCTGGTTCTCTTACCTATTAGACTCATCCTTCCCAGTCTCTTTTGCTGGATATGCATCCATTTCAGGCCCTCTAACGAGAGGTGTTCCATGAGGCCCTCTTCTGTCCTTTCTATATATTGCTTCATTTGGTGAACACATTAACTCCTATGGATTTACTTTGGTTTTCTATTCTGATGACTGTTAAATCTACTTATCCACTCAATCTGCTAGCCTCCTATCTCACAACTCCAACTGCTTTTCAGACATCTTGAACTGAATGTCTAATAGACATCTTAAATTCAACATGTCTAAAACTGAATTCATTTTATTTTCTTGCTTATCATTAAACCTTTTCCCCTTCCAAACATTTATATTATTGCTGAGGATAACACCATGTTCCTGAGTACCTCAGGCCTACAGCCCAGCAGATATCTTGGACTACTCACCACCTCTCACCTCATATCCATTCTTTTTCAAGGCCTATTTACTTCACCTTTACAACATATCTCAATGATGGCCCCTTATCTTCCATGACACTGCCACCACTCTGATGCAGACATTTATCACCTCATTCCTAGACTATCGCAATATCCTGCTGGTAGACCCACCTGCCTCAAGCCTCTTCCCACTCCAATATATCTTTCAGCCACCAAAGTAATTTTTCTAAAGTGCAGATCCAACCATGTCACCACCTTGTTCAATAAATTTGAGGGGCTCTCTATTGCCTCCAAGATCAAATACAAAATCCTTTATGTGGCATTCAAAGCCCTTGATAATCCAGCTCCCTCCTACCTTTCCAGACTTCTTACACATTATTCCTTGTCACATAGACTTTGATCCAATGACACTGGCCTCTTTGATGGTACAAAAATAAGATACTTCATCTCTTAATTTACTTGGCCATAAAATAAATGACTTTGCTTCTATTTTGTCAATAAAGTATGAGGCAAAGTTCTCTTCTGAGAGGGAACAGAAAGGGTGTGGTATAGGGAGCTTTGGAACTGTCACTTTGGGGAATATGATAGAAAGTCCATTGGGAAAAATAAAAAGACCTACATAGAGCAGTAAAGGTAAAATTAAGATTAGACAACATATTTGCCATGTACCCACTCTCATGCAGTTGTCTAACTTCCTCTAGCACTCTAGAGGGTCAGAAGAAGTCAAAAGCAGGAGCATTTTCTCTGGTTGTCCCACATGCCTGCAGTGCTCTCCCTCCTTCATTCTGACTACTGACCTCCCTGGCTTCCTTTAAGTATAAACTAAAATCTCACTTTCTGCAGGAGGCCTTCCTAGTCCCTTTTAATTCCATTGTCTTCTCTTTGTTAATTATTTCTTATTCATCCTGTATATAGCTTGCTTTGTAAATAAGTTTACATGTTTTCTCCTTTATTAGAACGTTAATCTATGTGAGGGAAGCAACTATCTTTTGCCTCTTTTCATATTACCAGGACTTAGCACAGTGCCTGGTACATAGTAGGATTGTATGTGTATGGTTGTTGTTACCGTTATTGCTCTTGAGAAAATAACTGTAGAATAGAGTTAAGTACATATAGCTAAGGCCTGGACTAGATGGAATAGGAGAAAAAGGAAACCACCAATCAAGATTAAATGATTAAAAGATCACAGGGGCGGCTAGGTGGCGCAGTGAGTAAGAGCGCCAGCCTCGGAGTTGGGATGACCCGAGATCGAATCCGGCCTCAGAAAATGAGCACCCACACAAGAAATAATGACTGGCCGTGTAACCTTGAGCAACTTACTTAACCCCAATTGCTTTAAAAAATGATTAAAAGATCACTAGTAACTTTGGAGAAATTGATTCACTTAAGTGATGACATTACAAGATAGATTAAAAATAATTTAAAAGTGAGAGGGGAGAAAGTGGAAGCAGTGCACATAAACAGCTCTTTCTAAGATACAGAACGATTGCTGGAGGGTAAGATAAGGTGAAGTGAGGCAGTATGGGAGGACCCTATAGTAAGGGAGATATTAAAAACTAGAGAGAGAGAGGATGGTTATAAGGGAAATCTACCAGAGGAGACAGGAAGAAACAGGACCAAGGGTACATGTGGGGCACAAGGGCTGGCTGTGGTAAGCATAAGGGCAATTCTCCATCAGAGACTGGAATACAGGAGGGAATGGGGGATGATATCAAGCAGTTTCAAGATGTAGAGGAAAGGAAAAGACAAATTCACTGCAAATGGCCCCTATTTTTCCAGTAAAGTATAAGGTAAGGTTCTCTTGTGAGAGGGAATGGGTAGAGTATGGTATGGGAGGCTTTTAGAAGAAATGCTTTGGAACAGTCACTTTTGGGGGTGTGATAGAAAGTCAATTAGGAAAATATTATAAAAGTGAAGCTTCAATTAAGAATTAGATAACAAATATCTAGTGTACTGACTCAGCAGATGTGTATAATTTCCTCTATCACTAAGGGAAAAGAAGTCAAAGGCAAAGCAAATGAAGAAGGTACTAAAACCAGGAAAGAATTCGGTAATACTGTTTCTTGCTCTGAGCACACTTCTGTTACATATTTTCTGTTTAGAGAGAAACTACCCCTAGCATGGCTTATACAGTGCTCTGCAACAGTGAAGAAAATAAATGAAAGCATTTGGCTAAGGAGAAGAGTGTGAGCATGTATGGGTTTGCAAGTATGGGAAAAGCAGCAGCTTCTGGCAGGCATATCGTTATCGACAGATAAAAAGAATGGTGATGGCAAAGGGTCAATGGGGCTAAATGACCCCAGTAAAACCCTGAAATAGAGATATGTGACCACTATGCATTTGAAAGAATGTCCAATACTTCAAAGGCTTACTCTTGGTACCAAGGAGAAATACGTAACTGAGGAAACATGAAAACAACATGATTATTCACACTAGCATTTCTACTCATGAAGACAAATAATCTTTCTCTGCTTATGGCTTTGGAAAGTCTATACATGGGCTTATACATACCTGCCCTATGAGATGGTGATTAGAGAATATGGCACATTCATTCTTTAGAAAAAAAATGTCAAATTATGTTTCTTTTCCTTTGTTACATCATTCCCATTCTTTTTTTTTTTTTAAAGCAATTGGGGTTAAGTAACTTGCTCAAGGTTACACGGCTAGTCATTATTTATGCGTGGGTGCTCATTTTCTGAGGCCGGATCTGATCTCAGGTCATCCAAACTCCGAGGCCGGCGCTCTTACTCACTGCGCCACCTAGCCGCCCCTTTAGGGCAATTGGGGTTAAGTAACTTGCCCAAGGTTACACGGCTAGGTTTTTGTTTGTGCGGATTAAGTGTCGGAGGCCGGCTCCGAACTCAGGTCCTTCTGATTCCAGGGCCGGCGCTCTATTCACTGCGCCACCTAGCCGCCCCCATCATTCCCATTCTTGATCTGTTTATTTAGGAAGGTTGTTTATTTCTGAAAATTTTCTTTGTTTAATTAACTATTTGAATAAATAATTTAATTGTTACTCAGGGAACAATAATTTCAAAAAATTATGAAAATTAACTTTTGGGGGGTGGAGCTAAGATAGTGGAGTAAAAGCAGGAACTTGTTTCAGTTCCTGCTCTAACCACTTCTAATACTGGTAAAAAAAAATTACTCTAAACAAATTTGAGAAATACAGAACCCACAAAGTAACAAAGAGAAACAAATCTCCTGCTGAAGGCAGCCTGGCAGGCTGACAGGAAGGGTCTATAGCACCAGACTGGGAGCTAAGCACAATCCCGTGTGAGCCACAAGGGCCCAGACCTGGGGCAGCACTGCCCAATGGCATGGACTGGCCAGCGGACTTCTCAACCCATAAACGCCAAAGAGAAAGTAAAAGGTCAGTAGGGAACTCTGTTGGAACTGGCTAAAACAAGAGCTTGGTCTGGCCCCTGCCCCTGGGGTGAGAGGTGGTGGAGATGCTGTGGCTGCAGCTGCTGCTCTGTGGCTGCCTCTGGAGTTCCTGGCCTGTAGACTGTAGGGGGACCAAGCAACCATTCAGAGGGTAATCACTCTTGCTTTTACCTCCTTGGATTGGGGTCGTAGTCTTGGGCAGTGCACCTGGGGTGAGGAATGCCAGTGTGCCAAAGCTTGTGGGGGCTATAGAAAGGATGCCTTCTGAATAGCTCTGGCAACTGTGAAGATTCCAGTGATTTGGGAAACACTTTTCTCCACTCTGGAAGCAGAGTTTTACCATGGCAAAGAGCTCAAAAGTCAAGTAACTAGCTGGCAATATGAACAAGCAGAGGAAGAACAATCAGACCACAGAATTCTTTTATGGGGACAAAAAGGATCAAAACATGGAAACAGAAGAAGAAAACAAAGTCAAAACTAGTGTATCAAAAGCTTCCAAGAAAAACATGAACTGATTACAGGCCATGGAGGAGCTCAAGAAGGATTTTGAAAATCAAGTAAGAGAAGTGGAGGAAAAATTGGGAAGAGAAATGAGAATGATGCAAGAAAATCATAAAAGGCGAGTCAATAGCCTGCTAAATGAGAGACCCCAAAAATACTGAAGAAAACAACACCTTAAAAAGATAGACTAACTCAAATGGCAAAAGAGGCCCAAAAAGCCAAATGAGGAGAATGCCTTAAAAAACTGAATTGCCCAGATGGAAAAGGAATTTCAAAAGCTCACTGAAGAGAATAATTCCTTCAAAATTAGAAGGGAGCAAATGGAAGCTACTGACTTTATGAGAAATCAAGACACTATAAAACATATCCAAACTAATGAAAAAAATAGAAGGCAATGTGAAATATCTCATTAGAAAAACTACTGACCTGAAAAATAGATCCAGGAGAAATAATTTTAAAATTACTGGACTACCTGAGAGCCATGAAAAAAAAAAAGCCTAAAAATCCTTCAAGAAATTCTCAAGGAAGGGGCAGCTAGGTTGCACAGCGAGTAGAGCGTTGGCCCTGGAGTCAAAAGGACCTGAGTTCGGTTCCGGCCTCAGACACTTAACGCACACACAAACAAAAACCTAGCCGTGTGACCTTGGGCAAGTTACTTAGCCCCAATTGCCCTCCAAAAAAAAAGGAATTCTCAAGGAAAATTGCCCTGATACTCTAGAACCAGAGGGCAAAATAGAAATTGAAAGAATTCACTGATCACCTCTTGAAAAAGATCCCCAAAAGAAAACTCCTAGGAATATTTTAGCAAAATTTGAGAGTTCTCAAGTCAAGGAGAAAATATTACAAACAGTCAGGAAGAAACAATTTGAGTATTGTGGAAATACAATCAGAATAACACAAGATCTAGCAGCTTCTACACTAAGGGATCAAAAGGCTTGGAATATGATATTCTGGAGGTCAAAAGAGCTAGTTAGATTAAAACCAAGAATCACCTACCCAGCAAAACTGAGTATAATGCTTCAGGGGAAAATATGGTCAATCAATGAATTAGGGGACTTTCAAGCATTCTTGGTGAAAAAACCAAAGCTGAACAGAAAATTTGACTTTCAAATACAAGAAACAAGAGAAGCATAAGAAGGTAAACAGGAAAAATAAATCATAAAGAATTTATTAAAGTTTATTTTACATTCCTATACGGAAAAACAATAATTGTAACTCATGAGACTTTTTCTCAGTATGAGGATAGTTGAAGGGAATACATATTTGTGTGTGTGTGTGTGTGTATGTGTGTGTATATGTATGTATGTGTGTATATGTGTGTACATGTATACATAGACAGAAGGCACAGAATTAGTTGAGTATAAAGGGATAATATCTAAAAAATAAAATTAAAAGGTGAAAGGAATATATTGGGAGAAGGAGAAAGGGAGACATAGAATAGGGTAAATTATCTCATATGAAAGAGTCAAGAGAAAACTGTTACAATGGAGAGGAAGAACAGGAAGGTGAAAGGAATGGGTTAACCTTAGTCACATTGGATTTGGCTTAAGGAGGGAATAGCACACACTCAATTGGGTATTTTATCCTAAAGGAAAGTAGGGGGAAGAGGTTAAGAGGGGGGATGATAGAAGGGAGGGAAGATTGGGGAACAGGGTAGTTAGAAGCAAACACTTTTGAAAAGGGAAAGGGTCAAAGCAGAAAACAGAATAAGTTGGGGTGGAACAGGATGGAGGGAAACATACTTAGTCTTTCACAATATAACTACTATGGTAACATTTTGTGTAACTACACATGTATAACCTATATTGAATTGCTTGTCTTCCTAGTGGGGATGGGTGAGGAGCGAAGAAGCGAAGAATCTGGAAATCAAAGTTTTAGAAACAAATGTTAAAAAAAATTGATTTTTTACATGCAACTGGGAAATAAGATATACAGCCACTGGGGTATAGAAATCAATCTTGTCCTACTAGAAATTTGGGGGGATGGGGGAGGACATAAGAGAGAACAGATTGGGGGAAAGGGTATTCAGTAGGCTCACTATCTTGGGGTGGGGAGTAGGGGAAAGATGAGGAGAAAATTTGTAACAAAATCTTGTGGAAATGAATGTCGAAAACTAAAAATAAATAAATAATATATTAAAAATAATTTTTAAAAAACCCTAAAAGAAAAAGAAAATTAACTGTTGGGTGATTAAGGGAATTTAATTTTTCCAGTGTTTTAAAGAGTTCTTGAAGAGATCTTTGAGTTGGAAAGTAAAAATATACATAATATGTTGACAAAAATTACTTTTCTTCCAAGTGTTGATCGAGTTATTGCCCTCATAGATAAATTATTCACAAAGAAAATTTGGGGCTTCATATTTCAATTTTTAAATGGACTTTTTTGTTTACAAGTTAGGGAAGTAATTCAATTCTCAGTGAAAATAAATGCACAACTTATCCCAGAGGTTTATGTTCTTTGACATATAGTGAGTCAAACTTAATCACTTATAGAAATCTATGGTAGATAATGTATTATTGTTAGCCACATGACATCTGTAATTCAGCAGGTGGAATAGTAAATTATAGAAGGCATTAAAAGTGCTATAGTGTTTTTTTTTAATTAAAAAAATTTTTTTTGGTCTGGCTCTATCATTGATTATAGTACCTTGTTACTTTAGTAAAAATTCTAGTGCTCTTATTAAAATGAATTTGTCTCTCTAGTTGGAAGCCAAATTTTCATTAGTATCCACCTTTTTTAAAAAACATATCCCACATCCTTTGTCAAAACTGGACTTGCATTCAAATACATGGATTAACATGAGTTTTGTAAACTGGGGCAAACAACAAAGACCTTCCTGGTCTTTGTTTTCTTTTTGTATAAAAAGAGGAGCCAGATTTTGATAGAACTTTTATTATTTACTTCACGAGATTGTTGTAAGGAAAAAAAATATTTGTAAATGGTCAACTGCTATATAAATTTGATAGGAATAGGGCATTTTGGGCAAGACCTAAGTCAGGCCAGACCAGTGATTCAGGTATGGGGATTAAAATGCAATAAAGTCCATATAGACCATGTAATTCAATAAAAAAAATTCTACTGATAAGAGATTAAAAGAACCAATTTTAAAAGGTTGTTAAATAAATAAAATACTGCTCTCTTCTTCTATAACTCCCCAAGCTGACCAGCCATATTAGGTCAGGAAAGCATTCCCAGAAGGCAGCAGGAGCTCAGGAAAATTTGGATACTGACTACTCTTGACTTTAACCCTTTATGTCTTGGAAAGCTTTCTCAACCACTTAAAGAACCAGTCCACAAAAAACAGGTCTCATCATGTAGCAACTAGGCCTATGACTGAGGACTCTGGAGGAGAGAATGAAGCTGATGACTTTGTGCAGCTCTGCCTCACTTAAATCCAATTCGTGTACATGTTAGACACCATCCTTGTGATGTCATCGGTCCTCTTAAAAAAATTAACGACAAACTACAACAAGGTCTATGACTTAATTGATGACTTCCCAGATGAGGAAATTCTAACTTTAACTCTCTTAGTTTCTGACTCTGTCTCTCTCTACATATCAGCACCTTCTCTACAAATTACAGCCCAGTTGTTCAGAGCACTGAGAAGTTAAGTGATTTGCTAAGGTTCACACAACCAGTATGTGTCAGACATTGAAGCTGAACCCAGTTTTTCTTGGCTCTGATGACCACTCTCTAAACATACACCATTCTGAGTTTCATTATATACATGAACTACTACTACTGCTGCTGTTAATATTTTAATTTTACTTTCAGAATACTTATATCTTGTCACATGTTTCAAACTTTAAAAATGGAAGATTTAGGACTTAAAATAATTTCTCTTTGTTAAACAGTAGTGATATATCAGATACTATAAAAACTGATTTAAATGTTTATAAAGAAAAAAAGAATAAGCTTCTTTCCCTTAGATAATGAAACATTTTTAATAAAAATTTTATTGACAAATGCAATCACTTACCAAGTGGCAAAAATGCAAGACGGTTTCCAGCCATCGAGAGTTCATTGAGGCTAGGAAGTTGGCAAAGATGGCGAGGTACACACCATAAATGATTTCGGTCCACAGTTAGATACTGCAGAGAAAGGCACATATGAAGCCTCTCTGGTAAAGTTAGCAAACGATTGGTAGAAATGTCTAATGTCTGCAGCTCCTTCAAATCTCCAACTTCTATAATCAAAATTAATATGATAGAACTCTGATTAATTTTATTTCCACAAGCAAAATAAACAAATGAAAACTAAATTAAATCAATTCAATAATAAGAGGCAGTCACTGTTAACATAACTATCAATGAAAAAAGCACATGATTTTAGGAGAAATGCAAATACTTCTGAAACAAATAACCTGGATAGTGTCTCTAGACTAGATTGCTAGAATTCAATAATGGTTTTTAGGTGCTGGTGTGGAACAACAGGGGAAGTTGGGGGAAAAAAAAGGCAATGAAGCAGAGTCAGAATTGTGCTGAGGCAACTTCAGTTTTTTTCCAGTCATTTAAAAATTACTACCAGGATCAGAGCAGAAAGAAGGAAGAGTCTTAAATGGTCTGGCTAACCCGATACCTGTTGCTCACAATTGTGAGATAATTATTTACTGGTAAACAAAACAGGTAGATATAAATTAAATATATAGTTAGAAATTTTAGAGAATATAATTATGTACCTAAATGATAAGGTGATAATGGAGAAGTGACAGAGATTATGTAGTGGGTAAAATTAGCTAAGGGACACTTCATGGAGGTATGAGTTTTAAACAATATTTTGCACAAGAATCACATGGCTTGGATGTCTCTTAACTGTAATTCTTAAACATGTCCTTTTATTTATTTAAGTTCAGGAAGACAAATAAATATATACCAGATAAATTCTACAACAAACAACTGGTCATCAGTACATTTATAATTGTTTCTCTATTAATGGTGATGGCTTTTGAGCAATTTACATTTTCTTGCCCAATACCATGAGATCAACAATATATTTCAAGATGGCTAATTGGATAGTATAAGGAATGCAGTCTTAGACTGTGAAAATTTTTTCTTGTGTTAAGTTAACTGACCTATATGGCACTCAAAATACCCTATTCAACTAAGAAAAATCAATGTATTTTACTGATTGAAATCATTCCAATTAGAATATTGTAAGATGAAAGAAAACAAAGAAAAAAATAAATTTGTTCATCAGAAATACTTCAGATGATGGATATCATAAATGTGGGTATTCCTTTCGAGACTTAGTAGATCTATGGTCAGAAAATTAAAGAAAAATTCTCGGCATTCCTATATATTTCTGATGAAGAAGCCCAACAACAAGAAATAGAGAAATTTCATTTAAAGTTACTGTAGACATTATAAAATATTTGGGAGTCTACCTGCCAAAACAAAGCCAGGAAGTAAAGAAAACAATTACAAAACACTTTTCATACAAATAAAGTCAGATCTAAATAACTGGAAAAAACATCAGTTGCTTGTGGTTAGGTTGAGCTAATATAATAAAAATGATAATTTTACCTAAATTAATTTACCTAGTTAGTGCCATACCAATCAATCTACCAAAAATGATTTTATAGAGCTAGAAGAAATAGTAACAAAATTAATCTGAAAGAACAAAAGGTCCAGAATATCAAGGGAATTAATGAAAAGAAATGCTAGGGAAGGTAGCCTAGCCATACCAAAATTTAAAGCAGCAGTTATCAAAACTACTTGGTACTGGCTGAATAATAGAGTAGTGGATCAGTGGAATAGATTAGATACATAAGACACAGTAATCAATGACTACAGTGATCTACTGTTGGATAAACCCCAAAACTCTAGCTTCTGGGATAAAAACTTACTATCTAACAAAAACTGCTGGGAAAATTTGAAAATAGCATGGCAGAAACTGGGCATGAATCAATATCTTTTTTTTTTTTTGCTTTTTGGGGGGCAATTGGGGTTAAGTAACTTGCCCAAGGTCACACGGCTAGGTTTTTGTGTGTGTGTGTTAAGTGTCTGAGGCCGGATCCAAACTCAGGTCCTTCTGACTCCTGGGCCGGCACTCTACTCACTGCGCCACCTAGCCGCCCCATGAATCAATATCTTATACTGTATACTAAAATAAAGTCTAAATGGGTTCACAATCTAGATATAAAGGCTGATACTATAAGCAATCTAGGAGAGTAAGGAATAGTTTATCTGTCAGATATATGGAGAAGGGAAAAATTTATGACCAAACAAGAGATAGAGAGCATTATGAAATGCAAAATGGATAATTTTGATTACATTAAATTGAAAAGTGTTTGCACAAACAAAGCCAATATAACCAAGATTAAGAGGGAAGTGGAAAATTAGGAAAGAATTTTTACAACTAGTGTTTCTGATAAAGGCCTCATTTCTAAAATATACAGAGAACTGAGCATATAAGAATACAAGTTATTCCCCAATTAATAAGTGGTCAAAGGATATGAACAGGCAGTTTTCAGAGGAGAAATTAAAGATTTCTATAAGCATATGAAAAATGCTCTAAATCACTATTGATTAGAGAAATGCAAATTACAACACCTCTGAGACACCACATCTCACTGGTCAGATTGGCTAACATGACAAAACAGGAAAATGATAAATGCTGGAAAAGATGTGGGAAAATTGGAACACTAATGCATTGTTGGTAGAGTTGTGAACTGATCTAACCATTCTAGAGAGCAATTTGGAACTCTTTCCAAAGGGCTATAAAAATGTGCGTACCCTTTGACCCAGGAATACCGCTTCTATGGGATGTATCCCAAAGAGATCATATGAGTGGGAAAAAGACCCTGTATGTACAAAAATATTTTTAGCAGCATTTTTTGTGGTGGCAAAAAATTGGAAATCAAGGGAATGCCCATCAATTAGGGAATGGCTAAACAAGTTGTGGTATATGAATGTAATGAATGGAATACTATTGTGCAATAAGAAGTGAGGAGCAGATATTCTTCATAATAACCTGGAGAGACTTACAGAAACTGATGCTGAGGGGCGGCTAGGTGGTGCAGTGAATGGAGCACCGGCCCTGGAGTCAGGAGGACCTGAGTCAAATCCGGGCTCAGACTGTTGACACACTTACTAGCTGTGTGACCTTGGGCAAGTCACTTTACCCCAACTGCCCTGCCCTCCCCCCTCCAAAAAAAAAAAAGGCAAAGAAAAGAAATGTAGATCAGCAACTATAAAAAAAAGAAAAGAAACTGATTCTGAGTGAAGGGAGCAGAACCAGGAGAACACTGTACACAATTACAGATACATTGTATCTGTGATGACTAACTTTGATAGACTGGGCTCATCTCAGCAATGCAAGGTTATAAGACAACTCCAAAAGACTCATGATGGAAAAGGTTATCCACAACCAGCGAAAGAACTACAGAGTCTGAATGCAGATGAAACAAACTACTTGTTCTCTCTCTTTTTTGCTTTGTTTTGTTCTTCTTTTTCATTCCATTGGTTATAATCCTTTACAACTTGACTAATGTTTAATGTGAAGGTATTTGTAGAACCTATGTTGGACTGCATGCCACCATGGGGGGAAAGGAGGACGATAAGAAGGGGGAGAATATTTGAAACTCAAAAGCTTGTAGAACTGAATGTTGCAAACTTAAAGTAAATAAATAAATAAATAATTTTTTAAAAGAAAGAAAAAAAGGAAAATTAAGGAGAAAAATTAGAGGAAACTTCTTGAAGTTGGTTAAATGTGACTCTGTGGACCTTGCCTGATATAATATTTTTCATTAAGCCTATTTTGTTTATAAGATTTTTAACAAGTGTCCTTCATGCTAAGATTTCACAGCCAATGAACTTCTTACCTACCAAAACCAAAACTAAATAAAAAAGACAATTATCTTACATGTTATTTTTTAGATAACTAAATCTAATCTTCCTTTATATTCATGTTGAGGATTCAGGACATTGTCTCTCCTTTCAGGGTTAACCTTTATGTAAATCTGAGGACCCTGCCTGTAAAAGGTGCTGAATAAATGTTTACGTGTGACTTTCAGGAAACATTAGTGAAACTGGTTTAGTAACTCTAAGTCTTTAAATGACTGACAAATTTTTAAGGTTGTAATCATGTTTTTGTGATCAAGTCTAATAGTTTACCATTATAATATTTGATGACAATCTATTAAAAGATAGGCAATAATCAATCAATCAACCAATCATTAAATATTTCCTAAGTACTCTGTAATTATGCACTATGAACACCCCAGTGTTCTAAGCACTGGGGATACAAAAAGAGGTAAAAGACAGCCTCTGCCCTCAAGGAGCTTACAATCTAATGGGGGAGACAACATGCAAACAAATATATATAAAGCAGGATAAATAGGAAATAGTTAACAAAGGGAAGGTACTAGTATTAAAAATGGTTGGGGAAAGTTTGATGTAAAAGGTGAGACTTAAAGGAAACTGGGGAGATCAGTGGTCAGAGCAGACAAGGGAAAATGTTATAGGAATGGAATACAGTCAGAGATCATAACCTGGCTGAATGGCAGATGGACTGGTGTGGGGAAAGACTAGAGGCAAGTGGACCCAACAGAGATGATGAAGGTCTTTACTAGAGTGGTGGCAGTGTCGAAGGAGAGAAGGGGGCATATTAGAGAGATGTTGCAGAGATGAAATTGGCAGGCCTTGGCAACAGCTTGGATATGGGCAAGGAAGGGGTGGGGAAGGTGAGAGATGGTGAGAAATCCAGGAAGGCTCCAAAGTCCGGAGCCTGAGGGCCTGGGTGGGTGGTGTTGCCTTCTACATTGATAAAGAAGGTAGGGGAAAAGAAAATGAGATCTGTTCTTGGACATACTGAGTTTAAGATGTCTACCAGAAAGCATGTCAGAGATGTGAGATTAGAGGTCAACAGAGAGATTGGGATAAGAAAGGTTAAGATTTGGGAGTCCATCAGCATAGAGATAGCAATTAAATCTTTGGGAGCTGATGAGATTCCCTAATGAAGTAGTATTGAAGGAAAGAGAAAAGGACCTAAGTCAAAAGAACCCTGAGGGGCACTTATGGTTAGAGGGCATGATCTTCAATAATTACTGAGCATTTTCACTGTATTTTATGCTAAGGATCCAAAGAAGTATAAAGATATAATCCATACCCTTACAGAGTTGACATTCTAGGTAGAAAAACAGGACATAAGATAAATACCAATACAGAGAGATGGTAAGTGACAAATGAGTAACAGCATAGAAAGTAGTTTATGTTGAGCTAATCTCAATAAACATAATGAGACACTCTGGAGAAACTCCTTTCATTTTCCATAACCACTAAAATATGCCTATGAGAAGCAAAGGAATTTAATAAGTCAAAGACAAACATCTTGAATATGGGCTGAATTTTTACAGAGAGAGTTAACTGATTAATTTAGACTTGCAAGGTTCTTAAGCTGTGGTGTTGAACTCTTTTTTTTTTTTTTAAAAACCTTGATAACTATTTCAATATATTTTTTTTGTAATCCTAGGTATTTTATGCATATAAAATATTTTTTTCTGAAAAGGGCCTTACCAGATGCCAAAAGAGTCCATGACACAAAAGAAGAAGATGGTGATGATAACAATAATAGCTAATCTTTATATAGCACTTATTATTTGCTGGACACCACGATAAGTGTTTTACAATTATCTCACTGATCCTCACAACCCTGGGAGGTAGGCACTATTATTATCCCCCTTTTGCAGATGAGGAAACTGAGGCAAATGGACATTACATGACTTGTCCAAGGTTGCACAACTAAGACTGGATTGCTACCTAGAGACATCCCAGAGGAAGAATCTGGTGTGTGACCATATCCTACACATAAACATAAAGGGATATTGGAGTTAGATATCTAGAAAACAAAATGCAAGACCCGCCTTTTTGTTCTAGGTTTGACTTTGGTAGGTGGAAAGGGCATTGGATGAGAAACTTTAGTGCGAGGGAAAATTGTTGAAAATTCAGTAGTAATAAATCTAGTGGTAATGAATAATATTTGAGGCAAGGTTCAAAAAGTCACAAATGTTCTATTTCAAGAAACTGACTCAAATTTTTCTCCTTAATTTTCTGGTCATAGATCAACTAAGCCATGGAGGGGAGTACTCACATAAAAGATATCAAACATCTTAAGTATTTCTGACCATAATGTGATCACTCCTCCAGTTACATATTTTGCCTTGATTCCCTTTCCTCCCCTCCCCCACTTTGGCTCACTAGTTTATATTTCTGTGTTAGTAAGAAGTTAATGAATATAATTTGACCATTTTGATATATTTACTCTGATTAAGAAGAGCTTCCTTGAATAGGAATATATGCAGTCTCAAATCAAATTACGACAAGATTAACACAGATGTGTTAATGAGTGAACATTTTCAAGGAAAGTCTACTGTTTCCTATGGGATTTTTTCTATTGTAAGTATACCCATTCTTAAGAAATCAGTTACTATCATATAATTGAATGCTAGTATTTATATTCTTGGTAATAATGTTAGTATTTAATCATTCTCCTTGCTAATATAACTCATTTGAAGTTCACTTTATCTTATCACTCAATTCAGATCAAAGTGGAGTTTAGTAAATAATTTAAAGTCTTCCTTTAGTAGCTTAAACCAAATTCCCTAAGACTTTTGAGGACATCCTGTATAACTAAGAATCATGTTAATAATATTTTTACAGATTTATCCTATACAAGGACAGATTTACAAATGTACTTTGAAATATCAAATTAATAGTACCTTGTGAGAAAAGGGCAAAAAATAAACTTTTATTACAAAAAGTCAAGACTAAGAGATAAGTGTAAGATATCTTGTGCAAAATCAAAAATGCAAAACTTTAAAAACTGAATTATTGATCTCAAAGTAAAAGAAATAATCGACTTATATGTAAAGTTTCCTTTGTCTTTGAAAATGTCTGGCTGTTTAATTGTTGCTCTGGTTGGTTGGTTGTTGTCCTTCATTCTCAAAGAGGAACAAAAAGACAAGTTACAGTGTGTCCAGCTGTGGCTGACCAGACCAATACTAGCTTGGAAGGCTCTACCATAGGTGAGGCATAAATAGGCCATGTGAACATTCAGGGTGGATTCTCTAAATTTGCTCATCTCACTTTTTTATTTTTGAGTTGATTCAATTCTGTACAGAGCACAGCACCTTCTTTGATGAGAGCATGCCATGCTGGGTGGTCCTGTGCCAATGTCTACTATGTCATGCAATCAATTCCAAAGTTTTTCAGAGAGACCTTGAGAATGCCCTTGTATCGCTTCTTCTGACCACCAACTGAGCACTTGCCTTGCGTGAGTTTACTGTAAAAATAGTTTTTTAGGCAAGCATATGTTTGGCATTCAAACAACATGGCCAGCCCACTTGAGCTGTACTCTCTGCAGTAGAAGTTTAGTTCAAGAAAGGAATACAGTTTGTTCTACAGTTTAAGTTGAATCCTATGTTTAATATAGTGGATAATTAAATGATGATTATCAATAATAGAGTATATTTGAAGAAAGAAATAAAATAAAGCAATTATTAAGTAGATGAAATTAAATATTTTAAAAATATGATCATTTTGTAATAAATCATAAATTCAAGGATATATGAGTATATACATACACACTATATATGTGTGTGCATATATGTATATATATATGTGATAGAATTGTGTATATCTATGTATGACAATAATTACCTATAATGTTCTTCCTAGGTCAACTGCAGTACAAATGTATATATGTTCTATCTAAGAGACTTATGTATGGAACAAAAAAGGTATCTGATAAGAGGCTAAAAATCATGAACAAGAAATGGATTTTTGATAGCAAAAAGTACAGTCTAAACCAAAAGGAGATTAATATTAATAAGAAATTTCAAGTACCAGGGGGTCAATTAATCAGTTAAATAATCAACAACAAACATATACTAAGCACTTACTATATGCCAGTCAGCTGTGCTCAAAAGGCTTGTGCCAGAGAATTTGTGCTTCTGGGAAATAAGAGATGGAGTGCTGAGCACTTGTTCCATGTGCAAAATATATTCTGAATGTATGGCTCAAATGATAATGTATGTAAAGAGCTTAGTACAGTGCCTGGCACATAATATGTATTTAATAAATACTTGCGGGGCGGCGAGGTGGCGCAGTGAGTAGAGCGTCGGCCCTGGAGTCAGAAGGACCTGAGTTCAGATCCGGCCTCAGACACTTAACGCACACACAAACAAAAACCTAGCCATGTGACCTTGGGCAAGTTACTTAACCCCAACTGCCCTCCAAAAAAGCAAAAAAAAAAAAAAAAAAAAATATATATATATATATATATATAAACAAACAAACAAATAAATAAGTACTTGATTGCTCCTTTCTCCTTTCCCTTCCCTTGTCATCTTAGGAAAAGGCTAAAGATGAGGCGCTTCATCTGAGTAATATGGCCTATGGGACCCAAATACTAGTCATTTACTAACACTAATATCTTTAATAATTCCCCAGCAACTAATACCCCACTTCCATAAAGCTACTTTGCATTTATTTTGTATATGCTTATTTATGTACATGCTATCTATTCCAATAAAATGTGAACTCCTTGAGGGTAGTGATTGCTTTACTTCTGGTTTTGTGTTCCCAGTACAGTGCCTAGCACATTGAAAGAACTTAAAAAATGCTTGTTGAACTAAATTAAAATGAACCCTATGATAGGCAAACTCCCAAATTCTTTTCCCCTAATCCTAGTAATTCAAAGCAACCATCCCTATAGCAAAAGTTCCTTCCTCCTGTATCTTTCTCTGCACTCTTGTTCTCATACAACTTAGCCCTCCATTCCACATTCCATGTCATATGGGCAGTTTATAAATGCATGTCAAAATAATAATTTACTAATTTACTAAATACAAAGCACACATGCAAATAGATAATATACAATATCCTTATCAAAGCTGCATATAGTAGATCATCTACATGGGTTAGGAGAATCATAACACATAACATACATAGCCATAAAATATATTGAAAGTGCCAACAGCAGAGCAAATCCACAAATCATATGTGATATATAATAGTACAAAACAACAAAGTGAAATAATTAGATTAGATATACAGGTCATACATAATATGTAACACATAAAAGAAAGGTACCTAATGTAGCCAAAATACAAAGGCTACATGCCATATACAACATACATAGAAATGTTGTCTACTACATTCCAAACCTGGACATTTTATTCATATTACACACTGAAGTTCCATATGCATATTACATGTACTCCACTAATGTTCACTCACTGCCTATACCCCTTCATTGTTCCTGGAGCCTTATAAATCAAAACCACAAGCCATATTGCATGGACATACCAAAGGTGAATTCTGTAACCTTAATATCCTGAGACCCTCTGACCTGTAGTACCAAACCTAATCTCATAGGTAGTCTATACTGATGATAGCTATCTTCAGTGCTGCCTCTTCTACTCTTGATCAGGTAGATTCCCAAACTGAATGTAGAATTAACTCAGGGACAGAGGCATTCACTATGTTGCTTGCTTTCCCTCACCATCAGAAAAAGATCAAAATGCAATTTCTGCCACATCCAAATTATGATGCAGAAGTTCTCCATATTGGCTATTTGTCTGGGTCCAAAAGTCTCTCTAATTGGAAGAAAAGTTATTCGGAGGGCTGCTTGGTTGGTTATCTATTCTTCCTGTCCTTCAATTCATAAAGGAGCTTCACTAACTACTCTATGGGTAATAGGTACTTAAGATGCATTGGTTTTGGTTTTTTTGCTTTTTTTTTGGAGGGGGGAGGGCAGGGCAATTGGAGTTAAGTGACTTGCCCAAGGTCACACAGCTAGTTAAGTGCTAAGTGTCTGAGGTCTAATTTGAACTCAGGTCCTCCTGACTCCATGGCTGGTGCTCTATTTACTGCGCCACCTAGCCGCCCCATGATGCACTGTTTTTGTAGGACTCTAACCATTCCCTCGGGTTATTTTCTAGACTGGCAGATTTTTCAGTCTTCTACCTACCTGAGGCAGATAGAAGGAAAATAAGGAGGTTGACATTCTACTTGTCTCCTCTTATATTTCCCCCCAAGGATCCTAAGATTTCATAAAGGGTTTCAATTCTCTGGCTACAGTTCTTAACATCAAATTTGAAGCACTTATACCACTGCATAACCCTTTCTAAGTTTTTCTGACCTGAGGCCACAAGCTAAGGAAAAAGACTTTCAATTGGCCTCACAGTCAAGTGATGCAATAATGACAGTAGTGAGTTTCCAAATCTCCATCTTCTAAGACTCCAAAACACAACTCAACAGGCAGATGTGGCTCTTGGCCAATATCAGCTGGTATGAAGCAGAGGAAGTTTTACCATTCTTGATGGCATTATAAGCATGAACAAGAAATTCCTCAGAGTGACTTTACAGATTTTTCTGCTTAAGTCTCAAGGTCTGCAGCATGTTCTGTAATATGTAATTAAAATGTTCTGGCTGTAGGTCTCCTTGAGGATTGCAAGGCACAGCTCCAGACCTCTGACTCCTGGGCAATCCAACACCTCTTTGAGCAGCTTGCTTTCATTCTTCACTTGTCAGAAAACACTATTTAGTTGCCAAATGGAGAGATATGGTGGCCAAGGGAAATACTGGTAAAAAAGAATAACTTGTTTGTAAAATCTTACAGAGAAAGATGGAACTAGACTACACTGCTCAACCTGTGTTTTGTCTGTGGAAGTTTTCTGGTGTTTTATGAGAACTAAAATGCAAATGAAATTTCCATATTAGTCACTGTCATTGAGTGATGTGAATTTTAATGCATATGGAATCTGAAATAGCATAAAGTGTGGTTTGATTGGGGGGAGGGTAAAGATATACAGTGAGAAGCCTCTATGGAGGATTATTCTTACATGTTGTTTGAAGTTCCAACTTATGTGTTGTATAGCAGGGCAGGTTGGGACATGTTCAACTATAATCAGTCATGCAGTTAAACAATAGATAGTAGACTTTTATCAGTTTGTTGGTGGGCATTTAGTAGATATCATTATTGTTTCTAATCTCGTTTTCATAAGTGTTTTGTACTGTATAGTTGCTGGTGTACACTACTGTATTAGCAAGCACCCTAGCACACCCAGGATGGCTTGCTAGCAGAGGTTCTTGGATCTGCTTTTCTAAAAAAGTAAAGACAACTTTAAAGGGGTCAACAATCTTACTTTATTTACAGATAAGTAGAAAGAAGTGAGTATTCAAGAAAGAATGCAAAATACAGGGCTCCAGCTGTGTGAGAAAAGTAATACAACCACTTACATAGACCACTAGACGGGAGAGCACCAACATCTGAGTAGTCGGGGGTGGAGGGGCGGGAGCTCTTAACAAAGGGCTACTCAGAGCCCCATCCAGGGAATCAAAAAGTCCTTCTCATGAGTGAGCCCCTAAAGTAAAATACCAACCTCCCAGTACATATAGTTTTCAATTAATAGGCTCAGAGTCAGAAGGCACCAGAACCCTCATGACTCAGTGCCTAATTAACTTAGTATCCAAAGGTGTGGAAGCTTTCCTACAAGCAAGCTTCCCCCTAAACAAGCTCCTCCTTAGGCAAGTTCCTCCCCCAATGGACTCTGTGTGACTCAGGATATATCACAGCTATGACTGAAATACTTGTGCACCTTCAGACCTGGAACACAGCTCCTGTTCCAAGGGAAAAGGGGACATATGTGGTCACATAGGCCCATTAATAGATGGCGAAGATCTTCATGTTACATTAACATTACAATTACTTAAATTCTTAGCATGACTTAGGTGTCAATGACCCAAAATAATTGTGTTGAACCAACTTTTAAATCTTAGAGATGAAATTTTACTCTTCTAGAAAAGAAGATATTTTCACTAGCTGTCTCTCATGTCTAGAACACTCTCCCATCTCCATTCTGACTACTAACCTCCCTCTTCTCCTTAAGTACCAACTAAAACCCACCTTCTGCAGGAAGCTTTCCCTAACCATTCAATTCCTGTGCTTTCCTGCATTTAATTATTTCTATTTCTCCTGTATATAGCTTACTTTGTATATATTTCTTTGTATGTTTTTTCTCCCATTAGACGGTAAACTTCTTGAGGGCACAGGCTATCTTTTGCCTCTTTTTGTATCCCCAGTAGTACCTGGCACATAGAAGGCACTTAACAAATATTTTTTTATTGGTTGGTTGTAAAATAGGTGATAAGGATAAGGGCTGGGCCTCTAACTTGTGCTTTATCAGTTGTGTCAAATTGGCCATATGGATTTCACCCCATGCCATGTGCACTTCCTATGATTTAGAAAGAACAAAAAGATCTTTTAATAACACCATCAGTAATCAATAAACGTTTATTAGATGTATTGTGTGAACAAAGTATTCTGTTAAGTTCTGGGGACAGAAAGAAAGGAAAAATGGAGTCCTTGCACTTAAGAAGCTTATATTTTAATAGAAGAGACTACATATGACAATAGTTTGCTATTTCTGCTGAACAAATATATCCAAGTCTAAATACACATAACCAAATTCACCATTAGCTATAAGATCTGTTTTCTACAGAGAAGAACTACATGTATTAAAACTACCAGAAACTTCGAAGATGGAGCTGATGGTTTATATTGCAATGACAAAGCTTAGAGAGACAAGATAGCAAGGTTGTGTCACCCAGTTTGAAGTAATTTTTCTGTTTTAGATGCTAATTTCAGATCTAAATAATGTTGTTAACAATCCTGATCTATCTGAAAATCAAGCTGAACCTTTAGATTTTTAGACAAGAGGATGGAATCTGTTAGAAGTGGGGTATCAAAATATCTTCAAAACATGAAAATTCTTATCATAAGCAGTAAATAGTAAAGAAAATATCCTTGGCATAACTGTAGGGAATTGAAAATTACAGTGCCTGGGTTAGGACTTCAACTAGATAAACCAAATACTGTTTTTCTTTTTCTTTTGTAAGTGGAGGGTGGGATGGTAAGGGAAACCCAGTACATTTAAAAATGTCTTTAAAGAGAAGAACTGATTCCAAGTAAGAAAAACATGTTAAGAGAATAATTAATTAGGCTAGATAAATTTTTTTTCTTACAAGTGCCTATTAAACCTGGTTTGGTGAAACGTTGTCAAGACAATAGAGAAGAATGACAAAAGTTTTTTATCTGTATCTGAAAAATACATTTCTAAGAATCAGTAAGGCTGAAATAAATGGGAGAATATTTCTGCATTTTCAAATAGGGGATGTAATGAAATACAAACATTTTAAAGAATAATCAAATCAAACTGAAGTACTGGAAAAAAACTTTAAAAAGTAAGCAAAAATAAATATTTTCTGGAAAACTAAAAGGCAGAAAATTTTTAAACAGCTATTGCTATCTTTTGTTTTTATATCATCTTCCTTTTCCAAATATAACTCTCTTCTGACCTCTACATGGAAACAAAAGGTGGTAAGGAAGCAGTTCAGCAAAACTAAATAATACATAAATTAAGTCTGATCATATATGCAATGTTCCACACCCATAGTTCCAGACTTCTGCAAAGAAAGGAGGGAGTCAAATTTTCATTATAATTAGAGTCAAATTTTTATGCATATATAATCATAATATATTAGAAGAATATTATAATTAGAGTCAAATTAAAGTCAAATTTTCTTTATAATTAGAGAACAGCCAATTTTAATTTTGCTATTGTTGTTTTTTTTTCTATTTCCACTGTTACAATTATTTTGTATATTGTATTCCTGGTATTATTTCATTTTATATCAGTTCACAAAAATTTTCCCTTGCTTCACTGTATTCTTCATATTTATTGTTTCTTATACAGTAGAATATTCCATTATATTCATCTGATACAATTTGATTACCCATTCCTTACTGATGGGCATCTATTTTGTTTCCAATTCTTTGCTATATTTTGTTGCATATAGGAACTTTCTATTTTTGAAATTCTAGGTGTATATTCTAGCAGTGAGGTCCTTGGATCAAAGAGTAATATGGAAATATTAGTTACTTGCTTACCATAATTCCAAATTGCTTTGCAGAATAGTTAGACCAATTCATAGCTTCATTTTATTAGTATGTCTATCTTTCCACAATCCTTCATTAATTAACATTATTTTCTTCTTTTGTCATCTTTGTCAGAAGGTTGGGCATTAGATGAAATTTCAGAGACACTGTGATTTATTTCTTTTTATTTCTTATTATTAATGACTTAGATAAATCTTTAATATGGTTGCTTGTTTGCAATTATTGTTTGGAAAACTGTTAGTTCATTTGTATCTTTTGAAATTCACAAGATGGTTCTTGGTCATACACTAAGTGTCTCATAAGTTTTAAGTAAAATTTTAAGTCAGCTTAAAACTGCCCTAAAACTTTTGGGATGCCCTAAATTTGTGTTACTTTATGCATCCTGGATATGAGGCTGTAATCACAGAGATTTAATAACAAAGATTCAAGACAGAAAATTACCAAAAAAGGGTCAATAATCTTGTCAAAATTTAGGAGTCATAATGTATCACCCAAGATCCATTTCTTATATTCATATTTGAAGTTCTTCCCACAAAAACTTAACTGCAATTTGTGATAACCATAAAATAATCTCCACAATGGAAAAGTAATATCAAGACAAGAGGGGTATAAGAATGCTAACTGATTGTGTGGGTGCTAAGAAGCATATTCCATAGATGATTCCAAGGAAATCTAAAAATAAATATAAAATATAAAATGGTCATTTCCATGAAAGCAGTGGGAGTTAGCTTAAGTTTAAAGTCACATTTGAGGGGTGGCTAGGTGGTGCAGTGAATAGAGCACTAGCCCTGGAGTCACGAGGGTCAAATACGGACTTGAGGTCAAATCCGGCCTCAGATACTTAACACTTACTAGACATGTGACCTTGGGCAAGTCACTTAACCCCAACTGCCCTGCCCTCTCCCCTCCATAAAAAGCAAAAAATTAAAATTAAAATAAAAAAAATAAACTCACATTTGAAATGAGCACAAAGAATATTCTAAGTTTTACCTATTTTGATGGGTATGACAAAAAAAAACCAAAACCTTGGGCTTTTTTGCTGTTGTTGCTATTGTTGTTGCTTAATACTATAAGCAGCATTGCCTCTTAAAATAGAAAAAAACAGTGGAAGGAAAAACTAGTTCAAAGAAAGCTTTGAGACTCAACTAAGCAAAGTAATCCTGAGGGCATTTAAGGATGATTTGGAAGGAGGACAACAAACAAACGAAGAAAAGATTTGCAAAGATTTTTAATAACAAACTCTTCTTTACCAACATAGCCAGTGAAGCTCTCACATTTAGCAATAACATCACAGTTCTGGTCCTGTTCATGCAGGAAGTGAGAAAGAAAGTCAAGAAAACAAAGACAGGAAAAGTGATTAGAAAAGACTAAGTATACATAAAGAAGGATTGTGCTGGTGATGACACAGTTTTTGTTTTTGTTTTTTTGCTTTTTTGGAGGGGGCAGGGCGAGGCAGTTGGGGTTAAGTGACTTGCCCAAGGTCACAAGCTAGTGTGTGTGTGTGTGTGTGTGTGTGTGTGTGTGTGTGTGTGTGTGTGTGTGTGAAGTGTCTGAGGTCGTATTTGAACTCAGGTCCTCCTAACTCCAGGGCCGGCGCTCTATTCACTGTGCCACCTACCTGCCTCAATGACACAGTTTTAAAGGTGAAGATGCTTTGATTTTCAAGGAATCTGAATGATACCAGAGATGTGTGTGTGTATATATATATAATTAAACTCAATCTTTATTATTAACTAACAAAGATCATTGAGAGAACATTAATAACTACCAATCCATGAGCCTCTAACAATATAAAATCATCATGAAAATAATCTCCATATCCATTATAAGATCTTCTAATGAATATATTAGAGGGAAGATGAAGATGTTTTGCAAGTGATAGTCCACAGTATACCATTCACCATCATATAAGTGACTAAAAAAGTAAAAAATACAGTATCTTATGGTATATAGTTTGTAGTATTTTAATTTTATAAGGAAAACATTACCATAAAGGCTCACAAAGAATCACAGAATTGGAAGGGACTTCAGTAGCCATCTAGTCCTGCCCATATCTGAACAGAATCCCCACCAAAACTTACCCAACAAGTAGCTATTCAGTCTCTACTTGGAAACCTTCATTGAGTGGGAACTCACTAAATTCTAGGGTAGCTTATTCATATTTGTTTAGCTCAAATTGTTGGGGACTTTTTCTTGAAGCCTAAATTTATCTTCAACACTTTATTCTTGTCTATCCTCACAAGCAAACAAAGAGAGTAAATCTAATTTGTCTTCCACATTTACATGCCTTCAAATACTCAAAGATGTTTCTTCCAACCTACCACCTCAGGTCTTCTCTTCATACTAAATTACTTTTCCTTGTTTTTTTTTTTTTAACATATTTATCGACTGAAGGCCCTTCACAATCCTAGTTTCCCTCTTCTGGACACATTCTAGTTTATCAATGTCTTTCTTCAACTGTGCTGTCCACAAATGAACAAGATGTAGCCTAATCAGAGCCCCCTCTCAGAGGATGGATAGGGGCTATCAGAAATCTCCCCTAGTAAAAGTCAGTTGAGTTAGTTTTTGTTTAAGTCCCATCCCAATACTGCCTCATCTTGAGCATAAAGTACATTAAAACCCCTGGATCTTTTTCAGACAAATTACCATATATTTATGCCTCGTCCATTCTGTACTTGTGAAGTTGTTTTTTTGAACCCATATTAAGTCTTTATATTTATCTCTAATGAAATTCATTTTATTAGATTCAGTCCACCTACTTGAACTGCCACTCACTAAGCTCACCCAGTCCTTAATAAATACCTCTTGAAAACAAAGATAAAGAATCTAGAAATATTTAATATGTATATTTTATAAAAATGTACCATAGAATGAAGGTAAGAGAATAGCAGTCACCAAAATAAAAACACAAAATAAATATTTTATTTGTATCTTCTTTTATAGCACATTCACCAGGTGTATTGTGATCTATAATGTACCTAAGCACTTAATATTTGTTCACTGATTTCAACATCAGTTAATAAACATCATTTCAAGATTTATACTAGTTCCTTCAATTATATCATGCAAACATAAACAAAAACATAATGATGATTATAAAAACTGCTAAGGAGAAAATGTTCAAGAAAAATAAAGGTGATTTTAAAAATTTGATAGAAATATTACTCTCTGAAATAAATAAGAGAAAGTGTACTTGGAAATATTTTTTTCAGTCTGAGAAATACTAAAATAAATGAATTTTTTCTTCATCTCTTTAGGAGTTAAGAAAAGGGATCCCATAAGCTTACAGTTCCTATTTTGCTAGAAGGGAAAGTTTGACAAGATAAAGTCAGCAGAGCCCCTTAAATTGTACTGTTATGCTAAAAATATTAAATAATTTCAATTTTCAGCTACTTTAAAGGTTGAAAATGATTTAATTATCTCCACAATATAATTTACTATAGAATTGTCAAGATAATAGCATAAAAACATACTAGGAAGAACAATTTTAAAAGAAAACAGTAAAGTACCATTCAATAAACCTGGAGATGCACACTAAGTTAGCAAAAAATTTAAACAGGGAGAGGAAGGAAGCCACCCTCACCATGCCAAACCAATGACCACATATAGTCAATAACAGGTCTTGCTATTTTCAAACTCTAGCTTTTTCCGGTCTCGCTAAAAACAACTTTCACATTTTAACTCCCAAGTATTTCATAGTAAGGAAAACTGGCAAGGAACCAATAAACTTAAATTCTAATGCTTAAGTTTCAAATTTTGGTCTATAAACATTATCCTTCTCTTGCACTCAAAATTCTCAACTTTTGGTGCTCAATTTATTAGATCTAAGACAATAGGTTTTCAAGTTGGATCTATTCCTTACAGCAATACTACCACTATTTGTATTTGTACACGGCTCTACTTTTAGGCCTCTTTGCAGATAAATACTTTTATCAGTATGTTATCAGGTCAGCTCTGTTGAAATGTCAACTTATTGATATCTAATTTTTAAAAATCAACACACTTTAAAAGACTACTGATGACACAAATATCAATTTGTAGCACTTGAATTTTAGAAAATGAACAGAATGAAACAATATATTGGAAAGTACTGTAAGACTTTCAGGCTTTAAGAACTTTGTTTTGGTAGTCTGAAAGGCAGAAAAAGTCAATTGGATAGTTTCCACTTATCTAATATCAGAGTTAACATCTTTGGCTTCTTGGAAAAACTTGAAGAGATTTCTCTACCCATAGGCTAAGCTGGTTAGCCCTATCAGGATACAAAAGCAGTTGCTGGCCCTGGTGCTGATGTTAGATACTCTTGTTGAAGCAGGAAGACAAAACTGCCTCAGATTATGGCACAACTTTGCTGAGGACTGTTTACTGAAGTTAGTTGTTTCATCTGTTTTGGTAGGGGGCTAGGTATGTGACAGCAATAAAATTCAAGGAGGGTATCCCATCCACAGTGAGTAATTATTATTAGTCTCCTTTAGTAATCTGAGGATTCTTCAGAGTGTGCAACTCTGGGATAGTCGGATTACAGTTACACACCTGCAAGACATGAACTCTTTAAAAAAAAAAGGACTAAAAATTATTATTTTATTTTTTAGTTCAAGAAAAGGCTGTAAACAATAGGTTTATGGCTAGAGTAAAATCTCTTATGCCTCAGCTGAGGTAAAAAGGGTAGAAGTAGCAATCATGATCTAAGACAAAGCGAAAGCAAAAATAGACCTAATTAAAAGAAATAATCAGGGAAACTACATTTTGATGAAATGTATAGACAATGAAGTAATATCAAAAGTTTTTACAGCAAGGGTCTCTGATAAAGGTCTCATTTCTCAGATATATAGAGAACTGAGTCAAATGTATTTTTATTTTTATTTTTTTATTATTTTTTTTAAATTAAACAAATGCTTTATTAGCTTCTGGTTTACCCCCTTCGACTTTACCATTAGGGCAATGTGAATCTCTGTGCCCCAATTCCTGCACATCTTATCTCTCAGTTACATGCAAAATAGTATTTTTTTATTTTAAAATAGACCCCTTTCTTTTTATTCTGTTTTTTTTTTTAACAAATGCTTTACTAACTTCTGGTTTACATCATTCATTTCCACCAGATTTTGAGTTACAATTTTTCCCCATTTTTTCCCTACCCACCACCCCAGAATAGCAGTCCCAATAGATATCCCCTCATCTAATCTGTTCTCTCCCATATCTCCTCCCATACCCCCTTCTACTTTGCCATTAGGGCAAGGTGAATCTCTGAGCCCCAATGCCTGAACAACTTATCTCCCAATTACATGCAAAATAGTATTAATAAAAGTATTTATATACATTTGAAACATTTTATTTTAAGACTTCAAATTTCAGATCCATTCCCTTCTTCCCTTGTTACCCACTCCCTCTGGGAAGATAAGCAATTCAGTATGTGTTGTACATGTATAGCTATGCAAAACATTACCATAGTAGATATATTGTAAAAGACTGCTTATATTTCCCTCCCACCCATCCCACCCCCTACCTGGTCCATTCCCTACTTTGATCCTGTCCCTCTTTGAAAGTGGGTACTTCCAACCTCCCCTCCCCCCAGAATGCCCTCCCCTCCATCATCCCCCCTCTCATCCCCCTTCCCCCTACTCTCCAGCAGGGTGAGATATCCCATTTAGTATGTATGTCATTCTCTCCCTGAGCCAAATTCAATGAGAATATGGTTTTGCCTTTTTGCCTTCCTGTTCTTCCCCTCCCCTGAAACTACTTCCCCTTGCCTCTTCTACATGAGATAGTTTACCCTATCCTGTCTCTCCCCATCTCCTCTTGCCACTTTCCTCTCTCACCTCTTAACTTCACCCCTTAAGTATCATCCCTTCCCACCAAATTCAACCTGTGCCCTCTATCCATGTGTACCTGTAAACATATATACACACATTCACATATGTATTCATATGCCCATATACCCTTCTTCAATTATTTTCATAATAAGAAAGGTTTCATCAGTCACAGTTATTGTTTTTCCATGTAGGAATGTAAATAGTTCAACTTTGATAAGTTCCTTTTGATTTCTTTTCCTTGATTACCTTCTCAAGCATCTCTTGCTTCTTGTGTCTGAATGTCAAATTTTCTATTCAACTCTGGTTTTTCCTCAAGAATGCTTGAAAGTCCTCTATTCCACTGAATGACCATATTTTCCCCTGAAACAAAATACTCAGTTTTGCTGGGTAGGTGACTCTTGGCTTCAATCCCAGCTCTTTTGCCCTCTGGAATATCATATTCCATGCCCTTCAATCCCTCAGTGTAGAAGCTGCCAGGTCCTAGGCTATTCTGATTGTGTTTCCACAATATTGAAATTGTTTCTTCCTGGCTGCTTGTAGTATTTCTCCTTGATCTGGGGATTCTGGAACCTGGCTATAATATTCCTGGGAGTTTTCTTTTTGGGATCCTTTTCAGGAGGTGATCTGTGGATTCTTTCAACCTCTATTTTGCCCTCTGGATCTAAAACTTCAGGGCAATTTTCCTTGAGAATTTCTTGAAGGGTGATTTCTAGGTTCTTTCCTTGATCATGGCTTTCAGGTAGTCCAATAATTTTTAAATTGTCTCTCCTGGATCTATTTTCCAGGTCAGCGGTTTTTCTCATGAGATATTTCACATTGCCTTCTAATCTTTCATTTGTTTGGATCTGCTTAACAGCATCTTGATTTCTCATAAAGTCATTAGCTTCCATTTGCTCCAGTCTAACTCTGAAGGAATGAATCTCCTCAGTGAGCTTTTGAGATTCTTTTCCATCTGGCAAATTTGGCTTTTTAAGGCATTCTTCTCCTCATTGCCTTTCTGAGCCTCTTTTGCCATTTGAGTTAGTCTATTTTTTAAGGTGTTATTTTCCTCAGTCAGGCTGTTGACTGTTGTTTCATACTTTTTTTGAATCTTTCTCATTTCTCTTCCCGATTTTCCCCCCACTTCTCTTATCTGCTTCTTAAGGTCCTCTATGGCCTGTAGCCAGCTTGTATTTTTATTTGGGGCTTTTGGTGCAGGAGTTCTGACCTCACAGTCCTCCTCCTGTTCCATGCTTTGATCCTCTTTGCCCCCAAAATAGGAGTCTAAAGTTGCATTTTTCTGTTTATTTTGTTTCTTTTGCCTAGGCATGTTGCCACTTAATTACTTGATTTGGGGGCTTGTTGCCACAGTAGGACTCTGCCACCAGACAGGAGAGCTTCTGTCCCAAATGTGGGGTCTTCACAACTTCCAGAGGTTGGGTGGCCTTTGTAAAGCCTCCACCCACTCTAGCAAATTGGATACCCACCTCAGACCTCCCCCCAAGACCAAAATCTAGATCCAAGCAGGTTAAAGCAAGAGTGATCAACCCCCAGACTGATTGCTAGATCTCTCTACAGTTTGCAGACCAGGAGCTGGAGCTGCCACTGAAGCTGCAAAATGGTGTCTGTGCCATGTCTCCTTAGCCACTTCTCACCCCCAGGAGAAGAAGCCAATGCGTTCCCCAAATACTGGTCCCAAAGTCCATAGGGCACTAACCTCTCACTTTGTCCTAGGCATATCTGTGCTGATAATTCTGGAATCGCCACAGCTGCTGGTGTTCTGGGGTCCCTCCAGCTGGCTTCTGGCCCGGCCACCCTGGGGCTAAAACCTTGGCTCAAGAGGCTTGGCTCCCAGAGCACTGTGCTGTTGGTTCCCAGCGCACTGTGCTGCCCGCTCTCAGAGCGCTGCGATGGCCACTCCCTGCAGGGCTGCTGGGCTATCCTCAGCAGGAGGTTAGCTTCTCTGTGTCATTCTGTGGGTGCTGGGGCTCCAGAAGTTGTTCAGATTCCCCTTTTACATTGTTTGGAAGTGGTGTGGGGCAAAGCACCTTGGAAGGGCTGTTTCTACTCTGCCATCTTGGCTCCACCCATGAGTCAAATTTATAAAAAAATAAAAAAGAACCACTTCCCAGTTGGTAAATGGTCACAGGATATGAACAGGGAATCCTGAGAAGAAATCAAAGCTATCTATAGTCATATGAAAAATGCTCTAAATCACTTTATTAGAGAAATGCAAATCAAAACATCTCTGAGGTACCACTTCATACCCATTAGAAATTATATATACTCGAGTAGATGAGGAAAAATAGGTACAGTAATAAACTGTTGGTGGAGTTGTGAAGTGATCCAGCCATTTGAAAAATTTGGAACAATGCCCAAAGGGTTATAAAATTACATACTCTTTAAACCAGCCACGGCAGCATTAGGTCTGCACCCAAAAAAGATCAAATAAAAAGGGAAAGAAACTATATGTACAAAAATATTTATAGCAGCTCTTTTTGTGGTGACAAAAAATTAGAAACTGAGGGAATATTCATCAATTGGGAAATGCCTGAACAAGTTGTGGCATATGATTGTGATAGAGTACTACTGCGCTATAAGAAATGATGGGGGAGGGGTTCAGGAAAGAAATATGACAAGACCTTTGTGAACTGATACAAGGTGAAGTGAGAAAAAACAGGAGATTGTTGTATACAGTAACAGCTATTGCAATGATGATCAACTATGAAGAACTTGGCTACTCTGATCAATATAATGATTTAAGACAATTCCAAAGGGCTCATGATTGAAAAAATGATATCTATCTCCAGAGAAAGAGAACTAATGAACTCTGGGTACAAAATGAAGCATAATTCTCTTGCTTTTTGTGATACAGCTTATATGAAAATATATTTTCTATGATTTCACATGTAAAATAAGTCAGCAACATTAAGAATAAGAATTGAACTTTATAAAAAGTTAAAGATTATAAGGATGTGGAAAAGGGAAGAAAGGAATATACTAATAATGCAGGAAACAAGAAGATCAGGTCCTCTCATTTATATCTGCTCCAGAGGGGATTGATCTTGAATTCTGATTCTTTGGCCAGGGCACATAAGGAAGCATACACTGGAAGATGAGCCACTCAAGTCAGAATACGTCCAATATGTTACTGGAGAAGAATGGAGAACAACTACAAGTGGTTCTAGTATTAATGAAGTGGCTGGGCCACAACTGAAAGGAAGCTCAGCTGTGGATGTTTCTAGTGATGAAAGGAAAGTCTTATGTAAAAATCAATATTGCATAGGAACCTGAAATGTAAGATCTATGAACCAAGGTAAGCTGGATGTGGTCAAACAGGAGCTATTTAAAATCCTAAAAGATGATGCTGTTAGAGTGCTGCACTCAATATGCCAGCAAATTTGGAAAATTCAACAGTGACCACTGGATTGAGGGAGAGTGTAAAAGCTGTCTTGAAGCTTAACATTAAAAAAACCTAAGATCTTGGCAACTGGTCCCATCACTTCCTGGTAAATAGAGGGAGAAGAAATGGAAGTAGTGTCAGATTTTATATCCTTGGGCTCAAAGACCACTGCAGACAGTAACTGCTGCCATGAAGTTAAAAGACACTTGGTCCTTGGAAGGAAAGTTATGGGAAATCTCAAAAATGTGCTAAAAAGAAGAAATGGGGCAGCTAGATGGAAAAGTGGATGGAACACTGACCCTGGAGTCAGGAAGACCTGAATTCAAATATGACCTTAGATATTTACTAGCTGTATGACTCTGGGCAAGTCACTTAACACTGATTGTCTGAAAGAAAAGAAAGGAAGGAAGGAAGGAAGAAAAAGAAAAAAAGAGAGGAAGAAAGCAAGCAGAAACATCCCTTTGCTGATAAAGGTCCATTTAGTCAAAGTTATATTTTTCCATAGAAGTGTATGGCTGTGAGAGGTGGACTATAAGGAAAGCTGAGCATTGCAGAATCGATGCTTTTGAATTGTGATGTTGGAAAAGACTTTTGAGAATCCCTTGGACAAGGAGATCAAATCAGTCAAAACTTAAAGAAATTAATTCAGGTTATTTGCTGGAAGCTTAAATAATTTGGCTACATAATGAGAAGACAGGACTCATTTCTTGATGTTGGGAAAGATTGATGGCAAAAGGAAAGGAGATAGTAGAAGATTAGATGGATATCTAGATAGTGTCATAGCAACAATGAACAGGAACTTGGACAGACTTTGGGAGCTAGTGGAGGACTGAAGGGTCTGGTGTGCTATGGTCAATGGGGTCATGAAGAGAAGGACACTGACTGAATGGTGAAATATAAGAGGTTTTCCACCAAGTCTTTAAAAGTTCTGAAGGTGGGGCGGCTAGGTGGCGCAGTGAATAGAGCGCCGGCCCTGGAATCAGAAGGACCTGAGTTCGGAGCCGGCCTCCGACACTTAATCCGCACAAACAAAAAAAACCTAGCCGTGTGACCTTGGGCAAGTTACTTAACCCCAATTGCCCTAAAGGGGCGGCTAGGTGGCGCAGTGAGTAAGAGTGCCGGCCTCTGAGTTTGGATGACCCGAGATCAGATCCGGCCTCAGAAAATGAGCACCCACGCATAAATCAAAATGACTAGCCGTGTAACCTTGAGCAAGTTACTTAACCCCAATTGCTTTAAAAAAAAAAAAAAAAGTTCTGAAGGTACCAGTGCAGAACCTGGACTATTAATCAGTTAACAAGCATTTATTAATGTGAAAGGCACTATGGTAAGTGCTAGGGATACAAAGAAAGACAAAAATATGGTATCTGATCTCAAGAAGTTTACAATGTAATAGAAGATACAATATGGACCCCCAAACCCCAAACAACCCCCCCAAACCAAACATATATATATATGGCAAATGGAGGGTACTTTATTATCCCTAAGTCTAGTTATATAACTGGTCCACTTTCTTTTCTGGTTATCTAGTTCCTGAAAAATCTATTGGAAGTAGTATAATAAAATGGATAAGAGTGATAGACTTGAAGTCAAGAAGAGCAATTTTGTTTCAAAATACATTAAAATGGTTTACAAAATATATTCAAAATACACATTTGCTATGTGATGGAGACAATAATAACTGAAGTACCTGACTCACAGAGTTGTTGTGAACTCAAATGAGATAATGTAAAAAATAGTACTTTGCATACTTTAGAACACTAAATAAATATTAGCTATTATTATTACATTATTTCTTACAGCAAATTATCATTGTTATATGTTCTAGCCTATTTATGCCCACGACAAATTCTAACATTCCCCTTTGGATAAGTCGCAATTCTGACTGTTCAGAGATTGAGATGTTTCAGCATCACTGGAAGAACAATGGTATTTTAAAAATGAGTTTGTTTCAGATAGCAAATTAAATCACTGAAAGTGATGCAAAGCTCCCTAAATCCAATTCAGCTGGTTCCTTTTCCTACTATTTAAATCTGAGTCCACTGTATAATCTCAATAGCCATCTGAGACATAAGTACTGAAGAAGTAGCACAATATGCAGTTCATCCAGCTTTATATCATAATATAAGCATAGTTTCTGCCAGGATATCTGGATCTTTGGGGCTCTCTAAACTCAGCATGCTAAAAACCAAATTTATCATTTCATCCCCAAATCTGTTTTTTTTCTCCTCTTCAATTCTGTTTATGGCACTAGTGCCCTTTCAGAACCCAGGCTTTGAAACTTTAAGAATCATATTTGATTCATCTTTCTCTCCCACATCCAATATCCAACCAGCTGTTAAATTCTATTATATCAAATGGTACAATCTCCCTGAAATTTATTCATTTCTTTCTATTGCTACTGCTACTACCTGAAATTAAATGATTTACTGCCTATACAGAATCCATCCCTATATACCGCTGCCAGAACAATCTTCCTAAAGTAGAATTCTGATTATTGAAGCCTCCCTAACCAACCACCCTCCAGCAATACATCTCAACAATTTTAAATGACTCCTCATCACTTAGTGAATATATTCATTCACTGACATGTAAGATGCACCATGTAAGATGGCCCCAACCTACCTTTAATAAGAGCAAAAACAGTTACTAAACACCTACTGTGTGTTAGATACTATGTTAGGTATTGGGGATAAAAAGGCAAAAAATTAAACAGCCCTTGTTCTAAAAAGCTTATATTCCATTTAATGAGAAAACATATAGATACAAGGTATATGGAGAATAAATAAATAATAAATATGAGATAGAAAGCAAACGCTAGTAATTTGGTGGGTCAGGTATGTCTTTATGTAGAAAGTGGTGCTTGAGCTGAGTCTTGAAGGGAGTGACAGATTCTCTGAGGCAGAGGTGAGGAAGGGATGCACTTTAGGAATAGAGGACAGCTAGTGCAAACACATGAAGATGGAAGTTGGAATTGCATGGGTAGGGAACAAAGAGAAAGCTGGTTTGGCTTGTCAACAAAGTATGTGTGAAGATATAATGAGGCTGGAAAGATAAATTTTGGCCAGATTGTAAAGGACTTTAAGAACAAAAAAGGAATTTATATCTACATTACTTTTCCAAACTCATTTTCTCACTATTCTCCTTCATGCACCCTATGTCTAGCTAAATGGGAGTACCTGCTGTTCCTCAAACATGCCCATGCTTTCTGAACTCTGTATTTTTGCTGATATTGTTCCTTCTGCCTCGAGGGCCCTCCACCCACCTTTCTATCAAGCTTCACTTGTTCACTTTCCATCTTTCTTTCAAGGTACATTGCAAAGGCCATCTTTTCCACAAAGCATTCCTGTATGGTCACCTATCATAACACTTTTATACCTCTATTAATACACTTACACATTCTACTCTATATTATGTATTTTTAAAGAAGTAATTATGCTTCAGTGACTTCAAGTGGATTTTATTATACCATTTACTAATGATTAGTCAGTCTTTTTTTTGGAATATTATAATTTCTCACTTAGCTACATTTTCAGTGGTTTATCTAGACACATATACATACATATATGTACACACATATATACACACAGATGTGTATATAATTCAAAGGAAAATGAATATTTCAATAAAATAATGATTGATATGAGCTTAAGAGAAATTAGAGTGGCAAAGTGGAATTATGAAATATATATAAGTTTTACCTTATTTATTTGCAGCCACATGTACAATGCAGTTAAGAACCAAACTGAGCCAAAAAAAAGAGAGACTCAATTACCAAAATTTGGTTTGAAAACCAGTATCTTAAAATGGTAAACTTCAAGACTAAATTCAGTTTGACCTGTATATTACTTAAGTCATGGAAGCATAGAGAACATATGGTAACACCACAATAATTAGAAATGGAATAGATCTTAGATATCATCTAGTCTAATTTCTTATAGATAAGGAAAGTGAGGCTGAGGGAGTGGAAATGATTTAATCAAAGTCATACAGTTAATAAAGCAGACCCAGGATTTAAACCCATCTTCTAAGTCCAAATCTATTCAGCTTTCCCCCCTCATTTCACTGTACAGTGCTGGTATTAATTGAGAAGTATTTATTCAGTGCCTATTATATAGAGAGCAAAAGGTTCTTCTTTGAGACCAAAACTTATCTTTAGCTGCTGAACTGCTCACTAAGATTATTAAAGTCACAAAATAAGGAAATGTGTATTTTGCAAAGTAAATAGGGTAGAAAAACATTTTTTGTTAACTTTCACAGTGTAGTTTACTGATGAACATTTCTCTCCTGTTAGTATAGTGGCAAATTCAAACATTCCTATATCTCCACATAATATAGAAGTCTATAATTGTAAAAGGAAAATAAATTTTTGACTTTATTTTTCCCACAATTTATTTCTTTTTAGCTTTCAATATTCATTTCCACAAGATTTTAAGTTACAAGTTTTTCTCCCCATCTTTCCCCTACCCCCACCCCAAAATAACGAACCTACTGAATACCACTTCTCCCAATCTGTTCTCTCTTATATCCTCCCTCATCTTCCCCCCTAACTTTCTAGTAGGGCAAGATGGATTTCTATACCCCAGTGCCTATATACCTTCTTTCCCAGTTGCATGTAAAAAAACAATTTTTTTAAACATTTGTTTTTAAAACTTTGTGTTACAGATTTTTTCCCTTTTTCCCTCCCCCCTACCCTCACTGGGAAGATAAGCAATTCAACATAGGTTGTAAATGTGTAGTTACCCAAATTGTTTCCATATCGTCATATTGTGAAAGACTCACTATATTTCCCTTCATCCTATCCCGTCCTCCGCTTATTCTATTTTCTCCTTTGACCCAGTCCCCTTTCAAAAGATCTTACTTCTACCTATACTCTCCCCCAATCTGCTCTCCCTTCTATCATCCCCGCTCTTATCCCCTTACCCCCTATTTTCCTATAGGGTAAGACACCCAATTGAGTATGTATGTTATTCTCTCCCTGAGCCAAATTCAATGAGACTAAGGTTGACCCATTCCCTTTCACCCTTCTGCTCTTCCCCTCCATTGTAAGAGTTTTCTCTTGCCTCTTTTATTTATTTTTTTTTATTTTAAACAAGAAGTTTATTTAATTAACAAGATGTTTGACTTGAAGGGAAAACTATCTAGGATCAATTTCTTTATAGTGATTTATCCCTACTGAGAGACAGAGATTGCCCTACATGTAACAGCTACGTACAAAAAAGTTATAAAATCATACTCGGTTTTACAATGATAAAAGAAAAACATTGAAATTATCCAATCAAACAAGGTATGCAAGGATTTTTTGTTGTTGTTGTTGTTTTTAAACAGTGAGAACAAAATAACTTACTGGAATATAAAGATAAAAGTTGAACGAACGTGCCACTAATGGAGAAAAGGGATATTTTCATAGAACCAGTTTGTTTTTTCCCCTCCCCATCTCCATTTGATGTTGATCAAAACATACCATCGGCCATTTAGTTAAAAAAAAACAAAACAAACGCATTATGCCTGTGCACATACACCAGTTACTTTATGTATGCACAATAAAGGAATTGAGAAGGGAATCAAAGAAGAGAGAAAACTACACTGCAGTAGTCAGGATGTGGATGAACCAAATATTGTTTTTCTAATTGTGAATGTATTGTTTTCCTTGGGAGCACAGTTCTGGAGCAGAGTTGTAGATTCTCTTCTGTAAGTGCCTCCTGTCTGCTGCTGGAATACATCAATTGTATCTTCATCCTCCATTTCCAACTGTGCAGGTGTGTCTGTTTCATTGATCTGTTGCCCATCAAATTGGAATCTGATCTAAGTGGTGTGTGCCCCTTAATCTTAAATTGCACCACTGAACCATCTTGCCCTGCCACCTTCAAATTAGTGTGGTCGTTGTTTTCAGTCTTGACTCCTTCCTTTGGCTTTTCGTCGGCCATGGTGAATCTCCTCAGCCGATGCTTCACAAAAGAGGCACCAGGATGGTCCACTCCATGGGAACGGAGGGAGAAGCAGCAGTGGCAGGAATAGGAGCAGGAGGAGGAGGAAGATGATGGTGGTGATGGTGAGGAAGAGCTCTTGCCTCTTTTATGTGACATAATTTACCCTAATCTATCTCTCCCTCTCTCCTTCTCCCAATAAATTCCTCTCTCACCTCTTAATTTTATTTTTTAGATATTATCCCTTCATATACAAGTCATCCTGTGCCCTCTATGTATACATGTACATACACATGCATACTCGCATAAATATATTTATATACACATAAACCCTCCTATACATATACATATATATGTATGTATGTGTATGTATACACACACACATATATTCCCTTCAACTATGCTCATACTGAGAAAAGTTTTATGAGTTACAATTATCATTTTTCCATGTAGGAATGTACACAGTTTAACTTTAATAAATTACTTATGATTTCTTTTTCCTGTTTTCCTTCTCATGCTTCTCTTGCTTCTTGTATCTCAAAGTGAAATTTTCTGTTCAGCTATGGTTTTTTCATCATGAAAGCTTGAAAATCCTCTATTTCACTGAATAACCATATTTTCCTTTGAAGCATTATACTCGTTTTTGTTTTTTTGGTTTTTTTTGCCTTTTTGGAGGGCAATTGGGGTAACTTGCCCAAGGTCATATGGCTAGGTTTTTGTTTGTGTATGCGTTAAGTGTCTGAGGCCGGATCTGAACTCAGGTCCTTCTGACTCCAGGGCCGATGCTCTACTCACTGTGCAATCTAGCCGCCCCCCATATACTCAGTTTTTTTTTTCAAACGCTTTATTAACTTTTGCTTTACATCATTCATTTCTGCCAGATTTTGAGTTACAAATTTTCTCCCTGTTTTTCCCCTACCCACCTACCCAAAATAGCGGTCCCACAGAATATCCCTTCCTCCAATCTGCTCTCTCCCATGTCTTCCACCATACCCCCTTCGACTTTTCCAGTAGGGCATGGTGGATCTCTATGCCCCAGTGCCTGTATATCTTATTTCCCAATCACATGTAAAATAGTGTATATATATATCTTTAAACATTTGGTTTAAAACTTTAAATTCCAGATTTGTTCCCTTCCGCCCTTGTCACCCATCCTTACTGGGAAGATAAGCAATTCAATATAGGTTGTATATGTGTAGCTAATGCAAAACATTACCATAATAGTATATTGTAGAAGACTGATTATATTTCCCTCCCTTCTATCCCACCTCCCACTTGTTCTATTCTCTACTTTGGTTCTGTCCCTTTTTAAAAGTGGGTGCCTCCAACTCCCCCCCCCAGCCTGCCCTCCCTTCCATCATCTCCCCTCTCATCCCCTACTCTCCTGTAGGGTGAGATACCCTATCTAGTGTGTATGTCATTCTCTCCCTGAGCCAAATTCAATGAGAATAAGGTTGACCCATTCCATTATGCCCTCTGAGAATAAGGTTGACCCATTCCATTATGCCCTCCTGTTCTTCCCCTCCATTGTAATCATTTTCCTTTGCCTCTTCTATATGAGATAGTTTGCCCCATTCTGTCTCTCCCCATCTCCTCTCATTATATTCCTCTCTCACTTATTAATTTCACCTTTTAAGTATCATCCTTTCCTATCAAATTGGTCCTGTGCCCTCTATCTATGTATACCTGTAAACATATATACACACATTCACATATGTATTCATATGTCCATATACCCTCCAATATAGACATGTGTGTATACACACACACACATTTGTTTAGAGTCATTTTTTAAATATGTATTCTAGGTGATGGGAGCTGGAGCCATGAGGAGGTCCTGTTTCTACTCTGCTATCTTCAGGAAGACAAATTTTTGAAAGCTATGGTTTCAATTTATAAGAATTTTCTAATCTAGTTCAAGGTGAAAAATAAATCTTGTTTAATTATTGAAAATAAAACCTGTTTGAAACAATATTTACATAGCAAGGATCATGTGAATAAATGATGAGATATGAACAATTTCAATTTCACTTATCATAAAATCATCTCCCTATGGAAATGTTATTTATAATTTAAAATTCAATAAAAATGTTTTCAGAGATTGAACAATTTCTTTGTTTTTGTATCCTAAGTATCTAGCACAGTCCTTTCCATGCTAGGTATTCAAATGTTTGCTAAACTGAACTGAACATAATAACAAAGTAAAACAAAAACAAAGAGAGACCATCAACCAACAATTTATCCAATGTAACACATTCTTAAATACTGTAATTTATTTAAAAGTAGTAGATATCAAGCTTATGTTGTACATTTTTTAAAATCTGAAAGGCATGGATATATTGTCCAACTACTGTAATTCATTAATTAACAAGCACTTATTAAGGGCTTATTATGTGCCAGGTGCTATACTAAGAAAGGCAAAAAACAGATCCTGATGATTTGTCTTCCAGTACTGCAATTCATAAACAATTTTCTTTATAGAGTACTGATGATCTTTAGGAAAACCACTACAATTATTTATTATGTAGGATGCCAAGAATCTCAATTTTTATGGTGATTTATAAATATTAATTTAACTTCTGGTATACTACATAAAAACTATTTGTTCAATGGCATACTACTGGAAAAAATGAAACATATCAATCCTTTTTTTGGGGGAGTTGGTCTCCCTATCTCACCCTGGCTAGAAATAAGTATAGAGGCCATTCAGGTGTCCATACTACATTTAGTATGGACTAACCAGTATGGTGAGCCTGCAGTAGTAGAAGGCCACCAAAACTGGCAAACTGACTCAGTTAATATAGAGAATATTAAAGTTTCTTTGTATATCTGCAATGGGATAAGACCCATGAAAGGTCAGTTTGGAGAGACTGTAGAGTGTGAGAAAGAGAACACTATATAAGGAAGGCGGGGCCAATCTGTGAAAACCATTAAAAGCCAAACAGAATTTACATTTTATCCTAGAGGTAAAGGGAAATCACCTGAGTCAAATGAATAGGGGAAGTATAGTACCAGATAGAATAAAAAAGGATTGTACTGGGAGAAGAGGAAAGAGGGAGGCAGAATAAGGTAAATTATATCACATGAAGACATGCAAAGGCTTATTGCAGTAGAGGGAAAGAAGGGAAGTAGATGAACATTGTTTGAACTTTATTTTCATCGGATCTGGCTCAAAGAGGGAATACCATACACATTTAGTTGGTTATAGAAATCTATCTTACCCTACAGGGAAGTAGGAGGAGAAAGGAGAAAGAAAAGGGAGGGGGTGGATAGGAGAGAGGGCAAATTAAGGAAAGTGGTGATCAGAAGCAAAATACTGGTGAGGAAGGAAAGGGAGAAAGGATAAAGAAAAACATAAATGGGGGGGCGGGGAATAAGATCAAGAGAAAGACACAGTAATCATAACTGTGAATGTGAATGGGATGAACTCTCCCATAAAATGGAAGCAGACAGCAGAGTGGATTAATAAAAACCATAATTCTACAATATGTTGTTTACAAGAAACACATTTGAAGCAGACACACATGCAAAATAAAGGTAAAAGGCTAGAGCAGAATCTACTGTGCCTCAACTGAAGTAAAAAAAATTAGGGGTAGCAATTCTGATCTCAGACAAAGCAAAAGCAAAAACAGATCTAATTAAAAGAGATAAGAAAGAAAACTACATCTTACTAAAAGGTACCAAGGACAATGGAAAAATATCAATATTAAACATATATGCACCAAGTGATATAGTATCCAAATTCTTAAGAGGAAAAGTTAAGTGAGTTATAGGAAAAAAAAGACAGCAAAACTATACTAGTGGAAGACCTCAACCTCCCCTTCTCAAAATTAAATAACTCTAATTACAAAATAAACAAGAAAGAAATTAAAAGGGTGAGTAGAATTTTAGAAAAGTTAGCTACAATAGACCTCTAGAGAAAAGTGAATGGGGAGAGAAAGGGATATACCTTTTTTTCAGCAGTGCATGGCACTTACACAAAAACTGATCATGTACTAGGGCATAAAAATCCAAAAATTCAATGCAGAAAAGCAAAAATACTAAATTCATCCTTCTCAGATCATGATGCAAGAAAAATTACATGTAACAAAGGGCCATGGAAAGACAGACTAAAAATTAACTGGAAACTAAATAATCTCATTCTAAAGAATGAGTAAGTCAAACAGCAAAGCATAAAAATAAGCAATAATTATTTATTATTATCATCCAAGAGAATGATAATAATGAGACAACGTACCAAAACTTATGGGATGCAGTCAAGGCAGTTCTTAGGGGAAATTTTATATCTTTAAATGTCTACATGAATGAAATAGGAAAAGAAGAGATTAATGAATTGGGCATGCAACTAAAAAAGCTAGAAAAAGAACAAATTAAAAATTCCCAATTAAATATCAAATTAGAAATTCTGAAAATCAAAGGAGAGATTAATAAAATTGAAATTAAAAAACCCACTGAACTAATAAATAAACCAAGCTGGTTTTTATAAACCAACAAAACAGATAAATCTTTGCTTAATTTGATTTAAAAAAAGAAGAAGAAGAAAGTCAAACCACCAGTATCAAAAATGAAAAGGGTAAATTCACCATCAATGAAGAGGAAGTTAAAACAATAACTAGGAGCTATTTTGCCCAACTGTATGCCAATAAACTGACAACCCAAGGGAAATGGATGAATATTTGAAAAAAAAATTGCTGAGATTAAAGAAAAGGAAAAAAAAACTTAACCCCATTTTAGAAAAAGAAATTGAACAAGCCATTAATGAACTCCCTAAGAAAAAAATTTCCAGGGCCAGATGGCAAGTGAATTCTACCAAATATTTAAGGAACAATTAATTTCAATACTATATAAACTATTTGGAAAATAGGCAAAGAAGAAGTTCTGCCAAATTCTTTTTTTGATACAAATATGGTGCTGATACCTAATCTAGAAAGAGTCAAAACACAGAGAGATAATTATAGGTCAATTTCATAAATAAATATTGATGAAAATTTCAAATAAAAAATTAGCAAAGAGGTTACAGCAACTTATCACAAGGTTAATACACTATGATCAGATGTGATTTACACCAGAAATGCAGGACTGGTTCAATATTAAGAAAACTATTAGTTTAATTGAACATATCAATAACAGAATTAGCAGAAATCATGATTATCTCAATAGATGTAGAAAAATTTGTTGAAAAAAATACAACACCTGGAATTATGCCCAAAGGACTATAAATAATTTCATACTCTTTGACCCAGCAATACCACTTCTAGGGTTATATCCCAAAGAGATCATAGAAATGGGAGGAAGACCCAAATGTACCAAAATATTTATAGCAGCTCTTTTCATGGTTGCAAAGAATTGGAAACTGAAGGGGTGCCCATCAATTGGAGAATGGCTAAACAAGCTGTGTATATGAATGTAATGGAATATTATTGTGCTATAAGAAATGAGGAGGAGACGGATTTCATATTTACCTGGAGAGACTTATACAGACTGATGCTGAGCGAGAAGAGTAGAATCAAAAGAAATTTGTATACAATCACAGACACTTCATATATGTGATGGCCATCTATGACAGACTGGACTCTTCTCAGCAATGCAGTGATATAAGTCAATCCTGAAAGTCTCATGAAAGAGAGAAATGCAACATCCAGAGATATAACTAGAAAGAACTGAGCTTGAATCCTGATGGAAGCAAACTAATTGATCTTTTTCTTTTCATTGTTTGGTTTTATTTCTTCTTTACCATCTTCCATCCTACCTAGTACAATATGCCTTTGTAATTGGACTAATGTCTAATATGAATGTATTTGCAGATCCTATACTGGACTATATGCTGTCGTGGGGGGAGGGGGGAGGGAAGTAAAGGAAATTTGGAAATCAAGGAACTATGGAATTGAATCTTGTTAACTGAAATTAAATAAATTAATTAATTTTAAAAAAAAGAAAAGAAAAAATACAACACCAATTTCTATTAGAAACACTAGATAATATAAGAATAAATGGAGTCTTCCTTAAAATAAGTAGCATCTATTTAAAACCATTAGCAAGCATTATATGTAATGGGGATAAACTAGAAGCATTCCCAATAAGATCATCGGTGAAACAAGGGTGTCCACTATCACCCCTGTTATTCAATATTGTACTAGAAACGCTAGCTTTTGCAATAAGAGAAAAAAAAGAAATTGAAGAAATTGGAATAGGCACCAAGGAAACAAAGCTTATCACTCTTTGCATATGATATGATCCTAAGAGAATCCTAGAGAATCAAGTGAAAAACTACTGGAAGTAATTAACAGCTTTAGTAAAGTTTCAGGATTTAAATAAAACCACATAAATCATTTTTATATATTACTAACAAAGCCCAGAAGCAAGAGATAGAAAGAGAAATTCCATTTAAAATAATTATAGACAAAATAAAATATTTGGGAGTCTACTTGCCAAGACAAACCTAGGAACTATATAAACACAATTATAAAAATACTTTTCATACAAATAAAGTCAGATCTAAATAACTGAAAAAATATTAGTTGCTCATTAGTAGGTTGATCTAATATAATAAAAATGACAATTCTATCCAAATTAGTTTACTTATTCAGAGCCATACCAATCAAACTACCAAGAAAGTATTTTATAGAGCTAGAAAAAAATAATAAAATCCATGTGGAAGAAACAAAAGGTCAAGTATATCAAGGGAATTAATGAGAAGAAATGCAAGAGAAAAGAGAAGGTGGCCTAACTGTACCAGATCTAAACTGTATTGTAAAGTGGCAATCATCAAAAGCATTTGTTATTGGCTAAGAAATATAGTGGGGGATCAGGGGAAGAGGTTAGGTACATGAGACCCAGTAGCCAACTAACTTTACATGTAATTGGAAAAAACAAAATACTATTAAGTGGAAAATAAAACAAAACAAATAATGCTAATTTTTTGTTTCAGACAGATATTGTTTATCATATTAAGAACAAATCTTTATTCCTATGCTTTTAGTGTTATCATCACTGAGTGTTACATTTTGTCAAAGGGTTTTCCTGCATTTACTGACATAACCAGGGACTATTTTTTATAACATGGTTTACTCCATTTAAGATTTTCGTAAAGCTGAACCATCCCTAAATTCCTAGTATGAATCTAACCTCATTATAGTCAATATAATATTTAGAAGATAATGCTGTTGCCTCTTTGCTGATATGTTATTTAATTTTTTTCTATAAATATTCATTAATGTTATTAGTCCATAATTTTCTCTACACACCATCTTTGGGTTAGGTTCAGGACAATATTCATTTCATGGACAGAATTTGATAAGGTACCTTTTATCTCCATTTTTACAACTTACGGAATATAAGAATTAAACATTCTTTAAATCTTTGACAAAATTCATTTGTAAGTCCTCCAGAGATCTGAGGTATTTTCCCTGCTGTGTGTTCATTTATATCTTGTTCAATTTCTGCTTCTGATATTGGGTGGTTTAAATTAACTATTTCTTATTATATCAGTATTTTATATTCTTACAAAATATTCATCCAATTTATTATATTTAGTTTTTTGTGCAAATAATCTGGTATAATAATTTCTTAAAATTTCATTTTTCTTTTTCTCTGTGGTCAATTCCCTTTTTTAATTTTGGTAATTTGATTTTCTTCTTTCTTGTTTAGGAATAATTATCTAATGTTTTTCTACTTCAATGGTCTAAAAAAAAAGCCAGCCCCCAGTTATCTATCAACTCAGTGCTCTTCTTTTTAATTATTTGCCTCTTTTGCTTTTCAATACGTATTTTTATATATACATGGTTTTAAAATTTTTTTGGTTTTTTAGTTTACTTTTTAAAAATCTGAATTCTTCATTCATTTATTTCAGGATCTCATCATCCCTCACCAGGACTACTGCAATTACATATTATTTAGCTTCCGTGTCTAAAATTTCCACAATCCCGGATCCATATAGTTGGTGATATGATATTCTTTGTGCACAAATGTATGTCTTTTCTTTCCCCTCATCTTCTTCCCTCCAGTGACTCCCTATTTCCTCTAGGATTCTTATAAATTCCTTTGGCATTTAAAGTCCTTCACAATCTGGCTGAAAACTGCTCTTTTAGCTTAGCATTATTCCCCTTCTTATACCCTTGGCACACAGCAGAATGCTACCACATAATGGGTGTTTAATATATGCTCAACTAATTGATACTCTCCTATTTAACTTCTCCCGATTTATCTCTTTCAGTGATTGGCACTATTATCTTCCTAGTCATATAGGCTGAAACCTGGGATTTATTTTTAGCATATTCCTCAGTCCCAACCCTTAAATCTGGTTTGTTGGTTGGGTGCTCAAAGAGGACCATAATTACACCACTATGTTGAGGTCAAGGTACAGTGTGTCCAACTGTGGCTGAGCAGACCAATATGAGCTCAGAAGGCTCTACCACAGGTCAGGCACAAACAGTCTGTGTGAACATCTGAGGTGGAAATGTCTCTAAATTTGCACATTTCACATTTCTTGCGAGCTACTGAAATTCTGGTTTTCTCTATGGCACAGAACCTTCTTTGATACAAGCATACCACTCTGGGCAATCCTGTGCACTGTCTCCCATTTCTAACAACTGATTGTAGAGTTCTTCAGAGAGACCTTTAGAATGTCCTAGTATCATTTTTTCTGACCTTCATGTGAGTGCTTACCTTGTATAAGTTGCCTTCTGTGAATTCTTTATAAAAGAGTGTTTTAGGCAAATATACATTTGGCATTCAAATCACATGGTCAAAGTTGTTTTTAACATGGTGGAGTTGCACTCTCTGTGGTAGTTTGAATGCTTGGCAGTTCAGCTCAAGAAAGGACTTCAGTGTCTGGTACCTCATCTTGTCAGATGATCTTTAGAATCTTCCTAAGACAATTCAAATAGAAGCAATTCAGTTTTCTGGCATGGTGCTGGTAGTCTGTCTAGGTCTCACAGGCATACAACAACGAGGTCAACACAATGGCTCTGTAGACCTTCAGGTTCGTAGGCAGTCTAATACCTCTTCTCTCCCACACTTTCCTTTGGAGTGTCCTAAAAACCTCGGTAGCTCTGGTGGTGCATGCATTAACCTCAGCATCTACATGGACATCTCCAGAAAGTGTACTGCCAAGGTAAGTGAACTTATCTATAGCATTCAAATTTTTTCCATTTGAAATAAATAACAGTTCCACATATGGAGGGTATGGTGCTGGCTGGTGGAGAACCTCTGTTTTCTTTGTGTTAACTGTCAGGACAAAAATTAGTGCAAGTGGTAACTCTGGCATACTTGCAATCTGGCATACTCTGTTGCATCTCAGCCTCAGAGGCTGCACTCAGTACACAATCATCTGCAAACAAAATATTGTGCACCAACTCTTCCTATACTTTAGTCGTGGCTTGTAGTCTTTTTAAGTTAAATAATTTACTTTCAGTGTGGTAGCTGACCTTGATGTTATTTTTTTCTTTGTTGAAGGTCTCTGACAACACTGCTGAAAACATCATGCTAAAAAGCATGGAAGTAAACACACACCCCTGCTTCACTCCACTGGTGAATAGAAAAGCACGAGAGCATCATCCATTATCCAGAACCACTGTAAGCAAGTCATTGTAGAACTGTAATATGATACCAATGAACTTCTCTGGGCAACCAAATTTTGTCATAATCTTCCACAAACCCTCATAACTGGAAGCATCAAAGTCCTTGTCCAAATTGACAAACATTGTGCACAAACCTCTGTTTTGCTCCTGGTATTTCTCCTGTCAGGCAGAAAATGCCATATTAACCATTCCTCAGCCCTTTCTGAAGCCACAATTGCTCTTGGGTAGACAGCCACTTCCAGGTGAAAGATCATCTATCAAGGAAGAAGAATACTGCCAGCAATGACTGAGAGACACTCCCTATCCTGGGACTGTCACATGACAACCTGTTTACGTTTCCTTTATAGAGATGGATAATGAAGGCATCTTTGAACTCCTGGGGTGTAATCTCCTCTTGCTATATAACCTGTAAGATTTCAGTCAGTTTTTGGAAAAGTACCGCCTGCCTTGTAAGTCTCAGCTGGAATAGAACCAGCATCAGGTGCTTTGCCACATGAGAGAAGTCTAATGGCATTCAAAACCTCTTCTTCGGTTGGAAGTTCAGCTAAAGAGGGATCGACTTCAACCTGAGGTATATTGCTTGAATGACAGTCTGTAGAGAATGCTATGGAAATATTCAGCCCATCTCTCCAGGTCATGTCCTTTTCACTCATCAATGTAGGTCCATCAATGCTAAATAACTGAAATACATCATGGGTCTCTGGTCCATAAACAGCCTTTAGGGCATCATAAATGTGTTTTAGATTGTTATTATTAGCATAAAACTAAATTGTATCTATCTTCTTACTGAGCTTGTACTTTTCTTTTAATTGAGTTAAATGCTGACTTCTTGGAGATTGATGAATTATTCTGCTGGTAAACTCTGTGGAGTTCTCATTTGTCATTTAGCAACTTCTGAATTTCCCCATCCTTTCTGTCAAACCAGTCTTGATGTTTGCAAGTATTCTGGCCCAGATGAGTATATATGGTGCTATACACCAAATCTCTGAAAGTTGCTTATGCCTTTTCTGTTCCACTGTTGCCAATCATGGGTTAACTCTGTTTTCCCTCCAACTTAGCAACAAACTGTTCATGCATAGAGAAGTATTGTTGCAATCCGTTGACATTAAATCTTCTGCTAGTCATCTTTCCTTGGGGCTACCACTTTGTTGAGCATGAATGTTTAGCTTGGAGAGGATAAGTCTATGATTGGTCCAGCACTTTGCACAACACATTGCCTTTGTCACTTTCATATCCTATCTCTTCTTAAATACCAATGTTTGCTGTGAGGGTGCATCCATGAAGTTTTATTGTTTTTAGGTAAGTGGAAGACAGTGTTAGTGATGAGAAATTCATGAGACACACAAGTCTTCAGTGAATAAGTGACTACTGCTGTTACTGTTTGTGACTCCATTCCTCCTAAGGACTCCCTGCCATGTTTAACAGTTTGTGCCTACTCTGGCATTAAAATCAAGCACAATTACAGACTAGTCCTCTTTTGACACACTGATGATGAGGGTCTCTAGGTATTCATAAAATTTTTCTTTGACCTCATTAGAGTTTATCACAGTGGGAACATACCCAGTGATAATGGTAACATGGCACTTTCCTACAAGTAGCAATAACATCATTATGAGTCTGTCATTCACTCTTTTCAGGGAAGTATACAAGTTTGTTGACTAGGTTAGTTTTGATGACAAAACCTAAACTAGCTTCCCAGGGCTCCCCATCACTGAGATCGCTCCAGAAAAAAATGTATCCAGCTCCAACTTCAGGAAGCTGGCTTTCATTTGCCAGTCTTGATTCACTCAGGGATGCAATTGGGATGTGATATTTGCTGAGTTCTCTCAAACAAAAGCTGTTTATCTTCTAGGTCTATTGGATTTCATGCTATCCATAAGCATGTGCACATTCCATGTACCAATGGTGAGTGGAATCATCTCTGCAAATGTTCTTGTAAATTGTTTTGTACTTTGATCACAGGCTTAAAATCCCTGTCTGCTCTGGTAAGTAGGCCAAAGATAGGTTGGGTGAAGCTGATAATTTTTAGGGCACGTTTTCTTTTTTAAAAAAACTTTATTTATTTACTTTTAGTTTAAAACATTCAGTTCCACAATCTCTTGAGTTTCAAATTTTCTCTTCCTCCTTCTCTTTCCCCTCTTCCCCAGGGTGGCATGTAATCAAATACAGGTTCTACAAACGCCTTCACATTAAACATTAGTCAGGTTGTAAAGACGGATTATAACCAATGGAGTGAACAATGAGAAAGAAGGGACAAAACAATACAAAACACAAAAGAGAGAGAGCAAGACTGCTTCAATCTGCATTCAGACTCTATAGTTTTTTCTCTGGATATCCCTTTCCTTCATGAGTCTTTTGTAGTTGTCTTCTAACTCTGTATTGTTGAGAGGAGCCCAGTCTATTAAAGTTAGTCGTCACACATATGATGTGTATATAATTGTCTACAAAGTTCTCCTGATTCTGTTCTCCTCGATCAGCATCAGTTTATATGTCTCTACAGGTTATTAGGTTATTATCTGTTCCTCATTTCTTATATCACAATAGTATTTCATTACATTCATATGCCACAACTTGTTTAGTCATTCCCCAATTAATGGGCATCCCCTTGATTGCCAATTCTTTGCCACCACAAAAAGAGTTGCTATATTTTTGTACATATGGGTCCTTTCCTCACTTTATGATCTCTTTGGGACACAGCCCTAGAAGTGGTATTGCTGGGTCAAAAGTGTATGCATTTTTTAAAAGCCCTTTGGACATAGTTCAAGATTGCTCTCCAGAACGGTTGGATCCATTCACAACTCCACCAACAATGCATTAGTGTTCCAATGTTTCCACATCCTCTCCAGCATTTATCATTTTCCTGTTTTGTCATCTTAATCAATCTGACCAATGAGATATGGTACCTCAGAGTTGTTTTGATTTGCATTTCTCTAATCAACAGTGATTTAGAGCTTTTTTCACATGTGTATAGATATTTTTAATTTCTTACTCTGAAAACCATCTGCTCATATCTTTTGACCATTTATTTATCAATTGGGGAATAATTTGTATTCTTTTAGATTTGGCTCAGTTCTCTGTATATTTTAGAAATGAGGTCTTCATCAGAGACACTGCTTATAAAAATTCTTTCCCAGTTTTTCACTTCCCTCCTAATCTTGGTTACATTGACTTTATTTCTACAAAAACTTTTCAATTTAATGTGATAAAAATTTAATGTGATAAAGGTGAAAAAAATTTAATGTGATAAAAATAATCCATTTTGCATTTCATAATTCTCTCTAATTCTTGTTTGGTCATAAAATCTTCCATTCTCCATAAATCTGACAGGTCAACTATTCCTTCCTCTCCCAGACTGCTTACAGTATCAGCCTTTATACCTAGCTCGGGTACCCATTTAGACTTTATTTTGGTATATGGTGTAAGATATTGGTCTGTGCCCAGTTTCTACCATACTAATTTCCAGTTTGCCCAGCAGTTTTTGTCAAATAGTGAGTTCTTATCCCAGAAGCTGGGGTCTTTGGGTTTATCAAACAGTAGATTACTATAGTCATTGACTGCTGTGTCTATTCTGTAGAATCTATTTCACTGATCCACTACTCTGTTCCTCGGTCAGTACCAAGTAGTTTTGATGACTGCTGCTTTATAATACAGATTAAAATCTGGTATGGCTTGGCTATTTTCCCTAGCATTTCTTTTCATTAATTACCTTGATAATCTGGATCTTTTGTTCTTCCAGATGAATTTTGTTACTATTTTTTCTAGCTCTATAAGATAATTTCTTAGTAGACTAATTGGTATGGCATAGGGTACCTTTTCTAACCCCTTTGGAGGTAAGCAGTGCAATTCCTAAAAAAGGCTGCTCAGACACCCAGGGAGTTGCCAAATTCCACTGGTGATTCAGTCCCGTGAGAAGGTAACTCAATGTCCTGAGATGCCTGTGGGCAGGGTTGTGACTATAGGTCCTGGTGTATCTAAACCTGATGCTTCATCACCTGCCTATTGCTACAGGACTTTGAAGTAGGTAAAAATGATAAAATGGTTGAGTAAAGTAGTATTTTGATTTGTGATTGGATTTAAGTGAGGCAGAGTTGGGAGAAGCTGTTGGCCTCATTCTCTCTTCTGTAGTCATCAGAGTCCAGTGGCAAGACAAAAGTCAAGGTGGCTGGTGATGTTCTGAGATATAGTGGATGACCTTGCCATCTTCGATTTCTAACCAAGTTCTAAGTGCTCCGTAGCACTTACTTCAGCTGCCTTCTTGCTTGTTGGAACAAACTGTTTTCATCTGCCGATTCCACTGGGGGAATCTTCATATACTTGGGGTAGACACCTCCTAACTCACCAATGGGTTTGAGGCCCATTGATTACTGTCACCCTGGTTTAGTGCATCTGCCAAAAAAATTTAACAGGGTGTGGCTGTTGTGCATGCACAGCTTCTTGGAGCCACAGGTAAGAGTTGAGTAACCACATGTACATCAAAGGTGGAAAGCAACCCTGAAAAGGACTAGGCAGCTTCACACTAGAGAAACTAGTCTTCCCTGAACCCTCATATATATGGTGCTTGGGTAGAAGTATCTAGTCAAAGAATCAACAACTACCAGACATGGAGGGATCTTAAAGATGATCTAATTCAAAACTTTCAGCTTACATAGGAAGAATCTGAGGCTCAGATGTTAAAAGATTTTCCCAAAGTAATACAGCAAGTCAATATCACAGCTGAGACTTAAACCTAGTTGTCTAGACTTTGAGTGTGGTGGTGCTTCTACTCTGTTATGCTTAATTTTGACTTGAGACTATCTCAGCTTGCATAGGTCATGAAAGACTGAAATTTGCTTTTAATAATAAATTTGCTTTAATAAAATTGCTTTAATAAATTTGCTTTTAAAACAATCCCCATTTTATAACTCTGAATTGTTTATATATCTTGCCTTCCTTCACATCCATGCATAATAGAGTAGAAACACTACCACAGGCATGAAAGCAGTTGAAGCATGTGCTGTGGAGCACTCTGAACTTTGTTAGAAATTGAAGATACCAAGGTCACCCATTGCATCCCAAATCATCACCAGTTATCTTGATTTTCATCTTGTCACTGGATTCTAGAAAACTCTGTAAAAGATGCTCAAGTGATATTTATTGAATCACAATCCTTTCTTGTGATGACATATTTTTCCTAATATTATGATGAAAAATATTACTGTTGGTTTGTTCCTCAGTTAAATATAACTTACTACTTTTCTTCAATACTTTGATGCAACTGTTTTCACAGTTTATGCAATCCTTATCTATATCCTTCCATAAATAGAAGATCTACCTTATTATCTGGAGGAAATTCCTGGGTCTTTTAGTATTTCATGAATACCAGTACTGGAATGTCAGTGGAAACTGAACACTTATTATCCCTTTCTCTCCCTACATAATGCTTTGAACTCCTTTCTGGACATAATGTCCTTGATGGTACCTTTTACTAATTCTTAAGGATAAGTCTTCATTGGTAATAACGTTGTAGCCTGCTTAAAACCACCATGCATCTTTTATCAATATTGTTAGTAAATTAAAGTTTCCAAATATATTAAATATATAATATTTTATAAGGCACTTTGGAGTTATTTAGCATGTTTACTTTATGCTAAACTCATTTTTTACTTTGATAACTTGTAGATTTTTGCCTTAAATGTATTTTACTTGCCTGATAACAACTGTATAAAATTATAGTCCTAAAAAATTTAAGAATGTATATGACATGTATAAAAAGTCTTGTTTTCCTATAATTACTTATACATTTTAGTTCAGTGATGAAGCACACAATAAAAAACAAAGATTTAAGAGACATTATCACATATTTGTTATGAATCTATGTTGCTGAGGAGTTCATATACTCTTTTGTGTTAAAGCAAGAAAATTTCAGCACTTGTATATTTCCTACCAAACATAAGTATTATAGAAATTTGCCTGACAGTATTACTGAAATAGAGTAGACTATACACAAAAATAAATTTTCTTTAGGGAAAAGAAAACAAGTATTCAGACTAGTAATTTTTTGACCTACAAAATAGTACTACAAAGTGGCCATACTGTTTTTTTTTTTGCTTCCAATATGCTGTGGTGTTATGAATCTTTTGTTGTACTCTAAGAAATACCATATTGCATTAACAAAGAGGCTTTCAAAAGCCTCTCAACAGGCAGGAAGTGACACAGAGCCATGGAAAGAAAATAACCATAAAACTAGTAAGCAGACAGAGAATAGTGCACAGTTCTGTGTGGATAGATGACTCATTCTGATAGTCACTATAGGTCATATTTTATAAAGAAACTTTAGTTTTAAGTAAAATTTCCAGGAATGTATTTACATTTCTTTCAAATACTAAGTCTGCCTTTCTATATCCATAATTTAAACTGGCAGTTTAATAAAACAATCATCCATATAGTTACTCACCAAGTGAAACCAATTTTACAATACCATTTTTCATTTTCCTCCAAATTTTAGAGGATATTTAATATCTGAAATATTTCGTGTAAGATCTCCAAAGATGCACAAAACAGGCATGATCTTCTGTTGTTATTTTATGTATTTCTAGAATCACTGAAAGTTGGAACTAGAAGGCATCCTCGCTCTCATGCAGTTAAATTTCATTATATTTAATATAATGAAAACCAGTTTTATGACAAAGTACCAAATCTAAAGTACTTTTCACCAAATTTCACTGCCTTTTAAAGGAGGCTACTCTTATACTTTGGTACAGTGGAATACTGGATTTTGAGTCAGAAGGACTTGGTTTGAATCCTGCCTCTGTTCCTCACTGCTTGTGTAATACTTTGGGAAGTCAAAACTTCTCTAGTAATTTAATTTTTTTTGTAGGTTTTTTTTAGTTGCACAAATGATTCACCAATTTTTTCCTTCTCTCTTTCTGATAAAAGAGTTTAGTGTGATCTAAATTTTCCCTATATGGTGTCTTTGGCTACACTCCAAAAGTTTTGATATATTATCCCACGATTGTCATTTTTTAAAATGAAATTACTATTGGGAGCCAAGATGGAAGAATAAAAGTAGCAACTTCATCAAATTCTCCCAACATTCTCCACCAAACAATTTTAAAATAATGCCTCAAATCAAATTCTGGAGCAGCAGAGGAAACTAAAGGTCAGAGTGAGATATTTTACCAGCTTAACACAACTTAGTAGGTTAGCAGGAGAAGTCTGTGACACAGGGGTAAGTGCTATCTAAAGTGCCAATAGTGGATACTGAAGATAGTTATGACAGTTGTGGCAGCAGCTTGGGGAGATATCAGCCCAGATGGTAAGGGTATCAGAAAAAGATTACCAAGGACTCTGAGTCGATGTTGGGTAGAGGAACTAGTATAGTTTGGCAACTCTATTGCCTATACACAGTTCTGGGTAACAGTTTCAGGGCACAGAGGAATGTTTGTTGGTCACAAGGGAGCAGGCGCCCTGGTCACAGTTCCAGGGAAGAGAAGAGCACTAGGACTTGTGGCCACAGGATAGCAGGGGATCTGGTCACCGTCCAGGAACAAGAGGAACACTAATGTTTGCAGCTGTTGGGTGGTGTAGGGACCCTTCCTGAGTAAAGATCAGAGCACAGACCAAGAGAGCAGTGACCACACTTCTCCCTCAATTATACCACCTTGGAAGCACTAGAAACTTGAAGACCCCCAGAACTAACTCTGAAAGCAACAGCATGAAAAAGTCTAAAGTTTGAGACAGTGCCACCCCACCATCAAGTGAGCAGAGTTCAACTTTAACAAAAAATTCAAAGTCAAGAAACAGGCTGAAAAAAATGAGCAAACAACAACAATAAAAAAGAACTTGAGCATAAAAAGTTATTAAGGTGGCAGAAAAGACCAAGACATAAATTCAGAAGACAACATGAAATCAGTTACAAGCAAAGCCTCAAAAAAAATGTTAGTTGTAGACAGGCTTAATAAGAATTTCTGGAAGAATTTTTAAAAATAGATCAGGGAAAGAAGAAAAGTTTGGAAAAGAAATGCGAGTGATGCAAGGAAATTATTAAAAGAGAATTAATAACTTGGAAAATAGAGGCACAAAAAATATAAAGAAAATAACTCCTTAAAAAACAAAATTGGCTGAATGGTAAAAGAGGCACAAAAATTCACTGAAAAAAAGATCTCCTTAAATAGCAGAACTAACCAAAATGGAAAAAGATACAAGAAGTTCACTGAAGAAATTTTTTTTGTGGGGGGGGAGGGCAGGGCAATTGGGTTGTTAAGTGACTTGCCCAAGGTCACACTGCTAGTAAGGGTTAAGTGTCTAAGGCCAGATTTGAACTCAGGTCCCCCAGATTCCAAGGCCAGTGCTCTATTTGCTGCCCCACCTAGCTGCCACAAAAATAATTTATTAAAAATTAGAATTAGTCAAGAAGATGTTAATATCTCCAAGATACATCAGAAAGATGCTAATGATTCCAAGATACATCAATAAACAACAAAATAATGCCACAATATAACAAATAATCAGGGAAACTACATTTTGCTAAAAAGGTAGCATAAGTAATGAAGTAATTTTTACTGCAAGTTTCTCTGTATAAAGACCTCATTTCTCAAATAAATAGGGAACTGAGCCAATTTATAAAAAGAAGCATCATTTCCCTGACTCGTAAATGGTCAAAGGATACGAACAGGCAATTTTCAAAAGAAGAAAGCAAAGCTATGTACAGTCATATGAAAAATGCTCTAAATAACCAAGGATTAGAGAAATGCAAATTAAAACAACTCTGAGATATCACCTCACACCTATTAGAAATAACAAATGCTGGAAGGGATGTGAGAAAACAGGTACACAAATGAATTGTTGGTGAAGTTGTGAGGCTGATCTAACCATTCTGGAGAACAATTTGAAATTATATCCAAAAGGTCATAAAACTGCACATACGGTGACCCAGCAACATTGCAACAGGTTCTGTTCTCCAAAGAGATAAAAGAAAAAGGCAAAGGATCCATATTTATGAAAATATTTATAGCAGCTCTTTTTGTGGCAACAAGGAATTGAAAATTGAGGGAATGTTCAGTGATTGGAGAATATCTGATTAAGTTGTAGTATATGATTATGATGTAATACTATTTTGCTTTAATCAATTAAGAGGGATATGGTATCAGAACAACCTGGAAAGACCTACATGAACTGATGCAAAGTGAAATAGGTAGAACCAGGAGAATATTGTACATAGGAACAGTAATATTGTAACAATGATCAACTGTGAAAGATTTAGCTACTCTGATCAACACAATGATTCAAGATAATTCCAAAAGGCTAAATATGAAAAATGCTATTCACCTCCAGAGAACTGATGAATTCTGAGTGCAAACTGAAGTATAATTTTCTCCCTTTCTTTTTCTTGAATTTATATGACACAGCTAATATTGAAATATAAACATATTTGCATGATTTCATGTGTAAAATTTTAAATGAAATTTTTACTATTGTTTCCATAATTTGTTCTATGTCCCATATTTTTTTCTTGAAGTATGGTATCTATGTTTTTTTCTTTTGGTCATGGTTTTCAGGAAATCTGATGATACTTATATTATGGGATGATTGTTTTTGACAGTAGATATCTCATTTTTTTCAATCTTTTGAACTTGTTAATAATATACATTGTCTCATGGAGTCAATAAGTTCTATCCAGTCTATTCTAATTTTGAGATAGTTCATGACCTTAGATGTTCTAATAGCTATTTGTTCTTCTGACTTTTTGAAACTAGAACTTTTATGTTACTATTATTATTTTTTTATATCTCGCTTCATTTCTTTCAGGTATCCTATAGTTCATGTTGCCAAGCTATTTTTCCTCTGAGGTTCAGCTTAAACTTGTATGGGAATTACTTTCTTCTGAGTTGTCCTTTTGAGTATTTCTTGATCTAAAACATTTCTTAATAGTGGTATTCAGTGTCTTTTTTCTCTTAATTCATGTTTCTATCCTCACTAATTTGGGACTGAGACAAGGCCTGGCTCTATGTACTGCCACATTATTAGATGGGCTCATTGGACCAGGTAAAGGACTAACTTTAATTTCCTGTCCTCCTAACACTGGATTTAATCTTCCTTGTGTGGCTAGGCTCAAATTTCAGTACTCCCAGGCAGAGTTCTGTGGCTGCTTGTCTCCGTCTAGGGAACTGTCTTGTTCTTCCAGCCTGATCACCTGAGTTCATGCTAGTTTCACTGGCAAGATCTTCATCCAAGGCTGAGACTTCTGACTGTCTTTTTGTATAATCTTGGGTTGAATGAAAGAACTTACTGTTTCTCTTTGGATTTCTGGCTCAGTTTTTTCATCTGGTACCCTTCTAAAATTATCGCTGCTTGATATATGTAAGAGAAATAAGGTCCTCTTGAACCCATCATGCAACATCTTATCTTGGATTCTCCTCATACTGGTTCACTGTGATCAATACTTCCTTTCCTAGACGTTCACTAGTCACAACTTCATGTTGTGTTTGTGTGTGTGTGTGTGTGTGTGCACACGCGCGAGTGTGCACATATATTTGTGCCCAGGAATAGACATACAATGGCCTAGCATTTTCTTTCTTTCTTTCTTTCTTTTTTGCTTTTTCTTGGAGGGCAGTTGGGGTTAAATGACTTGCCCAAGGTCACATGGCTAATTTTTGTGTTAAGGTCTGAGGCCAGATTTGAACTCAAGTCCTCCTGACCCCAGGGTCGGTGCTCTATTCACTGTGCCACCTAGCTGCCCCTGGCCTAGAATTTTCTGAATCCATTCTCTTCTTTTCCTTTTTTCTTTTTTTTGAAATATGGTACATCTCACCCTTCTCCCATCTCACAGTCATTATTCAGTAAGTTATTAATATTAAGCACCTAATATACAGTAGGTATTGTACTAGGCAGTGGAGAAACAAAAACAGAAATTAAACAATTCCTGGAGGAACCTGCATTTTACTGGAAATAAGATTTACAAATATAAGTATATGCAAAATGGACACAAGTTTATGGTGGCAAGGGATGTGGAGTAACCGATGCTAAACTGGGAGGATCAGGATAAAGGTTTTATATATAAGATAGTGATTGAATTGAGCTTTGAAGAAAACTATGGATAAGTGAAGATTAAGAAAGAGTGCATTCTTGGCATTAGGATGGCCTGTGCAAATGAAGTAGGTAAATATGGTATGTGTTATACGTGAGGAAAAGCAAGAAGGACAGTTTTCCTGGATCATATAATGTATGAAGGAGTATAATGTATAATAAGCTTGAAAATATAGACTAGAGCCATATTATAAAAGGCTTTTAAATAACAGAGGAATTCATACTTGATTCTAAAGGTAAAAGGGAGCTACTGGAATTAACTGATTCAAAGAATAACATGATCAGACTTAAGCTTTAGAAAAATCACTTTGACAAATGTGCAAGGTATGTACTGGAAATGTTACAGACTTGAGGCAGGAATACTAATTAAGAGGCTATAGTGAGCCTCTGGGTCACATGAACAACAAGAACAACAAGATCATGAACTATAATTTCCTCTGATCCCAACCTCTCAAACATTTCTAAAATAGAAATTAAGTGCCAAAGATAAAGTAATTTAAGTTGTCTGCATGTTCTAGGACACCTAGAACACAAAAGAAGGTGTAAAAAAAAACCCAAACCCATGAACTGATGCTTCCTTACTCTGAGCTTGTTCAGCCAGTGAGGCTGCACTAGCAGACCCCAAAACATGAGAGCATTACAATAAATCCCATCTCCACAGCCTAGTAACTTCTCTCTCTTTCTAGTGCCATGGAGAACCTAGCTCCAGAAATTTGCCCTGGTTGCAACAGACTACAAGGTGTCCACAGCCCCACAAGAACAAAAGCCTACCAGGGGTCACGATCTTCTATCACTATTATTGTAAAGTTCTGAACTTCTGGTGCTAGAACAAAGAACTAAAGAATAGAAGGAGCAAAAAAGGACACCAGGACAGGGTACTGTGAGTACTCAGGGACTGTGTGGCACTTGGCACTCCACTAAACAAAAGCAAAAGAGCAGAGCATCCAGCTGGGACCAGATGTGACTACTCAAACTATCATTTGGGACAGAGACTTGAACTGTGACTCGATCAGTGTGATGCTTTGAGATCCAGCCCCCAAGGAAACCACAAGAAAGGAGAAGGAGTCAGATAGTGAGTGATAGAGAAAATGAGGGGGTGAGGGAAGACTGAAATTACGAAAGACTTTGGAAAGAAGAAATCTCAACAACCTTCAACATGAACAGATGAATCAACAGGTAACATCAGTAACAACAGAAGGAAATATGGCCTTTAGAAAATGAGTTCAGGCATCTATAAATAAATATTGCAAAACAAAGAAAATGATTCAACAATTGATGAAACAGAGGATCCTGTGGATTTTGAGAACAATGGACTATAACATGCTGTTCCTGAGTGGTTCAAAAGAAAAATAAGAACTATAAGAATAAAATTTATGGCTTGCAAAGCAAAAACACTCAAAACAGAAAAACTAGAATCTGCAATGGCAAGTTTTACCAAAGAAGCAAGAGAACAATGGGTTGGGAATGCAAACATACAAAATTGAAGGACATGAAGCAAAAAACAGTAATATTAAAAGAAAATATGCTTATTATTCAAGCAAAAAAGAGGCTACAGAAATATTCCAGATGAGAGGTAAAGGAGAACCTGAATCTGGGCTATTCAAGAAGAGAGAAGGAGATAGATGAGACATTGTGGAGGTAAAATATACAAGGTGTGACAAATGACTGGATATATGGAGTAAGGAGGATGAGAATGCCAGGATGATTATGAGGTTGCAAAATTAGGTTACTTAAAAGATGGTAGCACCCTTGACAGAAATGGAGATACTTGGAGAGGGATGGTTTTGGAGGAAAGGATAACAACGTCTCTCTTGTGTATGTTGAGTTGCAGTTACCTATAGAAAATAGTTTGAAATGTCCAACAGGTATTCAGTGATGTCATAACAGAGATCAAAAGAATGAATAACTATGACTGAATGTGTGTGTGTGTGTGTGTGTGTGTGTGTGTGTGTGTGTGTACACATATTAGGAAACCCAATTCACCAAAGTAAATCTGTAGCTGCTCTACAATTTACACTCTTAAAAAGTTTCCTGAGGGGCGGCTAGGTGGCGCAGCGAATAGAGCGCCGGCCCTGGAATCAGAAGGACCTGAGTTCGGAGCCGGCCTCCGACACCTAATCCGCACAAACAAAAACCTAGCCGTGTAACCTTGGGCAAGTTACTTAACCCCAATTGCCCTAAAGGGGCGGCTAGGTGGCGCAGTGAGTAAGAGTGCCGGCCTCGGAGTTTGGATGACCCGAGATCAGATCCGGCCTCAGAAAATGAGCACCCACGCATAAATCAAATGACTAGCCGTGTAACCTTGAGCAAGTTACTTAACCCCAATTGCTTTAAAAAAAAAAAAAAAAGTTTCCTGGAACATTGAGAAATTAAGTGATTTGTACATGGTCATGTAGTGAATATGTATCAGAGACTGGACTGTGGAACCAGATCTATATCCATTATACTGACCTACCTCTTGAGCTTAATAAATTCTTAAAAAAAAAAAAACAAACAAAGCAAAAAAGTGGCAAAAAATGTGGAAAGAAATACGAGCAATGGTAGCAGATGGAAAAGTTATGTCCAAAGGTAAATTTTTAAAAATTCCCATAAATTCATTTAGTTGAACTTATACATGTATGTTATTGCCACTTAATACAAATAAAAGCATTTCATGAACACTCCTTTTATACGTGACCATTTTCTAAAGTACTACAAATCCATAATCTAATCAAGCCACACAAAAGAGAATGATTATGCTTATTCAAAGGCTTTTTACTAAAAGAGAATGTATTCTTTACCTTTACAAATTAAGGAACTTAAAACATTAGCATAAATGATAATTTTAAAGGTAATAATATATTAATTTATGTTTATTTTTAATGAAAACTGATTTTCTTTGCATTGGGGTGGAAAGGCTAGGTTCCTTTAAACAGTTATGAATTTGGAAAGAGCAAAATTCATGTAACTTCATCTACATTTTCCTGAAATCTACACAAGTCCATTTACTTAAAAAACACTACACTCTTTGGATGGGTGCCTGGAATACCAAACCTGCCCTGTTGTGCACAGTTTTATTTCTGTTTCTAAATTAGGAAACCAGATTGAGTTATGTCTATGCCAGCAATGGAATAGAAAAGGCTGGAGATACTTAGTTTGTATTTTGCTTCAAAGTTAGATTATATGATACTTGATCACTAATTAGAGATTACCCAAGTAATTAAACCTAAGAGAAAGTAATTTTAAGAAAAAATGAAATTAAAACAAAGAAAAATGAAAACATACAAAATCCTTTTTTATAATAATAATAATCACAAGGTTAATAACTAATTAGTATCATTAAGGTTTTAAAGTCAATGTTTTTAGAAAAGGAAAGTACTAAAGTGTTTTTTTTTTTGCCTTTTGGAGGGCAACTGGGGTTAAGTAACTTGCCCAAGGTTACATGGCTAGTTTTTTTTTGTGTTAAGTGTCTGAGGCTGGATCTGAACACAGGTCCTCCTGATTCTGGGGCCAACCGGCGCTTTACTCACTGCGACACCTAGCCACCCCTGAAGTCTTTTTTTGAGCAGTTGAAAGGTATTTCTTTTATGTGGGGGTAAAAAAGGGAGGCAATTATATGCCACACTTTATGAAACTTTAACTGAAATGCTTTATGTAAAATGTTGTTTAGAAAAACTAAGAAGGGCATTAAAGGAATCTTCACTACTGTAGAAACACTGAGTAGTTCAGAAGAACACAATTATTTATATGAAAACTAAATAAAGCTCCTGTATTTTTATGACAACTTAAAACAAATTTTAAAAAAAAAGGAAAAATATGTAATTTTTCAAGTGTAAAAATTTTACTTGCCCTTAGTAAATCAAACTGCTTAGCAAAAATAGAGAGAATGGTAATCATATAAAATCCCTAAAGTATTTTAGAAATATGCTACCATCTGATCTAAAGCTAAAATCTGCTTTACAATTGACAATTTGGGTCTGTTATAAAATTATTTCAATGATACTTATATCAGATGCAATACACTTAACACTGACTTCAAAGTACTATAATTTATTTTAATTCTCTCCAAGAGCAAAATTCAAATGAATCTTATTTGCTATACAGGTTTATACTTTTTACAGAAATAATAAACCTAGAAGTAAAAGGCACCGAGTAGGAAATTCCATCTATAATATACTCAACAAGTGATTCTGCCTCTACCCTATGAATGAAGAAGTATTGGGGATTTCGCCATTTTGGAATGCAATCTATTCCAAGTTCAGATGGCTCTAATTGTTGGGGAAAGTCAAACTTTGACTTTCTATGATTTCCACTTGGTGTTCTTAGTTCTGCCCTCTTACTTCTGTAGAATAAACATAATCTAATACAAGACAGTTCTTCAAATACTTGAAAGAAGCTATAATGTTCCCACTAAATCTTTTCTTCTCTTGTTTAATTATCCCAGGTTCTTTTTTTTTTTTTTTTTTTGCACTTTTTTTGGGAGGGCAATTGGAATTAAGTGATTTGCCCAAGGTCACATGGCTAGTTTTTGTGTTAAGTATCTGAGCTCAAATTTGAACTCAGGTCCTCCTGACTCCAGAGCCAGTGCTCTATTCCCTGCTCCACCTAGCCACCCCTATCCCAGGTTCTTTAACTGATATTATCAATTGAATGAAAACTTTTTAGCTCCATCCCTAATTCTCATCACCTGTTTTTGAATGTACTGTAATTCTTCAATGTTCTCTCCAAAATACGATGCCTACAACTAGACACAGTACTCCCCATATGTGATCTGACAAAGACAGAATACTATATCAACTGTAGCAATACTCAGGATACTACGTTTTACTTTTTTTTTCTAATATATCCTAAAAAATTAAATTGGCATGATCACTGGCATTGGAATCAAGAAGATACAAGTTTAAGTCCTTCCTCTCACATATACTGGATGTGTCACCTGGAGCAAATCACTTAACTTTTCAGTACCCTCAGCAATTCTTAAAAAAGGTATGAAATATAGAAGAGCTGCTGATCTGCATGGATTTGAGGGATTCTTATAAATTCCCTCATCAGGAGTTTATAAAGAATATGAAATCACAGGCCTGATTCCTATGCCACCCCCCCCCACCAAAAAAAACCCCACAAAAAATAAAAACAAAGAACTTTTTTCACATTAATTGTAAAATCATGTCTCCCCAATATGTTTCTGCAGTTGATTTTTTAAACTACTGTTCATATCTATCCCTACTAAATGTTTTATACTTGGTTTATCCATTCTAATGCCAGGATCTAGAAACCTTTTATAAATATATATACATATAAACACATACACACAAACATGTGATAAGTTTTATTAAATAGGTTGTTAGATTTAGAAAGTATATCACAAAAGTAGTTTTCTTCTTTTTTACCACATTACCCTTTTCAGGAGACAGGCTTGATCTTTAAAGAAAAAAATTTTAACAGAATTCTCCAATTAGAGTATTACATGTACAGCTTAATTTACATTTGCTCCAGCATTTTTATTTACTTTCTCAAAAGTAAATTTTTCTATTATATTCTGAGCTCCTTGAGTGCAGGGTACCTTTAAGATTAAGGAAGACCAGGAAAAGCTTCTTATAAAGGTGAGACTTCTAGCTGAAAACTGAAGGAAGCCAGGAGGTAGAGATGAGGAAGGAGTGCCATATATGCAGAATAGGCAGGGAAAATGCCAGGAATTGGAAGATGCTGTATCTTGTATGAGGAATTGCAAGAAGCCCAGAGTCACTGGATCACAAAGAACATGGGGCAAATATGGAATAAGATTGGAAAGATGGGGGGGTTATGAACAGCTTTGAACTTCAAAGAGTATTTTGTAATATATTAAATTTATATTTATCCCAGAGATAATGGGGAACTACTAGACTTGACTAATTAGGGGAATGACAGAGTCAAACTTGCACTTTAGGAAGATCAATTTGATAGCTGAGAGGAGAATAGACCAGACTTAAGAGAAACTTGAGACAGGGAAAACACCCAGGAGATTTATTGTTAAGAGTCCAGATGAAAGGTAATAAGAGCCAGCATCAAGGCGCTAGCACTGTTAAGATGAGAAAATGAAACTTATATGAGAGATGTTATAAAGAAACAAAAACTTAGCTACTAATTGTATGGAGGATGACACCAAGGGTTTGATGCTGGACTTTTGGGAAGATGGTGAACCCTCACTAGTAAAAGGGAAGTTAGGAGGAGGGGTAGATTTGGGGGAAAGATAATGAATTCAGTTTTGGACATGTTGAGTTTAACATGTCTACTGGAGATCTTGTTTGAGATGTCCACTAGGCAGTTAAAGATGCATGAATAAAAGTGAGAAAAGAAGTTAAGGTAGGACAAATATATTTGAGAATAATCTGTATAGAGAAAATAGTTAAATCTATGAGAGCTAATGAGATCATAAAGTGAAATAATATATAGGGATAAGAGAAAAAAGACTCAGGAAAGAACCTTGGTGGACACTTATGGTTAGTAGGAGCGACCTGGACAATGACACAGTTAAGGAAACTGACAAGAAACAGTTTGACAGGTAGGAGAACCAGAAGAGATCAGTGTCACAAAAAGCTAGAAAGAAGGCAGTTTCATGGAGAAGAGTGTTAAAATGTTAAGGAGTGATAGTGTTTGGGCAAAGACTAGTATTTTATACCATATACCAAAATAAAGTCAAAATGGATACACAATTTAGATATAAAGGCTGATACTTCAAGCAAACTGGGAGAGCAAGGAATAGTTTACCTGTCAGATTTATAGAGAACATAAGAATTTATGACCAACAAGAGATGGAGAACATTATGAAATACAAAATGGATAATTTTATTATATTACATTGAAAAGCTTTTGTACTAACAAAGCCAATGCAACCAAGATTAGGGGGGAAGCAGAAAACTGGAAAAGAATTTTTACAACCAGTGTCTTTGATAAAGGCCTCATTTCTAAATATATAGAGAACTGAATCAAATTTATAAGAATACAAGTCATTCCTCAATCGATAAATGGTCAAAGGATTTTTGTTCTTTTTTTTCTTCTGTTTGTAACAATGGATTACATCTTCAGTTCTGGGTTTTTGGCATAAAAGAAGACAAGCCACTGACCCCTTAATTAATAGGTATAATGCCCTATTAATAAATGTTATCTTGATTGGATAAATGTGCCTCAATTTACCTTTTTGTTAAATTTCACACATGACAATAAACTTCTTGAAAATGAGATTGGATCAAATAAAAGCCAATCACCCCATGAAACAACAAGAAATATGAAAAGAAGGAGGAGGGGCAGGAAAGGTATCCTATTGCAAATACAACTGACCAGGAAAGAGAAGAAAAAACTTAAGAAACACTGGACTATCGGAATGCCACAACCAAAAACAGAGCCTAGATATCATATTGCAAGACATTTTCAAAGAAAATTGCCCATATCACTTAGAACCAAAGTGGAAACAGAATCTACTGGTCACCTTCTGAAAGAAACCCCAAAAGTAAAACTCTCAGGAATATCATAGCCAAAATCCAGAGTTTATGGCAGAGAAAAAAATACTGGAAGCAGCTAGAAAGAAAGTATTCAAACACTGAGTAGCCACAGTGAAGATCATATATGATTTAGCAGCCACCACTATCAAGGAACAAAGAACTTGGAATATGATATTTCAGAAAGCAAAGGATATAGGTATAAAGACAAGAATAATTTATTTAGATAATAAAGGTATGCAAGAAGACATCTATGTAAAGGAGGAGAGGATAGAGGGAACAGCTGACACTTCAACCTCATTCATCTGAATGTCAAAGGAAAGTATTCTTCTTTCCTTTGACTTAACTCACACAGAGTTAGGTAAACACTTCATTCAATATAGAAATAAGAGGAAAAAGGAAGAAGGGGGAAATAGGGAATTAGAGGGAAGGTAGATAAAGGAAGGGATTAGTCTTAAGCAAAACAAAGTCTAAGCATGTATAAAAATATTTATCACTTTTTTTGAGGTGACAAAGAATGAGAATCCGCCCATAAACCAGAGAATGCCTAAACAAGTTCTGGCAAACAAATATGCTAAAATACTACTGTACTGTAAGAAATGATGAAGATAGTTTCAGAGATATCTGGGAAGACATAGGTGAACTGATGTAGGATGAAATATGAACAGAACAGTTTATACAATGACAATAATATGGTACAGATAAATAGTTCTGAAAGAATTAGAAACTCATTAGCATAATGATCAATCACAATTCCAGAGGATTAATGACAAAACATGCTATCCACCTCGTGACTGAGAGGTGAAGGACTCAAAAGCTTGGACTGAGACAAAACGTTTTGGACCTGGCTGATGCAGAATTTTGTCTTGTTTGACTATACGTATTTGTAGTGCATTTTGTTTTACTGTTTTCAATTGAGGGGGCCAGGGGCCAAGGTAAGAAAGTAGACTTTTGCTGATTGAAAGAAATAAAATATAATAAAAAAGAATGTAAGCTTCTTGAGGAAGGGATTTTCTTTGATTTTTATTTGTATCCTCAGTGCTTAGCACAATACTTGGCACAGCAAGTGTTTAATAAATTTTATTCATTCTTTGAACTCAATATGCTATGTTCATATATTCTCAAAGGGTAAAAACGAATGCCCTCTTTCCATATTTCTACCTAATGAAATCTCTGTCTTCCTTTAAGGCCCAATACTTAGTACAGTGTCTGGCACATAGGCTCAGATGCCATTTTTTCCACAAAGCCTTTGCTGATTCAATCTGGCCTAAGTATTCCTTCCCTCCTCTATTTTGCCTAAAGTTCTTAATTTAAGAAGCATATTTTCTCCTATCACAGCCTACCTTGAAATATGCTTATCTGTGTAAATTCCATAGGTTCCCAATAGCATATAAACTCCATGAGACAAAAAGAAATGATACAACCAAAAATAATAGCTTTGGAAATCCCTATTTTGACTTCCTTCTTCTAAACAGTTTCTATTTTAGTGCCTTGTAGATATTGCTCCTATCCATTTTTTTCAACTGTGCATCAATATTACAATTATAAATTCTTGCAGGATAGAGAAATATTACCCTATAATAGAAATTTTCCTGTGTCCCTGATTATAAAGCTCATTACTACACCCTGCCTTCTACATGATTATTTTCCCCCATTTACCATAAAATCTCCTATGTCCGTGACTTCCCATCCATATGGCTGCCAATTCCCCTTTCCCCCAGGCGCACTTTCTCCCTTTCTTCCGAGGCAAGATGCTGTCTATGGAGGCAAAATGTTTTCTCAGAGATAATGGTCTCTCTAGGCACCAAAGTCATTTTAAAGCTCCCTTTTCCTCCCACACAATCTCTTTCTCTCTCCCTATGGGAATATTCTGCAGTTGTATTCCCTCCTACCAGAGAATCAAAATGTCTCCTTTTCTTTCCCCCATTTTGGTTTCTGTCTTTGTTACCTCATCTAATCTCCTTAGGCTCTCTTCTTCCTGAAAGAATACAGGAGTCACATTCCCTTCATTGCTTACTTTGTTAGGCTATATGATACATTACCCTTTATCTTGTACCTCAGCTGTTCTCTTTTAAGTGCCCTCTTATTCTACAAACTGGATTCATCATACATAGGCAGAACACTATGAAAATTAGTGTATGAGGTCTATTCCCCCACCATCAATTCTTCCATTTAAATTATCCTTTCACCTTAATCTCTGTGTACTTTTAGAAAAACATCTCACTGTAGTCATCTTGTTTTTGTTTTTAGTCTACAGGTGTCTTTTTCTTGATAGTTCCCCATCCATCTCCCCAGTAATTTATTACATTTATGCTTTCCTTTGATTTTCTACTTTCTCGTATTTCCATCATTAAGAGAGTTTACAAAGTAAATAATATGGTCATATAGAGCAAGAGGTGGAGGCTCATGCTGTGGCCATGGTGTCCGAGTGGCTGCCCAGCCAGCTCCCCTGCTTCATCTTGGCCAGCCCCGACACCTGCAGTGTGTCAGCACACTCTTTCCTCCACTGCTTCACAATGGATAGCGATGCCTTCAACCTGCAAGTGGCCACACCAGGGAGGAAGGCCATTGACTTTGTGGGCATGAATGAAAGCAGCATGGCTGGATCCAGGATTTCCACATGAAAGCCTATGCCAGCCCCGCCAAGCTGGAGTCCATTGATGGTGCCCAGTACCATGCACTGCTCATCCCCAGCTGTCTGGGGGTACTGACTGACCTTGCCAACAGTGGGTACTTGGCCAGGATCTTGGAGCATTTCAGCACTGAACAGAAGCCCATCTGTGTTGCAAGGCATGGAGTGGTTGCCCTTTGCTGTGCCACTAAGGAGGTTAAGTCTTGGGTGTTTCAGGATTACAGCATAACTGGGCCCTCTGTGTAGAAGCTCATCCTGCAGCCTGGCTTTGGCAGCCTGTCCATCACTGTGGAAGACTTTGTGAAGGCCAGCTTCTGTGCCAGTCAGCCAGACACTGTGCATGTGGTCCTGAATCAGCACCTAGTCACAGGCCAGATTGATGCCTCCACAGTCCTGGTGGTCCAGAACCTGGTGTTCCTGTGTGGCAGCAGGAAGTGAGAGGAGACCTTGGCTGTGGCTTCAGGATGTGGGACCAATGGCTCCTGTGTCCTGTGGATCTTCGTGGGTGGAAGCAGCTTCAGCTGAGCCCTGAGCTCCTCCCTGGGGAGGGGAAGACATCCAGAGACACTGAAAGTCCCCCCAGCAACACCTTCCTTTTCATCTGGGTGGCTTCTCCTTCTATACCCCAACCCCCCATTTCCTTGTATTTCCTCCCTTGAACCCAGGAGAGCCACCAGGGGCTCTGGTGATAACCCAGACACATGCCCTGTGTCCTGGTTGGAGTTGCTCCCATCCCTGGCAACTCAGGCCTTCTCAGAATAACTGGGCAATGCCCCTCACTGACCCAGCACTAGGATACTGGGGCCTTGTCTGGGCCAGGCTCATGCACACACACTAATAAAAGGAAAATGAGCAACCAAAAAAAATAATATGGTCACATCTGGTTTTATTTTTAGGAATGCTTCAAATATTTCTTTTTATTAAAATCAGTCTTTTTTTTTTTCATTGAAGATTAGGTTATGTCACCAGGGGCGAAATCCTGAGGCCCTTTTGCTTTTCAGAATGCATTATTCCATTCTTTCCTGCAGCTTCTAGTAGGTACAGAATAGTCTTGTGTTATTTGAATTTCCTTTCCTTTATATCTGAAATTCTTTCTCCTGTTTCCTTTCAGAATTTCTCACTTGTCACTGAAAATGTAAAATTTGACCACCATGTCTTTTGGACTTTAAAGCACAGGGCAATTTCTGGTGGTGATCTGTGGATTCTTTTAATGGGCACTTTAATTTTCGTAGTCAGAAGTTCCGGGCATTTTTCTTAAATTATTTCTTGCATGATAATATTTTCATTTTTTAACATATAATGTTTTGAGAGACCTAAAATTTTCCTCTATGCATCCCATTTTTGAGATCATTATGATTGGCTCACATAGGGATCATGATTTCTTTTAACCTCACTGCTTTTTGCTTCTTTTCTTCAAACTGTCTTTTACTTCCATGAATTTGCATTCCCAATCTATTGTTCTCTGTTTTGTTACTTTGCTAAGATTTGCCACCATGGCTTCAAATTAAAAAAAAAATTTGGGGGGCAGCTAGGTGGCACGGTAAATAGAGCACCAGCCCTGGAGTCAGGAGGACCTGAGTTCAAATCCGGCCTCAGACACTTAACACTTACTAGCTGTGTAACCTTGGGCAAGTCACTTAACTCCAATTGCCCTGTCCTCCCCCCTCCAAAAAATTTTTTTTTGCCAATTATTTCTGCCATGCAGTTCATAAATTCTGTTTTCTCAATTTTTATTTCTCTCTTGAAGCATTAGGCAACATGCCATGCTTTCTCGGAATCCACAGGGTCTTCTGCCTTATCAGATGTTGATTCATTTTCCTTTATCTCTTTTTTTCAAAATAAATTTTACTAAATAAAATTTAATAATCATCAATTATTAATATAAATTAATTTGTTTTTTATCTAGTTTAAGTTTTCCCTTGTATTCCTTCTTTTCTGTGCTCCTAGAGTGCCATCACATGTAACAATTTTTAAAATTTTCTTTTACAGTTTTTAAATAAAAAATTTATTTATTTTAGTTTTAACACTCATTTCCATGAGATTTTGAGTTCCAAATTTTCTCCCCATCTCTCTCCTACCCTATACCTCAAGATGGCTAGCATACTGATTGCCCTTTCCCCCAGTCTTCCCCCTTTTCTATCCCCTCCTATCCTGCCCTTAACCCCTTTATCATTACTTTCTTGTAGGCCAAGATGGATTTCTATACCCCACCGATTGTATATTTTATTTCCTGATTGCATGTAACAACAATTTTTTAACATTTATTTTTAAATCTTTGAGTTCCAGATTCTCTTCCTTCTTCCTTCCTCAACCACCCTCACTGAGAAGCAATTAGTTATAGGTTATACATGTGTAGTTATGTAAAACATTTCCATGACTACCCCTTCTCCCAATGTGCCCTCTCCTTTATCATCTTCCTTTCTTATCTCCTTCCCCCGTACTTTCCCGTAGGGTAGTATAACCAATTGAGTGTGTATGTCATTTCCTCCTTAAGCCGAATCCAATAAGAATAACATTGACTCATTCCCTTTCACCTCCCTGCTCTTCCCCTTCACTCTAACAGTTTTCTCTCACCTCTTTTATTCAAGACAATTTACCCTATTCTATCTCTCCGCTTTATCCTTCTCCCAATATATTCCTCTCTCACCTCTTAATTTTATTTTTTAGACATAATTCCTTCATATTCAACTCACTCTGTAACCTCTGCCTATGTATACATATACACACATATACATGCATACATACAGACACACATATGTATATTCCCTTCAACTATCCTAATACTGAAAAAATGCCTCATGAATTTAAAATATCATCTTTCCATATAGGAATATAAACAGATTAACTTTAATAAGTTACTTATGATCTCTTTCCTGTTTACCTTTTCATGCTTCTCTTGATTCTTGTATTTGAAAGTCAAATTTTCTGTTCAGCTCTGGTCTTTTCATCAAGAATGCTTGAAAGTCCTCTATTTCACTGAATGACAATATTTTCCACTTAAGTATTATACTCAGTTTTGGTAGGCAGGTGATTCTTGGTTTTAATACTAGCTCCTTTGACCTCTAGAATATCATATTCTAAGCCCTCTAATCCCTTAATAAAAAAGTTGCTAAATCTTGTGTTATCCTCATTGTGTCTCCACAAAACTCAAATTGTTTCTCCCTGACTGCTTGTAATAATTTCTCTTTGACCTGGAAACTCTGGAATTTGGTTATAATATTCCTAGGAGTTTTCTTTTTGGGATTTTTTTCAAGAGGCGATTAGTAGATTCTTTCAATTTCTATTTTACTCTCTACTTCTAGAATATCAGGGAAGTTTTTCTTGATAATTTCTTAAAAGATGATGTCTACATTCTTTTTTGTGATCATGGCTTTCAGGTAGTCCAATAATTTTTTAAATTTTCTCTCCTGGATCTATTTTCCAGGTCAGTTGTTTTTCCAATGTGATATTTTACATTGTGTTCTATTTTTTTTCATTCTTTTGGATGTTTTATAGTATCTTGATTTCTCATAAAGTCATTAGCTTCCATTTGCTCCATTCTAATTCTGAAGGAATTATTTTCTTCAGTGAGCTTTTGGATTTCCTTTCCCATTTTCCCAGTTTTGCTTTTTAAGGTATTCTTATTGGCTTTTTGGACCTCTTTTTGCCATTTGAGTTAATCTATTTTTTAAGGTATTATTTTCTTCACTATTTTTGGGGGTCTGCTTTAGCAGGCTGTGGACTTGATTTTCATGATTTTCTTTCTTTTTTTTTGGTTTTTGGAGGGCAATTGGGGTTAAGTAACTTGCTCAAGGCCACACAGCTAGTTTTTTTTTTTTTTTATTTGTGTGTGCATTAAGTGTCTGAGGCCAGATCCAAACTCAGGTACTTCTGACTCCAGGGTTGACACTCTACTCACTGTGCCACCTAGCTGCCCCCTTCATGATTTTCTTGTGTCATTCTTATTTCTCTTCCCAATTTTTCCTCTACTTTTCTTACCTGAATTTCAAAATTCTTCTGGAGGGTTTTGATGCAGAAGTTTTGACTTTGTTGTCTTCTTCTGGCTCTATGTTTTGATCTTCTTTGTCACCAAAGAACAATTCTATAGTCTGATTTCTCTTTCTCTATTTGCTCATTTTCCCAACTTGACTTTTGAGCTTTTTGCCATGGCAGAACTCTGCTTCCAGAGTGGAGAGTGCTATGTCCCAAATTTCTGGGGTTTTCCACAGAGGATTTTCTGGGGTTTTCCACTGTGAGGATTCCCTCTCCATGGCCACCACAAGCTCTTCCTCACCAGCACTCCTTCTCATCCCTGGACCGACACCAAAGTCTGTGATCCAGATCCCACTAGGGCAAAGCAAGAGAATCCTGCCTCACCACCAGCAAAGAGATTCCTGCAATAGCCCTCTGATCAGCTTAGTCCCCCCACCATCTGTGGGCCTGGAGCTCTTTAAACAGTCTCCCTGCTGCTACTACTGCCTCTGATTCCCTGGAGACAGGGGCTGGACCATATTCTTCTCACACCCAGGTCCAACAGAGTTTCCCCACTGCCTTTTTACTTTCTCTTTGGCATTTGAGTACTGAGAAGTCTGGAAACCACCACAGCTACCAGTGATTCCATCCCCTGAGGTCTACTCTGGTGCCCATGCAGGACTGCAATAGACCCTTCCTTTCACCTTGCCAGGCTGACTTCAGCTGGAAATGTATTTTACTCTGTCATTTTGTGGGTTCTGTAGCTCTAAAATTTGTTTAGAGTCATTTTTTACAGGTATTGGAGGTGGTTGGGGCATGAGCGCAAGCAAGTTCCTTCTTTTACTCCATCATCTTGGCTCCCTCCTTTGTCTCTTTTGTTAGAGATATTTGAAGTCCTTTAAATAATATGGTGACCAAATTCCCTTCTCCTTAATATCTTCCCTCTACTTTTATTATCTTGTGCTTAAAGTTCTTTACTAAGATTTCTTCCTCCTGAGATTTTCAGTAATTTTTTAGTCCTTTCCCCCTCATATTCCCTTCTTGTTCACTCTCTGACTTCTTCCCTTTGAAAGCAATTTCCTTACTGGCTAGACTTCAAAGTATTATGAAATTCTTCCCACATCAGAGAATTCACATTTCACTGACCTCAGTTTCTGTCCCACGTGACTTCTAGGGAAACAGAACTGGCTTTAGCTGAATGCAAATCCCCTTTCCTTTAGGTCTGATAAAGCCCCACACACATGCTGTCATCTTGCCCTAGTTCCTACTGTTCTTTAATTCTCAGGTTGATCAAAGTCTGCTGGTATACTATGCTCACAGGTAAAGTTTTCCACAGTTTTATATCTCTACCTCTGCAGTACAGGGTAGGGAGCAGAGTTGAGTTCTGTTGCAAGCCTCTAGAATGGGTTGTACAGCTCTTCCAAAGCATAGTAGCTAATGAGGGAGAGAGTGTTGAATAATTTAGGGATAAAGGAGTAATGGATTTCTTACTCAATATAGTTCTTGGTATCTTAGATCAAAAATGTCAAACAGTCTATGGGCCCACAAAACTCTCAAGTGTAGACTGACTCAGTCAAATATAATTGGCAATTAACAAAATCAATAAAAATATAATAAAACATAGATAATGTCAATATGTGTTTTTTAAGTCAATATGTACCCATGATGATCCTTTTCTGTGGTTTAGTGACCCTCATTTCTAATTAAGTTTGACATCACTGGGTGGATCATGAAGAGAACTGTAATTCTATTATTTCTTGTTCACAATTCTTATTTTGGAGAGTTTTAACAGATCATGGTAATAGAAGAAAATGTCTAGTCCTCTATTTTATTTTTCATATGACCAAGAAGTTGGGAACATTCAAGAAATACACATTAAATCAACTCTTAAGATTCCACCTCATATCTATTAGATTGGCAAAGTGGACAAAAAAGGAAAATGATAAATGATGAAAAGGTTATAGAAAATCAGACATATTAATGCACAGTTGGCAATGCTGTTGATTAGGTCAACCATTCAGGAAAGTGACTTGGAACTATGCCCCTAAAGTAAGTCAACTGTCCATACCATTTGACCTAGCAATACCTCTACCAGGCTTATCCCCAAAAGAGATGGAATAAAAAGGAAAAAGGACCCAAATGAACAAGAATATTCACAGTAGTCATTTTTGTGGTAGCAAAGAACTGGAAACAAAGGGTATGTTGATGAACTAGAGAAAGGGTGAACCAATTATAAGAATTTAATGGAATATATTGTGTTATAAGAAATGATGAATGAAATGGTTTTAGAGAAAACTTGAGCAAATGTTAGAAATTACATAGAGAGATGTTAGAAGAACCAAGAGAACAATTTATAAAATAACAACCTTATAACTGTACCCTGAGGCCTATGTACAGATTGGTGAGTCCTTGCCCAGAGTCCTCATATTTTGAGAAGGCCCAGCTATGCTGCTTACTTCACTTTCAGCTCATATTCCAATATGTTCTACCTCCACAATGGCTGCCTTGTTCCCTTGTTTACTCTCCTTTCCTCATCATGTCCTGCTTCCCCTTTCCCCCTTCCCCACTACTCTTCATTCCAGTTCCCTTTTATGCCTTAGTTTTCCCTATTAAAATCTATAGTAAGTGTTTAACACTATCTTTTTATCTATCTTTTTTTTTGTCCAAAACTCTTTAACAAGGAGGAAAGGAGTTAGTTTTTGTAGCCTCGGCTGGCCCCTGGCACACTCGAACTTTCAACCCTTGGATTGGACATATGGTTTGGTATGGCTGTGGGGAATGCCCGGAGCCTTGCCAAAATGCCTGTACACCTCTCTGCCCTTCCCAGGACCAGACAGCAGGACGATGCCCTGGCCCTTGGGTGAGCTCATGGTCAGCTGGTCAAAGGTGAGGATCTTCCCACCAGCCTTAAGGATGCGATTCCGTGCATTGCTAGTGATATGAAGGGCACACACCTTCAGCTTGGGGACATCCTGGATCCTCACGTCGCCTGTCACTGTCCCAACTAACACAGTTGTCTTGTTTTCCCGGCCCGGAAGCTTCATTTTCCTGATCATGCACGACAGGGATGGGGGGGCCAGTTGGTCTGGCTTGTGAACAGCCTTTTCAGGATCACCTTGTTGAAATTCGAGTTGGTTCTTCAGGCCAGGAACCGGTAGAGCTTCACCAGCAGGTGCAGGTAGATGTCCTGGCTCTTGGGCTCCTTTCGCCGGACTTTCCAGTCCTTGTTGTGGCGGATGTAGACTCCCATGCTGGCGCCCTACCGAACACTGGCCCAAACAGGAAAGCTCTTTTTATCTATCTTAAGAAATTTGATCAACACAATAACCACCCAATGGTCAATCACAAATCCCAAGAATGCATGACAAAGCAAGCTACCCATCTCTTAACAGAAAGTTGATAGACTCAGGGTACAGAATGAAACACATTTTTTGGACATGGCCAATGTGGTAATCGGTTTTGATTGACTGGGTTTATTTGTTACAATGGTTTTGTAACAAAGCAAAAAAGGAGATAAAGAAAATAAGCAAAAGAATAAAGAAAAATTACTTTGTTAATTTTTAAAATTAAATTTAAAAAAATTTAATTGATTTAGAATCAAGGTTAAAAACTCTTCCATCTAAAAGAGTCTTAGAAATGTTCTTCCTCCTAATGAAAAGCATAGGGTAAAGAGAAAAGTAACCTAGCAAAAGGTTTTAGAAAACATTGGTTCATATTTAGAGTAACTATTTTTCAGATTAACTTAAAAGCTAAAAACATATTTTGTTTTTAGTATTGTTGGTATTGTTGGTATCTTCTTTTTATTATTGTTGGTATCTTACTAATTGCCAGATTTTCAAAAATCATTATTGAAGTGTTACTACAATATTTCATTAAAGGACCCTGAGATCTGACCAGTGCATCAAAAACTCCAGAAGGTCCTACTGAGTTATAAAGACTTTGAGCTCTGATTAGTGACAGGCTGTCATCTGGAGACTAGGCTCAGCAAATTCGGAGAGGATCATCACCAAAGGATTGGCTAGCACATGACTCATTTTTCTAGCCACAGTAACAAAGATCACCTCCTAAGATAGGGTCTGCATCAGTTCTAATGATAAGCATTTCCCAATGTAAGACCAGTCCTAGTAATATACACACAGAATGGATCCAGCTTCTCTGACTTTAGGACACCTTTCAAAGCAGGTGTTCTACTGACACAGTCCTAAAAAATTGACATGCTATGAAACATTGAAGTAAACTATAATGTTCTATATTCTTCAAATATGTGATGATTTCCTAAATATAATATAGCACTCTAGTTATTTTGGACTACATAAAATATGAACAGATATCCACTGAAATGAAAGCACAAAATTAGCATCAGAATTAGGAAAAACTGATTCAAGTTATGCCTCTGGTACAAGTTGGTTAAATGACCTTGGGCAAGTTATTTACCCTCTCAGAGTCCCAGGCAACTCTGTAGGACTATAAGTTCCAGAACAGATGTTGATCTGCATTAGTGGAGGCTGGTTTTTCAGTTCTTTATAAGTAACAAATAACAGCTGGGAAATCCTCTACCACCCATACAAAATCCAATGAAATATATAATTGTGCCAAATTTACTTATGTGTTAGACCTTAAACAATCATTTATAACTTGAAGCAATTTATAACTTAAGCAAACATTTATAACTACTTTGGATGCAGAGAATATTGAAATCAAAACTATATGAATATAATACAATTAAACATTGGCTCTTCATCTCACACTAGGGTCATAGTTTGAGGATCTTCGATAAAATAGGTGAATCTCTTGGGTCTGACATTATTTAGATACCTAGTGACTAGAGGTGATAGTAGTAAGCCCCTAACTAATTTTGTTTGGTACACATACACATTTCTCTCCAAAGAGATTGAAAAGAACCACCTATGCTTAGCCATCCTATGAAAATTTTTCTATATCCTCCTAAAATTTACCAATGAGGGTCCACCCAACATGATGTATGATTTCTTCAATTTCTCCTAACAAATCAAAGGGACCACTGGAGCAATCTGGCTATCTACCTACCGGTCATTCCTCACTTTTGCCATAGGACCCATTTTTGTCCTTTCTGTTATATAATTACTTGATGACATTTTCCACTCACTCTTTGGAGTTTCTCATCGTATATATTGTAGTCTACTCACACTCACCATGCTTGCTCCTGTATATTCCTCCTATGTAATGTTAATATTCAATTCTTCAGAAAAATAACATAAGCAACCAAAAATACTGTTAAACTAGTACTTGACAATAATCATCAAGTGAGGAATAAAACAGGAAGATGTATGCTCACCAAAATTTTTGCCACCGAGAGGGAGGAAATCCAGCACAGAGTCTAGGTTGAGGAGTGACTGTCAGTAAATCGGTAAGGTCTTCTAGATATATTGAATGCAGATGATATCACACTGATCACAACATGCTCCAAAGCACTGCACTCTACTCAAGCAGATCTCTAAGCACTCAAAGGAATTTGGTCTTTACATACACACAGGGAAGACCAAATGGAAGAAGAATGACAATTACCCAGAATTCAAAATGCATTTGATTGAATGTTTTGTAGAACTTGTCCAACAGTATGTATATTCAGGACAAAGAATAAGCTGGGGCTAAGCTGAAGAGGAAGTAGAGAGGAGAATGTATTGCTTGTAAGGAAACTACAAGTAGTTTTACTGCACCTAAACTTCACATCACAGCAAAGGCCCATCTTTTCAATATAGGCATTTTACTGGGGCAACTTTATCAATGAGACCTAGAACACAGACTACTGACTAAATAAATGGTTTGGTTTGTTTAGCACACTTATGGTTTGTGTTTCATCTTTGATAGTGATATATACTCTCTAATTTCAATGACTTACAAAACAAGACTACTATACTGTTTCTTCTTAGTATTAGAATATCAATTTTTAAAATAAATAATTTCATTAGTCAAGTACTTTTACTATTCCCTTTTAGTAATAAAGATTAAAACATGAAATATGAAAGCATAAAAGAAAAATACAGGGATTTTATATGATACATTTACTATTATTTTGGGGTATACATCTCAGCTAATATTTAGTTTAATCAGTTCAATAAACAGAACTGACTGTGTACAGGACATTATGTTAGATGCGAGGAAGGGGTTGGTGTGGGGGAGTGTTGGAACATGAGAATAGGCAGTCCAAAAAATGTACACAAGACACACTTCTAAGCTTAATCTGCATTTTATCACTTTCAAGTCTAGAAAATCAACAAAATAAACCCCAATTTATAGCATTTGCTGATTTCTGAGGTGTATATACTCACACTGAAAATTTAACAGTGTTAATGCTCAGAATAAAAATTTAACAATCAGTTTAGCTTTTTGAAACTGGCTGTATCACACCCCTAGGTTGTACACAGCAATAAAGATGGAAATCCTATTGCAGTCAGTTAATCAACAAACATTTATTCAGCTTCGCCTATGTGCCAGAAATTATGCTAAGTGTGAGGGATACGAAGAAAAGAAAAGAAAAAAAGGCAGCCTCTGCTCTCAGGGAAACAACATGAAAACAATTATGGCCAAACAAGACATATTCAGTTTAAACTGAAGAAAAGAGAAGAAAGATGCTAGCATTAAAGGGGATCAGAAAAGGCTTCTTGTAAAAGGTGGGATTTTCACTAGGACTTGAAGTCAGGGAAACCAAGAGACAGAAATAAAAAGGGAAAGCATTCAAGGCATAGGAGACAATCAGTGAAAATACCCAGTCTGGAGACTGAGTGTCCTGTGAGAGGAAAAGAAGTCAGTTGTCACTAGATCACAGAGTATATGGAGTGTAAGGAGGTTCCAAATGTAGGGGGCGGGGAGTTACAAAGGGTTTTGAACAGCAGAAGATTTTAAATTTGATCTTGGAGGTGATAAGGAATTAGTGGAGTTTACTGAAGGGGAGGGGAATGTCACACAGTAAGACTTGTACTTTAGGAAAATCAATGTGACAGCTGAGTAGATGATGAATTAGAATAGAGAGAGATCTGGAGTAGGGAGACAAACCAGAAAGCCACTACAATTGTGAAGCTGTGAAGTAATCAGTGCTCATACTAGGGTGGTGGCAATGTCAGAGAGAAGGGTGCATATATGAGAGATGTTGGGAAGGTAGAATCAATAGATATTAGCAACATGTTGCATATAGGCAGTTAGAGAGAGTAAGGGGTATCTTGTTGGATGGTAATATTGATAGTAGTTGGAAAGTTAGGAAGACATAAGGCTTTAAGGGAAAACATAATAAGTACAATTTAGGACATCTTGACTTTAAGATGTCTACAAGATGCACAATTCAGGATGTCCAATAGGCAGCTAAGGATGCTAGACTGGAAGTTAAGAGAGAGGGTAGGGGTGAATAAGCAGATATAGGAATCATCAGCATAGAAATAATATTCATGGGAGCTGATGAGACCACCAAGCAAAACAGATTAGAGAGAGAAGGGAAGAGGAGAGGAAAAGACAGGAGACGAGAGGAGAGGAAAGGGCCCAGGGAAGAGCGCTGGGAAACACCCACAATTAGTGGAAGTGACTTGAAGATTCAACAAAGGAGACAGGAGTAGTCCAACACATACATGGAGTTCTACTTACAGTGGTTTGGAGGGAAAATAAGAGCATTGGGTAGAAACATTTTTCCCCAAAATTTGACTGGAGAGAAGAAAGAAGGAAGGATAAAGTAGGTGTCATATTTTAAATTTTTTATGAAGTCATTAATTTGCTCCTCTTCTAGTATGGTTGGGCCAAGCACAGTTGGCTAGTCTCTTTGATGATGATGGCTGATATGTTAGGAAGCTTTGCACTGTGTTTGCTATAGATCCCTCATGTGAACAAAGTTAAGAGGGCAGGACACTAGAAGCTGAATTAAACAAAAACATTCACCCACAAGTAGTAAGAACTTGTACAAGGGATTACTGAGGGTACAAAGAATTAGTTATCTGTTTCAAATTATTAAATTTTAATGGATTTGTTATCTCATTGTGTGGGCATTTTCTCCATGGGTATAGATAACTGCCCCAATTTTTTTTCATCCTATGAAATTCTTGCCCAAATATCTCCATAAATCTTCTATCTTTTAGGTTCTTTTAGGATTTTTTTTGGGGGGAACCAACTAACATAGAATCCTAGAGCTCACTGTTAAGGGGAGAAGATGGCATATATAAGTAAAATGGTTTCTTTTTTAAAAATAAATTTTATTAATATACTTTTAGTTTTACATCACCTACATTTCTCAGTGTATTTCTGTTCCCTTTCCAAAGTCATCTCTTGTAACAAAAATTTTCAAAACAGCAACAACACCAACAAAGTTTCTTGTAATTCTGAATGGCAACAGTGGCTAAGGAGTGAGAGATGACATCTAATATATTGAATCTAAGGAATCAAGGACATGCATCTTTACAGTTCCTGTAGGATTTTTTCTTTTTCTGATTTTTTTAACCGAAGTTTTAATATATCACCTTTCTTTATTGATTTTTAAATGCATATTAACAATTGAAGCAAATTGTAAAGTCTTCAAAGTAACATGTTACAAGTATAAGCATCTTTTATTTTTAACTAGTATCAATCAAATTGCAAAAGTATGGAAAATAATTATATGACAGGACAACAATGCCAATATTTTTTTTTTGTTTTGTTTTGTAGGGAGGCAAGGCAGGACAGTTGGGGTTAAGTGACTTGACCAAGGTCACATGGCTAGTAAGTTTGTCAAGTATCTGAGGTCAGATTCAAACTCAGGTCCTCCTGACTCCAGGGCCAGTAATTTATTCATTGTACCACCTAGCCGCCCCTAATGCCAATATTTTCTAACTGCGGTTAAGTATCATAACCACATCAAAATTTATTTTAATTATTCCTCATTACATCAACATTAGGCAAACCAATAAGTTTTCATTCACTAAACAATACTTAACTACAACATTATTGACTGAGTAAACAATCTTATTTTAAATGAAAACCTACAAGATGCTATAACTTACAGATGTTATGATCATCAGGTATGTTCAGATAATAAAGAACAAAAACAAGTATCTTTTATATATGGACAATATTTTTGAAAAATACACATTCATTTATAACACCTAAAAGTTAAAACGTTCTGGCAGCTTTTCTTTCAAAAATCTTAAGTTTTAAACCATGCTTTCTATCAAATAATTTATACCCATGATAAAAATATGAATATAGTCTATTTTTCTAGAAAAGATAATTTCGGAAAACAACAAATAAAAGTACTGAATTAAGGAATAAAATGTACTCAATAATGGCATAAAAACATAGAGAAGAGCTAAGAAATAGTCATTAATAAATACAAAATACTAAGTTGCCACACTGAGACATTAAAAATATATATTAAATATTGGAATTCCTTTCAGTAACAATAGTATATAAGCTCAAGCTGTGAAAGAAATTCGAGGTATTTAAATTAACTGTGTCACTCTTTAAAAAGAGGATAAATACTATTTCTAAAACCTCTTTCCTTTTTACTTACAATGACACTACCATTCTCATTTAGGCTATTATCACTTCATAAGGACTAAAGCAATTGTCTCCTATCTCTAGTCATTCTCCTTACCAATTCTTTACCCAAATGCTACAGTAATTAGACACTTGAAGGTAAGCATCAAGTCCCCCCAAGTCACTTTTTAGGTTAAACATTCCCAGTTTTTTTGACTGATCCACAAAAGATAGAAACTTAAGATTCTCATTTATCTGATTTGCTCACTACAGACACCTGAACCTCCTATTGAGATGCTTTTCTGCATGTCCCTGACAATAGTGAATAAGACCACCAAGTTTTTAAGGGAATTTGCCAACCTTGGGTGTTCACTGGAATCACAGTGTTAGAAAGTCACAAGATTGTAGTGTAAAAAATTCTGGACTTAAAATTAGGAAACCTGGAACTGAACTCCAAGCTCTGCTTCTTACTGCCTGAGTGACCTTGCCTTTGTATTCCTAGATAGCAGTGTCTTAGACAATAATGCTCCCTTAATGTTTGCTGAAAGGGCAGCTAGGTGGTGCAACTGATAGAGTGTCACGCCTGGAGTCAGGAATATCTTCTTGAGTTCAAATCTGACCTCAGCCATTTACTAGCTGTGGGATCCTGGGCAAGTCACTTCATTCCATTTGCCTCAGTACCTCATCTGTAAAATGAGCTGGAGAAAAAAAATGACAAAGCACTTCGGGAAACCAAGAAAACTCCAAATGGGGTCACAAAGAATTGGACACAACTGAAACAACTCAACAACGTTTATTGAAATGAAGCAATAAAGTCACACAATTGTCACCTTACATTTCTATAGCACTTTGAGGTTTACAAAGTACCTATTCTACTCAAAGCCGTTGAGGTGGATAATACAAAGATTATTATCCCAATTTTACTAGTGAGAAAACTGAGTCTTGAAGAAACTAAGCGACTCAGTCATATAGCTAGGAAGTAATAGTGTAAAGATTGGAAACTAAGTTTTCTTACTCTCAAGACATTATAAAAGATAGGTAAGATAAAATCAATTAAAGAAAGAGATGCAAAGAAGAGACATATGACAGAGAAAATCTATTTAAGTAAATAGAATAATTAGATGGAAAAAAGAACAATGCAAAGAAGCATCTCCACCTCCCTGGATCTCAATTTCCTACTTTGGAAACTGAGAAGGTTGGACTAGGAGGTCTTAAAAATTCTGTGATTGTATTACTTAGCTACTAACTAGCCATGTGATCCTTCCATATCCTATGAACATCATCATTAGTCACCTTAGAATTTTTAAGTGACTCAAAATGCAAAGTAATGTCAAACAACAATGAAGAAACTCATATTCTCTAAGCTTAATTATTTATGCCCTCATTTAATTATATAGCTAAGATAAAACCTGAGAGGAACAAAGTTATCTACCAGCCTGCAAATATGTGGGCTGGCAATGAAATCTGAAATTAATTTTAAACACTCTGTTAAATCATATAGTACTACATTAGAAATAGGAAAATTGAAATATCAAGATCGAAATTTTATTATCAATGCAATGTTTATCCCTCTACAAATGTGTTATGTAAAATTTTGACTTTAATGTCAGTTCATTTTTAAAAATATATCATATACAACAAATTAAAATGAATCTGTTTCTTCACTTTAGTCAAATAAAATACCATTTGAGCATTTTTATTTCTTTTTCTCATTCTTAACAATTGTATCTTCTTTTATAGGTCATCTTCTATGCCTAGAACTGTCCTTTAGTTTTAAATCCATCATGATGATTTGGTTAAAATCCAACATAAAACTTACATCTCCCATTTAAAACAATCTTTTACAGGAAATCTACTCTACCTAATCATATGAAGTAAAGTGATAGCATTACATCCAAAATGTCACTAACACCATCTCCTCCATTTCTCTTTCAAATTACTGAAAAATAAAAAACAGTTGAGTACAGTATATTGTCTATTAATTTTTCTATTGAGTCTGATTTCAGAAAGCTAATTAAAATTCTATTATTTCAATATACATTTATCTTATTATATAATTCAACTCAATTGAATAAGCATTTATTAAGAGTCTACTATGATACAAAGCAGAGTGCTAGGTGTGGGGAAAAATCTTGAAACATTTTTTTAACTTCAAGGAGCTTACTTTCTATTGAAGGGATACAATATTTGTGGAGATAAATAAATACAAGGTCATTTCAGAGAGATAAAGCAGTAATAGCTGAAGAGATCAGGAAAGGTGTCTTGTAGAAGGTAATAAGCTTTATAAAAGCTAGATATTCTAAGAAATGAAGATAAAGTGGAATTACATTCCAAGCTGTGGGGAGAGGAAGGGGTTGACAGGTTATAGAGATAGGAAATGGAGTGTTTATGCTGGAAAAGAGCTAGTAAACTAAGTTAACTAGAAAGTAGCGTATGACGGGTAGCCATGATCTAAGGAGCCATGGTCAGAAAGAAAAAAGGCTTATGATTAACTAATCAAGAAAGTGGAAGGATGGGCTACAACCAACCTTTGTCACAGTAGCCAAATGTAGGGCTTGTCATCAACATAAGCACACTGACTTTTATCCCCTCTAACCCTTCTCTCCCCATATAAGCTCTCAATCTTCCAGGTTCTCAGCTTGGCATGACTCTGGGGCCATGATTGTGATTGAGTTATTTTAAGTTATTTTCATTTTGGGTGGGACTTGTAGGAATACTACTGGAAAAGAGATGGGTTGTGAGAGATCACAGATCTCATTACATTATCATCCCCGTCAGATTTGCCTTTCTTCCAAGCTACACTATTACTATCAAGAGTACCACCATTTTTCAATACACCAAGGTTCAAAATCTCAGCATCATCCATGGCTTCTCACTCTTCCTCACACCACATATATAATCAGTTGTCAAATCTTGGTTCCGACCTCATGCCACTCCTTCTGTTGCCTTTCCTCTATTTTTACTGCCATGACCTCAGTTCAAGATCTTATTACTTCCTTTCTGAACTATTGAAATAGCCTCTTATTTGGTTACCCTGTTTCACATCTCACTGCTTTTCAATTTGTTAGCCACAGAGATGTAAAAGTGATTTTCCTAAAACACAGGTCTGACCAAGTCACTATTGCACTCGATAAGCAGTAGTGCTACCTGACTGACTTTAGCATCAAATATTATTTTATCTCATTTTTTTGAAAGGTCTATTTTCTGGCGTAAGTGTCATAAGGTATGTGAGTATTGGTATAATGCAATACATATATAATTTATAAATAAACTAATACAAATGGTTGCAAACTCAATTTTTTGCTGATGAGTGAGAAATCAAAAGAGTCTGGAGACAACAGGTCTATACAAGTGGTGATAAAATCCTGAATAAGGGTCATGTGTATGGCAAAAAGGGAACGAATGTGAAAGATGTTGAAGAAGTAGAATTGGCAAAACTTGGCAAATGATTGGATCTGAGGGTTGAGGAAAGAGTGAAGGATGACTTTCAGGTTTGTGACTCTGGATAACTGGAAGACCTTAGTATCCTCAACAGAAACAGGTTAGTTTGTAGAAGAGTTGGGTTTAGGAGGCTGCTTTATTTTGGATATGGTGAGTTTGAGATACCAATGGTATATGGAGGTAAAGATGTTCAGTAGGTCTTGGCAAAAAAGGACCAAAGCTTACAAGAACAATAGGAATGGACAGATTGCTTTTGGAGTCGCCTACACAGAGATGAAAACTGAGCCCATATAAGCTGATGAGACAACCAAGAAAGAGTGGGAAGGCTGAGAATAGAAGAGGACCTAAGCGTAATTTAAAACAGTGTCATCCTACTATCATTTTAGTGTTGCTCAACAAAATAAGAGAAAAAAAGATTAGCATGCTGAGAATGTGTTAAAAGGACTTATTCACAAGACTAGTTACCTTATTTTTAACTTAAGTGTCAAAATATACTTAAAATTCTAAGTAAACAAAAATAATTTATGAAGCCAAAGTTTAAATTCCAACATTGTGGTTGAATAAATCAAAAGAAAAAATTTCCAAAATATACAGTATAATTTTTAATATATTATTTTAAAAATAGCATTTGATAGAAAAAGTATAGTTGAAATAATTTAACATACAGGAATAAAAGCCTCCAAAAACATGGTTTAGCACAGAAACTTGAAATATTATATTCTCTTCTGCATGTCTCTTTTTGGAAACAAGCAAAAAAGGGGACAGAGGGTGGAGAATAATACAGATGTATATTTAGAAAGCAAGAGAAAATGTCTTAAGCAAACTAATTTATTTAAAGAAAAATGTGTTATTAAAAGTTAGAGATCTTCGAGGTGTACCTCTAACCTCTAAAAACAGTATCACATGCATTATAATCTTATAAATTGCTATCTTGGCTAAATTTCATGTTAATTGTTATGAATATCTCCCTTAAAGCTTTAAAATATTGACTTTTTCCATAATCTTTAAAAATAAATGCACCTTACTGGATTCTTGGATACCAGATATGATAAAATTTAGTTATGATGAAATTTTATGCTAAATATCAAAGAACAAATTCTTATTTTGGACTAGACTTTTATTTATTGTATTGATTTTTAATAGGCAATCAATTGGGGGTTTGAGATTAATTTCTTTAAAAGAGATACTATTAAAATGACATAGTATCTGTTATAACAAGATTTGTATATTTAGAAAAAGGCTAGCCATTGTCTTAAAATGTCTGGACAACTTTTATAGTCATGCGTTTGAATCATCTTTGAAGGTGTTTGAAAATATTAAAGAAATATTTCTACAAATAATTTTGGATTTTAGTGCTTTATACAGATGCATCATGACTTAATCAAATGCTCAGTAAACACTGCTATTAACTCCAGATTTTTATTTTAATTTTTACCACAAACTCTTGATATAAATTTGATTAAGTCAACATGGGCAAATAGTTCAAGCAAACGTTTATTAAGCACATACATGCACACATACATATTATATATATATATATATTATATATGTGTGTGTGTGGGGGGGACATTTTTTAATCTATCAATTTATCAACATGCTGAAGAAAATGCCACTTTTTTTTATCTTATTAAAGTCATGATAAATAATTTCTGCAAGCAACCCACATGTAAAGTCAGGAAGGAGTGGGGTAACTTTTATTTTCCTACACAAACATTTTCAAAGAATAGTGCACCTAAAAAGAAGAGAAACAAAATATAAAACTGCACAAATACTGCTTGTAGTTCCATATCAAATCATCTCTACCTGTTTTCAGGAAAAAAAAGTGCTACTGGTCATCAGCCATATTCATTAGTAATCCCCTTTAGAGACTTTATTTTCAAATAAAAAAGACAGTTGTATATGTGTATAAGTACATAACGGAAAAATGGATTTCTAAGAGTCTAAAACTATATTCTTCAAATTGTGACTCACCTGGAGGCAAGAATTTTAGTTGGTTATTAGCTAATCGAAGGTGACGTAAGGACCTTAGACGACCAATCTCTGGGCAGACAATTTCCAAGGCATTGTCACTCAGATCCAGACACTGGAGCTTTACAAGGGAACCAATGGCTTAAATGACACAAAACCAATAAAAAAATGAATTTTAACCACATTCAGACTTTAATGAGATTTTTCTACCAAAGAATACTTTAGTATTAATATCTGTATCTGAGGTGATTAAGAGAATATTACAGAAGTGAACACTCATAAACTCAAAATATAACCTGAAGAGAAGGAACCAAATTAGAAATGTGAAAATTCAAACACAATAAGATACAAGAAGTCATTTTTCTGAGATATTGCTTTTATTTGTACTTCAGATTTAATTTGGAATAAACTACATAAAGTCTCAAACAAATGAGGAAGCTTTAAGGTTAAAACTATCAAATATAACCAAAGTATTAATTAATAATTGGCAAAGGGAGAGGTTGGGACTAAGGATCAGGATTTACTAATAAAAGTGTTATTTAGCTTTTTCTTCTCATGTAATTAGTTATGAAAATCACAGCACTTAGGTGCATTTGAAATTTTAATAGAAAGATGATAAACTTAGTCCACATAAGAAAGAAGTGTAGGAAGAAAGCTATACTAAACTCCTTTGTGGGTTCTTGCAGTAAGCTTTTTCTGAAAACAATATCAAAAACTACTTCACAAAGCAAAATCAATGCTAGCTGGTATGTACTACAAAACTGCAAAGGAACTTACCTTCAGGTACAACAACTATATTATTTGAATGAAGGTACCTAGGCAAAAGGAGAAAGCAAAGTTATAGCTGGTTCCCTCTAGAATTTTGCTAGATCATTAACTGGCAAAATGTTGACTTAGAAGCTTATTAAGGAGGCTGAGATCAGGAGTCTTATATGAATCTTATCAGATCATAACCAATTACAATAAAACATGGAATCTACCACTGAATATATTTTCATATTCCATTCAGGCTATGGTACCAAGAACCCAAATTTTCCTAGTGGGTTGTGGCTACTGCTGATCACATTAAACATCACTCACAAACACAACAATTATTTGCTGTAATAGCAACTGTCTAATTTATGAGTATATAAAAAAATCTTTTACAAAAACAAGGGACTTACAAAATGGACACACTGGGGGAAGGAAGGAGTGATTCTTCGTTTTATACCAGAATCTACCAAATGGGTTAGTTCCCCTAGTCACAAAAACTGGTCAGTTTACAAAAACTGGATTTATATAAAATTTTCAGGGACACACCTGTACATAAAATTATGCATAAAAATTTAATATATAGCTTTTAACTTACAATGGAATCAGAGTAATCTCAGAATGTATTGTGCAAGGATGGATGTCCAGTATGTCTAAGCAGTTGCAAAATGTGTAACAAAAATGGAAAAAGTAAAATTTGTGTCTGATTTATAGTACCCTTGGAAATATTAAGCCCATCTAGAATATAATTTTCTCTCTCTGAATTAAGCTTTAATGAACAAGGAACTAAATCCTTATTTTCTAAATATTAAATATGTTGACAAGTCCAGGAAGCTCTAAGCATGGGGACAATTGTACAGTCAAGTATCTTTAGCACACTCTGGTGGTGAATAAACATAACTACTATCATTTGAGCATCATGTAACTTTTCTTACAAGGCTATTTAATAACTGGTAATTATAAAGTAAATTAATATAAGACAGAATAGCTATAGCATTAATTAAGAACATAAACTGATTCTGCTATAAATTTGTGGTCACCATTTACATGGTTTTGTTTTTACTACTTTTTTAACATATCTCTAATAATTTATATCTTCCCAGAAGCTACTAGAAAATACACTTATTTTCATTCTAATTGTATTACTGTAATTTCTTCTTCACTTTCACAAATACTAAAAGAATTTTGATTTCCTTTGGGATAAAGGAAAAAGTGCCCATATGGGGACTAACAAGCATAAATGCACACAGGAATTTGTGTTAAATCCTAGGTTGCTGCTTAAAGCACAGCCTAAACTGAATTATGCAGAAGAATACAGTTGAGTGTCAGTAGCAAAATTTGAGCCCAGGCATTATCTGAAAACTCAACACCATATTCACGATGTGATACTGCCTCTTTCCAAATGCATCATTTTTTCCCCCAAATGATGCCTGTCACATCTAACAATTTAAGTGAATTTTTAGGAAACTATTGTCCAGTTTATTAATAAAATCATATTGGACTGCCAAGTTTCTAGTTCCAAAATAACTTAAACAAAGGTATATTTCTAGCATGTACTTTTTTTTTTGGTGTGTGCTTAACATTTTCCACCTTTTATAACACTCCAAACATTAATTTTAGACAGGATTTCCTGCCTCTTATCAAGTAAAACTGGGCATTCTTTGTGTCAAAAAATTAAACACAAGTAAGTAAAATGCACATATACAGCAATGTTTCATTAGCACAAAAGCCAAGATAGCTAACTGAAAAATGGGGAGCATTAAGAGTATGTTTATGCAGTCAACAAAATCATTAGCTATTTTCATGTCTATTTTGTTTGCTCAAGGCCTATCTAAAAGTATGTATCTCAAAATGTCCATATATTCTCCATTCCATTTCAGCTACAAATAGAGGCTACATGACATTGCTATGACTCACAAATTTTTAACTTCTCTACTTATAAACTCTATAATTCCTTTATTTGTTCTTTTTTTTAAATCACTCCAACTTTCCCTATGCCTAACAACCCTCTAATCCTGCTCTTCATGCTAATGATAACTTCCATTCCCTCTACCTTCAGTTCTCTCCTACGCATTCATTCCAATGCTGACTATTCTATTCTTCCTTCCTAGCTCAATACCTTGATTAACCAACTCAACTCTATACTATCCTCCACCCTAGATTTCCCTGTCTTATCACACTGATCACATCTTGACCACCCCCATCCTGAATTACTCCCACCAATCTGCCAACTTTTCTCCTATTTGCATCCTGTCAAACAGAGCTGAAGGAAGTTGTGAAATGTACAGATTCACGTCATATGACCTCAAGTGGACTCTCACTGCATCTGGGTAAACATTCTAGTCCTCCCTAACAGAAATGCTGTCCCATTCTCCACAAACGCTGTTCCAAAGCTCTTTCCTTTAACATCCTACAGCACTGCCCCTTCCCCATAGCCTCACTGCCAAAGACCTTCCTCATACTTCACTGAAAAAAAAATTGAGGCCATTCATTGAGAGCTCCGTCTTCTCTCCTCTTCCTCATCTCCACATCTCCCTTTATTATTTCCTCCTTTCTGATCTCATTCCTTTTGGACTCCTAACCAAATTGCCCCACTATTATCCCCATTCTCTCTCATTTCCTCTTTATCTAATGCTTACTTATCTAATGCTTCTTTCCTTGATGCCCACAAATAACAGAATCCCCATCTTCAAAAAAATCTCCACTTGATTTTATAATTCCCACTAGGTATCTTCCCATATCTCTCCTCACCTTCCTTGCTAAACTTTAGAAAATCATTATAATTGGTGCTTCCACTTCACTTTCTCTCACTCATTTCTAAACCTTCTGAAATGTGGTTTCCCACCTTAAACTTCCCACTCCCAAGTTACCAATGATCTGTTCATTGTCAGACCTACCAGACTTCTTGACCTCCCTGCAACATGTGATACTGTAGATCGTCTCTTTATGGATACTCTTTGCTCTTCTGGTTTTGGGGACACTCCTGGTTTTCCTGCTACCTATCTGATCACTTCTCAGCCTCCTTTACTTGCTCTTTATTCATATTACACTTTCTAATAATGGGTAAGCACCAAGGCTCTATCTATCCCGGGCTCCTTTCTCCTTTCGCTCTATACTATCACACCTAGGGATTTTGTTAGCTCCCATGGTTTCAATTACTATTTTTGTGCAGATGACTCATATCTATATATCTAGCCTATAATTTCTCTCCTGAGTTACAGTCATGAATCTCTAACTGCTCTAATATATCTTGAACTGGATATCTCATAGGCATCTCAAACTCAACATGTTATAAACATAACTCATTATCTCCTCTCCCCCTTTTTCTAAACTATCCTATTACCATTGAAAGTATCACTATCTTACCAGTCACCCAGACTAGTATTCTTGGTGTTCTCAAGGTTTGAGAACCTTAAGTTCTTAAAGATTCCTTGATACAACATGTCTTATAGTCCTCTCCTCTCCACTCACACAACCTTTGCTTAGGCTATTATCTCTCACTTGGACTATTACAATAGTCTTCTGGTTGATCTCTATGCCTTAAGTTTCTTATCACTCCAATTTATCCTCCTCTACTAAGTTGCCAAGATAATTTTTCTAAAGGATTGTTCTGAACACATCAACCCTCTGCTAAAGGAGCTCTAGTGACTCCCATGACCTCTAGGATCAAATATAAAGTCCCATTTGGCTTTTAAAGCTCTTCATAACCTGGCCTCTTCTTTTTTTCAACTCTAAATTAAAATTTTTCTTATATATTTTTAGTTCCAAATTCTTTCCTTCCCTCTCCCACCTCCCACTCACTGAGAAGGCAAGAAAAACTAAACTCATTACAAATATATATAGTTACACATTAGCCATTTTCAAAAAATAAGAAAAAGAAATAAAGAGGAAAAAAATGCACTGCAATCTGTACTCAGTCCATCAGCTTTCTATTTGGAGCTGGATAGCATATTTCACCATAAGTCCTCTGGAATTGTGGTTAATCACTGTGTTGATCAGAGTTCCTTAAGTCTTTCAGAGTTGATTATATTTATAAAACGGTATTATTATATAATTGTTCTCATAGTTCTGTTCACTTCACTTTGCATCAGTTCTTCCCAGGTTTTCTGAAATCATCCTATGCATCATTTCTTACAACACCATAGTATTCCATCACATTCATATACCATAACTTGTCCAGCTATTCCTCAGTTGATGGATATCCCATTAGGTACCAATTCTTTGCCCTAACAAAAAGAGCTGCTATAAATATTTTCATACATATGGGTCTGTTTCCCCTTTTTTCATCTCTTTAAGGTACAAACCTAATAATGGCATCGATGGGTCAAAGGGTATGCATAATTTAATTTCTTTTTGGGTACAGTTACAGATTGCTTCCCAGAATGATAAACTTGTTCCCAGTTCTACTGATAGCTCATTAGTTTTTCACTATTTTCCAAAATTCCCTCCAGTATTTGACATTTTGCTTTTTTTTTCCATCTTAACCAATCTGATGGGTGTAAGGTGGTAACTCAGAGTTGTTTTTATTTTAATTTCTCTAATTATTATTGAGTTAGAGCATTTAAAAACATGGCTCTTGATAGCTTTGGTTTCTTCTTCTGAAAACTGCCATTCATCAGTTGGGGAATGGCTTTAATTCTTGTGAATTTGACCGAGTTCCCTATACATTTAAGAAATGAAACCTTTATCAAAGAAACTTGCTGCAAAAATTTTCCCCAATTTCCTGCTTTTCTTTTCATTTTAGCTACATTGGTTTTTATCCGTGCAAAATCTTTTTAATTTTATGTAATCAAAATTATCCATTTTACCTCCCTTGAACCTTTCTATTTCTTGTCTGGGCATGAACTCTTCTCTTATCCATAGATATGACAGGTAATTTCTTCAATGTTCCAATAATTAGTTTACAATATCACCATTTAACAATTACCTATTTTGAGCTTATCTTGGTCTATGGTGTGAGATCTTGGGTGTGTTCCTAGTTTCTATCATACTATTTTCCAGTTTTCCCAACAGTTTTTGTCAAATAGTGAGTTTCTGTCCCCCAAAGCTGGGATATTTAGATTTATCAAACACTAGGTTAGTGTGTTCATTTGCTTCTTTATATTGTGTACTAATCTTGTTCAACTTATTAATATCTCTTTTTCTTACTCAGTACCAAAATGCTTTGGCAATTACAGTTTTGTAGTATAGTTTGAGATTTAGTACTGTTAGGCTTCTTTCCTTCTTATTCTTTTTCACTAATTCCCTATATTTTCAACCCTTTATTTCTCTAGATGAATTTTATAATTTTTTTTCTAGTTCTATAATGTAAATCTTTGGTAGTGTGATTGGCACGGCATTGAATAAGCAAATTAATTTAGCTGGTACTTTCATTTTTATTATATTTGCTCAGCCTATAAAGAATATTTCTCTAATTATTCAGATTTGTCTTTATTTGAGTGAAGAATGCTTTGTAATTGTGTTCATAATGTCATAATGTATAAGAAAGCTGGAAAAGTAAGATGAGGCTTAGAAACTCCCTAGAGTTTCCACCCAGCAAGGAGCCACAGAGGACTAGGTGGCACAGTGAGCTAGGTCTGGAGTTAGGAAGACCAAAGTTTAAATCTGGCCTCAGGCACTTACTAGTTGTATGACCCTGGGAAAGTTACTGTCTGTCTCAGTTTCCTCACCTATAAAATGGTGATAATATAATGGCAACTACCTTCCATGGTTGTTGTGAGAATCAAATGAGATATTTGTTAAGCAGTTAGCACTGTGCCTTGCACATTGGAAGTATTTAATAAATGCTTATTTCCTCCCTCCCTCAACTCCCAAATCAAGAAAGTCATGACAGCTGTGTGGCCCTTATGGCATGGACAGAAGAAAGCATAAGACACAGTGGAAAGGAGAGGAGCACAAACAGTTCCAAGGCCTTAATAGACTGATTAGAAGAGATGAGTAGAAGATGCAAGAAGACTGGAAAAGGACTAAATATAAACAGAAAAAAAAGCACAAGGGTTTTTTTTTTTTAAAGCAATTTCATTGTTGTAGGGGCCTCTAATAAGAAACTTCCTTTACCAAAGGAATTATGCCCAAAGGGCTATAAATAATTTCATACCCTTTGACCCAGCAATACCACTTCTAGGGTTGTATCCCAAAGAGATCATAGAAGTGGGAGAAAGACCCATATGTACAAAAATATTTATAGCAGCTCTTTTTGTGGTGGCAAAGAATTGGAAATTAAGGGGGTGCTCATCAATTGGGGAATGGCTGAACAAGTTGTGGTATATGCATGTTATTGAATACCATTGTGCTATAAGAAACGAGAAGCAGATGGACTTCATATTTACCTGGAGAGGCTTATACGAACTGATGCTGAGTGAGAAGAGTAGAACCAGGAGAAATTTGTACACAATTACAGACACAACATATGTGTGATGACCAACTCTGATAGACTGGACTCTTCTCAGCAATGCAGTGTTATAAGTCAATCCCAAAAGACTCTCATGATGGAGAGAGATGTTTACATCCAGAGAAAGAACAGAGTTTGAACCCAGATTGAAGCAAACTACCTGATCTTTTTTCTTTTTTGGTTTTGTTTCTTCTTTCCCATTGTTCATATCCATCTGATACAATCCTTCTTTATAACCTGACTAATGCCTAATGTGAAAGTACTTGCAGATACTATACTTGATTGTATACTGCCATGGGGGTTGGGGGAAGGAGGGATAGAAAATTTGAAAATCAAGGAACTGTGGAAATTAATCTTGTAAACTAAAAGTAAACAAATTAATAAAGACCAAAAAAAAATTTAAAGCAATTTCATTGTTGTAGGGTCCTCCAATAAGAAACTTCCTTTACCAAAAATCAGCACTTCTACAACATGTTATCTTAGAAAGTCACCTCAGGTACTGAGAGGCAAAGTTAATTGTCCAAGGTCACACAGTCAATATGTGTGGGCCTTTAACACAGATCTTCCATCTCTTTATCTATTATGCCATTTTGGCTCTTTAGAAATAAGATCAGAAAAGAAGAAAAGCCTCCACCCTCCCTTTTCAATTAAAAAGCTAGAAGTCCTTAGATAAACCAACTGTGAGATTCATCATAAGGGAAAATGAATAAAAAACTCATGGGAAAACACAATGAATAAAATATTATGCAGTGATGAAAAGCAACCTGAAAAACCCCAGTGAAAAAGCAGGCAAGACAGTGAATTTTATGGAACCCCTAGAAACAAAGGAAACAACCTCACATTCCAACTGCCTTTTAGATATGCCTTTCAGATCAATCTAGATATGCAGTAGATATCTTAAACTAAAGATATCCAAAACAGAGCTTATTGTCTTTCCCCTGCACCCTACTCCTGCTTCCCAGTTACCATAGAGGGCAACAACATCCTCCCAATGCCTCAGGTTCACAACATAGGAGTTATCCTTAACTCCTCACTATCTCTTACACCTCCCCATATTCAAGCTATTCCCAGTGCCTGATGACTTCACCTCTGCAACATCTTTTGAATTCTTCCCCCCTCTCAGACACTGCTTCTATTCTAATGCAGACCCTCATCACCATACTCCTGAACTACTACAACAGGTGGGTCTGCCTGCCTCAACTACCCCTACTCCAATTCATCCTCCATTCAGCCACCAAAGTAAAATATAGGTGTGACTATGTCAGTCCCCTATTCAGTAACCTCCAGTAGTTCCCTATTGCCTCAGGATAAAATACAAAATGCTGTGGCATTCAAAGTCTGTCATAATTTAAGCCCCTCCTACCTTTCCATTCTTCTTATACTATATTCCCCACCATATTCTCTCTGATCCAGTGACACTGGCCTCTTTGTTGTTCTATAAACAAGAGCATTTTCCTCTGGCTTCCTCTAAGCCCCAACTAAAATCCCATCCTTTACAGGAAGCCTATCCCAAACCCTCCAAATTCTGGTGCCTTCTCTCTTTTAATTATTTCCTATATATAGTTTGCTTTGTATATATTTCTTTGCATTTTGTCTCCCTCATTAGATTATAGACTCCTTGTGGGTAAGGACTGTCTTTTGTTTCTCTTTATATCCCTAGCATTTAGCACAATGCCTGACACATAGTAGGTATTTAATAAATGTTTAATTGATTAAATGTGTAACCTAGCAGTTTTCAGAAGAAATCAAAGCTATCAATATTCACATGAAAAAAGTTCTAAATCACTATAGATCATAGAAATGCAAATTAAAAACTCTGAGACATCATCTCACATGTATCAGACTGACTAACATGATAGAAAAGGATAATGACAAATGCTAGAGGGAATGTGGAAAAACAGGTACAAAAATGCACAACTGGTGGAGTTGTGAACTGGTCCAACAATTCTGAAAAACAATTTGGAATTATGTCCAAAGGGCAATAAAACTGTGCATGCCCTTTGACCTAGCAATTCCACTACTTGATCTGTATTCCAAAGAGATCAAAAAAAGGGAAAAAGACCAATCTGTACAACAATATATATATAACAGTTCTTTCTGCGGTAGTGCAGAATTAGAAACTGAGGGTATATCCATCATCTGGGAAATGGCTGAACAAGTTGTGGTATCAATTGTGATGTAACTGTGATACTACCATGCCATAAGAAATGTAGAGGATTGTTTCAGAAAAACCTGCTTAGATTTATATGAAATCATGCAAAGTAAAGTGAGCAGAATCAGAAGAACACTGTACACAGTAACAACAATATTGTAACAATGATCAATTGTAAAAGACTTAGCTACTCTGATCAAGACAATGATCAAACAATTCCAAAAGAATCACGATGAAAAATATTATCTACCTCCAGAGAGAACTGATAAACTATGACTGCAGATTGAAGCACGCTTTTAAAATTTTCTTTATTTTTAATTTATATTTTCTTTTGCAACATGGCTTATGGGGAAATGTTTTACATGATCTCACATCTATAACAGAAATCAAATTGCTTGCATTCTCAAGGAGGGGGGAGAACTGTGGGGATAGAGGGAGAGAATTTGGAACTCAAAATTTTCAAAAATGATTGTTAAAATTTTTTTTACATGTAATAGGGAAAGATTTAACAAAATAAAAAGAATTTTCTAAAAAAGGTACAAATTGGGCACTATGGACTACATATTTCTATATGAAAGATTAGCCCAATAAAGAGAAGGGTGTGCCAATCTGCAAAAGACACAAATGAAGAAACAAAAACACAAGTAGAACATATGAAACAAGATTTGAAAACAGAAAAATCAGAGTTTAGGAAGCAGTCTATATACATATATATATACATATGTGTGTTTGTGTGTGTGTGTGTGTGTGTGTGTGTGTGTGTACTCACACACGCAGACAAAAGAAAGTGAGCTATTAAATTAACACAGAGAGAAAAGCTTCCAGAATTCGTTTTCATAACCCTGTTCTGTGATTTCATTGATGTAGGGATCTTCCAGTGAAGATACTCCCTCTACCCATGTAGACTGGTACCTCCTTCTACAAACTATATTCAGAAAGTTCCCAGGAGTACTAAAAGATTAATTGACTTGCCCAGGGTCACAAACCTCAGCCTAACTTGAAGTTAGTCTCTAAACACTAGGCAATACTGTCTCTCTAATTAGAAGGAATACAATGAGAATCTGAATCAGCTTAGCATAGACTTAAGTTGAATTTAAAAAAAAGAGAATTCTTAACATTGGGCTGGACAATGGAAAAGAACCATGGTGGAAATTAGATAGAAATAGAAAATTTCCAAACATTTAAAAGCCACTAACTGATCCAGATCTGAAACCAGCATCCCCTGATTCTTCAACAGCAGATAGAAAAACTAGATGTTCTCCAATTACCTGGGGACTATATACAAGGTGCTAATTTTCATAGTAGATATAGGAGATTCTGAGTCAGAGTTTTCAATAGGAGTTGATAATCAACAGGAAAAGCAGCCCAGGTGGTAAAAATGGCAACATATTTAAGGAAGTTTTCCCATTTTTTTCAGGGACTGAGATTAGAGAAGCCCAGGTTTAATGGCAAGCAAAGAAGTATTTTGCTGCTTGTTTCAGCTGTTCAAGTGCCTCTGAGTCTCACCTGTGATGGTATCTAGAGTCTTTGTTGGAAACAGTATACATTATGTTGCCCTTAATAGGCCTAAGAAAATCTGAAGATCTTCCCTGCCCTTAACAGGCCCAAGGTGATCACATGGAACCCATGGTGGGAGGAGTTTGCCAAAAGAGTGGAACAGGAAGGGTGAAACAGGAAAGAGCAAAGCAGAGAAAAGCTCAAGCAGAGCTGGGAATGAGCAGAGCTAAGAGAAAGAATGTTTGTGATGTCAGCACTCTGTCTGTTGTTCTGTCTGTGTTGATGTTACTTTGTCACACAGAAGTATTCTGGCTGTTGAAAGAGGACTTTACTGTTGATTTTTGTTTGATTTCTCAGACAGAAGCCTTGTCTGTTGATTTGTGTGATTTTGTCAGACAGAAAATTAATTGAGATGATAGTGCCTATAATGTGTATAAATATTGTTATAGCTCAATTAAACTTTGTCTTCCTAGAAAGAGACTTCAGAGGGCTTGGAGTGGAGCAATCCCCATGAGCTGAGATATAGAACAGGAGCAGAGAACTGCCTACCTGTGAATCCAGGCAAGATTAAGATGAATCCAGAGAGGAGCTGGGAGCAGCTGGGCTGGTGGAAGAGGAGCAGAAGGGTTTGGAAGCCAGTCTCCTCGCTCTGTATTAACTGATGAGATTATGACTTACTGTGACCTAGGGATGGATGTTGTTTGTACTTTCTGCTACCCCTTAAGGATGATGGGCTTAAGGATGATTAGAAGCCAGCCTTGAGTCAAGACTAAAGACTTTATTTGGATACTGTGTATTGATTGAGGAGATTGTGACTTACTGAATGATATATTTTGTTGAAGACTATGTGGCCACCTTAGCAATAAGTTATGTTATATTGTTGTGAATGTTGTGCTTTAGTTTCTTGCTGAATAAATAGAGAGTTCACTATACTATGCAATTAGATCCTTAAAGTTATTCACAGCAGCAGTTCTCAGCAGAGCTATTCGTGATTGGCTTTACACCAGGAAACTGGAACTATGAATCCATGAACTTTGCCTGGAGTGATGCCAGTTAAAAATGTAGGTTGCCTCAATCACACATGGAAGAGCAATTCAAGGTCCCACCTGAACCCACAAAGAGTTTATATAGAATTTGGGTGTCAAAACGGCAATGGGAAATCTAGCACAGAATAAGATAGTTCATTTAGATCAGTGAAAAAAAGGAAATGGAAAGCTTCCACATTAATAATGATATGACAACTCTGTTTTCTAAATGGAATTAACATGAAATGCCTAAACACAGAGATACATAAGTGGATTATTTTATCCACATAGTCAACTAAAACAATGTTATTAGACTGTTAATAAGTTTCTGTCTTATATTTTATATTGTTTTCTTCCATGTCTGTGAGAACAGCTATACTTTTTTTTTAAGTGTAATTATAAGAATATAATTATAAGAATGCTTTATGGTAGTGTTACATTTATCCCATCTCAGCATTAAACTTCTGGAAAATATTATAGTTTTATTGTACAATACTGCAGATGCCAAACAATTCAGCAAATAACATTCTACTTTGTATTACAGTTGTTTGTTGAATTGAATTTGTTGGAATTTACAAAATTAAAAGTTAATGGTATAGGCATTATAGTACTGTGGCTATAAAAAAAAGCAATCAATCAAATGACGTAGGAAACAAAATACCATATTTTGGGGGAAAATGCCACTTTGTTTTAGGATACCTCAAATTCATTCATTCATTCAACATTTATTAGACTCACACTGTGTATGAAGTCCTGTGCTAGGCATTATAGTAGATACAAAATTTAGATCAGACAGTCCTTGACCTTCTTTAACAAACATTTATTAAGCAATTACTAATGTTATTGTGTTGGTTGCTGAAGATTAAAAAAAAAAAAAGTCAAACAGTTCCAGTCCTCAAACTTCTTTCTTAGATCACAGAAAAAGAGTTGAAAAGGACCTTAATGTTTAGTTAGTCCAATTCCCTCATTTACAGAAGAGGAAGCTAAGGCAAAGATAAATTAAGTGACTTGCCCAATATGAAATGGAAATAGTCATTCCTTTCAAGGAGTTTATATCCTAGTAGGAGAATAAAACAAAAATCTAGATAATTAATTTTCAAAATTGCATGTTAAATGCTTTAAGCAATTGTCTAGCACTTTTGTGTTGGGGGTTGTTTTTGTTTTTGCTTTTTTTCTTTTTTTTGGTGAGGGGAGGGTTATTTAAGAGGAAATCATCACTGACCAGACAGAATCAGGGGAGGCTTCAAGTAAGAGGGAATTTTGAGTTGGACATTAAAGGATTAAAGAATGGGAGGGAATTCAACAGATAAAGTGACATTTCAAATTCAACATGTTTTAAATGAACTCATTATTCCATCATCGTACCAAACTCAATTCTCCAAATTTCTCTACCTCTATTGGGTCATCTTTCTAGGTGCCAAAAGTCACAATGTTAGAGTTAGCCTGGACTCTTCCTTTGCCCTCCATTCTCAAATAGTTGCCAATTCTCATTGATTCTACTGTAAACATCTCTCAAAACCATCTCCTTTCTATTCACAAATTCACTAAACTAGTTTCAGGCCGCATAACTTCTGGACTGGACTATTATATTAGCCTCCTAATAAGACTACATGCTTCTCTCTATAACCCTTTCTACACAGAGTTGCCAAAACAGATCTAACCATGACTCCCTTGCCCAAAAAAGTCTTCAGTAGTTCCCTATAAACTCTAGGATAAAATACAAACTCTCCAGCCTAATATATAAAACGTTTCTCACTATGACTATGTGTTAGGGCTAATTCTGGCCCTCAGTAATTGCTTTTAATCAGTCTTAAAGATACAAAACACTCCTGGTTAGAAAGTACCAAACAAAAAGTCCCAAGAGAATTTGAGCAACCATATTATAATGTTGAGTTTACAGAGTAGATCAGAAAGATTAAGAGTTAAATCAGAAAATCAGGCCATGAACAAATTCAATGACATCTTTGTTCTTTGTTTTGCTATGAGGTCCATTATGAGGTAATGGCTACCTGTATGGAGGAATGAGGCCCTGGGCTCTGGGAAAGTTTCTCAGAGTCCAGGCTAGGCCATGAAAGCTGGCACCTATTTCTAAGAGAAAAGTCTCCAAAACCTACAAAGTGAACAACAGGGTGAGCCAAACTTTCTCCCCACCTATTTCCTTTCTTTTGTTTTTTTAATCTTTGACCATGTAGATGTAGAGAAGGTGACTGACATGAGGAATGCAGTGGCCATAGAATCGACAAGATGTGGCAACTGACTGGATGTGGAGGTTGAGAGTGAAGATTCAAAGATGACTCCAAGGTTAAAATCTGTGTTACTGAAAAGATAGTGGCACACTCATTAGAAACAAAATATTAGGAGGAATGGGATTTGAGAGTGAAGAAATTAATTGTTTTTTTTTTTTCTTTTTGGAGGGCAATTGGGGTTAAGTAACTTGCCCAACGTTACATGGCTAGGTTTTGTGTGTGTGTAAGTGTCTGAGGCCAGATCCGAAAACTCAGGTCCTTCTGACACCAGGGCCGGCGCTCTACTCACTGCACCACCTAGTCGCCCCTGTTTTTTTTTTGTTTTTTTTTTTAAGAAATGTTGAGCTTGAGATGTGGACATGTTCAGCAGGCAGTTAGTGATATATGACTGAATCTCAGTAGAAAGAGAAGGCTTTGATGCAAAGACCCTATATTTGAATCCCAGCTCTGCTATTTATAGTAACCTGTATGACTATGGGCAAGTCATTTGCCCTATAAATACATCATCTATAGAGTGAAGGGCCAAATTAAATTGAGGGTTCTTAACCTTTTTTTTGTATCCTAGAATCTTTTGGGAGTCTGGTGAAGACTACAGATATAAAACCCTTTCTCAGAATAATCCTTTTTAAAAATTGAAGGAAATGCTAAATTTCCCTCAGTAAAGGTTACTGAAAATAAAAATTAATTTTTTTCTTGTTCAGTTCAAAGACATCCCTGAAATAAACAATAGGCAAGGTTCACAGATTCCAGGTTTGAGGACTCCTGGATTAAATGACATTTAAGGTGTCTTCAAGCTCAAAATTTGTAATCATAATCATAAAATAGTTTTAATTCAATGTAGGAACAAAAGTCAGTCTGAAAGAGGTTAAAAATTAATAGTGAGAATTTGGAAGCATTAGATATAGATATTATTTTCAAGAAATGCAGAAATAATGGGTAAGATAAAAATGCGTTAGAGAGAAGAGCTAGCATGGTCAAAGGAAGGAGTTTTTCACTTTTGAACACTGAGAATCCTGAACATATTTTTAGGCAGATGAAAAGAAGCCTGTGATTGAAGATATATGAGAGTCCTATACTGGAGCTAGGTTCTACAGGAGTCAGAGGAAAATGGAATCAAGGATAGAGATAGGGGTACCCTAGTGGAATGTAAGCTTATTTCCTTTTGTAACCAGAGAAGAAAAGAAGAAAGGGGTGTGAGGATGCTGAGAAGTTTTGAAGAACAGAGATAGAATTGAGGGAATTCATATTGGATGGTCCCAATCTTCTCAATGAATGGGAAACTAGAAGATCTGCCTCAAACCTACAGGTTTTAGGGAAAAGGAGAGAAGAAAACACAAACACCAATAAGAACAGAGTGGGGGGGGGGCGCAAAAATAAGGTCTCAACTTCGGTCTCAAAAATAAGGTCTCAAATTCAACAAACAACAAAAATGGAGTGGATACTCTAAACAGAGGTAGAGAACCTGTGGCCTCAAGGCCACATATGGCCTTCTAGGTCCTCAATTGAGGCCCTTTAACTGAATCCAAACTTCACAGAACAAATCCTTGAGGCCACAGGTTCCCCACCCCTGCAAGTCTAAGAGATACATTGCCCTAGGAGTAATACCTACCTTCTCTAACCATAGGAAATCTCAAGATTCTTTCAGTAGCCAAATTTTATGAGGCTATGGTTAAACAAAGAAAATACATTTGAAAAAGGCATTTATTTTAAGGTCCATCAGAAACTAGGAGTCAAAAAACTGTCATTAAAAATTATTAATTAAATTGATACATCCTATTACTAAAAGTAACTTACAACTATTTATATGATAATTTTTTAAAAAGAAAGTTAACACTTACAATTCCACAAGGTTTGGGAGCTTCTGAGCAAGATCTTCTGGCTAGAAAAAAAAAATTCAGGCTTTACTATTTTTTAGTTCAAGGAAAAAGCACATAAAATTTCTAGTTATCATAAATATATATGCTACTACACTAATATTAAAATACTAATACTATATTATTAAAATAATAAACACGTTATAAAAACTGAATGTGACTGTTCAGGTTACTAAGGTTTTATTAAGTTTGCATACTATGTTTTGTCAAGGATGACATTTTTTACAGCATAGTATAGTTATCAATATATAGGATGTGACTAAAAGATAAACACATTTTAACAGTCCTTTCCACAATGTGTTTTTATGAAAACCATTTACTGGCTTATAACTATGTCACTGTTACCATTTGTAGTTTGATTTATACACTGCGTGGGACTAAGTAAATATTAAGCTTCTAGCACAATATAAGATACTGATAAGAGTTTCAAATTCAACAAACTCAGACTAAAATTTAGAGAAACAATTTATTATACATTTGGATCTGGGACAGGAACAAACTTTAGATAAAGCATGATCCCTGAATTTAAGAACCTGACAATATAATTAAGATATTTAAGTGCGGTACAATTTCAGGTGCACACAAACTATGAGGGTTCAGAGGCAGAAACAATCCCTTCCAGCAGGTTGTGTAAAGATGTAACACAGTATCTGGGTTTTAAAAAACATTCAATACGAAAATGATGAGAACTAGACACCATTCCAGACCAGAAAAGGGTATGAAAGGCAACAATGTGAGAAAGAAAACATGAGACAAAGTCTGTGAAAACAGCAAGTCATAACAACTCATATATATATGTATGTATGTAGACATGTGTACAGGTACATGTATATGTATATTATTATATTTCAGTTTTCTTCAAAGACCAGTCACAAATATTTACACACATTATCAGGGCTATTCCAATCTGATTGTTACTTTTCTAAGTGGTCTGTGCCTTCCCATTTCACAGGATTACAGTATTTCTTCTTGCTTTCTACATGTTTGCAGTCACATCACATGATTAAAACAGGACACAGCCACTAAATGGTGAAATATTCTCATAAAACAATGAACAGATCCTCCCTTCAAGAAGCTTTTACGCACTACTAGGTAGTTATACCATATACACAGAAATAAATGTAAGGTCATTGGAAGGTGAACACACTAACAAAGGAAATTGGGAAAGGTTTAGTGTAGGAAATGGTACCTGAGCTTGAGCCTTGAAGGATGTAAGAGACTTCTAAGAAAGCAGAGATGAAAAGGTATATTCCATATATGGTATACAGCATGTACAAAGGCAGGGTATCAGATCTTAATTTCAGGGAACAGCTAGCTACTAGCCCTGTTGGAATGGAATATAAAATTTTAAAAGGGAGTAATAAAATATTTCTGGGAAAGTAAATAGAGTTGTGGATGAAGACTTGAGCAGGGTATGGAAGTGGTCTCACCAGTGCCTTAGGAAGAAAACTAACTTGACGGTTGTGTGGTAGATGAATTATAGAAGGCAGACAGGAACCAAGAAGACCTAAATTAGGAAGCTATAGTATTAGTGCAAGCAAGAAATGATAAGTATTTGAACTAGGGTAAGAGATGTGTAAATAGGAATAATGTAACGACAAATATGTTTTAATGAAATGTGGCAATCAATTGGTTATGCAAGGAAAGGGTAAGGAAAGACCCAAAAATGAAACCAAAGGTTTGAATTTGGGTGCCTGGAAATAAGTTTGAGTTCTTAACACAAAGAGAAGTTTGAAGGGGAGAACAACTTTAGGAAGTTTGGAGGAGCAACAAAATGATCAGTTCCATTTTGAATATGGGTTTGGATTGCTTGCAAAATAATGGCTGAAATTTATGCAGTATTTTTAAAAAGTTTGTGAAACTCTTTACATGTAATCTCATTTGAGCCACCCAAACTAAAATACAGTAACATAGATGCTTATGAGGTAGGACCATAGGAATCATCACATCCATTTTATAGACAAACTAGGGATCAGAAAAGTTAAATGCAAATGCAAAGTAAAAATGTACATATAAGATATTTATAGCATGCATGGCAGGTAATCTCAGAGGGAAGTATTGGCTGGAAATGGGAAGAAGCATGGATAGGGAAAGGCCCCTAGAAGAGGGTAGGATCTGAGCTGTCTTAAAGGAGGCCAGGGAAGTCAGAGATGAGGATGGCAAACATTCTAAGATGGAGGGAAGGTGAAAAAGCATGGTGCAGGGAGAGGAAGTGTCACACCAAGAACCAAAAGTTGTCTGGTGTAGCTTGATCATAGCGTACATGGAATGGAACAGAATGTAAGAAGACTGGAAAGACAGGAAGGAGGCAGGTTGTGAAGGGCTTTAAATGCCAAACAAAGGCCTTTATATTTGATCCTGGAGAGAATAGGGAATCATTTAAGTTTACTGAGTAAATGAGTGATATGATTAAACCAATACTTTAGAAAATTATTTTACAGGCGGCTAGGTCGTGCAGTGAATAGAACACCGGCCCTGGAGTTTAGGAGGACCTGAGTTCAAATCCAGCCTCAGGCACTTAACACAAAACTAGCTGTGTGACCTTGAGCATGTCACTTAACCCCAATTGCCCTACCTTTCCCCCTCCAAAACAACAACAAAAAAAATTATTTTGGCAGCAGAATGAATGATGGATTAAAGTGGAAAGAGACCTGAAGCTCAGAAACCAATCCGAAGGCTATTGCAATAGTCTATGTATGAGGTAATGAGGGACCTACACCAGGGTGCAAACAGTGTGGAGAGAAAAAGGAACATATATGAGATGTTGTTGAAGGTAAAAACAATCATACTGCAGAACAGTTTGGATATGTGAAGTGTGTGTGTGTGTGTTTGTGTGAGAAGTGAAGGATGACACTGCAGTTGTAAGCATGGGTAACTGGGGAAATGGTGATGGCCTCTACATGATAAGAAAGTTGGGAAGATGAGAAGTTTACAAAGAAAACTCATGACTTCTGTTATGGACATGCTCAGTTTGAGATGCTTATGAGACATATAATTCAAAATGTCCAAAAGTCAGCTGATATGAGATTTTAGCTTGGCTAAAGGGCTAGATATATAGATCTGGGAATCTTCTTTCTAGAGATGACAATTTAACCCAAAAGTTCAGATGAAAACACCAAGTGATATCGTATAGAAGCAGAAAAGAAGAAAGATCAGGACAGAACCTTAGGGGACATTCATAGTTAGTGGACACAGTCTGAATGAATATCTAACAAAGGAGACTGAGAAGGGTAATGAGATAGGTGGTAGGAGAACCAGGAGAGAATAATATCAAAAACAGTGTCAGATATTGCAGAGAGATCAAGCAGGATAAGGACTAGGAAATGGACATTATATTTGGTGGTTAAGAGGTACTCAGTAATTACTTTGGAGAACATAGCTTCAATTAAATTATGAGGTCAGAAGGCAGAGTTCAAGAGCATGAGTGGAGAGGAAATAGCGATACCAAGTATAGCTTTCTCAAGTTAGCCAAGAAGAAGAGGAGAGATGTGGCATAATAAAATAGCTGGTGGAGATGGCTAGATCAAATGAAAGATTTTTGGTTGGTTTTTTTTTTTTGTTTGTTTTGTTTTCAGAATGAAGGGGACATACATATATTTGTAGACAACAAAGGAGTTGATAAGAAAATTAAAATTAAGAGAGAAAATTAAAATTAATGATAAAAAGGCAATCTGATGGAGAAGATAGGAGGGATGAGATAAAGAGTATATCTTGAGGAGTTTGCCTAACCAAGAAGTGCTACCTCTTCATGTGAAAACAGAAGTGAAGGAGGATTCAGGGGAGGAAGACATCTGAGTAATGTAAGATGAGGAAGAAGGGAGAAGATGGAGCACACTGAGAATGGCCACAATCTTTCAGTGAAGTTTAAGGTGAGATCCTCAGGTGAGAGGATAGGGGGAAGGCTTTTTGGGGAAAGGGAAACAGGCTGAGGATAGACAAGACAGTTTAAGACAGCCACTATGCTTAAGTGGGAAAGCAAATAGATTAAGGAGGTATAGAAGAATTGTCTTGCTACAGTGAAGGCTCAGTTTAAGTTATGAAACATTAATCTGTAATTGATTCAGTTAAAATGGTTTTGTGATTTCCTCCAGCTCCATTTACCAGCATGTGAAGAGAAGCAAAGGATGTAGATGGTAGAAATAACAGAAGGCTGAGATTTGACAAAGCATGATCAGAAACAGGACAAGAGGGCAAAGAATTTGAGTACAGATAATTGAATTGATTTACAGAAGGGTTGAACTAGCGAAGGGAAGGCAATGTAGTCAGTATAGGGATGATGATCTGAAAAATATCTGAGAGGTGGAAGGACAGGATGTCATGATGAGTATGAAGAACAAATTTAGGGGTTGCTAAGGCAGAGGTAAAGACAGAATGACAAAAAAAAATTATGGTCTCCTTAAACACTCATCAAATCCCACCTAGGAAAACAAGAGGGAGGGCTTTCTTGATCTTCCTCCTACTCCCCAACCTCTACCCATGCTAGTATCTTCCCCTTGAGATTAGTTTCCATCTACTTTCTCTGTGTGTGTGTGTGTGTGTGTGTGTGTGTGTGTGTGTGTGTATAGATAGAGAAGATAGACAGATAGATATATACTTTCGTAATTGCCCACAAGTCAGTATAGTAATCTAAATTTGTTATTGGGGACAGTCATAGATATTTCATTCTTGGTAATTAAAGTATGATAATTCAGATGATTCTTCACTCCCTCAAGAAACATTAAGTACCTACTATATACAATAAATTATGTTAAGTTCAAATCATTATGCTAAAATGGTAATATTAGTTAATAAAGGGCAGACTCTTGGTTCCTGAGCTTTCCAATTCCCCCAGTATTTTGATATCAGTTGTTCATTGGTATTAGATAATCCAAGGGTGGAAACATCCTTTGCTGATACACACCAGCAGTACATTTGTAAATAATTGTCTTAGAGGGTTTCTTGAGGATACTGAGAGGCTGATTTACTTGCCAATGTTTATCCAATTGAGTACGTTCCAAAGAATCTGAATCCAGCTCTTTCTCAACCTAAAACTAGTCCTTTAATCTATGAAATTCTCTTTGCTGTCAACATATACACTAAAATCTCTTGTGACAATTAACTTCTGATACTAATACTACTTTTCACCTATCTAATGCTACAGAATATTTTCCCATTATTTCTCACATTGAAATTTGTGTGTGTGTGTGTCTACCCAAGTTATGCATTTACGTTCACTAATGGCTCTAGATAAATTTGAAAGATTTGAGAAAACTGACAACAAAGCTCATAAAAAAATTAAGGTTTTGTATCTGCCATTCAAAAAGGAAACACTTGTCCATGGAAGGGGGAAAAGGCGCGTTAGGCACATGTTATCTACTCTTCTGATAAAAGTATACATTTAAACACCATGGCTACACTACCAAAACACTTATCTGGACAACTCAGAAACCACTGACTTTTTTTTAGTTAGTTGTTGGTCTGACTTTTATGAATGATACTTTTATATTTCCCAGAAGAATGATTATGCAAATGACTATGCAGTCAAGCAGAGAGTGATATTCCATTTTAATAGAATAAGTTTATTGGCCTTAATTAAATGTAATTTTACTTATTTTACTGCTTTAATTTTTTTTAAAACTATTAGCCTAGGTGCCAAAAATTCAACAGACATAGGAAGCCAAATAGGCTAAGCTGTGGCTGCCACCTGCTGACACTTCACATTATTGCTCTTAAATTCTTTGTATAAATAGAAACACAGTGAGCATGGAGGAAATATCTACATTGCTCTTTTTGCTACTTATATATTTTAAACCATTTTAAATATAAAATAATCTACTGGATTATCTTAAAATAAAACAAAATGAATATAAAATAATCTACTGGAAACTACTGGGCTTTGTAGGATTTTTTGTAATTGTGATATAATAGTTCAAAATAAAGTGTTGGGTTACAAACGTGAAAATAGCTAACATTCATACAATGTTTTATGTTTTACAAACCACTTTACACATTATTTCATTTGATCCTCTTGGCAACTTTGTGACAGTTTTTTTTTTTAAAACAATGATAGAGATTTTCAGGATATAAATGGTAGATACTACACATGGGATATCCCTATTGCATACCCCTATATCTGAAAATATTCTGTAGCATTAGATAGGTGAAAAGTAGTATTAGTATCAGAAGTTAATTGTCACAAGAGATTTTAGTGTATATGTTGACAGCAAAGAGAATTTCATAGATTAAAGGACTAGTTTTAGGTTGAGAAAGAGCTGGATTCAGGTTCTTTGGAACGTACTCAATTGGATAAACATTGGCAAGTAAATCAGCCTCTCAGTATCCTCAAGAAACCCTCTAAGACAATTATTTACAAATATAGGGATATCCTTGTTTTATGGATAAGGAAACTGAAGCTCAGAGGAGGCTGACTTCCCCATGGTCATACAACTAGCATCAGAGGTGGTGTAATGAACCCAGGTCTCTCCTAATTCCAAGTCCAGCACTTTATCCACCGTCGTGCCTTTCAATAATGTTCTAATCACTCTAATTTTGACTCAAATAATTAAATTTCTATTCTGAGGTTTTAAAAATTCAAAATACATATTTCAGTACTTTAAGGATCTATGACTTCATTCAGTAAGGATATTCCCTTTACAATACTGATCAAAAAACCATCTGCATCTTTAGTCTTCTGGATTTTCTATGGCCAAAAACGTTGATCCTTTTATGGTTCATTCCATTTCCACAGATAATTCCAACCTGGTGATAAGTCTTTCTGAAGTTAGCAAAGCAGGTCTTCAGATAACCAACAAGACTTAGAGTCCAATACTTGGCTCATAAAAGAAGCTCCTCCTGCTTTATAGAGTTTTCCAGAGAACCCAGGGTCACTTCTACATCATGAAGCAGTTATAACATATTGCAGAAATCTCTGCTATCATTTCCTTTAAGAAACTATTACTTCGAACAGCATAGCAATAAACTTCATTCAGAAAAGTCTCAACAGGCACAAGAATTCATAAGAGCTCTTAAGTAGTTGTGGTAATATTAGATTCTGACTATACCAGGTGTTAAAAAGTAACTTTCAGATGATAGGTAATACCATATGCATAATTGAGTGCTTTTTCAAAAAGTTAGGCTTTTTTTTTTGCTTTTTGGGGAGCAATTGGGGTTAAGTAACTTTCCCAAAGTCACATGGCTAGGTTTTTGTTTGTGTGTGCACTAAGTGTCTGAGGTCGGATCCGAACTCAGGTCCTTCTAACTCCAGGGCCAACGCTCTACTCACTGCACCACCTAGCCGCCCCAAGGATTTCTTTAAGTTAAGGTTTCCAAATAAGGAAATAAAATTTAGTAGAGTTATACCTTTTTGATACAAAAACTTTAAAAATTGATAAGCAATAGTTTGTTAAAAGAAAAAACACTGAAGTTCTGGAATACAGAACCTCACATTTACAACAGCCCGATATATCTGATATTAGGAAATCCTGATGTCATGATCAAATCATACTTTAGAGTGTGATTCTGTGTCTAACTTTAGCACCTCATGTCAAATAAGAAAAATTCCTGTAATGGAACAGGAGAGTGTTAAGATTCTGAATGGCTGTTCTCATTTTTCCAACTCAAAAGAGAACTTTGAGAATGGCAAAAATCATTGAAATAGATAAGAAAGTGAAATCACACTGCTTTCCAAACTCTAAAATAAAGACTATCTCATTTCCCTAACAGAAACAACAGAACAGTGCAGTAGAAATAGCTCTAGCTTTGGAATAAAAAAAATGGATTTCAATTCTTCCTCTGTCACTTATTAGTTATATGGCCAAGGACAAGTCACTGTACCTACTGTGTCACTCCTGGTTCCTTATATGTAAAAGGAAGAGCCTAAACTCTCCAGAATCTCCAGGAATTCTTCAACTTCATTTCATGTACTAAGCACTTACCAAATACAGGAAGTGTGATGGGTGCTGGAAAAGACAGAAATATTAAGATAAAGTCCCTTCCCTCATGGGGTTCACAATCTAGCAGGGGAATATATAAACAAATAATTATGACACAAATATTAAAATATAAAAGTAGTGTAAATTAAGTACTGTGCTAGATCCTTTTAAGTTATAAAATGCTACAATCCTAGGAAATTTCAATCTGAAGAACTAGCAAAATTTTCTCTGAATGTAAAAGAGGGTAGGCAACTATCTTATAATTATGGTTACTACAGAGTAAATAAATGTTGTAGTACAGCATTTATTAACAACTATTTATAAAAGGGGCACCAAATATAATAAATTTATTCCAAATCAATATCTTTATTAAAGTCCTCTTTTAATGACTTACAAAGTCATGAAAGTGATCCAGAGTTTTCAGTTATGTTAATGAAACATAATTTCTGGCAGTGAAGGTTTCAAGTGGACCTAGTAACAGGTTATATTTCTATTCTACAAGAAGGCTAGCCTAGCTAAATTTGGAGAAGAACATCATCGGTTTAGCTAAATGGTGTTTAATTTTTCAAACACAGCAATTCTGTAAAATCATCTGTTAAACTGAAGAGTGGCTGGAATCTACATTAATTGAAAGGGCACCAATACCAACAAAACCACAAATCTATAAAGTACCAAAGTAACTGACATACCTAAAAAGCATCAAGGTCATTTCAGAACTCTAAAATAAAAATCTAAGATCATAAAGTAGTGTATGGGAAGTTCACATTTCAAAAATCCTGGTTATTATATAGTAGAGATACATCATTTATTATTGTCATTGTTCATATTTATTATGGTTATATGGTTATTCCATGTAAATACAAAAATATTTTAAGATGAAAAACTGTTCTATATTAAGAATGGAAAGTGAAGTTGAACAAGCTGTTTACTCCTAAAATGTGTACTTCTCCAGATCTTGTTTTTAAATTATCAACTGAGCATTACTGTCAAAAGAGGTAAAATTATTACTCTTTTAAATTCTTTGTGCCTATGGGAAATGCAATTAGTGGGAAAGTATACATTATGGAAAAGTACTAAGTTAACTAGAGTATTTCCTATTTTAACAACAGCAATAATAAAGTAGAACAGAAATAGTGAGTAAAGTGATCATATTCTGAAATTTCTGTAAGCTAGGCAAATAATTATATTTCTTCACTGTTAGATTGGGGATGCCTTTAAGTAAGCTAATAACATGTTGGAAGGGTCCCTAAAGATAGTATAAGGGATATGTAATAATAAAAATAACAGCTGAAATTTACATAGCATTTTAATCTCATTTAGGCCTCACAACAACTTTGTGAAGTGGGTGCTACAGATATTAATTAGTAATAATCACCGATTACCAGCTTGTAGAAAAACCTCTGTATGCTTTTCAAGGCTAGCAAAATGGAAATTATTTCATAGGATAGCAATTAGTAGCACAGGAGATTTAATGAGGCAAATGTAGGAGGGTAAAGTACATGGGTAAATTTTTATTACATAAATAAATGAATTTCATTGAAGACATACAATATTTAAAACTCTTTGGACTTTTGTTATTGTGAGAAAAATGCTTTGAAGAGTCTACCCCAAAACCTAAGTTCTTGAAAGCACATCCATTAAGATGATGCAAGTATTTGGGACCTTGGGTTCATTAAAACCTAAAATAAGGTCTGTTGGAGATCACAACAATCAATGGACTTTCAGAATTGTAAAAGTCCGTAGAGGCCATCTAGTTCAATCCATAAGTAAAAAAGAATATCCTCTTACAACAACCCAACAAGTAGTCATCCAATATGATCATACAAACTACCTACCTATGGAAGGGATAACAAAACAAGTAAGTCATTTTCACAAAATTTTGGACAACAAGGGAAAAACCCTAAAAATAGGTTACATCACAAATTTTTTAAATGCTTTAAAGGATTATGTTACAGAAAGGTTTCTGTCAAAAAAATTTCTACAACATTTAAACATAATGTCCTACAATTCCTTGTAAAGTTTTGTTTCTAGAATGTCTACATTCCACTACACTGAGAATCAGATGACAGACCTGTTGCTGCTATGTTTCTTTCCACTAAATTTCATTTGAGTTATCAAGTAATATACAAGAGGAAAACTAGCCACACATTGTAAAGCAAATGGGCCTAAGTTTTCCAGAACCTAAGCAACAAAAGGACAAATTATTACATCTTTCTCTTCCCTATCAGGTTGAAGGTAGCTGTAAATGTCTAAGAAAAAAAAAATACTCATATTACAACTATGGCGTATTATTATGTTGTTAAATCCTCAGGATCTAGACAATAATTTTATATTCAATTACAAATAAAAATTACTTTAAAAATACCTGCTAAAGGACTCAGTATTTTTATTAGCAAAAACAATACTATATACATCAGAACAAAGTTACAGACTCAACATTTTTAACAGGGCACTATTTTGTTATACTTTTCATTGTGTCCAGACTATGACATACAGTTGTACAGCCAACCTATAGCACTGGTATATCAGTGTATCCATCTTGGATAGGTATTGAAGATGAACAAAGACCTGAATTCAGTACTGAGTAGGAGTAGAGAAACCTAGAGGGTCTTCGAACATTTGCACAGTTCTTCTAATGACCCTCAGCTTCTCCCTGAAACAAAGGCCCATCTTTTTAACATCAAAATTCTTCCTGTGATGCTGGATGGCTATAAATCATGCAATACCACAATCTTTGAAGAATTAAAATTGCTGGTCATCTACGTGCAATGAAAAAGCAGTGGACAGGAGAAGGCTGCAACATATTATCAAAGAACTAAGGAAAAGAAGTTGTGTAGATATGTATGACCAGAAAAAAATTTAGGCCTATCAAGTTGCTAGATATACTGCACATAATATGTGCTTCACTGGTATGCATGCAGTGTCAAGAGGTTTGGAGGAAGGTCTTCAACACAATAAACAGAACCATTGTAAATGATGTATGGGAGGGCCAAGAACACAAGTCACAGAGGATAAGAAGTCAAGAATGAATTGTGGATTATACCATTAGAGGATGTACTCATATGGATGAGAAATCACAGATCCATCCAAATACACTTTAAAAATGAAAAAAAAAATCCATGATATTCAGGAAAACATGAAAAATAATCAAAGAATATCTTTGCAAATCAAAGACAAATCTTGTTAGAATTATAACTAAAATCTGAAAATTACAAAGACAATACTTCTTTAAACAGGAAAGGTTTTTTTTTAGTTGAAGTGACTCGAAGGAACAAATCTATCTCATACAAGTGGAACCAAGATAAATCTCTTAGTCTTTTCAATTGGTTCTGTTTATAAAAATTTAAAAAGCAAATAAAGAATGATAAAATATCAGCACTGTATGGTACCCTGGACATTATCCAATCAAATGTCTATATTTTGCGGATAAAGAAATTGAAGTCCACAATTAACAATAATAATGACAACAATAAATATCATTTATATAACACTTTAGGGTCTGCAAAGCATTTTACAAATATCTCAGTTGATCCTCACAATAAACCTTGAAGGCAGACACTATTATAATCTGTTTTACAGAGGAGGAAACTGAGGCAGGTACAGGTTAAGTAACTTGCCTAGGATCATACAGCTAATAAATGTCTGAGGCTGAATATGAACTCGGATCACCCTGATTTACTCACAGATCTTCTGAATTCAAGTCCACTAGACAACTATCTTATTTAATATACTTTGATAAGACATAAATAATTGATTGGGTGATAAAAACAGAGCCATGGTTAGATAATTGGCACTTATTTCAAAAAATACAAAAACTCAAAATCCTTTAGTCACACAAAATAACTATACCATTAGGTCAACTATTTGAAAGTCTAGAATGTAACACACATGTTCCTTTAGTTTTGGAACTAAACAACATAGTTTGGAAGGGATGACTCCAAGATCAATTTTCTGAAGCTTCTAGTAACAAGAAGCTTCTAGTACCATATCCATAATATTGTCGGTGCTGAATATACATATATGTTAATTTAACATAATGGTATTTGATGTGTTATATTTAGCTACTAAAGAAAAATGGGCTCATACATTTGGGAAATATTTGTACAGTACTGACTTATGTACCTTCTGTTCAATTATAGTACCTTGCAAAGATGCCATACAATCATTGATATTACAACTACAGGGGGGCCCAATTTTAAAAAAATCCTTAAGGGCAGGTCACAGTTTATAAAAGATTGTATTCCAAAAGTTTATTTATATATTGGTCACTTGAAATTTGGGACAAATTTTCCTCTAGAAATAAAATCATAAACAGAAGTTCAGTTGGCAGTCAGCTCATAATTCTTAATTTACTCATTACATAGAGTAAATAGAAGTAACAATAAATATAACAGTAACAACAATAATAATGGCAGCTAGCATTTATATAACGCTTTGAAGTTTGCGAAGTGCTTTAAAATTATTACCTTATTTGATCCTCACAACAACCCTGTCAAGGAGGTGCTATTATTATCCCCATTTTACAGTGAATGAAATTGAGTCACAGGGAAGTTAAGTGACTTGCCAAGAGTCACACAACTAGAAAGGGTCTGAAACAGAATCTGAACTTGGGTCTTCCTCACCCCAGGTACAGTATCCACTGTACCACCTAGCTACCTCTCCTAGTAAAGCTTAACCACCATGATTAATAGTGTTCTATATGAAAACATATTCAGAAAACTGCCCATTCAGTGACATCAAGGATTTTCCAAATCCAAGGTACTAGTGATTGCTCCTATAACCTTAAGTAAAGGTTCCTTTAAAGCAGAAGCTGAAGAACTAGAATAGGGACACAGATATATGGTCTAAGGGGGAGAGGGAGGTTTTGGTCTCTTGCCAGGATAAATCAAGGCTTCTTATCTCTCCCCAAGTAATCTTTCTTTCTTTTTGTAGACCCTGGGATTAGGCTGCTAGGTGTCAGAGTAGATGGAGTGCTGGTCCTGGGATCAGAAGACCCAATTTGAATCCTGTCTCAAATGGTTGTTGTAAGGATCAAATGAGATAATAAAGTGCTTTACAAACCTTAAAGCACTATTTAAATGCTGATTATTACTCACATCCACCTGTTACTTCCACCCAAGGTTTCCTGTCATCCTCAGACTACTGTAGAAAAGAATGCAGTATCACAGCTTTCTCCCAGCACACAGCATTTTGAAGGCAATGCAAAACTTTTTACTCCAATACATTATCAATAACTTCATCTCTGTGTGGTAGAATGGAAGACACAATGAATTTTGATGCAGAGGATCTTCTTTTGAATTCCAGCTCTTAATTTAATTCACCATTTAACTCTTAGGAACTCAGTTTCCTTCTCTGTGAGATCAGGAGATTGGACAAGGTGGTTTGGATGACTAGATGATCTCTTGACTTCCAAAGCTATTTCCAGCCATGACTATTGCTCCAATCAATCCATCTCCCTTCCAATTCATCCTCTATATAGCTTCCAGTGATCTTCCTAAAGCAAAGGTCTGACTATGTCATTCCCATATGGAATAAACTACAGTGATTCCTTGTTCTTCTAGATCATATATAAACTCTTCTACCTCACATGTAAAGCCATCCACAATCTGGCTCCAACATACTTTTCTTCTTTGTATCCTCAGCATTTAGCAAAGTGCTTTGTACACAGTAGGTACTCAAAAAATGCTTGCTGACTTGACTTTTCCAGCCTTATTAAACAATATTCTCATTTCCATATTTTACAGTCCAACTAAACTGACCTTCTAGCTTTGGCTCATATATATGATATATATATATATATATATATATATATATATATAAATATATATATATATATATATATATATATATATATATATATATGATATAATTCAATTTCTCATCTATGTGCCTTTACACAAGCTACCCACTCCTCCCCACCCATAACCAGAATGTACTTACTACTCATTTTCAACTCTTTGAATCCATTTTTTTTTTAACAACTCAACTCTGAGCTCTTAGAATTTTGTTGATTGCTGTTGCTGATCCAGCTACTTGGACCTTCCTTCCCTCAAATTACTTTTATATATACATACAATATGTACATGTTGTATCCTCCAGCAAAATGGAAGTTCTATAAGGGCAAGACTATTTCGTTGTCTTTGTAATACAAGTGCCTAACACAATGCCTTACACACAGCAGGTGCTTAATAAATGCTTACTGATTCAACTGATTCAAGGTTCATACAATAGACTTCTATCACTCTCTCTCCATAAGTGTTGCTGTCATCTTCCAAACTCCAGATCATTCTTTCAATTTTCCAAACAACTTGAATACCTGGCTCACACATCCCCTTTTACCTTACTCCCAAGACTCACACATTGTCTGACAAGTTCTCTAACAACCCGACAGTACAATTCCTCAACTCCAGTGATTTTTCCTTTTCTTTTCCTCCTTCACTTTGGGCAGCCACCGACAAAGTTGGACCTCACTATCTTCTGGGAATTGTTCCAAGTTCAAAATCAAGAAATTCTAAATTCTATTTTCTAATCACTGCTTCCAAACTATATTAAGCCTATGTCTCCTAATACTCTTACTCATACCAAATCTACTTTTCATCCTTATCCTTACCTTTGGTTTCCTGACCAAGCCATATCCTACGCCATCTTCATTTGCCTACTAGAAGGCAGTGTAGCATAGTGGATAGAAAGATGGTCTTGAAGACTTGATTCAAATCCCTTTTCAGATGCTTTCTAGCTAGATGACCCTGGGCAAATCATTTAAACTTTCTTGGCTTCAGTTTCCTCTTCTATAAAATGGGGATAATAAGAGTACCTACCTCACAAGGCTCTTGGAAGGATCAAATGAAATAACATATGTGAGGTGCTTTGTAAACCTTAAAGCTCAATATAAATGTTAGTTAATGTTATTAATACTAATACTGGACCATAACAGTTTTTCACTTTCTTTTCTACTATCTACTCCCCCGAAATCCCTTGTCCCTTTGACCTGCTGCCCATCAAGCTGACATGATTCCTCCTGCTACAAGTTCATAATACATAATTCCATGTAGGCCCTAAATGCTACTCAAAATACTTCTACTCTACCCTTACAGACTTTTCTAATTTCCTACAGAAATTACTCCATATCTTTTCTTCTTTCCTTTCACCTCCAAACACTACTTTATCCCCACATTTTGAGTAAATAATCTGCCCTGCCGCCTTTAGTAGCCATCCTTTATTTCTCAAACTTTCTCAGCATTACCACCCTTTCTTTCCTCCTTCCTTTTAGTAAGAGAAGATATTTCAAATACTCCCTAAGGCTAATCCCTCTACCTGCACGGTTGATCTCATTCACTCCAGACCTTTTTCAAACCTCACTCCAGCTGTTAGTGTCCTTACTATCACGCATTTTTTATCTCTCCATCATTTGCTTCCATCTTATAGCAAACATACTCAGGTGAAGGAGATGGAGGAAAAGGTTAGAGAAATAGAAGAACCAGAGGCCCTGAAGCAAAGGAAAGAGAGAAAAGCATCCAGTAGGTGGTTAACAAAGTCAGAAACTGAAAAGGTTCAAGGAGGATGAGGACTAAAAAGAAATGCTATCTTGGAGAAAACTAGTCTCAATAAAAAAGCATGGAGACACTGAAGAAATACAGTGAAGGAGAAGACAGAGATAAGATAATAGCTATACAGGATAGGGAGATCAGGGAAAGCTTTTTTTTTTGGAAAAGGGGAAGGCTTTTAAAAATTTTTTTACATCAACCCTCCTAAGGGAATAATATCACAACACTTTCCTTCTCTGACCACTCTCATTATTGGTGACCTCTCTATTATATTATAAGCTTCTTAAGGGCAAGGAGTACCTTTTCTAAACTTTTTTATCTCCTCCAACGAAAAACACAGTACTCTCTACATATTTAATAAATGTTTCTTGTAGTTTAATAGTAATAAAAGTTCTATAATGTAACATTCACACTTCATTTCTCATGATAAACACTTCAACATAAGAAAGCCAGGCTAAAAATTGTTTGTCACATGGCGCTTGTATGAATTCTTTTTATATCTGAGATTACTGTACTTTTCCAAATTTATCCCAAAATACCTCCTTCTAAGTACTCTGTCTCTAAATTGGCCTACTCATCAACTCTTTACACTTCCCACACTAGTAACACCAGGCTTTTGCCCACACCCTTTTTATGCCTAAAATGTCCTTTCTCCATTTGTCTACTGAAATTCTAGTCTTCAAGACTCAGCCCAAAGGTTACCTCTTTAATGAAAACTACCTTGATCCTCCTAGTTGGAAATAATCTTTCCATACACAGATCTCACATGCACTTATGATCTATTTTGTATTATGTTTATTTGTATATGTATTATATTCTCATTAGAATTGTTTAAACTCCTGCATAATTGGGATGCTTTATTTCTCTTTATGTCTTCTCCAAGACAGATGTCCAGCACACAGTAGGTTTGTTAAATTTAACAAAAAGCTCAAAACAAACGTCAGAATAGTTAAATTACAAAAGTCTAAAATGACTAATGTAATACTGGAACTCAAAATAACACTAGCTAAAAATGTAATGCTACTACTAATATAGTAAGCCATGCAAATAAAAGATACATAAATGCTTACAGTTTGACACAGTAAAGAAAAGGAAAGAGGAGTGGGAAAGGGGTCTGACTCATTATTTTATTGGTATAGAGAACTTGTAATTAACATTTTTGTCTTATTCTTTAACTTACGGGGCTAAAGAATAGCTCAGGGTCCTGAAGTTAACTGACTTGCCCTGGGCTACATGGCCAGTATATGTCCTCTATAGTCAGTCATCAAGTGTTTTACAGGATTTTCAGGTCACTGATATTTAACATATCAATTATGTTATCTTAATTATTAACATATTATCTTAATTATTAACATATATAAACCACATATTAAGGCAGTCTTTCCACAAATGGGAGGGCAAAAAGATAATGGATATGAAGATTTAATTTCAAAATAAATAGTCTGTTAAAGTGAGTACATAATGGAATGATTCACAAGGAAACAATGAAACAACATAAACTGATCCTATGAACCAAGTAAGAAAATGTTATGAATTATGTATTTGTATTGCCCATGTACACCATGAAATAAATCTCTTTATAAAAATCCCTAGAACACAACTCTCAGATTTTAGTCAGCATAATTTATGAGTAAATATTAAAAAATATAATACTGTTATGTGCATTTCATACCAAGGTTGTAAGGGAGTTTCTTTTCATATAGAGTCTTTCCAAGTACTGCAGGCCCTCATCTTTCAGTAACTCCAATGGAAAATGGTGCAGATTCCTGTAATTTAAGAACAAATTCTTGTGCTTTTCCAGCTTCGCCACAGAGATTGTCTTACAAAGTTCTGATGCCATGACTGAACCTGTCCCATCAGCCACATTACAGCACTACATCTTGTAAAATACGATCTAAAGAGAGAGCAAGAAAAATTTTAAATTACAGTTGAACTCTTAAAAGTATTTATAATACATCAACAAATTAGTGCGTAAAGTGACATATCCAATATAGGAAATAAAGATACTAAAATTTTTAAACTAACAATTATCCTATCCAAAGTTTTTGCGAAGTCTTTTGTAAACTCTAAAATAAAATTTACTAAAAGATGTACTTTTTCACTTTTCTCAATCATCAAAATCTTATATATCAACATAAGTAGTTTTATAAAGTCACAGTTTAACCAAAACAAAGTGATCAGGACATTTGATGCAGTTAGAGATAGTTTTTTTGTGTTAATAAAATATACAGAGTACCTTTTCAGAAAGGTTCAAACACACACACACACACACACACACACACACACACACACACAGGAAACTTGTAAAAAATTAAATTGGCAAATTCCACTTCTTTTTTCAAAATAACTCCTTCTAAAACATTTTAATGAACTACAGGATGTGATCAACTTTCACATATCCATACTCCTTTTATTTTCACTTCCTAAGTACTATACAGTTACTCTAATTTTCTTTTGTTTTTCTTTTTTCTTAGTTTTGAGGGTTCTTAGGAAGAAATGAGCAAAGAACACATACTGGGAATCACAGTTTTGTTTGCTTTACTTTTATTTGAATGACAGGACACTACACTAGGAGATAGGAAATGAAAGTTCTAACCTTCCCCACCATAAGCTACCCCCACTGACCAGCTATGTAATCTTAGAATATCATTTACTGCATTGGGCTTCAGCAGCTATCTCCTCAATAAAGTTAATATTTTACTGGACCAGAAGAATGAATTTCTTTAGATCCCTTCTAGCTCTGAGATAAAATATCTATCACATACTTTCATTCATGTAACTTCATAAACATCCAAGGAACATAAAATATGATACAAAGAAGTTGTCTTTTCTTCAATCTAAGAATCTCAGCCCAGTTTCTCTGGTTACTCTTTCCAAATTTCTTTTGAAAAAAAAGAAAAAAAACCAAAGGTTTTGAAAATCATGAATTTTAGCTCACGTAAAGCAATCTGCATATTCAGAGTGCCTCATTAGTTACTTAACAAAAAAATTTATGATCCCTCAGTGAGTTTCATATCCTTAATATATAGTAATAGACAAATTCCCACTTCTAATAATTAAACACCATAACTGAATTGAAAGGTAATATATGAAAATTCACATATGTTACTAGTACAACACAAGAATTCAATGTATTCCAGTATATCTGGTACCAGATCATTTACCTAAATCTATAAGAGACATGTTGTATGACCTTAGACATACTAATACGCTAAGCCATAAGTCCCTCCTTTCTGTAAAATGAGGGAAATAGATCATCTTTAAGTTCCTTAAAAGCTCTAAAATGCTATACTTGTACATAGAAAGTCAATCTTTATATCAAAATGAGAACGAGTCAAATGGAAGATAATTGGGACGGGAGCTAGAATACCTGTAATAAGTTTCAAGCCAGAAGAGAGTGAAGCCAGACCGTTCTTCCTTTGGCCTACATTTGTAAATCTATCCTACTTCATCTTAGAACCTCACTGCCTACACTCTTAATTCATATTATTATTTGAATCACAAGCAAAACTCACTCCAAATAGAGAGTCAGGAAAATCCTATACACATAAGACTGTGGGAGTGGTTTATTTGAAGCTCTCCAAAGCAATATAAACAAGTTACAACACATAACCAATAAGAAACTTCACAGAAAAACAGAAGTAAAGGGAATCAAGAAACTTTAGAACAGGAAGAGAAGATAGGATAGTGATGTGGCAAGAGTAAGGAAATGACAAGTTGGCAGGTCACTGGTACCCTCGTAATGTTAGGAAGGAAGGAAGGACTCCAGTGTTTTGGCAGTCCCCTGTGATGAATTTCTGGGAGGTCATCAATAAGAATTGCATAGGATGGGCAGGTGTGGATAGGTTGCGATCTTCATCAAAGGAGAAAACTGAGGAGATTACAGATCTCTACAGAATCTCCACAAATAAGTCTTGAGTATGACTTCAATTTACTTCTGTTAAGGTGACTTCCAAATCCAACCTAACCAATCCCATTTTATTCATTGCTTTCTTTCTTTCTTTTTTTAAAGCAATTGGGGTTAATTTGCTCAAGGTTACACGGCTAGGCGGATTCGATCTCGGGTCATCCCAACTCCAAGGCCGGCGCTCTTACTCACTGCACCACCTAGCCGCCCCGATTGCTTTATTTCTAACTGCTTGCTGGACTGAGATGCACCTGTCTGATTAAGGAGGTTCCGGATTCATGTGAATGGAACACTCAGCACTTCAAAAGATCCAACATAGTTTATTTAGAATACTGGAGAATGGGAAGGAAACCAGAGATAACAGAGCGAACTTAGGAATAGTAAGATAAGAGCAATTATGATTAACTTATGTATATATACATATTTACAACCATCACCAATGTGGGGGAGCACCAACACCTGACCACACAAGCCGGGGAATCCCAGGCAAGAAGTCTCCTCCAGGGCTGAGATTCCAATTTGGGGTCTGCATCTTACAGTTTAAGTGGTGCTAAGAACAAAGAAGGCATACTGCCAGGTGTTTTCAGCACCCAAGGAGGAGATGTCTTGCCTGGGACCCTCCCCAGCAGGACCCTGAAGGCTGTACCCGGGATTCCCCAGCTTGTGTGGTCAGGTGTAAATATGTAGATATATGCTAATCATGATTGCTGTTATCTTACTATTCCTAAGCCTTTCACTGTTATCTCGGGTTTCTTTCCCATTCACCTAAATTCTAAATAAACTATATTGTATCTTTTGAAGTGTTGAGTGTTCAGTTCACATGAATCCTGAACCTCCTTAATGAGACAGCACCTGAAATAGTTCTCCTACCTCTCTGATCACTCCATTAGATCTTCATCCAGGTCACATCTATTAACTATGGGTATACTACATGTCTGTATCCTGGGCTGTGTGTGTGTATGTGTATACATATATACACATATATGTGTATATATATACACATATATGTGTGTATATATATGTGTGTGTGTATATATACATATATATATACATATACTATTTCATGTTTTTGATCCTGTCAATTCCAATAACCTCTAGATTCTAAGGATTCCCAAATCTACTAAACCAGCCCTAACCTCCCCAACTGCCTTCTGGACACCTTGAACTGGATAATTCAAAGTTTAAACTCAACATGTTCAAAAGTAAACTCCTATCTTTTCTCCAAATCCTCCCTTCTTCCTAACTTTCCAACTACTGCCAAGGGCACCAACATCTTCTTGGTCACAACCTAGGTGTTATCTTTGACTCTTCACTCTCTCATCTCCTATATCCAATCAGTTACCAAGTCCTTCACAATTTGTCAGATGAGACTCCTTCTCTCTCCTCTGACACTACCAATTATGCCACTACAGACCCTTATCACCTCACACCTGGACTACTGCAATAATCTACAGGTGGGGTCTCAATCCCTCTCCATTCCAGATCATCCTCCACTGAACTGTTAAACTGATTTTCCCTAAAGTGCAGTTGGATTATGCATCCCTCCATGCCCCATTCAATTAATTCCAGTGACTCCCAATCACCTCTAAGATCAAAAATAAAATCCATTGTTTGGCTTTCAAAGCCCTTCATGACCTTGTTCATTCCTACCTTTCCAGGTTTTTTGTTTTGGTTTGTTTTTTAGAAAGAGAATTTTATTTTTTTTTAGATTTGTTTATTGATGATTGTTAGATTCTATCTCTTTTTTTTTAAAGAGGGCAATTGTGTTAAGTGACTTGCCCAAGGTCACACAGCTAGTTTTTATGTTAAGTGTCTGAGGTTAGATTTGACCTCAGGTCCTCCTAACTCCAGGGCTGGTGCTCTATTCACTGTGCCACCTAGCTGCCCCGCCAGTTTTTTTTTTTAATATCTTTATTCATCCCCATTTATTTTTCAATTTAATAAAACCAGCCTCCTTGCACAAGACACTCTCTCCACTCCAGGCATTTTCACTGGCTGTTCTCCCTCCTCATCTCTGCCTCCCAGATTCCCAATTTTCCTTCAAGTTCTGGTTAAAATCCCACCAACTAGGAGTTTTTTTGGTAACCAATCCTCCTTAATTTTAGTTGTTTTCATGTTGTCTCCCCTAGCTGACTTTTAGCTCTTTGTCATAAGGTAATTTTTTCCCCTTTCTTTGAATCCCTTATGTTTAGCACTAGTTTCACTGCCTAACACATAGGAGGTGTTTAATAAATGCTTAACTGACTTGACCATCTTGGCACCTCAAATATGCCTAAAATTTAACTCATTATTCTCCCCAATAAACTATCCCTCCTAACTTATCTATTTCTGTTAATGGTACCACTGTCTTTCCAACTTAATAATCTTGGAGTGATTTTTTAATCTTTCCTCTTTCACCCACAGACATCCAATCAACTGCAAAGTTTGTTATTTCTACCTTTGCAATCTCTCACATCAGGCTACTCTTAACCCTCACTAAAATACTCTTAGTTTGGGCCTTCATTTTTCTTTCCTAGACTGCTCTTAAAAAAGCTTCTAATTGGCCTTCCTGCCTCCAAGTTACCCCCCCCCTTTTTTTTATCAATCTTTCACATCAATGCCAAGTAATCATCCTCATGCATTGCTAAATTATCCCTCTTCTACTCAAAAACCTTCAGTTAATTCCTAGAATCCACTAAATAAAGCTTAACATTTTGACTCTGCCATTCAAAGCCTTCTTCTACAATCTAACTCCAACCTAACTGTTCAGTCTTATCCCATACAATTTCCTTTTGGATAGTCTATGTTCCAGCAAAACTGAACTACTTTCTGTTCTTTATTCTAATTTCTGCCCTTTCCTATCTTTCACTTTGTTCAGTCCTCTATGCCTGGAAATAAATTCTCTCTTCACTATTTGCCTCTTGTTTAAGTCTTTCCTATTTTTCAAGGTCCATCCCATATACCACCTTCCCATTAAACCTTTCCTAATCCTCTTCTCTCCTCCACAAGTAAAAGTGATCTCTCCCCTAAAATTTCTCGTAGCACTTTGCCTGGGCCTTTTCTTTGTACTTAGCTTTCTTCCTTGTATTGTGTACTTATCTGTATTCCACCTCCCCAATGATTTGTATCCATAGACTCTAGCACACAGTAAGTAATTAAATGTTTGTTGAATTAAACTGAATTCTCTAGCACAACACAGGTGAGAAAACTGGAGCCAACTCGGTCAAATGACTTGCCCAAGGGCCTACAAGTTAAAAGCAGAACAGAGACTAGAACCTAGGTTTCCCAATTCTCAAAGGTATTAATGTGTCCTATACTTCCAGTTAAAGGTTTCTAAGATTTTGCAATTACAAAGTAGTCATATGTGTGTTTAAAAGTGATCAATACAAAAAATAGGATCATACAACACTAATAACACTTATTACTGTTCTTATAATTTCCACAGCTTTCACAGGCAATGCACAGTCTTTAATTATATACTAAAAAATACACGACATTCACTTTGCTACTTATATATATATATAAGTACAGCTTTGCTGAAAAATACTTAAGGACACAATATAAGATTCCACCAAAAACTATGTAAGCTGTCTTATTGATGATAAATAAATACTACTACTAATCACTTACAGGCTATAGCACACACTATGAAAATTCAGTAGGTCTTCCAATAGGGTGTCTTCTGAAGATGTTTCATCATGCTTTTTTTTTAATGGAAGGCATTTAGTACAATGCCTGGCACATAATAGGTACATAATAAATGTTTATATATTGATTTGAATATGAATCTGAATATTTTAATTTGGAAATAGGATCAAATATGATGAGAAAATTATAGAGGGTATTTATGGCATGAACATGCTAAGAAATATGGTTTTACACCAAGTCTCTGTGGACAAGATAAATTAGAGTCATTTTTCCTGAGTCTGAAAACTATGTAAGTCATTTCAGAGTCAAAAAGTAGGGCTATGTGAAAAAGACAAATGAGTTTAAGTTTTTCAATAATTTGGAGGGAAATTTTGTAAAAAGAAAAAAGATATAATGTTCTTGCTTTCACTGTACATCTAGATTATGACCAGCACTTCTCCCATGTTTAAAGTGGGGTTGGGGGAGGCAGGGAGAAGGTTTGGACTAGTTCACCAAATATCTCTAAAATGCTATGACTTGTTAACTAATTCCTATTCTCTAGAAGCTTTTATTAGAGAACTGAGAATGAGACATAGTTCATTCTTGGGGACAGAGAGCTGGATATGGAGTCAGAAGATGTGGTTCAAATCTTGCTCCTGACACAACTTACAGGGTTGACCATTAACAAGTCACTTAAAATCTTTGAGCTTCAATTTCCTCACTGTGCCTTCTTTTCTCAGAATACCCTCCATCTCTCTACTCTCTCTCTAATTTTATTATACCTTGTTAGTTACATATTGTCTCTTCAATTAGAATGTAGGCTCTTTCTGCCTTTGTTTCCCCACTTCTTAGCACAGTTTGGAACATAGTAAGCACTTAATAAATGGCTGCTGCCTGACTCATCAGTAAAAGGAGAGGCTTGAATGGGGCCTAGATTTCTGATCTTATGGAGCTGTATCCTCTAAAAAAAAAAAATCAAACTTCTGATATCTTAATGAATGCTCCTATTATAACTTGCACCCCACCCCCAACCCATTTTGAAAGGGAAAAAGGAAGGGAACAGAAATTTACTGAGTGTCTACTGTGCTACAGGGGCTTTGCTGAATGTCTTTGTAAATATCACCTCATTTAATCCTTACAACTCTACCAGGGAGGTGTTATTATTTCTATTTTACAGTTGATGGGAATGAAGTTGAGAGAGTTTAAGGGACTTGCCCAGTATCATACAGTTAAATGTTTGGATGTGAATTAAGAAGCTGAATTTGAACGCAAGTTTGCTGACTTCAGATGCAGTGCTCTGTAAGCTGTGTGACCTAGCAGGCTCCCATAAAAGGAAAGGATTATTTTTTTTCCCTAGGTGGTCATCAGAAAGGAGTTCCCTTCCCTAGAAAGAAACTTCACACTAGAGACCCTAAGGCTATCACCCCTTTTAATTAGCACTACTACACTAGCCAACAACATTCTCCATTCAGGAAAAGGGGCATCAAAATGGGTATGATCATTTTACATTCCCACATATTCAAGACACAACCCTTTACTTAGTATTAATAAACTAACCAACCCACTCCAGGGATATTGGTATTTACATATCAATTTATACACACACACACACACACACACACACACACACACACACACCCTTCACTGATAGCTTTCTAATTACAATTAGCCAACAACTCCAGGGATGTCAGCATGCACACATGGGCAAGCACACACACACATACATACACACACCCTTCACAGACTGTCCTCAAATTAGCATCACTACAACTAGTCAACCAACTCCAAGGATGTCTGTCAGCATGTGTCTAACCATTTACACACACACACACACACCCCTTTTAAAGGACAGTCCTCAGATTAGCACTACTACAACTAGCCAACAAATCCAAGGGTGTCAGAATGTGTCTAACTATTTACACACACACATACATGCCCCTCTTCATGGACAGCCCTCAAATCAGTATTATTACAACTACCCAAGCAACTCCAAAGGCATCAGCATGTGTCTTGACTTCACATACATACACACACACACACACACACACACACACACACACACACACGCCCCTCCTGAGGGAAAGTCCTCAAATTAGCACGACTACACCAAGCCAACTAACTCCAGGGGTGTCTGAATGTATCTGATAATTTATACATACATACATACATACATACATACACATACACACACCCCCACTCACTCCTTCAGAGTCCTCAAATTAGCACTACTACAACTAGCAAACCAACTCCAAGGTTATCAACATGTGTCTGCCCATTTGAACACTTACACACACATTTATATACACACACATACACCCCTTCATGGACAGTGCTTAAATCAGCACTACCACAACCAACAAACCAACTCCCAGGTTGTCAGCATGTCTGCCCATTTACACACTCACACACACATACCCCTTCATGGGCAGTGCTTCAATCAGCACTACTACAACTAGCCAACCAACTCCAAGGTTGTCAGCATGTCTGCCCATTTACACACTCACACACACATTTACACACACACACACACACACCCCTTCATGAAGAGTGCTTCAATCAGCACTACTACAACTAGCCAACCAACTCCAAGGTTGTCAGCATGTGTCTGACCATTTACACACTTACACACGCGCACGCACACCCCTTCACGTGACAGCCCCCGCAGTGCGCGGGCTGGGTGCCTCCAGGGAGGGGGACGCTCCGGCGGAGGGCGGGGGTGCGGGATGGGGAATGGGGGGGGGGTCGCTGTGAGGATGGGGGCGTGGACAGCAACGGGTGAGGCCCGGTCGGGTGGGATCAAGACAGATGGGACCGGGAAACGGCTCTTCCAGGCAGTCCCGGCGGGGGCGAAGGCTCGGTGGGGAACACCCGGGAGCTAGGGCCGGCTGGGTCCCGGCGCTCCTGATCCCTCCTGGGGCAGCCCCGCCAGGCGGGGGCGGAGGTCTGGATTTGGGGGCAGCGGAGCCGAGGTCGGGGCGCGGAGGCGAGGGCGAGGAGGAGGACGAGGAGGAGGAGATACTCACATCCACTCCTGGCCGGAGCCCGCGGCCCCGGGCTCTCCCCGAGACGAGGCTGAGCTCCCCTAGACTAGGGAGGCGGGGAGGGGAAGGGGCGGAGCCTTGTGGTCTGGGGGCGGGGGAAGGGGCGGGGGAAGGGGCAGTGGGGGCCCAGCTCAGATTAATTCACGCCCCCAGGATCCGCGCCCAGATGGGGGGAAGGAAAGGAGAGGGGAAGAGGGTGGAGTCAGGGCGGGGAGCTAGGAGGGAGGAGGCGGGGCAGGAGGAGGAAGGAAACACCGAGAGAACGAGACATCTGGTTCTCGCGGTATCTGCTCACAGACAAGAGCGCGACGCTTCCGCCTCGGCCCCGCCCTGTAGTTGCCTTTGTTTTTGTCTGCTATGGAGGTAGCCTTATTTGGTGGGTTAATTTCCTACTCAGTCACCGCTCCTAGGATCAGAGGTCCCTGTCCCTCTGAGCCTCAGATCGGCAGGACTAAACCCGGCCGGCAGGGTTTGGGAATGGGTGGCTATTAACTCAGCTGCGGTTCTCACTGACCTTCCCTCTAGAACCGTAGAATGGCGCCCCCGGCGGAAGAGGGAGGGGTCACACGGCTGTGAAAGCTGCTCCCTGGAGCTACTGCGGGTTGCTCTCCCAGCGCTAGGGAGCCACCCCTTCTACTTGTACAACCACGAATAACACATTTTACTAATACAAGATAAACATAAGATATTAGAGAGGAAGCATTTTGTTTTTCAGTCGAGTCCAACTTCAATACAGCATTTGGGGTTTTCTTGGCAAAGATACTGGAGTGGTTTGCCGTTTTCTTCTCCAGCTCATTTTATAAATGAGGAAATCGAGGCAAACAGTTAAGTAACCCGTCCAGGGTCACACAGCTAGCTCCTGTCAGAGGCCACATCTGAACTCAGGAAGATGATTTTTCCTGGCTCCAGGTCTGGTATTCTATCTACCAAGCCACCTAGCTTCCCCAAAGGAAAGCATGGCTGGCTGTAAAGTGCTTAGCACAGTGTCTGGCACATAGTAGGTGTGACTGTTAGCTAGTGGTAAAAATCTAATGTGAGCAAAAGCATTTTTTTTCAAAATGTGTGTAACAAAGGCCCCCAGCTACATGAAAATATTAATAAAATCTATTCGAAATTTACTCCTTGAAACTGACAACCACAATTAATGATATTTTCTAATCAGACTGTAGTATTTCTGTTTAGATTTATAATAAATAATAGTGTTAGTAACAACTCAAGGTTCCTCTTGTGGAAAAATGCTGGATCCAAAGTCAGAGAAGTTCGAAACCCTGCCCTACCACTTAGAACCTGAGCTACGTAGGTCAAACTAACATCTCTGTGCCTCTAAAGCCTCTTATCCCTCTATTTAAAAATAAAATTTAAAAGTGGGTTGAATAGATGAGCTTTTCCAGTTCTAGATCGGTGATCTAATAGACCTTAACATCCCAATTTGAGATTTGCCAATATAGTGTCTTACAATGCTAAGTAATAGAATTTAAACATCTTTACAAAGCACCTAACACATCTTGGTTACTAATTTTTAAACTTTTAAAAGTAGTTTATTTTTTTCAAATGACGAGATTTAGCTTTAAGGAGAGGCCTAGAAAAAGAGAAAGCCAATCCCCTTTTAAAATTCCCGCCTTAGATTCCCAAGGATTGGGTCACAAACTTTGACTGGAAAGGGTACCTCCTGTCTTTTGTTCCTTATTGGCTAAAGCGGCATCAATCACTTCCCTGAATCCCGAGCTTTGTAAAATAACAAGTTGCTTTTCCGGGAAATGATCGTCCAATTTTAGTTTTAAGCTCTTTGAATTTAGTCATTTCCGTGGACATTAAAGTGTATAAAAAGTATAAAATTATCGAGCAGTAATTAAAGTGGCTTGGAAAGCAGCGAATAGACAGCTGTGCAATTTGCCTCCGAAGTGGAGCAGCTTCTCCGAATCCAATGTAAGTTAATGATACTGGGATTTATAGCAAAGTTGCCTGTTTCTTGAAGTTGTCCAGGATTTCTCTCTAATTTTAAAGAACTCTAATCTCTTTCAGACATAAACCAAAATAAGTGAATTGTTAAAGAACGGAAGGCAAGGGAAATCAAGAAACAAGTTTTTGTGAGGGTACTAATTTCTCTTTACATTCAAGTGCTGGGGGTTGGAGTAGGGAATTACTGTATATAAAACAATTTTTTAAAATATTGTAAAAAAAGAATAATGATTATCTTTGACCACCTTAACGCACCATTTTTGTTTGTTTTGACTTGCTAATATTTATATGTTGGGGTTACACTATGTGTATATATACTTTTTGAAGAAAAGGATATTTCCTTCTATGAAATATATTCCAAATAATAGGAAATACATTTATAACATACTTTGCCACAAATTTATAAAACAAAGAAATAAATATCAGAATAAGACTTGGATCTTGAAATTGTGTGCCCCTTTTTATCCTTAATTTCATGTTTATTCTTTTTTTTTTCTCCTGTGACTTTGGCTGGCCTTATGTAAATGAAAAGACAAAATAACCACAAAAGAAACCAAAATGAGAGGACAGAAGCAGATTTGTAGTTAGAAAGTCATAACTAACTTTTCAATATCTAAAACTAATGGTTCTTAAAAGATAAGGCTATTTCTTGCACCAATTTATAACTCCTAGGATATGCTGTCTTAAAAAAAATTTCACATACATTTATTCTAGAAATTTTTACTGAATATCTGCTGCCTTCATAGCACTGTACTAGGTACTACAAAATAAATTTTAGGCACAAGCCCGCATTTCAAGAGTTTGTGGTCCAATTGAGACACACAAAATATTTCAATACTAGTACAATAAGGTATTTAAGTACTACAAAGGTAAGGGAAGCACTGTCCGAAATGCTTAGAAAAAGCATTAATTGATTTAGAAAATAAACTGAACCTTGAAAGATGGGTAGGATTTAGAGGGATGGAGAAGAAGATGGAGGGCATTTCAGATTAGGTGTCAGGTGGGTGGGGATGTGGTGGCAGGATGGGTTGGAAGGGAGAAGAAAGAATGTGAGCAAAAATGTGCTTTAGTAACATTGAAGACTTAACTGAAGAGTGGAGAGTTCTTCCTGTTGTGTGTTAGTGGACAAGACTAAGGCTGTGAAGACTCCTGAATGCCAGGCTGAATGAAGAGTTGGGGACTTTATGCTGGAAAGCAATGAAAAACTGTTGAATGTGGGGTTTTCGTTTTTGGTATATCAATGATAGCAGGTTTCAAAATTTAACTGGCAGAAGTATTCAGGATGAGTTGCAGAGGAAAGCCTAGAAACAAGGAGAGATCTGTTACAAGCTATTACAACTGTAGAAAATGGCAGATTAGTATTTGATCTTATAAACTTCTACACGTTTTAATGTTTAAAAGAACAAATACTTATAGTAGATTCTTGGTTGAATAAAATAAATCCAGATGCATCTTTTTTTTATCATTTCAAAAGCATCATTTTTACTGTTTTACCATAGAAATGACAAACATTTATTTTCATTTTTTAATAATAATACCTTTATCAAGGTGGAGAGACAGGTAAAAATGCAGTCATACAATGAAAATTATTGTCCCTTTATATTTAATATAAAATTCATTCTTCCTTTCCCTTAGAATTACAGTATAAGGTTTTTCGGTGCAGTATAATGATATTGCTGATATCTCAGTAAAGAAGAAGCTCTCACATTTCAAGAAGATTGATTCCATGACCAGGTACTCTTGTTCACACTGTAGACACAGCCAACAAAAGGAAAAATTATGAAATAAGATATGTGTCTTCAGATCTTAGGCCTCCTAATTCATTTAGCTCTTTAGTAACTTTGTTCCCTCTGCCTTCCTTCTTTCCACCTCTGTAAATGGTATCATCTCCTTATCAAAACCTGCTCTGGAAAAAGGATCTTAGAACCATTCAAATTAAACTGATAACATCCTTAAAATTACTTGCTCCAAAGAATAGTTTGAAAAAAGACCTTTAAGGCCTTAAAGTAAGTAAATGAAACTCCAACTGTGGAATTTCTAGTCATACTCTTCCTTCCCTCTTTTTCACCTCCCAAATCCAGTCATTTGTCAAGCATTTTTGATTCTACCTCCACAATATCTTTTGTATTTGATGGCCATCACCCTGATTTAGGTGTTCATTACCTTTTACCTATGGTATTGTAATACCCTCCTAATTGGTGTCCCTGCTTCCAGTCTCTCCCGCCTCCAAAACATACTCCTGCCAAATTAATATTCTCAAAGCGTAGGACTGGCCATATTGTTCCCCTGCTGAAGAAGTGATTTCCAATTGACCCTAGAATAAAATACAAAAATGTTATATTTGACCTTCCACAGTCTGGCTCTAACCTCCCTTTCCAGACTCTTGCTCTACCCCAGAGATGCTATGTTCCAGTCAGAGTGGTACCCTTGCTTTTCTTCACCCATGGCATTCCATCTCTTGCTTCCATGTCTTTGTTCTCTTTACTCCTTCATTTCTACCTTTTGGAAACTGTCTTTCTTTCCTCAAGTCTAAGTTTCAGTGTCACCTCCTACTTAAGGCCCTTATTGGTCCTCCAGTTGTTAATACTCTTCTCCCAATTACTTTGTATTTATTTTATCTAAATTTGCATTTATTTCTCTGTTTATTTTCTCTCCTCTCCACTTCACCAGCAGAATATAAGCTCCTTGAAAGCAAAGATCACCTCCACTCCCCGAACAATGACTGACACAGTGTCTTGCACATTCTTAGCACTTAATAAATGTTGAGTTGAATTGATTTGAAGCCCCCAGTGGCTTATTGATTACATCTTTTTCCCCTTGACAGACAGTCTTTTCCTGATCTCTCCTTGCCTGCTAGTCACTTCCATGAATGAGTTCTTGATCTGGCAACCATGGATGGGCAGTTGTATTTTAATATCCTTTTTATTCTTGGATTGTGTGCTTTTAAAGTTTAATTATTAAATAGCTTTTCTCTTGGATTTTAAAGTTTATGAGTTGCTGTTACATTTAAGCCAAGCATGGACTCGGTTCCCAATTAGCCTTGTAGAAGTTAAGTGACTTGACTAAGATCAAAGCTAAAATTCAAATCTATCTCTAAACATAAACCTAAGGGTCCAACCATCCAGGCCATATTTGCCCATTGGGAGGGTTTTTGTCAGAAGACTCCTTGAAATTCAGTTAGGGCAGTCCAAGATATTCCCTGGGAAGTTAGAAGGCTGAGAAAGGCCTGGTGGACTCTTCATTTCCCTAATCCTGCATAGCCAAGCACTTACCCAGTCCTAGCATTCCTTCTTCATATGATCTTTTGCAGTTCGATTTGATTCAGCAGACATTTATTAAGTGCCTATTCTGTGCAAGGTGCTGTGTTTGGGCTCGGAGTAAGAAAACACAGGAGACAGCAAAGTAGAGGAGAAAGAAGAAAAGAAGTCTTGGAGTCACATGCTGCCCCTAAGGGCCTTGGGACTCCATTTCCTTACCTGTGAAATGTGGGACTAGGGATTAAATAGATGGTCTCTGGGTTTTCTTTTAACCCTAGAAATACCAGAGAAACCTCAGTTCTACCCTAACTAGCAGTTTCATGAATTGAGGTGGCATTTAGCTCAGCCTCATTTTCCTCATATATATAATGGGGATAATAATGCTTTCATTCTCTAATTCACAGGACTGTTGTGGAGAGAACACTTCATAAAGCACTCTAAATATGAGATACTATTATTATTATCTTCACTACAACCCCTTAATTTTAGTACTAAGTACCTCACACTTGTACTATGGCAGTAGTTTGCTAGTTGTGCTTACTGCTTCCTGCCTCTTCTCTCTGTGTTATATTCTTTGTATAATAACCATATCAATTTTCCTACTGCATCACTTAGTGATCCTTTTTTACCTTAAAAACCCTCAATGGTATCTTACTGATCATCAATCAAATTCAAAATTCTTAGTTCAGCATTCGAAGCTCTTTACAATGTAGTGTCAATTTACTAACTGTATATTCTACCTTTGTCCTAAAAATACTCTTTGCTCAAGCCAAACAGGGATGCTCATGATTTATTGTATTTGGCTTCTAAATTTTTGCTTCATTTGCTAATATTGTTTTCTATACCTGGAGTGAGTGCCCTTGTATTACAACTGAAAGCCAGAAAACCTGGGTTCAAATTCTTGCTTTACTGCCTAGACAACCTTATTTACCTTATATACCTTAGACAACTTATTTAATTTCTCTGAGCTTCATTTTCTTCATCTGTAAAATTAGGGGGTTGGGCTAGATGACCTGTAAAGTCCCTTCCACTTTAAATCACTTCTATCACTTTTCACTATTCACCCCCATGTTAGTAGCCTCACCACCCTAGAAATGTTGCAACTCTGAGGCCATCCTCATTGGTGAATCCTTAGCTCAGAACACTATTGCACAACCAGCTCCACTCATCTTGAGACTTCTCTCCTTATCTGTGCATTCCCCCACCATCCCTACCTAGCTTTCTAGCTCTCTTTTAATGTGCTATCTTCCTCCATTAGAATGTAACTTTCATGGGGATAAAGATAAGTATTTGTATCCCCGGTGCATAGTATCAGAAGCAGTTAATAAATACTTTATTTTTCTATCTATTTTCCTAAAACTAATCTCTCTCCACCCCCATCTTCATATGAAATCCAGTTCATCCTTCACAACCCAGTAAAGTGTTACCTAGTGCATGAAATATGCCCCTCTCACCCAGCGAGAAGTGATCTCTCCCTCCTCTGAACTCCTTCCTATTTGACTGAGTCTTATGCCACTTGTCCCATACTGCTTTGTATTATAGTCAACTGAAACTAGATTATAGAGGATCTTGAATACTGGGCTAGGTAGTTTGGACATTATCTGGGGGCGGGGGAACAGTGTACTATTGAAGATTTTTTAGGTAAAAAGTAACAGGATTCAAGGAATGCTTTGTGTAAGGAAAATCTCCCAAATAATTATAACCATCTATAAATAAGTGTCTCTTTTGGGAAAGATTAGATTGCTTCTTGTTAGAGTTTCTCAAGGAAAGATTGAATGACCATTTACTGAGTATTTTATGCTGATCATAGATTTAGGACTGGAGGGGACTGTGAAGCTCATCTGGTACAATTTTAGTTTATACACGAGGAAGCTGAGACCCAGAGAGATTTAGTGATTTGTTCAAGGTTGCACAGGTAGTAAGGGATAGTATTAAGCACTGAACCTGGGTCTTCTGACTACAGATTCCATTTTCTGTCTAATCTACCATACTGCCTTTGAAATGAATTATTCATTAGGTCCATATTGAACTAGATGACCTCCAAGGTCCCTTCTAATTCTGTAATTTAGTATACATATCTCTCTCCCTCAGTAGTTTATTAAGCACTTTGATGGTAGGGAGCATGTGTTTTATTGATCTTTGTGTCTCCTACACAGTTCCTTGAACATAGTAGGTGATAAATATTTGTTGAATGAATGAAGAATGTTTATTGACTTCATTATTCATTGTTGCTAAGGTAAAAATGAAGTTGAAAGGCAAAACAAACTTGGAAATTATTTTATTAATTTGAAAAAAATTTTGAATAAGCCAATAAAGTATGGTTGGAAATATTGTAACTAAATTAAGGCCAGTAGGAAAGTGGGTAATCATGATCTCTGTGACTATTATGTATGGATTAAATAATACTTATTTACTTAGTACATATCTTACTGAAATTTATACATACACTACTCTTAATATTAAAAAGTAAATGAATATTTCTAAAAGTAACTTGTTGAATTGCTATGGTTTATGACTGAATGTTTTTGTAATGTTCAAATTTAGAAGACAGATAACAGAAAATGCGAGAGGATCAAGAAACTCAAATTTCCAGTCACCTAACTGAAACCAATGATGCTCTCCATACAAGACCTAGACAAATTCAAAATGAACTGCCTAATAATCCTATTACAACCTCCTAAACAGAAACTTCTGGAGTGTGAACAAAAAGTAAAGTTTCATTTCAGCATTCACCAAGTAAGATAACTTCTTTCATGCACATTTTATCTTTAATGAAGTACCTACTTTCTTATTTCAAGCTGCATTGATATAATGGTTACTAAAGGAATCTAAGATAATAATAGCTAAAATTTATATATGTTTTAAGGTTTGCAAAGCACTTTACATATATAATTTGAACCTTACAATGACCTTGTAAAGTTAGTACTATTTCCACTGGTTTTAAAAATGAAATAACAGATACTCAGAATAACAGAAAGAGTGAGTGATTTGTCTAAAGCCTTGCAGCTACAGTGTTACAACTGAGATTTGAACCAAGATTTTCTACCTCTAAATCAGTATTCTTTTCCTATACCACATTTGCCTCCACGCCCATTAAGGTCAACTTTTGACTTTTTAAGAATCTATGATTGCTTTTTCCCAGTTGGTACAAAAGCCCCTGTAACTAAAAGAATAATTAGGGTTATATCAGAAGACAAAGCTGGAAGCACAGTTAGGGTGAAGTCTTGCTATGTCTTGGTCAAGTTTTTCAGAGTAAGAAGCTAGAATCCCCAACTCCTGATGTGTTAGTCTAGTATTGTCATTGTTCTCATGATTTTAGAAACCTGTATTAGGGACACTATAAAGATAAATTTAAACATTATAAGAACCATTTCAACCTTTTTATAACTTAATCCCGCCTAAATGCTTGTTCTAGTCCTTCCTTTACTATACTCACTAGCTGCCCTCTTCTTTAGCCTGCTACTATTCTAGAAAGCTTCAGACATGATCAAAGTTTCTTCATCATCACAGGGTAAAGCTTAGGAAAAATTCTACAGATGTAGTAGAAATTTGAACACAGCTCTTGGGTGTTCCTAGATCATACATTAGGTTAAGTCCAAGTCCTTATTTTGATATTCCTGTCTAACCTTAGGCAATTCATTTAACCTCTTTGGGCTTCAGTTTCCTTATCTGTAGATGAGAAGACTGGGCTAGATGACCCATACATTTCCTTTGAGGTCTAAATCTATGATCCTTCTCTACCCTCTACAGCTAGGACTAAGGGTAAACAGATAGGTACATACATAAGGGCATAATAAGGAAACATTGCTTTTATTTATAAAATTCTGGACTTTTTTGCCCTTTTATTGTGAGGCAGTTGGGGTTAAGTGATTTGCCTATGGTCACACAGCTTGCGTCAAGTATCTGAGGCCAGATTTGAACTCAGGCTGTCCTGACTCCAGAGTCAGTGTTCTATCCACTGTGCCACTTAGCTTTTCCTGAAATTCTGTTTTCCATGGCATATTGGTATTTGTTTTGTGGTAAGTTAAATTATAGTGTACCACACTGAAAATACAATGCCTCTGTTGGACAGTAAGTAGCATATAGAAAACATTGTTTCCAAACCTTGCGTAAGGTGCTCAACACATTATTGCAGTTCTGACAGTATATATCCTTCAACCTCTCCCAGAGCTCTGCCTCAGCCTCTGTTTCTCTCACACTTGACCTCCTACCTTAGCTTTCTTTCGTTGGCCAGTCTAAACCCCTTCTCTAATTTCTGCCAAACACTGACTGCTAGTCTAGGAATGTTGCTTTGATAGACTGAACTGACTGAGAAGTCATTTGAGCCTTGAAAAGAGTTAATATGGTTTTTGGAAAGGACCTTAGACTGGACTCTAGTTAAAAGACTTAGAAGCCTTCAGGTACATTATCTCTTTGAGGTCTGGAAAATAAAAAGCTTCTCTTTCCTCTTATATTATAATGTTGATTGTTGGTCTATAGCACCAATGCAATATTCACACTGCTGATGGCCACTAAATATGCCAGCACAGTGCTCAATAACAAAATATAACAGACTCCAAATAAAAGACAGAAGCAAAACATTTGTTCTGACACCAGAAAACCTAATCCCCAAACCAGTAAGCTGATTCCATCATAGTAGCAAAGAAGTTAATAAGCCATAATGACACAGAGGGCCACAGCATCCTTTAACCTTCCCACAAACCAACATTTACTCACAAGTCTTAACTATCTCCCTGGGTTGGGGGTGGGGGGCAGTTCATGTTTCTCCCACTGTCTAGCTACTCTGACTCCCAACTTCCTGTGGGCTCTGTTCCACCCTTCAGCAAACTCCTCCCACCACAGGCTCCATGTGATTACATTCAGCCTATTAGGGAGCAGGGTATATCTTCAAAGCAGGCAAAGTCTTCAAATTCCCTTAGGCTTATTAAGGGGAAGGGAAGATCTTCAAATTACCGTTACCATTACTTTTGGCCCCAAGATCTTTCATGTCCCTTTACAGAGCAAAAATACATTAACAATGCATTTCATTACATAGATTAATGAGAGTTTAGGGGTAACTGGTGGGGTAACGTGTCAACAGAACTTTGCAGCAATATAATAGGGATAAGCACATAAAACAGTATCTTAAGGTGTACCCAATTTCTTGGGTACAAGCACCCCATCTTTCCCCCTTCAAACAAATTGGGCTCAAAATCTTGGGGTAAGGAGCAAAGATCTCTTCTCCATAGATACCTCCAGCTGAAATTGGAAATAGAATTGTTCCTGCCCCGAGAGAGAGGACACACCCCAGGGAGAGAATTAGGCTTGTGAGTAAATGTTGGTTTGTGGGAAAGCAAAAAGATGCTGTGGTTCTCTGTGCCATTATAGCTTATTAACTTCTTTGCTACTATGATAGAATCGGCTTATTGTTTTTTAGGATTCGGTTTTCTGGTGTCTGAATGTTTTGCTTCTGTCTTCTATATGGAGAGTCTGTTATATTTTGCAATTGAGCACTACGTCAGCATATTTACAGTGGCTGTTGGCGCTGTAAATATTGCATTGGTGCTACATGGTCCTGCTGATTTTTTTTTTTGCTTTACTAGTATCAAAGGCTCTAAGTCCAAATTATTATACTTTATCCATCAGTATGATTGCCCACACTTAAATCTTAAAAATCTTAGAATCTGTAAAAATCTCTATAACTTTCATAAGAGTATGACATAAAAATCAGGCAAATAAGGGAGAAAAACAAGAACTGAAGGGCAACTAAACCTTAGAAATGACTATTTCTTATAAATCGCTATGTTTTCACTCTTTTTCACATTTTTAGCCTGTTTTCTTAGAAATCTTTCACGGTGGGCTATCATAAAAAATGTTTAGAGAAAAAATAAAAAGAACTCACCTTTACAAAGGTTATAGAAATTGGGGTATTTGTAACATAACAAGAGAATTCTTACCTCAAATACAGTCTCAGTGGTTTTTATTATCCTTATTTTTACCCCACTACAGTGTGGCTTTTCTTTCTCTGTGGTTTTTTCTGTCCCTACCAACTTCAAAAAGAGTTTTTAATTTGAAACCATATTCAGTAGAGTAGTCTATGATATGAATGAGTGAACTAAGAAAGCCAAATGAAACTCTCCTATGTTGGAAAAACTCCCATGACATGAGGTTTTCTTAACCTGGGGTTCACAGATACTCTCCCCTTGTCCTTGGAAAGATTTCAGAGTCTATGAACTTGTATGGGACAAAACTAAATCTTTATAATCTTTATTTCAACTTAATAGGCTTCCTTAATCCTATGTATTTTCTGCATTTAAAAATATCGTTCTGATAAGCAATCCATAGGCTTCACCAGAGTGACAAAAGGTCCATGATACAAAAACGGTTAAGACCAATCTAAGCAATTACAACCAAAGTGTAAGGCAACTTGACTTTTGTGATTTTGGAGTTTAGATTCTTTAAATGACTAAATATATGTACATATATGTGTGTATGTGTATGTATGTATTTCCTCTCTAATAGTATGAACATGCTATAAAAGAACTGGTGCGTGGTGTGGCACTGACAAGAATTTGTTATGGAGACCATCATTGGAAACTAGCAGAAGCACATGTTAATTTGGCTCAAGGATACCTACAGCTGAAAGGTGAGCTCATTAAGATGAATGGTTAACTACTTCCTGACCTTTCTACAGAATTATTGGCTTGAATATAACAAGATGAATATGGATTTGGGTTATCTCAATTTTAAATGTTGTCTAGTGTCTTGGCATACATTGAGATGACATTCCAAAGGGAATTTGAGAAAAAGTGTACAATATAATATGAAGATTGAAAAATAAAGAGGTAAAAAGTTCAGCTCTAGTTATCCTTTACATAGCCTTTAAAATAAGATTCTTAGGAGAAAATAAGTTTATTGGATATGAAGTGAGTTTTTAATGTGGCTACTATTCCTCTTATAAACAACTTCATACACAATCATAACAACATCTGATTGTGTATTTTCTTGTATTATTTTCTAGCTTTCATATCCTTGTCTCCTATAACTACATTATATTATAAACTCCTTGAGGGCAGGGACTGTATCTTATGATATCTTTTTGTATACTCCATTCAACCCAACATAAAACTAGGCACATAGTTCTCATTAAAATACTTTTTGCTCGACTGATAAATATGGGACTTATAGAATTTACAACAGTTAAAGGTCTATAAGGATCACTATAATAATAATGTTTCTTTAACTTTTTTGGCTTCTGAAAAATACTCTTCTTGTATTCTAGACATGGGTATACAATTAACTTCATGTTTTGACAACCTTCTGGAGACTAGAGGTATAATTCTGTGTAATTAAGAATATAAACCTCAGAGAGCATTGAAGCATGACTCTTTAATAGAAATCATGGCTATTTCTCTTGATTTTAATGGGGTTCTTTAATGTCATCTTCATAACATTGTCATTCTAAAATTGTAAAGTGAGTCAGTAGAAGAAACTTGAAATATATACATTTCAGGCACTTAATGGTAGTATTTTTGCTACTAATTTGTGTCACATTTACCTATTAGCACATGAGAAATATGTCTATCAAATGATTCACATATTTTAATATCTTAAAAAATATCCCTTTTATAGATGGAGAAACAGTTTCTGCGGGCAGGGGAGAAATGAATTTTTAGCCAAGATTATATTGGAAACCTTTACCAGGAGAGTTAAAATTTACTCACATCTAATTTCTTGTCCAGAATGCTATAGCTTTTAAATGCACCATTTATTTTCTAATAATTTGTCATTTTTCATACCTCTAATTATGGAGAAAAAGCATAGAAATTCAGTTGCAGCTTGTTTTATTTACTTGTTTTATTACTTTGTTTTCAAAAATATATTTTTCTGTAGTAGAATTTCACCTGAATACTTAGAGAAACATGTTTCCCTTTTTATAATCATGAAACTATTTTCAGATAAACTGTAATGAAACTTTTGCCTGAACCTGCCCAGCTGTGCTTCATGCTGAGATACTCACTCTACTTCACAGAATGTATTACCATTGGAAACTTAATAATATAGGAAAGAAATATCATTTCATTCACAAGTCACTCAGAAATATATTCCAGTTCATTGATATATGAAAGAAAGACTTAAACCTCTTTGTGTGCGTATGTTTTCACAGGACTATCGTTACAAGCAAAACAACATGCAGAAAAAGCCAGAGAAATTCTCACAAATTCATTTTTACCTTCCTCTGAAGAGAGCATAGATGTTTTCAGGTGTTCAATTGACCTTTTTCATACATTGGGAAGAGCTCTAACTGCACTTCAGAAGTATCCTTTTTCCCATCTTTGTAATTGGAGGCCCTGTTCATAGTGTGTATATTTAATTTTCAAGACCAAATAATTGAGATGATTCATACAATGGTACATAAAGGACTAGGAGCCAGGATAGATTGGGAACTGGGGATCAAGAATAAATGACTGAATATATAATTATCCTTAACACAACTCAGATTAAAGGAAGCCTCACAAAATTTAACAAAAGCTGAGAGACTTTCAAAGGAGCTGTTGGACCATGGAAAACTTTTAAAAGAAGAATGGATAGAAATTCAAGCAAGGATCAAGTTGGCTTTTGCACAGTAAGTTTTCAGTTTTGGTTATTACAGCTATGATGGTGAAAGTTTGCCAGTAATATTTATCATCATAAAGTAGATATCTTCTTACAGGATTATTTTTGTACTCAGAGCCATTTTCAAGCAGTACAGGAGGAGAAGAGCAAGTGCATTGTAAATCTAATCCCAGAGTGTCATATTAGACCTGCAGTACTCTCAAATTTTATCCTTTTATAAACCCCTCTCCCCCTTCTCTCTCTATTTCATCATCATATAATTAAATGTTTGGGAATGAATAGCATGTAGTAGGCACTTAATAAGTACTTGTGAAATTGAATGAACACTTAGTCAAAGGGGTAGGAAATTTGTTTTTGATGTTTCTACAAATAAAGAAAATGTATCTATATGACAGCATACCCACTTCATAATCTGATGATCAGGTTTGCATCTCCTGTACTTCCCCCAATGGTACTCTCCTATAAACCAGGGGTCATGTTTTATACAGCTCCCAACCTCAGAATGATTTCTATGTTTTTAAATAAAAGGGGTTTATTTGCATTTAAAAATATTAAAAACCGTTCTTAGTTCCTGATGTAGTACAAAAAGAAGCTGCAGGTTAAATTCATTGACCATAGTTCGCTGATCTCTGCCTAACTTTGTACCTGCTCCCTCCCTGACTCACAGTCACACTGTTCTCTCTTGTCATTTCATTTTTACTAGTGTATACCCTGCATTGATTCCCAAACCACAATTTTCTTTTTGATGCAAAGATTCACATCTGCCATAACTATAATCACCACTATCAAGAAAATATCTTGATGTGCCTAAATACTCCTAGGTAACTGACAGCTGAAAGCTTTCCTGCACTCATATATTCTCAGATGTGTACCTGTTCCTCTTTTACAAGCATCACTAGGATCTTACTTTTGCAATAGCTTTACCACCACTTTCAACTTTCTTTCCTCTCCATTTATATTTTAAGAAAAAATCCTGGTAAAAGTTTTACATTTTGTGTTCTGTTTTCCAACATCATGTGATCATGGTGTTCCGTGATTCATAGCCATATAATATTACCAAAAGAATAATGATGTTAAAAATATGGACCTTAGAAGAAGGGAACAACTTCGGGTCAGCGAAATTTCCCAGGTCTGATCCAGTTCATTTATCTCCACACTACTACATTCTGGGTTCGACTCATTGTCTATCTGTAAACACATCTATACCCAAGATATTTGAAGATAGAAATTTAATGGGCTGCCCATTCATCTACACGTTATAATCTGGGCAGTATTCTTTCTTTGTTCATTTGTTTTTTTCTGTGAGGATTATTAATATTATATATATTAATATATATTCAATTGATATCCTTTCTACTGCCATTCCCAGAGAGTTCTCCCTTCTCCCCTATTAATTATCTTGTCATTGAGACACCTTCCCCCACTATCTCCTCCTGCACTCTGGTCTCACAGGAAGAGTTAGCTCTTCTCCTTGCCAAAGGTGACATCACAATATGTACCTTGATCTCATCATCTTATGTCTTTTTGTTATTTCTGCTTTCACAACTTTTTTCATCCATGTCCCCTTATTATCATACATAATCACAGCCCTAGTTAGGTCCTCATCACCTTTATCCTGGAGAACTACAGTAGCCTTCTAGTTGAGGTTTCTGTTTCAAGTTTCTCCTCACTCCAATCCATCCTAAACTCAACTACCAAAAGGATTTTTGTTTGTTTGTTTGTTTTTTGCTTTTTGGAGGGCAATTGGAGTTAAGTGACTTGCCCAAGGTCACACAGCTAGTTTTGTGTGTGTGTGTTAAGTGTCTGAAGCCAGATTTGAACTCATGTCCTCCTGCCTCTAGGGCTGGCACTCTATTCACTGTACCACTGTACCACCTATTCACTGTACCACCACTGTACCACCTCAAAGGGATTTTTTAAAGCATAGGTCTAACCATCTCACTTCTTTGCTCAGTGAGCTCTCTTAGCTCCACATTCCCTTTCTCTCACTCTCTTCTGATTCTCTGGCCTCATCATTCACCCAAATCTTCCCTTCCACAGTCACTAACAATCGTTGTTTGTCTTTCCTTCTCAAAGAAGACCATGACATCACATCGGGATGGTGATCCCATGACTTGCAAGAGAATTGGATTTAAGCAAGAGAGGACTGTGCAAAATCACTAGCCTCACTTTCTCCTCTGGAGCCGTCTGGATCCAGTGGCAAGATGTAGATCAGGATAACTGGAGATGGCCCTGCTGCTATCACTTAATTCTCAAATCTAATGGTCTTTTCTCAATCCTCATCCATCTTGACCTGTTTGTAGCCTTTTGACAGGTCTGAGGTAGGACTGGATTGAAAATGCTGGGCACTGTGATGACATCGCCAAGTGCCTAGAGCACTTGGAGTGCCCTAGGTTTTCATGACATTGCTTTCTCCTGACTCTCCTGCCATTCTGACTACTCCTCAGTTTCCTATGCCAGATCTTTAATCAGGTCCCTCTTGCTAATCAGGTATTCCACAAGGGTCTCTCCTGGGCCCTCTTCTCTTCTTGTACGCTATTACAGCATGGCCAGGCATGTTAACTTTGCCTTTGTATCTCTGGCATAAGGCCCCCTTCTCTCTGACACAACTCCCACCCTGGTATAGGCCTTGATCGCCTTACACCTATACTATTGAAATGACCTGACAGCTCTCCCTGTCACAAGTTTTCCCATTCCAGTTCTTCCTTTTATGCAGATCTAATGCTGTTTACCCTCTATCCACCCCCTACCTTCATTCACTAAACTCTAGTTACTCCTTATCATCTTTAGGATAAAATATATAAAATCTTCTCTTTTGCACTCAAAGCCTTTCATAACTTAGTCCCCACCTCTCCTTTTCTAGTCTTACACCTTACCCTTTACCTTCACCTCTCATGTACCATGTACCTTACAATCTAATGCCACTGGCTTCCTTGCTGTTCATCACACAAGATACTTCATCTCCCCACTCTCCACCTGTTATTGCCCTACTCCAATGCCTAGAATGTTATCCTTCTTCATCTCTACCTCCTTGCTTCCTTGGGGCTTCCTGCAAGTTCCAGCTAAAATCTTACCTTCTGCAGGAAGCCTTTCCCAGTTCCCCTTAATTTTTGTATCTTCCATCTGTTAATCATTTTTAATATATCTTGTTTGTACATAGTTGTTTGAATGTTTTCTCTCCCACTAAACTGTTAGCTTTTTCAGAGCAGGGACTATCTTTGGTCTTTCTTTTATGGAAAGGAAAAAAAAACATGGAAAAACTCAGACCAACTAGGTAATCAGTAAATAAAGTAAGGCATTTATTTAGGATCAAGGAATTGCAGTTCAGGTAAACTCATTGCCTTGTTGTAAAGCCAAGCATGAGCAGCTCTCCAGAGGATTGCTGCTCTGAATAGCTTTAAGGTTCTGATCATACAGTATAGTGAACTCCCTATTTATTTAGCAATAAACTAAGGTAAAACATTCACAGAAACCAAAGCACAGCATTCATAATGATGTAACATAACAACTTATCACTAAAGTGGCCACATAGTTTTAAACAAAATATATTCAATAAGTCCTTAACTCAATTGTCCTTAAGGAGCAATCCTCCTTAAGGGACACAAAGTACAAAGGTCACAGTTTTCCCACCCCTAGGCCACATTGTCTTAATCTCTCAGTCAAAAAGTCTTCTTTATCCTTGATTGGGGATTATTTTCCAATCATCCTTAAAGGGTACAAGGTACAAAATACAAAGTTCTCCCACTCCTAAGCCACAGTAAATCATGATCTTCTCAGTCAGAACTAAGTACCCAAGGATAGATCTTTTCATCTTGACTTGAGGCTGGCTCTCAGATTCCATGGTTCCTCTTCCATGGGTCCAGCTCTTGCCTGAATCTACCCAACTGTCACCTGGATTCACAGGCAAGCATCTCTCAGCTCCTTGTCCATTTCCTTGTCAGCTCCCATTCCATATTGAAGCTCACAGTATCCAGTACACCTCAAGTCCTTTGCAGTTTCTGTTTCTGGAAAGACAAAGCTTAACAGAGCCAAAACAACATTCACACACATTGCTGGCACCATCATCAGTTCACTATCTGCCTGTGAAACAAGGTCTGAGAACTCAACACAGACCTATAAACAAGTCTGAGAACTCAACACAAATAATCAGTATAGTTCCAGGACCTCTGAAACCCTCCTTCAGGACTTCTGTAAACAGACAACAAGAAAATCCTCTTTCGGGCTTCCAGTAAGGTCCCAGGGCTTCTGTACAAAGTATTACAAATACAAATCAACACAGAACAGACAAATAGAGTGCCAGCCACCACAAGTGTTTCTTTCTCAGTTCTGCTCTCTCCCAACTTGTGCCTCTGATTTTATATGGTCATTAGTTCCTCCCTGTTCTGCCTACTTCTTACATTCTTCCTGTTCCTGTCTTTTCCAAGTCCCTCCCACTGTGGGTTTCACAAGTTCTGTTTCTTAACAAAGATTTGATATAATCATGGGTAGGGCTCAACTGAACAAGGCACTAAGTACTTGTTTGCTTGCCATTACACTTGTTCAGAACAAGGATGCCCAGGGTGGAAAGGGAGAAGGGGATTCTTCTGTTTTTTTTTTTTAATTTTTCTTTATTTTATGTGCAATTTATGGAATAAAACAAACATGTCCATAATATAATATAATAAAAAATATGATTGCACATGAAGCTGCAAATGTTATGTACAATTTGCTATTCCTGTTAAATATATGATAAAGTTATGTAAATTTCATCTTTTTTTTCCTTCCCTCCACCCTAGAGATGATTACCATTAGACACAAATATGTGTATATATGTAAAATCATCCTATACATCTATTTTTCAGTTCTTTCTCTGGATATAGATAGGATCTTCCTTCATAAGTACTCTGTAATTAATTTGGGTATTTTTAATAGTTAATAAGACTTAATTCACTCAAAGTTGTTCTTAAAAAATATTGCTATTACCGTATACAATGTTCTATTGATTCTGCTTATTTTGCTCTTCATCATTTTGTGCAAATCTATCCCATGTTTTTCAAAGATCGCCAAGATCATCATTTCTTTTTTTTTTAATTAATTAATTTATCTTGCTTTTTGCGGGGGGCGGGGGTGGCAGGCAGGGGTATTGGGGTTAAGCGACTTGTCCAAGGTCAGATGGCTAGTGAGTGTTAAGTGTCTAAGGCTGGATATGAATTCAGGTCCTCCTTCCTCCAGGGCTGGTACTCTATTTACTGTGCTACCTAGCCTCCCTGAGATCATCATTTCATATAGCATGGTAGTATCCCATCACAATCACATACCACAAATTGTTCTGCCATTCCCCAGTTGACAGTTATCCCCTCAATTTCCCGTTCTTTGCCACCACAAAGAGAGCTGCTGTAATTATTTCAGAACATATAGGTTCTTTTCCTTTCTCCCTAATCATATTTGGAAATAGAACTAGTAGTGATATTGCTGGGTCAAAGGGTACAGACAGTTTAATAACTCTTTGATCATAATTCTAGATTACTCTCCAAAATGGTTGGATCAAGTTCTACCAACAGTGAATTAAAGTCCCAATTTTTTTTTTTTAAAGCAATTGGGGTTAAGTAACTTGCTCAAGGTTACACGGCTAGTCATTATTATTTACGCGTGGGTGCTCATTTTCTGAGGCCGGATCTGATCTCGGGTCATCCAAACTCCGAGGCCGAGGCTCTTACTCACTGCGCCACCTAGCCGCCCCTTTAGGGCAATTGGGGTTAAGTAACTTGCCCAAGGTTACACGGCTAGGTTTTTGTTTGTATGGATTAAGTGTCGGAGGCTGGCTCTGAACTCAGGTCCTTCTGATTCCAGGGCCGGCGCTCTATTCACTGTGCCACCTAGCCGCCCCTAAAGTCCCAGTTTTTCCACATCCCTTCCAACATTTGTCACTTTCCCCTTCAGTCATTTTAGCCAATCTGATAGGTGTAAAATGATACCTCAAGGTTGTTGTTTTTTTTCAGATCAAACACCATTATTCTTCATATGTGTATCTAAAACCGCAAAGAAGAAAATGTTACTAACTACCCCACCCCCCAAAAAAGCCCAACAAACCCAAAAGTCTAAAGGCAATTTATAAGGGTTCCCATTGTTTCCATTTTATATTGGAACAAAAAAAAATCAGATGACTTGCTCTCTGAGTGTAAGACAAATTCATGTCACATCTAAAATGGAACCCTTAAATGAAGGCTTGAACCCTCATGTAATAGAAGAAATAATTTTTTATTGCATAACCCAGAAGCTAATAATGAATTCCTATTCTGCCATCTATTACCTGTGTGACCTTGGCAGTGTCATTGAACCTTTAATGTGCCTCAGTTCATCTGTAAAATGAAAATATGGACCACATTGCTTTTGAGCTCCTTTCCAACTCTATATCTATGCTTCTGTTATAGTAAAATTTTCTGTATGACAAGAAAAATGTGTTAAGGTTTTTCTTGCTTGAATGTACCTCTTCCTTCTTAGAGTCAAGCCATTCTTGTTAGTTTAAACTCCCATGATGGTAAATAGTAGAAAGAAGAACTCTTAAAGTTGTTCAGGCTGAAACACTGAAGAACATTGTAGATCACATTATATTTTAGGGTTATATAAAATGTCTTTGCTCCCTATGCTCATTTTCCACACTTTGAACAATTGTACTCAGCAATACTTAATTTCTCAGTGCTCTTCAGTGAATAACCAAAGAATGAATTGCCTTAAGGTCACAAAAGAGTTGAATCTTTACAAAAATATCCTCATTATATATATCTTTATGTGATACATAAAGTAGGTTCTCCCTACTGCATGATTCTTGTAGAGTTACAAGGGTTTTTGTTTTCTTTTTAAAAATTTTGTTTTTAATTTTCAACATTCACTTCTATAAGATTTTGAGTTCTGATTTTTCTTCCCCTGCCCCTGCTCCTCCCCTCCAAAGATGGCATGCAATCTGAAATAGACTATACATGTACAATCATATTAATATTTCTGCATTAGTCATATTGTAAAGAAAAATTAGAACCAAAGGGAAAAATCAAGAGAAAGTAGAAACAAAAAAAAAGAGAGAGAAAATAGTGTGCTTCAATCTATATTCCATAGTTCTTTCCCTGGATTTGGATAGCATTTTTCATAATGAGTCTTTTGGAATTGTTTTAGATCCATGCATTGCTGAGAAGAGTTAGATCTATCAAAGTTGGTCATCACATAGTGTTGCTGTTATTTTGTACAGTGTTCTCCTGGTTCAGCTCACTTCACTCAGCTTCAGTTCATGTAAGTCTTTCCAGGTGTTTCTGAAGTCTCCCTTTTCCATTTTTATGATCTCTTTGAGATACAGACCTTGAAATAGTAGTACTTCATCAAAGGGTATGCACAGTTTTATAACCCTTTGGGCATATTTCCAAATTGCTCTCCAGAATCGTTGGTTCAGTTCACAACTCCACCAACAATACATTAATGTTCATATTTTCCCACATCTTCTCCAACATTTTCATTTTCCTGTTTTGTCATGTTAGCTATTCTGATAGGAGTAATGTGGTACTTCAGAATTGTTTTAATTTGCATTTCTCTAATCAATCATGATTTGGAACATTTTTTCATATGACTATAAATTGTTTTGATATCAATCTAAAAACTGCTTGTTTATATCTTTTGACCATTTATCAGTAGGGGAATGACTTGTGTTTTTATAGATTTGACAAAGTTCTTCATTTATTTGAGATATTAGAACTTTATCTGAGAAACTGTCTATAAAAACTTTTTTCCCGATTTTTTGCAGGGTAGGGGGCCTAGAGTTTCCCAGAGGTTGACACTTTGTATCCCCAGCACCTGGGACATAGTAGGTGCTCAATAAATGTCTGCTAACTGACAGACTACCCCACCCTTTCCCCAAAGTATAAATACCAAAAATCATAGAGAAGAAAAAGACACTTTGCATCTAAATACTCACAGGCAATTGTCATGTTTCTTTTTCAACATTCCAAGTTTAGTTTTTTATGGAATTATATTGATTTTCTTGTAATGATGTGGTACACCTCAGTTGTATCATCAGGTCATTTTTTTCCAAAAGGGAAAGATATTATTCAAAGACCTGTACCTCAGAACAAAGTTACTTAGTAGTACCTATTTGAGCTGTCAGATATAGTTATACTTGGTGAGGTAGAAATCATCTTATCATTCCCTCATTGCCAATCCAGTAACTTTTTATCTTTTGTCATTGTATCATCGTGGTGCCCAATATTTTCAATGCAGTCCTACCTGAGACATGGAATTACATTTATCATACAATGTCAAATTTTGCTATCTTAGTAAAGAATTCTGTGGCACCTGGTGGTGACATTAGTGGGAATCCACATTGAAGCCACTTCTGCTTATATACCATCAAAGGAAATGCTGTAGACATATGTGTTCAGATACTTTTCAGATACTTCCAGACCCTTTTATTACTCCTGGTAATCTCATTCTAAGTCTTTGACTGGAAATTGATGTCTACTGCGGCCAGCACAGTTGGTGGGCTAGCAAGCAGTGAGAATAACAAGACAGGGGTATAATCAATAGTCTGTTTATTACAGGACCATTTCATACAGAGCCAAAGATGCAAGGAGCTCACAGAGTTTTTATGCCCCCCCCAAGAGAATGTAGACATCCCAAAAGAATGTAGACAATGTAGAAAGATCATACATCAAAGGAATGCAGATAATGTAGAAGGAGCCTCCCTTAATCGTGTTTACTATTTACCCTTGCTTAAGGTTATTTACTTATTAGGGTATTATTCTAGGACCATATCATAAACAAAAAAGATTACATGCTCTCTTGCTTATCTGCCTGCTAACCTTTGCAGGTAACGGTATAGGACAGGGGAATATACCTTAGCAAGGTCAAGGAACCCCAAAACGTTCTCTTAATAATACATCCTCCTGCTTGTCTGCCCTGTAGCCGTTCAGATAATAACATAGGGAAGGGGAACATTTCATTAGTGAAGCCGAGAAACTTCTCAAATGTCCAGGAACAACATGTTATCTTTGTTTTTTATTCCCCTTTTTGTTTCATTTTCCTTAAAGATATATCTGATTACTAGGTCCAAAGTAAATTTGTCAAGTTTGGGGGTACATGTTTTCTGCTATATCTTGTATTAGTTTCATAACCAACAATACCGAGAATTGACAGCAGATGGTGCTCATGGTATTCTTATATGTAAAATAACTAAATGTTAAATGATTTCAGGACTAAAGTTGGAACCTCTCAAAAAGTTATTCTTTAAATTGAGTTGAAATTTATTAGACTTTGATACTCTCTTAATTTTTATTTTAATTCCTGATTTTTTGGTTCCCATGGAAAAATTATGACAAAAATTTATATAGCATTTACTGTGTACTAAAATTATTATCTCATTTGATCCTCACAACAACCCTGGGAGGTAGGTTGTATTACTATCCACATTTTGCAGATGAGGAAATAGGCAAACAGGTTAAGTGACTTAGCCAAGAACACATAACTTAAAAATGTCTGAGTTTAGATTTTAACTCAGGTTTTCCTAAGAAAATGTTTTTATTGGGTTTACTTTGTCTCTTTATTGATGGTGGAATCTAGTTCAGGGATTCTTAACCATTTTTGTGTAATGCATTTTCTGGCAGTATAATGAAGCCTATAGATTCCTCAGAATAGTTTGGTAGTTTTTTAAAAATTTAATTTAACTATCAGTTCTGAGTTCTCTTCCTCCTGTCTCTACCTCCTTCACCCATTGAAAAAAAATCAAGAAAAGAAAAAAAAATGACAAGTGTGTATAGTCAAGCAAAATAAATTTTTACACTCACTAGCCATATCCCCCCAAGGTATCCTTCATTCTTTACTCTGAGACCATCATCTATCTGTCTGGAGATGGATACCATGTTTCATTATGTGAACTCTGGAACTATGTTCCATTGTGTTAATCAGAGTTCCTGTCTTTTAATTTTTTTTATCTTTTCAGTGCTATTATTATTGTATAAATTGTTTTCTTGGTTTAACTCACTTCAGTTTGCATCAGTTCATAAAAATCTTCCCAGGTTTTTCTAAAATCATTTCCATCATCATTTCTTAGGGTATGATAGCGTTCTTACATATATATCTATCATAACTTATTCAATCATTCCCTAATTGAAAGGCATACTTTTGCCTCCCAATACTTTGCCATAAGAGCTACTTACGTACATATAGTTCTGCTTCTTTCTTTGATCTCTTTAAGGTATAGACCTAGCAGTGATATTGCTGAGTCAAAGGGTATATTCAATTTAATAGTTTTGGGGACATAGTTCCAAATTGCTTTCCAAAATGGCAGGACCAGTTCATAACTGTAGAGACAGTTATTAAAGTAAAGTATAATATTAAAATACCTATTTTCTCAATCCCTACATTTGTCTTTTTCCTTTTCTGTCAGCTTTATCAATTCTATGGGTGTGAGGTCATACCTCAGAATTGTTTTAATTTGAATTTTCTAATTTTATATTAGTGATTTAGAAACCTTATTATATGGCTATTGATAGCTTGCATTTTTCCCTCTGAAAACTGTCTCAGAGTGATGTTTTAAATGCATAAAATAAATACATAGAATAAATTCCCTTCTAATTCAGCTTTAAATTACAGGTATTCTCTGTGCCTTTTAAATATGCTTCACTTGTTTTTCTGTCTTCCAACTAGGTTTTTTCAGTTCTATAAATCATTTTAATCATTAGAGAACAAATCTGAAGAGTCTTTATTTCTTGGCCATGGATTTGTATTTAGTTCCTGAGTAGAGTTTTTGTTTTTGTTTGCTTTCAGAATTCAGCAAAGTAAACCATTGAGAAAAGTGGAGAGGGGGAAAAAAAAGCAACGATACCTTAAGCTTTTGCCCCATAGTAATAATTATCTTCTTGCCTCTCACTTTTTTTCAATTTTTTCTAATTGTTGGCAAGGTTTTATGCCTTCTTTGTGCATTTTTAAATTATGGCCCATAAAATTTTAGGGAAACAACCCCCCATTGAGACAGTTTCTCTTTTATTGATTAAATTTTTTCAATTAATAAACATCTGCTTTCTCTCTTTCCTGCCTTTCTCCCTTCTCCCTACCTCCCTATTGAAAAAGAAACAAAAGCAAAACCCCTCTTACAAACATATATAGTCAAGAAAGACAAATTATCACATTGGCCATTTCCAAAAAAAAAAAAATGTCTCAATCTGTACTTTGAATCTATCTCCTATCTTTCAGGAAGTAGATAGCATTTTTCATCATGAATCCTTTGGAATTATGATTGGTCACTGTGTTGATAAAAGTTCCTAAGTCTTTTACAGTTTATATACATGATAATTTGCAGTTATTCTTGGTACTGTGTAAACTGTTCTCTTGGTTCTGCTCATCTCATTTTGCATCAATTCATACAAGTTTTCACAGTTTCTTTGAAACCAACTCCATCATTTCTTACAGCACAATAATACTTCATCACATTTATATACTATGACTTGTTCAGCTCTTCCCCCAAGTGATAGACACCCCCTCAGTTTCCAATTCTTTGCTCTTACAGAAAGTTGCTATAAATATTTTTGTACATTCTTAGTTACAGTTTGTTCTTCTTAGATCTAATCCCTCCCTTAACCTATCTTTCCTCTCACCTCTTCTTACTTTTCCTCTTTCCTTCATTTTTCACTTTTGAGTGAAATGTATTTCTGTACTCATTTGTGTACTTTCTTCTCTTTTGACCAGTTTAGATGAAAGTGGGGTTCGAGTGTCACCCATTTAATCTTTTCCTTCTTTCTCATTTGTATAGACTTTTGCTTGTACATCCTGATTATGTTAGATAATTCCCCCTCTCCTCTTTTATCCCCCTTGTGTATTCCCCTTCTCCATTTGCAGTCTTCTTTTAAGATTACCAAAACTTAATAGAACCTCTCCCAATCTGATTAGACTCCCTCCCTAACTTCTGATAATGGTAGGGTTCTGAGGGGCACATGATGTTTACCTCTTTATTTTTCTCTTGACTTCTGTGATTGCCCTTCAGAGTTTCAACGCAGCTCTGATCTTTTCATCATGAATACTTAGAAGTCTTCTTTCAACTAACGATCCACTTTTTTACCTCATAGGTAAAGTAAGGGTAAGTAAGTTATTCTCAAATGTAAACCAATTTGCTTTGATTTCTGGAACATCATATTCCAATATCTTCACTCATTTAAAGTAGTGGTTGCAGAATGATCTGTGATCTTGCCTGTGTCTCTTTGGTACTTTAATTCTTTCCTTTTTTTCCTTTTTTTTTCTTTTGAGGGGGGCGGGGAGCAGGGCAGTTGGGGTTAAGTGACTTGCCCAAGGTCACACAGCTAATAAGAGTTAAGTATCTGAGGCCAGATTTGAACTCAGGTCCTCCTGACTCCAGGGCTAGTGCTTTATTCACTGCATTACCTAGTTGCCCCACTTTACTTCTTTCTGAATACCTACAGTCAAATATTGAATATCTGGATTTTGCCTCTTAACCTTTCTTGGAGCTTTCATTTTGGCATTTATTTTAGGAAATAACCCATTGATGCCTGCATCAAAATGGGCACAGGCCAAACCAAGAAGTGTGGAATGATGGACATGAGCCAGGCGGGATCCGTCGTAGCAATTCTGATTTATTGATCATAGGACAGGGTTTATATAATGAATGTAAAGCAATTATTTCTTAGGTTCCCATGAGAAAATGTTTAATGTCCTTGCTCATTTACGCACATCTTTATGTTTTAATGTCCTTGTTCCCTTGCATGAATCTATGTCTAGGTCACTGCTCGGTTATCATATCCTAAACTATTTACTGCAAGTCAGGAAGAGATAGTGAGCCAATGTTAAGACATAATATGCCCTTCATGGGGAGCTGGTTTGGGAGAAATCCTGTACCAAAGTCTTCCCATGTACATACCTGGTCAGAGACTGGTCCTCGACATTTCCTCCTTTCTGTACAAGTAACTTAAGAGCATGAACCTCAGTTCCCAAAGCCAGGAAAGACTGGCCGAGCATGTGAATCCCCAGAGGTGCAATAAGGCACAATATCATCTGCAAGCATGCAACTAGAACAAAGTGAAGCAATAGAGAGTTAAGATTATTCAATGGATTAATCTAATTTATCCATTGAAATATCTGATTGACTATATTTTCAGGATCAATTCCTGAAATATGACTTTGTATAATATGTTAAGTCATATAGGACAATTAATTTATATCCCAGGTGAGATTATGACTATGCAAAGAGCCATTAAACCTGTTCCTAATTTGACTCCAAGTGACATTAGAAGTTTCATTATTCCAAATATATGGGGTTACACAAACATAATTATAGCAACAGTCACACTGCAATTTTGCATTCTACTATCATTACATAGTGTTGACATCTAAGAATACATTGTATGGGATTACAGTTTCTACAAGTAATATTCCAATATAAATCCTGACCTTTAAAAGTTATGTTCATAAATTTCAATATATACATACATTCAATACCTACATTATCAACTCAATAATGGTTACAAATATATACAAATAAATATCAGTCTGGTCACTGCAGGAAGGCATATACAAAGAAATAATCAGTACAGGTAAAATATGTAAAATCATAGACATCAAATGAAAAGGAAATAACTTCAGCAATGTTAACATTATTGTGATGGCAATGTTCCTGGATCAATTCCAGAGCAATGAAAATTTTAGATGTTTTCTGATATACTTTGTAATATTTGAATCATGTCAAACACCAAAAAGTTATACATATATTTGTCCCAAGAAAAATTAGAATCAGAGCTAATACATAGTAAAGGTGTTACACAAGTATATGTAAATACAATACTAAATGTTCTAGTACGTTAATTTTGTACAAAAAATCCTTATCTATATTCTATCATGTTATAGAGGCTACAGAAACATTGTTTGTAATTCATTAACATATTGTGCAGTTTTTTGTATTTTTCTAAATAAAGAAATTGTAGACACAGTGGTTGAAATTATCAATAATAGTAGAATAATAGTAGGGCAGTGAGTCTAGTAACAAGAAGTCTGACAAACTTTTCCCCTTCTTTTAAATAAACCAAAAAACAAATTTTTTTAATTAGTTGGAAAAAGCAAATGAAGATTGTTCAACAATTACTACAACAAATCTCTACCAGTTATACATTGAGTAAGAGCACAATTAATGCATAACATTCCATACAAAAGAGTCATATAGAGATAGGTGTATCCATAATTACATGTTTTTTTTTAAAGTCAAGCTAACATTCTTTGCCAATTCAGTGACAAATTGAGCAGCTGGTATTTCACTTAGTAAATAAATAGAAGACAGTTGTTGATATTAAGAGAGAGCCTATGGCAATTAGTCCTGTTATTAGAAGTTCTTTTTGTAGCTAGAGAATCAGATATTACTAAAAGTGGTCCCCCACAGTCTGAAACCAAAAGAAAGTGGTTCTATGGGCAGGTTATATTCTAATAAAAAGTAGTGGTAATTTATATCATCTGTAAATGATTCACATTAGTAGAAGTAAAGAAGACTTGAGGGGGTCAAATACATGTAGTTATAGGTTGTATGTGAAACAATTGACATGATAAGGACTTAAATCTAGATATAATCAGTTCAGTTTGTATTGAAGTCAGAGTGATCATAGCAAGAAACACAAATCCTGGTATAACAAGTTTTAGTTCTTTGGCTTGATATAATAATAGTTCAGTTTGCCCCCATGTGGACATAGCTTTTTTGTGTAGTGGCTGCATTAGAAGACCTCTTTTTTTTTTTCCAACAATGCTTTTTAATGGGGGTGGCTAGTTAGCGCAGTGAATAGAGCACCAGCCCTAGAATCAGGAAGACCTGAGTTCAAATCCAGCCTCAGACACTTGACACACTTACTGGCTGTGTGACTTTGGGCAAGTCACTTATCCTCAATTGCCCTCCAAAAGGCAAAACAAACAAAAACAATGCTTTTTGATTTGTTTTTTTCTTCTTTTTTAATTAAAATTTTTTTTAATCAGACACTTTATTAAATTCTAGTTTACATCATTCATTTCTTTTTTTTTTTTAAAGCAATTGGGGTTAAGTAACTTGCTTAAGGTTACACCGCTAGTCATTATTTATGTGTGGGTGCTCATTTTCTGAGGCCGATTTCGATCTCGGGTCATCCCAACTCTGAGGCCGGTGCTCTTACTCACTGTGCCACCTAGCCTCCCCTACATCATTCATTTCTGCAATATATACACATATTCACATATGTATTCATATGCCCATATGCCATCCTATATCGACATATGTGTGTGTGTGTGTGTGTGTGTGTGTGTATACATTTCTATTCCCTTCAGCTATTCTCATGCTGAGAAAAGTTTCAACGGTTACAATTCCATGTAGGAATGTAAATAGTTCAACTTTGATAAGTTCCTTATGATTTCTTTTCCGTTTACCTTCTCATGCTTCTGTTGCTTCTTGTATCTGAATGTCACATTTTCTATTCAACTCTGGTTTTTTCATCAAGAATGCTTGAAAGTCCTCTATTCCACTGAATGACCATATTTCCCCCTGAAACATGATACTCAGTTTTTCTGGGTAGGTGATTCTTGTTTTTAATCCCAGCTCCTTTGACTTCCAGAATATCATATTCCAAGCCCTTTGATCCATCAGTGTAGAAGCTGCCAGATCCTGTGTTATCCTTATTTTATTTCAACAATATTCAAATTGTTTCTTCCTGGCTGCTTGTAATATTTTCTCCTTGATATGGGAATTCTGGAACCTGGCTATAATATTCCTAGGAGTTTTCTTTTTGGGATCTTTTTCAAGAGGTGATCAGTGGATTCTTTCAACCTCTATTTTGCCCTCTGGTTCTAAAACATCAGGGCAATTTTCCTTGAGAATTTCTTGAAGGATGATTTCTAGGTTCTTTTTTTGATCATGGCTTTCCGGTAGCCCAATAATTTTTAAGTAATCTCTCCTGGATTTATTTTCCAGCTCAGTGGTTTTCCCAATGAGATATTTCAGATTGCCTTTTATTCTTTTTTTAATTTATTTTTATTTTTATTTTTGCTTTTTGGAGGGCAATTGGGGTTAAGTAACTTGCCCAAGGTCACACAGCTAGGTTTTTGTTTGTGTGTGCATTAAGTGTCTGAGGCCGGATCCGAACTCAGGTCCTTCTGACTCCAGGGCCGGCGCTCTACTCACTGCGCCACCTAGCCGCCCGCCTTTTATTCTTTCATTTGTTTGGATCTGTTTAATAGTATCTTGATTTCTCAAAATGTCACTAGCTTCCATTTGCTCCAATCTAATTCTGAAGGAATGATTCTCTTCAGTGAGCTTTTGAGATTCTTTTTCCATCTGGCAAATTTTGGCTTTTATTTTTTTTAAACAAATGCTTTATTAACTTCTGTTTTACATCATTCATTTCCGCCAGATTTTGAGTTACAATCATTTTCCCCCCGTTATTCCCCTAACCCACCCTCCCAGAATAGCAGTCCCGCAAGATATCGCTTCCTCCAATCTGCTCTCTCCCATACCCCCTTCGACTTTTCCATTAGAGGAAGGTGAATCTTTGTGTCCCAATGCCTGCACATCTTATCTCCCAATTATAAGCAAAAGAGTATTAATAATAGTATTTACATATATTTGAAACATTTAATGTTAAGACCTTGAATTTCAGATCCATTTCCTTCCTCCTTTGTCACCCATTCCCTCTGGGGAGATAAGTAATTCAGTATATGTTGTACATGTCTAGCTATGCAAAACATTATCATAGTAGATATATTGTACAAGGCTGCTTATAATTCCCTCCCACTCATCCCACCTCCCACCTGGTCCATTCCCTACTTGATCCTGTTCCTCTTCTATAGTGGGTACTTCCAACATCCCCTCCCCCCAAGGATGCCCCCCATCAATCATCCCTCCTCTCATCCCCCTTCCCCCTATTCTGCTGCAGGTTGAGATATCCCATTTAGTATGTATGTCATTCTCTCCCTGAACCAAATTCAATGAGAATGTGGATTTGCCTTTTTTTTCCCTTCCTATTCTCCCCGTCCCTTGCAACAACTTCCCCTTGCTTCTTCTACATGAGATAGTTTACCCTACCCTGTCTTTCCCCATCTCCTCTTGCCACTTTCCTCTCTCACCTCATAATTTCATCCCTTGAGTATTCTCCCTTCCCAACAAATTCAACCTATGTCCTCTATCCATATACATACACATTCACATATGTATTCATATGACCACACACCCTTCTTCCATTATTTTCATGGTGAAAAAGATATCATCACTCACAGTTATTGTTTTTCCATATGGGAATGCAAATAGTTCAACTTTGATAAGTTCCTTTTGATTTCTTTTCCCTGATTACCTTCTCAGGCATCTCTTGCTTCTTGTGTCTGGATGTCAAATTTTCTATTCAATTCTGGTTTTTTCCTCAAGAATGCTTGAAAGTCCTCTATTCCACTGAATGGCCATATTTTCCCCTGAAACAAAATACTCAGTTTTGCTGGGTAGGTGACCCCTGGGTTCATTCTCAGTTCTTTTGCCCTCTGGAATATCATATTCCATGCCCTTCGATCCCTCAGTGTAGAAGCTGCCAGGTCCTGGGCTATTCTGATTGTGTTTCCACAATATTGAAATTGTTTCTTCCTGGCTGCTTGTAGTATTTCTCCTTGATCTGGGGATTCTGGAACCTGGCTATAATATTCCTGGGAGTTTTCTTTTTGGGATCTTTTTTCAGGAGGTGATCTGTGGATTCTTTCAACCTCCATTTTGCCCTCTGGATCTAAAACATCAGGGCAATTTTCCTTGAGAATTTCTTGAAGGGTGATTTCTAGGTTCTTTCTTTGATCATGGCTTTCAGGTAGTCCAATAATTTTTAAATTGTCTCTCCTGATCTATTTTCCAGGTCAGTGGTTTTTCCCATGAGATATTTCACATTGCCTTCTAATCTTTCATTTGTTTGGATCTGCTTAACAGCATCTTGATTTCACATAAAGTCATTAGCTTCCATTTGCTCCAGTCTAACTCTGAAGGAATGAATCTCCTCAGTGAACTTTTGAGATTCTTTTTCCATCTGGCAAATTCGACTTTTTAAGGCATTCTTCCCTCATTGCCTTTTTGGGCCTCCTTTGCCATTTGAGTTAGTCTATTTTTTAAGGTGTTGTTTTCCTCAGTCAGGCTGTTGACCCTCATTTCATACCTTTCCTGCATCCTTCTCATTTCTCTTTCCAATTTTTCCTCCACTTCTCTTATTTGATTTTTAAAGTCCTTCTTAAGGTCCTCTGTGGCCTGCAACCCGCTCATGTTTTCCCCTGGGGCTTTTGGAGCAGGACTTCTGCCCTCACAGTCCTTTTCCCGCTCTATGCCCCCCAAATAGGAGTCTAGGGTTGCATTTTTCTGTTTCCTTTGCCTTGGTATGTTGCCACTTGATTACCTGACTTTTGGGCTTGTTGCCACACTATGGCTTTAAGGCCAGATAGAGGAATTTTCGTCCCGAACGTGTTTGGGGCAACTTCCGTTTCTGGCAGGCTGTAAACCCACCCATGACTTCCACCCTAGATCACAGTCCAGATCCAGGGAGGTTAAAGCAAGAGCGATTACCCCCCCAAGACTGATCGCTGGATCTCCCTACAATTAATTGCAGGCCAGGAGCTGGAGCTGCCTCTGAAAACTACAAAATGGCATGTCTCCTCAGCAGCTTCTAGCCCCCAGGGGAGGGAGCCGACGCATTCCCCCAAATACAGGCCCCAAAGTCCATAGGACACTAACCTCTTACTTTGTCCTAGGCATGTCTGTGTTGATAATTCTGGAGTCTCCATGGCTGCTGGTGTTCTGGGGTTCCTCCAGCCGGCTGCTGGCCCTGCCGCCCTGGGGCTAAAACCTCGGCTCACCCGCTCGGCTCCGCGTTGCGCACTGCCAGGTCCCAGACCGCTGCATTGGTCCTTCCTGCAGGGCTGCTGGGCTGTCCTCAGCGGGAGGTTAGCTTCTCTGTGTCGTTCCGTGGGTGCTGGGGCTCCAGAAGTTGTTCAGAGTCCCCTTTTACATTGTTTGGGGGGAATCTGGGGGTAGAGTGGCTTGAATGAGCTGTTACTACTCCGCCATCTTGGCTCCGCCCTCCCAAATTCGGCTTTTTAAGGCATTCTTCTCTTCATTGCCTTTTTGAGACTCTTTTGCCATTTGAGTTAGTCTATTTTTTAAGGAGATATTTTCTGCAGTCAGGTTGTTGACTTTCATTTCAGAATTTTCTTGCATCATTCTCATTTCTCTTTCCAATTTTTCCTTCACTTCTCTTATTTGGTTTTCTAAATCCTTCTTAAGGTCCTCTATGGTCTGTAACCAGATTTTATTTTTCTTGGAAGCTTTTGATCCAGGAGTTCTGATTTCACTGTCTTACTCCTGTTCCATGCTTTGATCCTTTTTGTCCCCATAATAGGAGTGTAAAGTTAGGTTGCGCTGCTTGCTTTGCTTCCCTCGTTTGCTCATGTTGCCACTTAATCACTTGACTCCTGGGCTTTTTGCCACAGTAGGACTCTGCTACCAGACAGGGAAGCTTTGTCCCAAATTGCTGAGGTTTTCTCAGCTGCTGAAGGTATTGGTTGGGTGCCCTCTCTGAAGCCTCCACATGCACTGGCAAGTTGGTCGTACACCCCAGGACCTCCACCCTAGACTGCAATTCAGATCTAAGCAGGTTAAAGCAAGAGCGATTACCCCTCAGACTGGTTGCTTGGTCCCCCTACAGTCTGCAGTCCAGAAGTTAAAGCTGCCATGTGGCTGTGGCTGCAAGGCCCCTGTGCCTCAGCTGCTTCTCCCTCCAGGGGTTAGAGGCTAGACTACTGAGGCTCCAGGTGTTAGAGGCTAAACTACTGGATCCCAAAGTCTACACTGTACTGACCCCTCACTTTGTCCTTAGCATCTATGTGTTGATAATTCTGGAAACCTCCACAGCTGCTGGTGATCTGAAGTCCCTCCAGCCAGTGGCTTATCAGGCCCACTGTGAGGCTAAGACCTCTGGCTTGAGTGGGGCTGGGCTTTGCTCCCAGAGCGCTGCGCTGGCCACTTCCCGTTGGCCTGCTGGGCTGTTCTCAGCAGAAGGTTAGCTTCTCTGTGTCATTTTTTGGCTTCTCTAGCTCCAACGTTTGCTCAGAGTCACCTTTTACATGAATTGGAGGAGGTGGAAGCCAGAGCCCCAGGGAATTCCATTTTCTACTCTGCCATCTTGACTCTACCCCCCTGGAAAACAACTTCTTAACCATTAGAATTGGGCAAGTGTAAACTAATGACTTTATGAGACAGCAAGAATCAATCAAATTCAAAAGGATGCAAAAATAGAAGGAAATATAAAATACCTTATTGGAAAAGCAATTGACCTGGAAAATATATCCAGGAAAGATCATCTCAGAATAATTGGATTACCTGAATGCCATAATCAGAAGGAGGCCCTGGACAGTATCTTTTAATCAAAACACTGTTAAGGAGATGAAAGCTAAAAAGAGAGGACTAACAGAAGGAAAAAAATGATGGAGGGAAATACAGAGTTCATAATCATAACTTTGAATGTGAATAGGATGAAATCTCCCATAAAAAAGAAATAGAGCCAATCAAAAACCAGAATCTTACAATATGTTGTTTACAAGAAACACACTTGAAGTGGAGAGATATACATAAAATAAAGGTAAGGGGCTTGAGCAGAATTTATTATGCTTCAGCTGAAGTAAAAAAAAAACAACGTTAATAATGCTAATCTTAAAGTGAAAGCAAAATAGACCCAGTTAAAAGAAATAAGGGAAGAAAATAACATCTTGCTAAAAGGTATGATAGACAGTGAAGTAATATCAATACTAAATATATATGCACCAAATGGTGTAGCATCCAATTTTTTTTTCTTTTTGGAGGGTGGAAGGCAGGGCAATTGGGGTTAAGTGACTTGCCCAAGGTCACACCACTAATAAGTGTTAAGTGTCTAAGGCTACATTTGAACTCAGGTCCTCCTGAATCCAGGGCCATTGCTCTATTCACTGCACCAACTAGGCACCCCAGTATCCAAATTTTTAAAGGAGAAGTTAAGTGAGTTACAGGTTCATGACCAAACAAGAGATAGAGAGCATTATACAATATAAAATAGATAATTTTGATTATATTAAATTAAAAAGCTTTTGCATGAACAAAATCAATGCAATCAAGATTAGAAGGAAAGCAGAAAACTGTGAAACAATCTTTGTAGCAAGTGTTTCTGATAAAGGCCTCATTTCTTAAATATCTAGAAAACAGAGTCAAATTTATAAGAATACAAGCTATTCCTCTATTGATAAATGTTCAAAGGATGTGAACCAGCAGTTTTCAGATGAAGAAATCAAAGCTATCTATAGGCATATGAAGAAGTTCTCTAAATCACTTTTGATTAGAGAAATGCAAATTAAAACAAACCTAAGGTACTATCTCACACCTATCAGATTGGCTAATATGGCAAAAAAAAAAAAAGCAAAATGATAAATGTTGAAGAAGATGTGGGAAAATTGGGACTAATACACTGTTATTGGTGTTGTGAACTGATCCAATCATTCTGGAGAGCAATTTGAAACTATGCCCAAATGTTAACCAAACTGTGTGTACTTTTTGATCCAGCAATACCACTACTAAGTCTATGTCCCAAAAAGATCATAAAAAAAGGGAAAAGGACCTACATATGCAAAATTATTCATAGCAGTCCTTTTTATGGTGTCAAAATATTAGAAATTAAGGAGATGCCCATCAATTGGGGAATAGCTGAACAAGCTGTGGTATATGAATATAATGACATATTTATTGTATAGTAAGAAATGATGAACAGGCAGATTTCAGAAAAACCTGGAAAGACTTGTATGAACTCATGCAAAGTAAAATGAGCAGAACCAAAAAAACATTTTACAAGTATCAGCAACATTATGTGATGATCACCTATGAATGATTCAGCTCTTCTCAGAAATACAGTGATCTAAGACAAGTACACGGGACTCACAAAGGAAAACGCTATCCATAGCTAGATAAAGAATGGATGGATGCAGATCAAAGTGTATCTTTTTCAGTTACTTTATTCTTTTTCATGTTTTTTTTTCCTTTTGATCTGTTTCTTTCACAATTGTTACTAATATGGAAGTGTTTTACATGATAGCACATGTATAACTTATATCAAATTGTCTACCATTTTTAGGAAGAGGGGAGGTGAGGAGAGGTCAGGAGAAAAATTTGGAATTTAAAATCTTGTACATATGAATGCTAAAAATTGTCTTGACATGTAATTGGGAAAAAAAGACTGTTAAAAATAAAAGACATAAGCTGTTTTCTTTCAGAATTTCTTAAAATATGCTATATAAATTTTTTATATATTTGGTCTTGACCAAATGATTAGTAGTCCAATGATTCTTTATCCCTCATCTTTCCATCGTAGTTGTTTTTGCTGTGTTAGTTTACATTTTCATCTATTCTTCTAGTCTTCTAACATTGCTTTAATATTTCTTGTTGTCTCATGGAGTCATTATTTTCTATTTGACCCATGCTAATTTTCAGGGAGTTTGTTGCATAGGTAAGATTTTGTACCTCTTTTAACTTAGCTGTTAAATTCTTTCCAATTCTTTCTTCCATAGCTCTCATTTCTTTTCCATTTTTTCCATTAAACACTTTCTTTTCATTTATAAAAATATATTTAACTCTTTTTTAAAACCTTTGTTCCACCCCACCCCCAGGGATGCTGGTTGAACTTGTGCTTAAGGTATGTTTTTCTCTGAAACTTTGCTTATAGATATTTTGAAGTCACTCTCTTTTTCTTGGTTTGTGTCTTGAGCTTTACTGTCACATGCTGCTTATGGAGGTTTTGGGGGGGGGGGTGTTTGTTTTTGTCTTTTTTTTTGGTCAACTCATTCTTCTAGCCTACTTCTTAACTTCAGACTTTAGTGTCAGGGCTTGGTTTTGCATACTTCCAAGGAGAATGTCTGGGCTAGTCCTGCTGCTGCTTTTTTTGGAGGTAATTAGTGTTGTTATTCCAGGATTTCAAGAACAGTTCAGGCTGGGGACCTGTAAGCTTTTGGTTCTCCTAAAGTTGTCTTATTCAGGGTAAAGTCTGAGTTCTGCCTTCCTAGTTTGAGTTCTGCATATTCCTAACTTGCATTTGAGATTGAACAAATCTGTAGGCATACCCCAGTTGAAATTCCAGCAGACAACCGCTGAATTCAGCCGTTATCAACCAGTTTGACAACTCTGCTTATTTACAGTAATAGAAATGTGTGCCCTCTTTTGGTCTGGAGTTCCAATTCTGATTACTCTGCTTCAGATTGAGGTAGAAGCTAGAATTGCAACCCTGCTCCACCCTTCAGGTTAGATGCACATAGCTGCTGCTTGCTTCTGAATTTACCCCGAGTTTGGTACCCCGCATAGGGCCTATGACTGCTTTTCACACTGGAACATAGAGTCAAGGCATAGGTCCTATCCTTAGTCCAGCTTGTATCTGTGACCTGGAATTTGGCAGTGAGCAAGAGATCTGCCAGTTGGCACCAATTCCTATACTCTATACAAGTTTAGGCTTCTCCCAGGTGGATTTTGGACCTCTTCTTGGCCTAGTGCATACCCTCTCCCTACACTGGAATGCCCTGTGGGGCCAGTCCTGGCTAGTTTTTATCCCCAGGTCTACAGACCTCTATTGTCCTTTGCCAAACTGAGCTTGAAAAATGACTCTATATATATATATATTTTAATTTCTTGATCAATACTCGGTCGGGTGTGTTTTGTAAACCTGCTTGGAGGACTTGTGGGATAGAGCTAGTTAGCCTATATTTCTTCCTTCAACACTATCATCTTGACAGCCTCCTAAAACAAGTCTTATTTAGGAATGCTTTCATCTTTCACTGTAACATTTTTGATGGTCCTTGTGCCACTATATTACATTAATTTTTAGAGGTATCTAAAACTTGTTCAAAATCCCCTTTGACTGGCATTCTTCCTGTGTTTTATCTCTTAGATACATGTTATTTAAAAAAAGATATTTTCTTATTTTCTTCAAGTGTTTTCAACAAGTTACTCATTTGTTTCTCCAAATTTAAAAATATTTTTCTTTTAAGACTTATCCAGGAAACTATTAGATATTAAAATTTGTTTAGTACATTGGAATTGCTTGTGACATCAAATAGTCTTGAATTTATTTTTATCAATTTCATTTCTCTCTGCTGCCCTCTGCTGTTAAGAGAAGATCTTATTATTCTTTGCTTCTAAGTGCCTAGGAAGACAATATGATTAGAATCAGAATCTTAGATTTAGAGAGGTCCTAGGTGATAGTCAGATGTCATCCAGATAATCAGTCAAATGAAAACATCCAGGATGGAACTCATCATTCTCCCACCTCCACAGGTTTCTCTTCCAAACTTTCCTATTCCTCTTAAGTACATAATCATCCTCCCTATGACCCAGGTCTATAACTTTGGAGCCATCTAAGATCCTTCTCCCTTACCTACCTTGGTGTCAGTTAGATGCCAAGTAATATCAATTCTACTTCTACATTTTTATATCCATCCCCTTTTATCCTCTCAGACAAGTATCACCTCATACAGTTTCTCATTCCCTCTTGTTTAGATAATATTATGCCCTTCTAAATTATCTCTGTGTTTACAGTCTCTTTGCTCTTTAACCTATTTTCTACATAGCTACCCAAATAATATTGCTCAGGATAAGGTCTTACCCCCATCACCCCTGAAAAGAAAATCATCAGGATAAAATGCAAACTCCTCATCGTGACATTTAAAGTCCTCCACAATCCAGCTCCAACTAACTTTTACAGACTGTTTACCCTGTGTCCATTCCATGTTCTTGCCAAACTGAAGCACTAGTTGTTTCCTGAACTCAGCATACATCTATCTACTTTTCTGTATTCTTACAAACAACCTCCCTGCCTATAATGAGCTCATATATGTTTTTAAGAATGCTCATCTTCTTAATATGGAAATATGTTTTGTATGACAGCACATCTATAGTCTATATCAAATTGATTGCCTTCTTAAGGAAGGGGAGGGGAAGGAAATGAGGGAGAGAATTTGGAACTCAAAAGTTTTCAAATGAATGTTAATGATTCTTTTTACATGTAATTATAAAATAAAATAGAGGGGGGAGGGAGAGAGGGAGAGAGAAATTGGGGAAGGCTTCCTGTAAAAGGCCAAATTTCAGTTGGCATTTAAGGCAACCAGGGAGGTCAGTCGTGGGTACAAAAGATGGAAAGTGTATCAGACCTAAGGGATAGCCAAAATGCCCTGAAATGAGAGGTAGAGTATCTTGTTTGGAATGAAGAGTATGTGTCAGGGAGTAAGGTGTAAAAAACTGGAAAGGTAGGAGAGCACTAGATTTTGAAGGACTTTGATTGCCAAATAGAGCATTTTGTATTTGATCCTGGAGGCACCTAAAAGCCTCTAAAGTGGCATTTCTCCTCTATCAAATTGTTTCATAAAATTATCAACAAATAATAAACACAGTGAAATCTTAAAAAAAAAAAAAGAATGCTTGGGGTAGCTAGGTGGCACAGTGAATAGAGCACCAGCCCTGGAGTCAGGAGGACCTGAGTTCAAATCCAGCCTCAGACACTTAACACAAAACTAGCTGTGTGGCCTTGTGCAAGTCACTTAACCCCAATTGTCTCTCCAAAAATTTTTTTTCAAATAAATAAATAATGGATCTCTCCTCTGCACTCATCTCACTCTACCTTGAATGCTTGTCTTCAGGATTCCTCCCTGAAGTATTTCTTAAACCCCTCTTATTTGTTACTTCTTCTCATTCATAATCTACAAACAGAAAAATATTGGACCTATGATTTCATTGGTAAAGGAAATTCTTGGACGAGGAAATTCCCTCTTATCAGTAGACCTCAGCACCTTCTGCATTTTATAGTCTTAGAGAGTTGCCTAGAACACTGAAAGGTTAAGGCATTTGTCTGTTGTTTAGTTAGCATGGACCAGAGAGAGGACTTGAATACAAGTCTTCTTGGTTCTGAGGTCAACTGTCTATCCACTGTTCCATGTTATATCTTATAATCTACAAAACATAAGGTATATAAGTATGATAATCAAGAATACCTCCTAAAACATATTAATATAGACTTCTGATTGATGTCAAATGTCAGAAAAGGAAAGAGCATTCTAGTCAGATACGGCCTTTTGCTGAAGAGTTAACAAGAGAAACATACTAGTTAGAAAATAGTAGGCTATCCCTACCAAATAAAAAAGTGAGAAACTTACTCTTACCCTTCAAATTACCTTGTATTTACTTATCATATTTACATATTGTGAGAGGGAGCATAGCATAATTGATATAAATCTGCCATTGGAGCCAAGACAGCCTAGGTTCAAAGTCCTATTTCTGACGCAGTTGAGCTATGTGATCCTAAGCAAGTCACTTAGCCTCTTAATGATCTAAACAACTCTCTAAGACAAGAATTTACAGAGAAGGTGCCAACTTCATTGGTAAAGAGTGTTTCCTTATCCTAGAGATCCTAGGTTCAGCACCTTTTATATACATGTTATATCCACCTGTAGAAAGTAAGCTCTTTGAGGACAGGGACTATTTCATTTTTATCTTTGTATTCTTGGTCCCTTGCTCCAAGACCAGCTTTCTGCTTTGTATTCCACCATGTCTTTCCACATTGCCTCATCATATGGGTGCATCCAATATCAGTGAAATCACAGGTTCAGTTCTTATACCCAGTGCCTAGAACAGTGCCTAAATTGATTTAATAAATGGAAATTTGTTCATGTAAAATGCTGTATTTTATATAATAAGATATAGATATAGGATACCTATAAGATATCCTAATACAGCAGGAGCTCTGATCTTGCTAAGTTGAATAGATCCTTAGTACATAGACCCTAAGGAACAGACATGTACTATCTGAGGATAAGCTTGGCTAAATGCCAGAAAGCTCATCCCCAAAAGGCTGGCCCCTAATGATAACTCACATGTGTGTGCATGTATGTATGTATATAAAATATGTATTCATATATGTGTGTATTTCTAGAATCTATGCATTATGTATATATACATTTGTACCACACATGTGTGTATATTATATATGTGTGTGTGTGTATAACATGTACACAACATATGTAATCCACAAAAACTAATAGGGAGTTTATCTGTGCAATAGAAATTTGAAAGATTTGAAAAGCAAATAATCCTATTTTATTTATTTATTTATTTTTTGGTCAATTGGGGTTAAGTAACTTGCCCATGGTCACACGACTAGGTTTTTGTTTGTGTGTGTTAAGTGTCTGAGGCTGGATCCGAACTCAGGTCCTTCTGACTCCAGGGCCGGCACTCTACTCACTGTGCCACCTAGCCACCCCCAAATAATCCTATTTTACAACAAGAAAAAATTAAACACAAATCTTAATCTAGCTTCTTCCTTCCTCATACAAACTGTAAGAGAAAGAGTTTTATAGTATTGTGTGGACACTAATTTGGCAAAAGTGGTTGTTAAAGAACCCTAGAAAAGAAGGAGTTGAGGAGGAAAGTTTCTCCTTTACTCAATCAGTCTTGGCTGTTACAAGGAATAGAAAAAAAATTAGAAAAGAACGTCATTTTGTCATTTTAACTGCATTGTTCCATTTGATACACATCGTGTTGACTGTTAAGAGATATCGGATTTTGGCACTTTTTTAATGAGTTTTTTTCAAAGGTGTGGGATCATGTTTTTTGTTTTGTTTTTTGCCTTACCTTGGTGTTTACTTAAAATGATTTTAATCTTTTTTGAATTTTTGTTAAAAAATTTGAGATATTCTAGAAATGTATTTCCCAATAATATTTTATCCAACAAAAACTCTTTTTATGTCCTTGACTTGTCTGATCACCAGCCCTAAATCTGCCTTTAGCTTTCTGAATTCTTATTATCTTCCATAGCATAAAGTTACCACAGCCATGGTTTGAACTTTTGTGGATTTTATTCTTCAAAGAAACCATCTCCTACCATAGTCCTTTGTGTGTAATTGTATCTGTTATCCTTAGATTTCTAGCTGTGGTGGCCCTGGTCAAATGCCTCTCATTGATCTAGGCAACTCTAAATAAAATGCAAAAAAGATGCTGAGGTCCATTGATAGAAGAAGCCTCCTCATCTGTGAAATCACAGATCTAATATTTTCTCCTTGGTGAATTGTACCTAGGTTTTGTTTTTTTATTTAAGGTTTTCATTTTTTTTCTATACCCTTTTTGTCTTTTTTTCTACTACATCTTTTACTCAGTTACACTTCATAAATACTTATTGCTAGCCAAAAATGGTATCTTGAAAGGGATGTTGTACTGAGGATCAGGAAGGACCTGAGTTTGAATATTGTGTCTAACAATAGTTTTGTGTCCATGGGCAAGTCACATAATACCTCTTAGCCTCATTTTTCTCCATAAAATGGGCAAAATAATAGCTTGCTTTATTCACAAGGTTATTTCGATGATCAATTGAAATGAAATGTAAATCAACCTTGATAATCTTAGATTACTGTATAGAAATGTCAGTTACTAGTATTAATGGACATGAATTAAATGTTTCATAAATTGAAATGAATTGTATATTAAAAGCAAAACATTCTGCTAGGTCCTGGAGGTACAAAAATAAAGACACAATTCTTCCTTCCAAGAGTTTACAGTATCAGGCAAGATCAGATGTGGCATACATAACTAGACTACAAATTAGATTGTAATAAGTACATGGGAGAGATATGAACTCCTAAGAGAAATAGAGTATTAGGTGAGATTCAAAGAGAAGGGGAACACTTATTTGGGGGAATAAAGAAAAAGCTTCAAGGAGAAGGACTTCATTTGGAGAAGGAGTTTTAAAGAAAATTTAATAAGTTTTTCAACTATGAATAAGACCAGAGGTTGAATTTGTGGAGGGAAAATTTGGAAGAACTTGACAAATAAAATTACTCGACCTGGAGGAATAATGGGCTAAAGCCAAAAACATATTCAAGAAGAAGATGCAAGGTGAACTGAAAGTTCAAGGACACAGATTTTACTTCATAGCCAAATGGTGCATGATGCTGACAGAAACTTTTTTTTTTTTGCCAAACTGCTTTTTAGTTTTCCCACCAATTCTTGTAGAATAGATTGTTACTTCTTAAGTAGTTATGTTCTTGCATGTATCAAATAATGGAATGTTTACTTTTCATATTTTTAACCAATACTAAATAATTTCAAAAGCTTCCTTTTAATAACATAGTTTGTACCCCAGGCATTTGAGTTGTAGTTTCCCTTCCTACTTCCCCTCCTCCCATTGTTTGCCTTAAAATTCCAGGCTTTTTGTTCTTTCAGATGAATTTTGATATAATTTCGTTTAGGTCTCTAAGGTAACCAATCCCTTGGTAGTTTGATTTCTACCATTCATTTATGAGTGTGAGAGTAAGATGATTATGGAAGCAATGTGTAAGCTGACTATGAATTTCCAAATGAAAAAGGATTTATTAAGTATTGAAGCACTCTGCTAAGTGCTGAGAATTAAAAAACATAAGCAAAGATGATACCTGCCCTTGTGGAGTTTACAGTATAATTGGAAAAGTCCATACATATAGGGGAACAACATGGAGGGAGGGGTGTTCTGATTTGGAAAGTTATAGTGATAAAGAGTGGATCCAAGAGGAAATGTAGACTTACACAACCTTTCTAATAGTTGTGGCAAAGTTGATTGGGTGATGATTTCTGAACTGAAGAGGAAGCAAGATATGCACAGGGTACCTTGCGTAGTATTAAGGAGGGGGAGAAGTAGAAAATAGCTGGAGCAGCTAGACTAGTGTAATAACCCATACATGAAGCATTCGTTAATTAGGACCTTGGGGCCTATAGGGTAGGAATTCCGGAGCTAAAAAGGTTAAGTGTTCTTCAGGAAAATCTACTGATCCAGGGTCTCACAAAATGGTGAGAATATAAAGTGGGAGAAATTAGAAATAGGAAAGCCAATTAGGAAGTGACGCAATAGTCTATGTGAAATGTAATAAGGACCTGAACTAAAGTTGTAGCAATAGGAATGGTAAGGAGGTGACTAATTTAAGAAATATCATTGATGTAACATTGGTAGGATTTAGCAGCTGATTAGATATGAAGCATATTGGAAAAGGAAGTAAAAAATGAGCCAGGATAACAGGAGAAGAGTGGTGCTATTAATAAAAATGGAGAAGTGAAGAAGAGCAAATTTGAAGAGTATGAGATGATTTGATTTTTGGAAATGTTGGGATGTGCAGCACATGGCTGGAAAAATGGGGCTACAGTTCAATTAGTGATATTCTTTTTCCATTGATATAGAGGAAAGCCTAAATAACCCAAAAGTTATTTTCACTAAAACAACAAAAGCAAAGCTTTTCCTTCATTTACATAACTATGGTTGAATGGGGTCAGTTTTTAATTAGTTTCTTGTTTACAGCATAGAAAAATTTCATTTGCCCTATTTCTAATTTATTTGATTCTGTTTCTCCACTATCAATGAAAACCCTATAAGCCATCTTTCCTTTTGTTCTTTTGTGTGTCTTCTCACACATTTCTAAGGGTTTTTTATGCTACTTTTGTCATTATAGCAATGACAAGGTTTAATTGCTGAATCCATCACAGATCAATAAATATTTGTTTATTGCATAGGGAAACAAATCTGCCACCGCCATATTAGCTTTTGTAATTCATTTGAAGATAGCTTCTCATTCCATGTTCTTTAGAGCTACTCCAGCTATATTTTCATTCAATAAAATATGTTTGCCTTTAAAATTTGAGCTCGCCAAATATAACATACTGCATTGCTCTCTTGTTCAAAAATCTTTTCTTCTCATCTGTTTAAGCATGTTTATCAGAGGTATCCAAACACATTATGGACACCATAGGTATATACCTATACCATAGGGATGTTAGGAAAAAGTACTCCCCCAATTTACATGTGGAAAAAAAATGTCAGGTCATGAGGCGTTTTCTGTTGATTTGAGTGGATCAGTGATGAAGTTAGGAATCAAATTTGCCTGTATTAATCTCCTGGTGTACACCAAACAACCAAATCTAAGTATTATCTTTTGAAACCTAGAACATTCACATTTTCCATGCCTATTTTATATTTTAAAAATTTTATTATTGTATTTTGGACAAGAAGTCAGAAAAACAAAAAATGCAAGCTTCTGAATGTTTCCATTTCTGGAAGCTCTATTAATTCTAGAACCTTGTTATAGCATGATAGCAGTGACAGATTTCTTTCTGCAGGTTAAATAGTATTATTTCAAGTTATTCAAATTGATATCACATAAATAGATGTTAATAAAATCTAATGTTACCTTATCATTCCAACTTTTGTTTATCTACTTACTAGAGATATCTAAGAATCTGAAAAGAAAATATACTAAAGTTCTTTCTAGATATAATATATTCTAGAAATGAAAGGAAGTCTTTGTGAAACTTTTGTGTGATATTAAAAAATAATTGAATAAAAGTTCCTTAATTTAGGGTAGTTATGCCAGGAAATCATCTAGGTTATATTTTATTTATACCTGGTAATCATTTTATTTAACCACTTTACCCTTTAACAACATGCTAAATTCATTTTGAACATTTTTTGTTGCAGCTTTTTCTTCATGGAACATATACTTAGTTTTTTATCCCCTGTAGAATGAATATAAGTGCAATGAAGGCAGGGACTACTGTTTTATTTTTGTTTGCCAGCACCTAGCATATTGCCTGGCCCATAGTAATAATTGAGTGTTTATTATACAAATGAGTGTGCTCCTGACAGAGGCCTCCCAAGTAATCTACACTACTTTATCCCTAGCACACTATTCTTCTCAAGTCTTTCTTTGCATTGTACACCTACATTTCATTTATGAACATTTATTAATATACCATGTTCCTTTTGTATAAAGAAATCCCTTCTATTTTTGTCCCTTTTTTTTGGAGGGCAATTGGGGTTAAGTAACTTGCCCAACGTCACACGGCTAGGTTTTTGTTTGTGTGTGTTAAGTGTCTGAGGTCGGATCCAAACTTAGGTCCCTCTGACTCCAGGGCCGACGCTCTACTCACTGCGCCACCTAGCCACCCCTATTTTTGTCTTTTAATAAAATTTAAACAGATCCCTTGTATCTTAAATAGAAGTGTATTGTGAAATTTCTTGCTTCCTAAACAGTTAGGTAATGTGAATGAGATACATGTTATCAAACATGGCAAATGATTAATTTTAATTAACTATACTTCTTTACTACAAGGGAGTGCTCAATGTGGGTAGAGGAGAAGAGAATTCCTTCAGAAGTAACATCAATGTAACTAAAAGAACATCTACAAAACATGTTTTTTAAAAGGTAAATAATGAAAAGTTTAAAAATCTAAGTTGTTTAGTGGGAAAAGTATACAAAAACATATGTAACATTAGGAATTCAAATTGTAATCAATCAATGAAGGTGTATTTATTAAACATGGACTATGTACCAGATACTGTGTAATTCTAGGAACTGGAATTAAAAATAAAAAAGTGATTCTGCTCTTGTGAAACTTACATTTTGTTGGGGACTAATTGTAAATAGCTCTTCCCTGAATGGTTCACTGCATTTGTAATTTTTCTAGTTAAATTTAACTTGTTGTTCAACAATATTATAATAGTTAAAGAAATTATTACCAGGTATAATCAAACAACTGGAAAAACATTCCTTTCTTTAAGTTTGTCTCACATATGAATTTAATGACCTAAAAACAAAAGCTTAAGATAGGAAATTAAGGCTTGGAAACTTAATCAGTCAGTAGAAATGCAGAATTCCTCTTATTTACTTATGTATAATATATAGTTTTAAATTTCAAAGCCACTTAGGTGCATGAGAAGTTTGCTTTCACTTCTTTTCAAATCAGAAATCCTGGGTTAAATAGAATATTTGAAAAATGAACTAATAAAATCTATTTCCTATAATCCAGTAGTCTTCAAATCAATTTATATTTCTTAGGTGTTGTAGCTAAAAATTCTCCCTAATTATTGATCAACTTTAATTAATAATCTGAATGTGATTTCCATTTTGTTGCTTACATTTTGTATCCTTTGTCCCCTTTACCTTAACTGAAGGGATAAATAAAAATTGTTATTTTCTCCATTCATCTCAACTTATACTTATCTGTTCAAATTAATATACAGTAATTTGTGGAAAAGATTAGGTCATTGAAAGAACCTCAGTACACAGCACTTTAAAAAATGTTTTTATTAATATCTTCTATTTTTTATACCATCATAGTTATATCAAATTTCCCTACTTACAGAGCCATCTAACAGTATTTTTTGAGAGGAAAAAAAGTCAATACAACTGATCAATGTATTGAAAAAGTCTGAAAACATGTACAATATATAACACTTATGGACCTCCTGCTACTATGAAGGAGTTGTTTGGGGGTATCCTCTAATATCTCTTCATTCAAGTCCAACTTGGTCTTTATAATTTTGTTACATTCACTTTTGATTTTTTCATATGTAGTTCTTTCCAATTACATTGTTGGAGTCACTGTGTATATTGTTTTCTAGGACCTGCTTACTTCACTGCATTAATTCATATAGCTCTTTTCATGCATCTCTGTTCATTACACATGTCTTTTCTCATAACACAATAATATTCTATTACGTTCATGAACCACAATTTGCTTAGCCAATTCCCCAAGTGATGTGTATCTACTTTGTTTCCAAATACCTGGTAGAGTGCTTTCTTTCTCACTTTGAGAATAATTTGTGAACTATGGGTACTAACTGTTCTGTAAAAGTTTGATAGAATTCTGTGATTCTATCAGTCGTAGTAGTTTTTTTTTTCTTTTGTAGTTCCTTTATACCTAGGTCTATTTTGTTTTTAGAGATTGAATTATTTAAGATTTCTCTCTGATCTTCTTGTAGTTTGGGTATGTTATATTTTTGGAAGTATTTCTTTTGTATTCTTAGTCTTGCTAGCATATAACTAGGCATAATATGTTCTAATTATCTGTTTTATTCTGATTTTGTTGTAATTTCACCTTGCTAATTTGCTGATTCAATTTTCTGCTTTCTTTTTTTTTAGTCAAATTAGCTAAAGGGCTTTCAATTTTACTGGTCTTTTTCAAAGAACTAACTTTTAGTTTTCCATATTTGTGGTTGGTTTTGTGTCCAATTTATTTCTCCTCTAATTTTTAATATCTACTATTTTGTGCTTATTTGAAGTCTAGGTTTATTTGTCAACCTCCTAGTTTTTTTAAATACATAGTCAGTCCATTAATCCTCTCTTTTTCAATTTTTTAAATGTATTTTTGTAAGGACATGAATTTTTCCCCTGAAATCTACTTTAGCAGCATCCCAGAAATTTTGTTGTTTCAGCATTGTAATTTTCTTTTCCATAGTTACTAGTTATTTCTGTAATTTGTTCTTTTACCTACTCATTATTTAGGATTTTTAAGCGCTCATGTGGGGGGGTGGGGTCTCTGAACCAATTACTATTTTTATTGCATTATGATATATAAAGGATGTATTATCCATTTCTATCTTTTTACATTTTTTGCAATATCTCTGAGCCCCTAGTACATAGTCAGTTTTTGTCAAAGTTCCATTGGTGCAGGGGCGGCTAGGTGGCGCAGTGAATAGAGCGCCGGCCCTGGAATCAGAAGGACCTGAGTTCGGAGCCGGCCTCCGACACTTAATCCGTACAAAGACCTAGCCGTGTAACCTTGGGCAAGTTACTTAACCCCAGTTGCCCTAAAGGGGCGGCTAGGTGGCGCAGTGAGTAAGAGCGTCGGCCTCGGAGTTGGGATGACCCGAGATCAGATCCGGCCTCAGAAAATGAGCACCCCCGCATAAATAATGACTAGCCGTGTAACCTTGAGCAAGTTACTTAACCCCAATTGCTTTAAAAAAAAAAAGTTCCATTGGTGCTGAGAAATAAGTATATTGTTTTGCAGTCTTGTTTAGAAGACACTGTAAGTCTTTTAACTTGTTTCCCTAATGATTTGTCCAGTTGTGTATTTTCTTTTTTATCTCTCTGTTAGTCTTATCCATAAGCAAGAGATATTAAAGTCTCCCGTTAATATTGTGTTTCTCTTTATGTGTTCTCGTCACTCAAATAATGTTTCCTTTATGAATTTGGATGCTAAGTGACTCTAGGCCCAGATCTCTTTCCATTCTACACTGCTAATTTCATTTTTCATAGATTTAAATTTTTATAGGAGCTTGAGGGCTTATGGTTTCACAGGGAAATCATTATTCACACCCCTAACAGCCAGGGGAACTCTAGTAACTAAATTTCCAGACCTCTTTTCCTATAATGTTGTGTCTCTGGTGGAAAATCACATTGTAGGAAAAAGAGTGGGGAGCAGGTTTCTACTTTGAATTCTGACCTGGGCATCTTTTAACTATTGTTGCCTGAGTAGGGTAAAAGGCAGGACCAGGATCCTTCTCAGTGCCTTTTCGTAAAATAGACATCTGGCCATTCCAATGAGCAGAAAAACTTACAAGTAAATTACTTAATGTTTTTTATACCTGCTAACTTAATTTTTGAGGTTAGACATGCCAAAGGACTTTAGAAGGGTCCTAAGAGGACCTTTTCTGTCCAAAAAGAAGGATTTTGGGGGCAGCTAGGTGATGCAATGAATAGAGCACTGATCCTGGAGTCACAAGGACCTGAGTTCAAATTCGGCCTCAGACCCTTGACACACTTAAAAGCTGTGTGACCTTGGGCAAGTCACTTAACCCCAATTGCCTTGACTTCCCCCCTCAAAAATTTTTTTTTCCCAGATCTGTAATTTTTTTGGTATTTGGAATCCATAGGAACAAATTCCCTATTACAAATGCAGGTCAATCAACAAGCATTTATTAAGTGTCTACTTTGTGCCAGGCACTGTGCTAAATACTGGGGATACAAAGAAAGGCAAAACCCAGATCCTACTTTTGAGGAATTCACAGTCTAATCGGGAGATCAGCATCTTCTCTTCAGTATATGTTCTTAGAGAGTTGCCTAAGTTGCCACTGAGGGATTAAATAACTTTCCCAGGGTCACATAGCCAATAGATGTCAAAGTCAGGACTTGAACCTAGATCTTCCCGACTCCAAGAATCACCATCTGCTGTAACCGATATATCTCTCTTGAGAAACTCTATATTAGATTAATCACTGGGGATGATGATGAGGATGATGTGATGATGATAAAAGTGGATAGCATTTATGTAGTGTTTTAAGGTTTTCTAAGTGCTTTACTAATATCTCATTTTATCCTCACAAACAGCACTGATAGGGAAGTGTGGTTATTATCACCATTATACAAATAAGGAAGCTGAGGCAGGCAGAAGTTAAATGACTTGTCTACAGTCATGCAGCTAGTAAATATCTGAGTCTGGATTTAAGCTCAGGTCTTTCTGACCCCAAGTCCAACAGCTATCTAGCTGCCCTCAGAAGAGAAAAACACTTGAACCTGAATCTTCTTAACTTTGAAGCTGACTACTATACCACATTTCCTCTGTGAAAGCACTAAGTTAAGAATTATGACTATTATTTACTTAAAACAAAAAGTATAAGCATACAACATGACTAGTGGGTCCATTATGGAACTATTTGCTTATCAATGCCTCCAAATCAGTTTTTCAAAACATATTTTGTGAACATTGCAAGAACATTTTGTCAAATATATCTTTCTTTAATGTATGTATGTATGTGTATATACATATGTGTGAAAGGAAGAATCATACATTTGATTGACAATTCTAAGATAGCAACAAATTTCTAACTCATTTGGGTTAACTTGAGAAGAAGCATGGGATAGTGGGTGTTGTACTAGACTTTAAGTAAGGAAGCCTTAGGTTCAAGTACTATCCTTGACACTTGAAAGTTGAATGATTGTACACAACTTACTTAGCTTCTCTGAACATCAGGTAGTTCTTAATATATTAAGTTTATACATGAGTTATTATCTGCATTAATGGAGTGAATTCTTATTAGCAAACCAGAGATTTTTGACTTATATACTGGTTTACTTTTTTAAAAAAATTATGGAATAAAATAAGCATTTCTATAATAGTATAATAAAATAAAGATGATTGCACATGGAATTACAAATCTATTATGTACAACTTCCTGTTTCTTTTAAATATATAATAAAGTTATCATGTAAATTTTGGTCTTTTTCCCTTTTTTTCTTCCTCTCCCCCCCACCCTAGAGATAGCTACTATTAGATACAAATATGTGTGTGTGTGTGTGTGTGTGTGTGTGTGTGTGTGTGTGTGTGTGTGTGTGTAAAATCTCATTCTATACTTACTTCTATTAAGCAGTTCTTTCTCCAGATGTAGATAGCATCTTCCTTCTAAGGTCCTTTGTAGTTAATTTGGGTATTTGTAACAGTTAAAATGACTTCTTCGCTCAGAATTGTTCTTATAATAACGTTGCTGTTATTGTAACTCTCTTAGTCCTGCTTATTTTGCTCATTGTTATTTTAGGCAAGTCTAACCATGTTTTTCTGAGACCATTGAGCTCATCATCTCTTATAGCACAGTAGTATTCCATCACAATCACATACCACAACTTGTTTGGTCATTCCCCAAATGATGAGAATCCCTACAATTTTCAATTTTTTACCACCACAAGGAGAGCTGCTATAAATATTTTAGAACATGTAGGGGTTTTTTTCCCCTTTTGTCCCTATTCATCTTTGGAAATTGACCTAATGGTGGTATTGTAGGGTCAAAGGGTAAAGGCATTTGAATAACTCTTTGGGCATAATTCTATATTGTTCTCCAAAGTGTTTGGATCATTTAATAATTCCACCAACAATGAATTGGTGTCCCAGTTTTTCCACATTCCCTCCAACATTTGTCACTTTCTCCTTCAATCATTTTAGCTAATTTGATAGGTCTAAAATGATATCTCAGGGTTGTTTTAATTTTCATTTCTCTAATCAATAATGATTTAGAGTTTTGTTTCATATGACTATAAATATTTTGATTTCTTTATCTAAAAACTGCCTGTTCATATCCTTTGACCATTTATCAGTTGGTAATTGTTATTAGTGTTTATCAATTGGTATCTATTTATAAATTGACTAGTTTACTTGAACATTGGATTGGACATTACTTGACTACTAGTCATCAACTTCCTTGTGACCTAATGTTTCAAATTCCAGTTATATTTTTGTAGTCTCTTATCTTAAATTCTGATCTGTAAATCAGCCAATATCATATTTTTATGGCTTAAATAATACCAGTTTCTCCTCCTCCTTTTTTTGTAATTAAGGATTTACAATCTTTTATTATTTAATAAAAAAGTGGAATTACCTAAGTGAGATCATTTTGGTGTTTATATTTGTGTTAAGTCACATATTGTGTGACTTAGACAGCATTGGAAACAAATGAACTGTTCATTTAGGCAGTTACTCCCTTGGCAAAATCTGTATCCTTTATGGACATAAAAAGAGGAAAATGAATTTATTTTCCTATCCTGGAATATTCAGGTAATAACTCAATTCCGTTATGCTTAGTTATATGGGAAAATTACAATTCAAAATTCATTTTTGAAACCATATTCTTTTTTCTTTATATTTATGAATTACTTGAAGTTTTATCTATTAGGAATTTAATGAATAAAAAATAGAAACTCCCTAGCCAAGCATTAAAAATCCTCTACAATCCATCTATTCTATCTTTTCAGTCATATTTTATATTATACCCTTTTACATATTCTTTGAAAGCTGGACTCCAAGCTGTTAATGAACTGAATATGCCATTTCTCACCTCTGCACATTCTCCCCAGCCATCATCTGTGCCTAAAATGTGCTCTGACCTCACCTCCATCAGACTGTTCTCTGCTATCTCATCTATACATTTTAGAGTCCATAAAGGCTTAGTCCAGATGCCACCACATCTATAAAGCCTGCTCTGATATCCCCTAGTAGGTTAATGCTCTCTCCTTTCTCCAGTTATCTTGCATTTAAGTATTCCCTTGTAATTATTTCCCACTAAACTTTTTGGAGGGCAGGGGCTATTTCATTTTTTAAAGTGTATGCCCAAAGCCTGGAACTCTGCCCTGCACATAGTCAATGTCTTATAACTATGTGGTGAGTTTAATTGAATTGGGCCATTAATACAATGCCTTTTTTAAAATTAGAAATCTTAGGAAGTCTTAAAATAATAAAATGAGATGTATAGTGATTCAGGGGCAAGGGTTCTTAACCTTTTTAGTGTCCTGTGCCTCATTGGCAATCTGGTGAATCCTGTGGACCCCATTCTCAGAATGTTTCGATCCAATGGCACTGGCCTCCTTGCTGTTTTACTCAATCTCTTAGCTCTGGGCATTTTCTCTGGCTATCCCCCAGGCCTGGAATTTCTTCCTCATTTCTTCCTCCTGACTTTCCTGGCTTCCTTCAAGTTCAAACTAAAATCCTACTTTTTACAGGAACCTTTCCCAGTCCCTCTTAATTCTAGTACCTTCCCTCTGATAATTATTTCCTACTTATACGTTTATATGTTTATGTTTATATGTTTAGTTTATATAAATTTGCTTGCTTGTGGTCTCCCCCATTTGTTTGTGAATTTCTTGAGTGTAGAGACTGTCCTATGCCTCTTTGTATCTTCACCGCTTAGCACATTTCATGGCATGTAGTAAATGCTGACAAATGCTTAGTGACAGACTAAATGCGTAAAATAAAGTATATGGGATTACAAAGGAAACCAATTATATTGAATTATAATTATCAAATTTTTTTTTAGGAAAACAAGTTCATGGACCTTAAATTAAAAACTCCTTTTCTAAGGAATATTTGCTCTCAAAAAACATCCAGATCTAATCTATCTTTTCAGTTATATTTTATATTATATCCTTTTACATATTATATTCTTTGAAAGCTGGACTAAGTTTAAATGGTGTTCTCATATTTGATATGGAAGATAAGGAATTCGGAGTCAGGATTTCCCTTACTTAACTATATACTCTAAGACTAGTGGTCAACTGAACTGAAGTCTTCATTTAGTCCTGTTACTAGCCTCTAATAATACATCAAATTTAAATGAAATATTTGTAAAATCATTGATAATGTACCTATTTAGAAATGATTAGCTATCAGTTTCTTTCAAGTTGGCTATCTGAAACCATAAATTAAAAGTTTACCTTAATACTTGTTAGTAAGTGGGGTACTAAATTTCACTAAAATTGGTCAACTCTTTTAAAAGTTATTTTAGAATAAATAATCATACTATAAATGCTGAGTGGTTAAAATGACTCAAAGACTTTAATTCAGTACATTCATTACTTTGTTACATTATGTTACTTTATGGGTTAATGAACTTTTCCATTTAAAAGCTTTCTTTTTGTTTTAATAAAAGTTCTGTACTAAGAACAAATAAAGCAAGACAAATTCTTTGCCACTATGAATTCTTTGCAAAAAAAAAAGTTACTAATTGTCCTTGAAAATTTTGAGAAATGAATTTTTAATGCTTTATTATAGCCATGTAGGATATGGTGATAGTGTATATAGAAATAGATTCTGACATGACAGCTTCTCATTATGAGTAATTCTGGGAATGTTTCCACAGTGTCACATTAACTTGTGAAAACTTAGCCCACCACTATATAGCCTTTTTTCAAAAAATTCTTTTCAGGGTTCTGCATTTTAAGAGATAATTTATTATTTTAATTTTTTTAAGGCTATACCAGATCCAAAAGAAATCAGAAGAGGCTCTGCCCTACTATGAAGAATCTCTGAAATATATTGAGAGTAGTAAAGGTAAAAAGAGTCAAGACTGTATCCCAGTATTGAAGGAGATGGCAGATGTGGAACAGGCCCTAGGAAATTATAACTCAGCAATTGACCATCTTGTACAGGTAAAGAGCATGGATTGCCAAGTATATATCTTTTATTTTAGAGGGGGAAGGCAGGGCGATTGGGATAAAGTGACTTGCCCAAGGTCACACAGCTAGTAATTGTTAAGTGTCTGAGACTGGATTTGAACTCAGGTCCTCCTGACTCCAGGGCTGGCACTCTATTCACTGCACTGCCTAGCTGACCCCAAGTATATATCTTAAGTGTAGGAGTTGAAGGTAGGTATAAAATATTCAAATTATAGTAGCTGACATTTGTATAGCACTTTGAGATTTGCAAAACTCTTTACGTAAAATAACAAGGACATTTTATGCCTACACATCTTAAACTCTAAAAATGTTCTAAGCCACTGTATGTTTACTAAATATGCAGAGATACAAATCAGTTTAAACAATATTTATCAGTTGCATATATTTTACAGATAACTGGGCAAAACACTCTAATCCTAACTTCCTTCAACTACAAAATGAAAGGCATAAAATGTCCTTGTTATTTTACATCATATTAGATATGAAATTTGCTAGATATTTGTTCTTTTGCACATGAACTTGGAGCATTGCTAGTCATGCTAATCTATAGTTATTCTTCTCCATTAATTGAATTCTATTCCAATGTTAGGATTTTTTCATCACAACATTCCTTCATGTTTTTGAGTTCTTATTAGACCATGTTTTAAAATTAAAATATATTTCTCTGATATTTTTATGTTCAATTAAATATTCATGATCACAGTAAGAATAACAGGTCCATTTATTTCAGCTGGAATACACAATGATTGGTCACCCACAGACTACTAAGAAACTTCCTCATACCTTACTAATCCTGTCATATCAGTACAGTTATACCTTCCAAATCCCTGGGGTTAGAAGTGTAATACTGCATCCTCACCATCTGGAAAATCTGCATAAGGTTTTTTTGGTGCCCTCTCTTCCTACCAAAGAAGAAATCTTAATTTTTTTCCTTTTCTTTTATGGAGTGTTTGCATTATTGTAAAATTTGGGCTAAATATTTGGTTATAGACTCTGTGTCATCTGCTGGCCTTGCCTGTCATCAGTGGCTTCCCAAACCCCACCCAACCCCCACCCCTAAATTTCTATTTTCTTTCTTATACTGACCCATGTGATACAGTGAAACCATGATGGGGCAAGTCATGATATGGAAAGGTTAACTGTATTCTTTCTATTATGCCACAGATAGACTGTCTTCTTTCCTCCTGTCTCTTCAAGGGATGAGCCCAGATTAATTCCCAAAGTCTCATTCTCACTTTTACCCTACTTTATGATAAAGTTTGTAAAGCCTTTAAATAGTAAAATTCCCAAAATCTATATGGCCATTTGGTAAGAGACATTTTCAATTCAATTCACTTCAACAAATATTTATTTTTAAAGCATCAACCATGTGCAATACACTAAGGTCAGCCCAAAACAAACATAATAACAATACAAAGTAGTCCCTGTCCTCAAGGAACATTCTGTTATAAAGATACAAGAAGTTTGTTGTAAACATGAACCCTAACTATTAAACATTTAGTAAGACTACAGTTTTTGTTAGAAACTCCTTATAAGTTAAATAAAGGCACAATGTGATTCCTCTTAAAAAAAAAAAGTTTCCCATCATAGAGTCAGAGTGCATTTTACTAAATGCACATAAAGGAGTACTGTTCTTTCTATGTTACTTCCTCCTCCCTCACCCTACCTCCTGCTTTAAGACTTTTCATTCCTTTGTGGTGACAGAGATTCCCAAAGAAAAATGATCATTTTTCTCCACTGCTTAAAAACATTCCAAGATGTATTTGCATCAAAAATGTGAAAGAGGACTGCAATAAAATAGGACCTGCTGAGCTACCATGCAGAGAGCTCCTCAGACTGGACAGCTGATGAATGAGCTGGTTTAATAACCATCAGTTACTGCCTGGCAGGTGGTTGTGAGAAAGCTGCACAAACATGATGCTTTCTAGAACTCCCCATGACAGAATTTGGCAATAGAAATTTACATTCCTGCCCCAGAGAAAAGTCATGATATTTCTTTTGTATTCTGTCTTATAGATGTGTGTGTGTTAGGAATTCGGTGTGCTCACTTTGACTGCATTCTCTTGTATCTATTATTTGAACCTCATACCTCTCCTTTTTGTTTTCAATGAATTTTGTGTGCCAAAAACTAGTTAACAATTCCATGGCAATAGATTTTGGGAAGAAAAAAAGAAAGAAAAAAGAAACTTGATATTTACTCATCTGTAGTTTCGCAACTAAATATTTGTGTCAGAGGAGACCCTCAGAGCACAGTGAATAGTTACAATATCTATCTGTATGTAACAAAGTAGCATAATGCCAGTCAAGTGAATAATCAACATGTGAAAATGATTCCATGAGGAATTCATTCCTCAAGAAGATTATTTTTTTCTTTACAAGTATTGATAAAGCTCTCAGAATGACTTAACAGATGAAAAACTGGTATCTAGCTCTTGTACTTTCCCTAAATTTAGACGCTCAGCATGGGTTTTTTCTTTCTTTTTTTTTTTTAAAGCAAATGCCCAAATTTGGATGACGCCTACAAGTACTGCAACATTTAAATGAAGGGCAGCATGTTTAGTAGAGTACTAGAAGGGAAATCATGAGACCTAGGTTCTAGTTCTAATGACCTTAGATGCTTCAGTTCTGTAGGTTTTCAATTTCCATATTGTACTATCAGGAATTTCTACTAAATTATTCACAAGGTCCCTTCCAACTCTTAAAATTATAAGATTCTACATGAATTTATCATTCAAGCCTGACATCTTCTAGTCTTAATTTTTCTCATAATATATATTACTTTATAATATCTTCTTTTCAGTACCTCAATAGGAAACCATAGCTTTATGTATCTAGTCAACTTCCTAATTTAATAGATTAGAAAAGTTAAGAAACTTTCCCAACTTTATATATGCAGAGTATAATGGAAAGACTTCAGAAGCTCTTCATTTCTCATAGGAGGCTAAAGCAGTAGCTTCCTGTTCGGTCTGCCTGTCTCAGTCTTCTCTCCACTCTAATCAATTCCTTCTCCACATTGCTGCCAAAGTGATATTCCTAAAATCTGATGGTGTCACACACACACCTCCTTTCCCCTATTCAACAAACTCCAATGCCTTTCCATTATTTCTAGAATTAAATATCAGTTCCTCAATTTTTCATTTAAATCTCATCATAACCTGGCTCATTTCTGCCTTTCCAGGTTTGTTCCACATTGTTCTGCTTTATGTATTCATGATCTGGCTGTACTTAACTCATCTTTGTTCTGCACCTATGATGCTTCATCTCCTCTCTCTACTCCTTTGCACAGGCTGTCCTCCATGATTGCAGTGTGCTCTCCCTTCTCACCTTTTCCTCTTAGAATTTCTGGTTTCCTTCAAGATTCTGTTCAAATGACATCTAAAATGACTTTCTAATCAAGTCCTAGTTCATTCCTAGATTACCCTATATTTATTTCATATATGTTATGGATATACTTATAAATATATACATATGTTATATCCTGTATTAGAATGTAAGCTCCTTAAGGACAAAGACTATTTCACTTTTGCTGTATTCCCAATGCTTAGCATAGTACCTGACTCAAGCATTAAGTAAATGCTTATTTAATAATTGAGTAATTGGATCTAGAGCCTCTGAACCTTGATTCAAATCCTGGCTCTGGCATTTATTGCCTGTCTGACCTTTGGAAAAACAATTAACCTCTCTAGCTTTCAATTTCCTTATTTGTAAGATGAAGGCATGAGAGTAGATGACTCCTGAGGTCCCTTCCAATACAAATAAATTTGATTCTTTCTAACCCAGTCAGAACTTGGTTTTGTTTTTAACATGTTAAAATTTTTTTAAATGCTGAACTTAACAAACACCAAATAAAATGGGCATTTCAATATACAAAATAGAAAGGAAAAAGAGGATTGCATGTGAAATTGAATATTACATATAGTTTTATTTTCCTTTTACGTACATAATAAATTGAAGACATAACTTTCAAACCTATCCTGCTTGTTTGTATTTCCTTCTGGCTTTCCTTCTGTTCTCTTCTCTGCATTATAAAAAGCTATAAAGATTTTTTTTGACAACCTTTTGATAGCCTTCTGCTCTCCTTAGCTTCCTCTACAATTTGAAACAAAGAAAAACAATATTCGTTGTCAAGCGAAACAAATTCCCACATTTGCCCATGTCTGAAAATGTATGTCTCATTCTGCTCCTATCATCTCTCTATTAATTGGTGGAATCATCACCAGTTCTGGAATCTCATCATTGCATTGATCATAAACTCTTAAGTCTTTCAAATGTAAAATGTAAAATTAATTTTGATTGTGTTTTTTGAATGGATTTGATACTCTCCTAAGCCTTTTAAAACCAAACTCCTTACTTTTGTAACCTCAGCTTTCACCTGTTTTGCAGAGAAACTTGCCTAAAGGCTAAGTTTTTGTCTCATAATTACCTCCACTTAGAACTCTCTTCTATTGTGAATTGAATCTCTATATCCTAGTGTCTTTGTAGCCTCACCCACAATAGCCACTTTAACTCAAATCCTAGTTAATTTCAATAGTAAGCCCTAGTTTACTATACCTAGGTCTGCAGACTAATCCTATTGCCCAGTATTACTCCCAGCTCCCTATGAGGAAGTAGTGAGGAGGAGCTGAAATGACTCTTAACCCACCTCCTTATTAAAATGTCTACCAATCCAGATTGTCTTGGTTTGATGTCTGGAAAAGAGATTAAGAAGTGGCAGGAATATACCCAAGAACTATAGAGAACTGTACTATACAAGAAAGATCTTAACATCAAGATAGCCATAATGGTGTGGTTACTGATCTAGAGCTAGACATCCTGGAAAATGAGTCAGGAGAGCCTTAGGAAGCATTCCTAACAGTGAGGCTAGTGGGAGTGATGGAATTCCAGCTGAACTAATTAAAATCCCCAAAAATGATATTGTTAAAGTGCTACACTCAGTATATTAATAAATTTGGAAAACTCAGCAGTGGCCATTGAATTGGAAAAGATCAGTTTATGTCCCAATCCTAAAGAAGGGCAGTGCCAAGGAATGTTCAAATTACTGAGCAGTTGTACTCATTTCACATGCCAGCAACATTATGCTTAAGATCTGCAAGCTAGGCTTGAGCCATATGTGAACCAAGAATTACCAAAAGAGTAGACTGGTTTTTTTAAAGGCAGAGGAATTACAGACCAAATTGCTATCATTTGCTGGATTATGGAGAAAGCAAGGGAGTTCCAGAAAAATAATTTACTTCTGCTTCATTGACAAAGACCTTTGACTATGAGGATCACAGCAAAATATGGTGTTCCTTATAAAGAGATAAGATTACTAGGTCTTACTTGTCTCCTGAGGAACCTGTATGTGGGCCAAGAAGCAGCATGGAGCAATTGATTGGCTTAAAATTGGAAAAGGAATACAAGAAGACTGTATATTATTACCTTATTTATTTAACTTACGTGCAGAGTACATCATGTGAAATGCCAGGCTGAATGAATCAAAAGCCAGAATTAAAGTTGATGGGAGAAATAGCAGCAACCTTGGATATGCAGATGATACCATTCTGATAGCAGAAAGTGAAGAAAAATTAAGAAACTTCTTTGTGAGGATGAACAAGGAGAATGTAAAAGTTGTCTTGGAACTTGACATTAAAAAAATATCTTAAGATCTTGGCAACAGGTGCCATCACTTCCTGGCAAATAGAAGGAGAAGAAATTGAAGCAGTGTCAGAATTTATATTCTTGGGCTCAGAGATCACTGCAGGTGGTGACTGCAGGGAAAGCTATGGCACATCTGGATGGTTTACTAACAGACATCACCTTGCTGACAAAGATCCATATAGTCAAATCAATGGTTTTTCCAGTAGCAGTGTATTGCTATGAGAGTTGGGCTGCAAAAAAAGCTGAGTGCTGCAGAAGCTTTTGGATTGTGGTGGAGAAGACTTTTGAGAGTCCCTTGGACAAGGATATCAAAATTAGTCAATACTTTAAGAAATTAATTCAAGCTATTCACCAAAAACTAAAGTAGAAGCTTAAATATGTTAGTCACATAATGAGAAGATGGGACTCATTGGAGAAGACCCTCATGTTGGGAAAGATTAAAGACAAAAGGAAAAAGGGTCAGCAGAGGTTGAGATAGACAGATACTGTGTTATGAAAACAACAAACATGAACTTGGACAGACTTTGAGAGATACTGGAAGATAGAAAGACCTGGCATGTTATGGTCCTTGGGGTCATGAAGAGTCAGACAAGACTGAACACCACCACCAAATGTCAGGCCAATCAGAAGAAGACGTACTTACAGCATTGGAGATTTTTTTCTGTCATCTTGCTAATTGTTATAAAATACCCTGTTACCCCTCATTCAGAGTCTTTGGTCATTGAGAGAGGCCATGGACAACTTATTGGTTATTGCTAATTAATAAATTGATCATAGAAAGAACTTTCTCTAAATTTATCTTAGTTTCTATTGTAACACAAAGTTGTTTTTTGCAATTCTGATTATGAAAATTGTTTTACTGGTTATGCTCACTTCACTCTGTATTGATTTAGATAGGCCTTCTCAGGTTTCTTTGAAACTATCCTTTTCATTAATTCTTATAGCATAATAACATCACATCATATTCTCATAGCCATAATTTATTCAGCCAATTCTCAGTAGATGGGAACCCCCACAGAGACCTCCTTAAGTTTCTGGTTCTTTGTAATAACAGAAAGAGCTGCTATACAAATGCACACACAGGTCCTTTTCCTCTTTCTTTCATCTTTTTGGGATATAGATCTACTAGATCAACAAAGGCAAGACACTAGAATTTAGAGGGGATGGAAAGGCTTGCTGTAGAAGGTGCAGTTTGAGCTGAGACGTTCAGGAAGCCACAGAAACCTGGAAATAATAGGGGAATGAATAGGGGAACAATCCAGGTACAGGAGACAGCCAGTAAAAATACCTGGAGTTAAAAGGTGGAATGTCTTGTGTGAAGAAAAGTAAGAAGGCCGGTGTCACTGGATTGCATTGTGAGAGGAAGTAAGATGTAAAGTACTAGAAAGATAAGAGGACCAGGTGTTGAAGAATTTTGAATGCCAAATAAGATTTTATACTTGATTCTTGAGCTGATAAGGAGCCACTAGAGTTTACTGAATAAAGGAATGACATGGTCATACTTGTGCTTGAGGAAGTTCAATCTGATAGCTAAGTAGAGGATAGCTTGGAAGAGGGAAAGATTTGTGGCCGGGAGACCAAGCAGAATGCTATTTAAGTAGTGATTAGGTGATGAAGGACTTCTCCAGGGGGTGGAAGTGTCAGAGGAAGGAAGGGGGCATATATAAAAGATATTGAGAGGGTAAAATTGACAAGCATTGGCCAAAAAATAGATATGACAGAATGGAGGGTGTGAGTGGAGTCCAGCATGATACCTAGGTTGTGAGCCTGGATGACTGAGAGGATGGTTCTTCCCTTAGCAGTATTGGAAGTTAGGAAGAGGGTGGAGGGGGTAAAGGGGGGTGGCTAGGTGGCACAGTTAATAGAGCACTGGCCCTGGAGTCAGGAGGACCTGAGTTCAAATCTGACCTCAGACAACACACAAACTAGCCATGTGACCTTGGGCAAGTCACTTAATCCCAATTGCTCTACCTTCCTTCCTCCAAAAAACAAGGGGGGAAAAAAGCTGATATGAATATTTTGGGGCGGCTAGGTGGCATAGTGGCACCAGTCCTGGAGTCAGGAGGATCTACGTTCAAATCTGATCTCAGACACTTAACACAAAACTAGCCATGTGACCTTGGGCAAGTCACTTAGCCCCAATTGCCCCTCAAAAAAAAAAGAAAGAAAAAGGAAGGGGGTGGAGGGTTGGGGGGTTGAGGGATGAATATAATGAGTTCAGTTTAGTATATAGGACATCTAGTTTGAGATGTCCAATATAAAGTTGGAGATATGAGACTGGAAGTTAGGAGGGAGGTTAGGATTAGATAAGTAGATCTCAGAATTATTTGCATAGAGACCATAATTGAATCCATGGAAGCTAAGTTGATCACCAAGTGAAATAGTATAAAGAAAGAAGAGAAGATGACAAGACAGAGCCTTGGGTAACATACAGGATTATTGATTGTGACCTGAATGAGGATCTAGCAAAATAGGGGTGGTCATACATGCAAGAGAAGAACCAGAACACACTAGTGACACAAAAGCCTAGAGAGAAAATAGTATTAAGAGGAGAGTAACCAACAATATCAAAGCCTGCAGAGAAGTCAAGAATGATGAAGATTGAGTAAATGCCATTAGATTTGGCAATTAAAAGATCTTTTGTGGTGGGGTCAAGATGGTGGAGTAGAAACAGCACTTCTGCGGAGCTCCAGCCCACACCACCTCAAAATTATGGGGGACTCTGAATGACCTCTGGAGCTCCAGAACCCACAAAATGACACAGAGAAGCTAACCTCCCACTGAGAACAGCCCGGCAGGGAGCGGCCAGCACAGCACTCTGGGAGCAGACAGCTCAGCACTCTGGAAGCCGAGCCCAGGCCCATGTGAATCACGGTTTTAGCCCGAGGGCAGCCAGGCCAGCAGCCGGCTGGAGGGACCCCAGAACACCAGCAGCTGTGGCTTTTCCAGAATTATCAACACATAGATGCCTAGGACAAAGTGAGAGGTTAGTGCCCTATGGAGTTTGGGACTGGTTGGGAGAATGCATCAGCTTCTTTACCTGGGGGCAAGAAGCTGCTGAGGAGCAGGCACAGCTTGTGCCACATTGCCTCATTGCAGCTTCAGCTCTTGGCCTGTGAACTGTAGGGGGATCCAGTGATCAATCTGGGGGGTAAGCACTTTTGCTTTACCTTTCTTAGATCTGGATTGTGGTCGAGGTCTTGGGGTGTGTGACCAGCTTGCCAGAGTGTGTGGAGGCTTCACAGAGGCCACCCAACTAATACCTCCAGAAGTTGAGAAAACCCCAATGTTTGGGACAGAAGTTCCCCTGGCTGGTGGCAAAGTCCTACTGTGGCAACAAGCCCAAAAGTCAAGTAATTGAGTGGCAACATGCCTAGGCAAAGGAAACAAAATAAACATAAAAATGCAACATTAGACTCCTATTTTGGGGGCAAAGAGGCTCAAAGCATGGAACAGGAGGAGTACTGTGGGGTCAGAACTCCTGCACCAAAAGCCCCAAATGAAAATAAAAGCTGGCTACAGGCCATAGAGGACCTTAAGAAGCAGACAAGAGAGATTCCCTCCAAACTATGTAAAAGGGGACTCTGAACAACTTCTGGAGCCCCAGCACCCACAGAACAACACAAAGAAGCTAACCTCCCACTGAGGACAGCCCAGCAGCCCTGCAGGAAGGACCAGTGCAGTGGTCTGGGAGCCGGCAGCACGAAGAGCTGGGGAGCAGAGCAGAGCCAAGCACAGGTCCTGGTGAGCTGAGGCTTTAGCCCCAGGGTGGCAGGGCCAGCAGCCGGCTGGAGAGACCCCAAAACACCAGAAGCTGTGGTGATTCCAGAATTATCAACATAAACATGCCTAGGACAAAGTGAGAGGTTAGTGCCCTATGAACTTTGGGACCAGTATTTGGGGAACATGTCGGCTTCCTCCCCTGGGGGCTAGAAGCCGCTGAGGAGACACACCATTTTGTAGTTTTCAGAGGGAGCTCCAGCTCCTGGCCTGTGAACTGTAGGGAGATCCAGCGATCCGTCTTGGGGGGTAATCGCTCTTGCTTTAGCCTCCCTGGATCTGGATTGTGATCTGGGGTGGAGGTTGTGGGTGGGCTTCCAGCTTCCAGAAACGGAAGTTGTCCCCCACAATTCGGGACGAAAATTCCTGTCTGGCAGCAGAGCCATAGTGTGGCAATAAGCCCAAAAGTCAAGTAATTAAGTGGCAACATGCCAAGGCAAAGGAAACAGAAAAATGCAACCCTAGACTCCTATTTTGGGGGCATAGAGCGGGAAAAGGACTGTGAGGTCAGAAGTCCTGCTCCAAAAGCCCCAGGGAAAACATGAGCAGGTTGCAGGCCATAGAGGACCTTAAGAAGGACTTTAAAAATCAAATAAGAGAAGTGGAGGAAAAATTGGAAAGAGAAATGAAAAGGATGCAGGAAAAGTATGAAATGAGGGTCAACAACCTGACTGAGGAAAACAACACCTTAAAAAATAGACTAACTCAAATGGCAAAGGAGGCCCAAAAGGGCAATGAGGAGAAGAATGCCTTAAAAAGTCGAATTTGCCAGATGGAAAAAGAATCTCAAAAGTTCACTGAGGAGATTCATTCCTTCAGAGTTAGACTGGAGCAAATGGAAGCTAGTGACTTTATGAGAAATCAAGATGCTGTTAAGCAGATCCAAACAAACGAAAGATTAGAAGGCAATGTGAAATATCTCATGGGAAAAACCACTGACCTGGAAAATAGATCCAGGAGAGACAATTTAAAAATTATTGGACTACCTGAAAGCCATGATCAAAGAAAGAACCTAGAAATCACCCTTCAAGAAATTCTCAAGGAAAATTGCCCTGAGGTTTTAGATCCAGAGGGCAAAATAGAGGTTGAAAGAATCCACCGATCACCTCCTAAAAAAGATCCCAAGGGGGTGGAGCCAAGATGGCGGAGTAGAAACAGCTCTTCCAAGCCTCTCTGCCCCCAGATTCCCCACAAACTATGTAAAAAAGGACTGTGAACAACTTCTGGAGCCCCAGCACCTAAAGAACGACACAGAGAAGCTAACCTCCCGCTGAGGACAGCCCAGCAGCCCTGCAGGAAGGACCAGCTCAGCGGTCTGGGAGCCGGCAGCACGCAGAGTGCAGGAGCCGAGCCGAGCCCAGGTCCGCGTGAGCCCAGGTTTTAGCTCCAGGGCGGCAGGGCCAGCAGCCAGCTGCAGGAACCCCAGAACACCAGGAGCTGTGGCGATTCCAAAATTATCAACATAGACATGCCTAGGACAAAGTAAGAGGTTAGTGTCCTATGGACTTTGGGGCCTGTATTTGGGGAATGCGTCAGCTCCCTCCCCTGGGGGCTAGAAGCCGCTGAGGAGACACGCCATTTTGTCGTTTTCAGAGGCAGGTCTGGCTCCCAGCCTACAAATCGTGGGGAGATCCAGCGATCAGTCTTGGGGGGGGTAATCGCTCTTGCTTTAACCTCCCTGGATCTGGATTGTGATCTAGGGTGGAAGTTGTGGGTGGGTTTACAGCTTGCCAGAAACGGAAGTTGCCCCCCACACGTTCAGGACGAAAATTCCTCTATCTGTCCTTAAAGTCATAGTGTGGCAACAAGCCCAAAAGTCAAGTAATTAAATGGCAACATGCCAAGGCAAAGGAAATAGAAAAATGCAACCCTAAACTCCTATTTTGGGGGCATAGAGCAGGAAAAGGACTGTGAGGTCAGAAGTCCTGCTCCAAAAGCCCCAGGGGAAACCATGAGCGGGTTGCAGGCCATAGAGGACCTTAAGAAGGACTTTTAAAATCAAATAAGAGAAGTGGAGGAAAAATTGGAAAGAGAAATGAGAAGGATGCAGGAAAAGTATGAAATGAGGGTCACCAGCCTGACTGAGGAAAACAACACCTTAAAAAATAGACTAACTCAAATGGCAAAGGAGGCCCAAAAGGGCAATGAGGAGAAGAATGCCTTAAAAAGTCGAATTTGCCAGATGGAAAAAGAATCTCAAAAGTTCACTGAGGAGATTCATGCCTTCAGAGTTAGACTGGAGCAAATGGAAGCTAATGACTTTATGAGAAATCAAGATGCTGTTAAGCAGATCCAAACAAAATGAAAGATTAGAAGGCAATGTGAAATATCTCATGGGAAAAACCACTGACCTGGAAAATAGATCCAGGAGAGACAATTTAAAATTATTGGACTACCTGAAAGCCATGATCAAAGAAAGAACCTAGAAATCACCCTTCAAGAAATTCTCAAAGAAAACTGCCCTGATGTTTTAGATCCAGAGGCAAAATAGAGGTTGAAAGAATCCACCAATCACCTCCTGAAAAAGATCCCAAAAAGAAACTCCCAGGAATATTATAGCCAGGTTCCAGAATCCCCAGATCAAGGAGAAAATACTCCACGCAGCCAGGAAGAAACAATTTCAATATTGTGGAAACACAATCAGAATAGCCCAGACCTGGCAGCTTCTACACTGAGGGATCGAAGGGCATGGAATATGATATTCCAGAGGGCAAAAGAACTGGGAATGAACCCAAGGGTCACCTACCCAGCAAAACTGAGTATTTTGTTTCAGAGGAAAATATGGTCATTCAGTGGAATAGAGGACTTTCAAGCATTCTTGAGGAAAAACCAGAATTGAATAGAAAATTTGACATCCAGACACAAGAAGCAAGAGATGCCTGAGAAAGTAATCAGGGAAAAGAAATCAAAAGGAACTTATCAAAGTTGAACTATTTACATTCCTATATGGAAAAACAAAAACTGTGACTGATGAAATCTTTCTCAGTATGAAAATAATGGAAGAAGGGTGTATGGTCATATGAATACATATGTGATTGTGTATATATATGTTTACAGTTATATATGGATAGAGGGCATAGGTTGAATTTGTTGGGAAGGGAGGGTACTCAAGGGGTGAAACTATGAGGTGAGAGAGGAAAGTGGCAAGAGGAGATGGGGAGAGACAGGGAAGGGTAAACTATCTCATGTAGAAGAAGCAAGGGGAAGTAGTTGCAAGGGAGGGGAAGAATAGGAAGGCAAAAAGGCAAAACCACATTCTCATTGAAATTGGTTCAGGGAGAGAATGACATACATACTAAATGAGATATCTCAACCTGCAGCAGAATAGGGAGAAGGGGAATGAGAGGAGGGATGATGGATGGGAGGGCATCCTTGGGGGGAGGGGAGGTTGGAAGTACCCACTGTAGAAGAGGGACAGGATCAAGTAGGGAATGGATCAGGTGGGGGGTGGGATGAGTGGGAGGGAATTATAAGCAGCCTTGTACAATATATCTACTATGGTAATGTTTTGCATAGCTAGACATGTACAACATATACTGAATTACTTATCTTCCCAGAGGGAATGAGTGTCAAGGGAGGAAGGGAATGGATCTGAAATTCGAGGTCTTAAGATTAAATGTTTCAAATATATATAAATACTATTATTAATACTCTTTTGATTGTAATTGGGAGATAAGATGTGCAGGCATTGGGACACAGAGATTCACCTTCCTCTAATGGAAAAGTCAAAGGGGGTATGGGAGAGAGCAGATTGGAGGAAGTGATATCTTGCGGGACTGCTATTCTGGGAGGGTGGGTAGGGGAAAAACAGGGGGGAAATGATTGTAACTCAAAATCTGGTGGAAATGAATGATGTAAAACAGAACTTAATAAAGCATTTGTTTAAAAAAAAAAGAAGCAGATAAGAGAAGTGAGGGAAAAATTGGGAAGAGAAATGAGAAGGATGCAAGAAAAGTATGAAATGACAGTCAACAGCCTGACTGAGGAAAATAACACCTTAAAAAATAGACTAACTCAAATGGCTGAAGAGGCTCAAAAAGGCAATGAGGAGAAGAATGCCTTAAAAAGCCAAATTTGCCAGATGGATAAAGAATCTCAAAAGCTCACTGAGGAGAATCATTCCTTCAGAAATAGACTGGAGCAAATGGAAGCTAGTGAGTTTATGAGAAATCAAGATGCTATTAAGCAGATCCAAACAAATGAAAGAATAGAAGGCACTGTGAAATATCTCATGGGAAAAACCACTGACCTGGAAAATAGATCCAGGAGAGGCAATCTAAAAATTATTGGACTACCTGAAAGCCATGATCAAAGGAAGAATCTAGAAACCATCCTTCAAGAAATTCTCAAGGAAAATTGCCCTGATGTTTTAGAACCAGAGGGCAAAATAGAGGTTGAAGGAATCCACAGATCACCTCCTGAAAATGAAAAGGAAAATTCCTAGGAATATTGTAGTCAAGTTCCAGAATTCCCAGATCAAGGAGAGAATATTACAAGCAGCCAGGAAGAAACAATTTCAATATTGTGGAAACACAATCAAGATAACATAGGATCTGGCAGCTTCTACACTGAGGGATCGAAGGGTATGGAATATTATATTCCTCAGGGCAAAGGACCTGGGATTAAAACCAAGAATCACCTCCCCAGCAAACTGAGTGTCATGGTTCAGGGGAAAATTTGGTCATTCAGTGGAATAGAGGACTTTCAAGCATTCTTGAGGAAAAAACCAGAGTTGAATAGAAAATTTGACATTCAGATACAAGAAGCAAGAGATGCTTGAGAAGGTAAACAGGGAAAAGAAATCACTATGAACTTACCAAAGTTGAACTGTTTACATTCCTACAGGGAAAAACAATAACTATAACTGATGAAACTTTTCTCAGTATGAAAATAATCAAAGAAGGGTATTAATACATATGTGAATATGTGTATATATGTTTTCACGTATACATAGATGGCACAGGTCGAATTTAATAGGAAGGGATGATATTTAAAAAGTGAGGTCAGGAGGTGAGAGAGTAATGTGGTGAGGGGGAATGGGGAGAGACAATGGGGTGAATTGTCTCGTGTAGAGGAGACAGGGGAAGGCGGTTGCAGGGGACGGGAGGAACAGGAAGACAAAAAGGTAAAACCTTATTCTCATTGAATTTGGACCAGGGAGAGAATGACATGCATACAATAGGGTGTCCTACCCTACAGGAGCATGGGGGGGAGGGGGATATGGGAAGTGGTGGAGGGGTGGGCGGGCTGGGGGGGAGGGAAGTTGGAAGCACCCACTTTTGAAAAGGGACAAGATCAAGGTGGGGAGTGGACCAGGTGGAAGGTGGGATGGGAGGGAGGGAAATGTAGTCAGTCTTTTACAGTATATCTACTGTGGCAATGTTTTGCATAGCTACACATGTACAGCACATACTGAGTTGCTTATCTTCCTTTTAAAATCATATTTTAAAAATATATATAAATACTATGATTAATACTATTTTGCATATAATTGGGAAATAAGATGTGCAGGCAATGGGGCATGGGGATTCACCTCGCCCTACTGGAAAAGTCGAAGGAGGTATGGGAGAAGAGATGGGAGAGAGCAGATTGGTTGAGGGGATATCCTGTATGACTGTTATTCTGGAGTGGTGGGCAGGGGAAAAATGGGGGAAAATTGTAACTCAAAATCTGATGGAAATGAATGATGTAAACCAGAAGTTAATAAAGCATTTTGAAAAAAAAAGATCTTTTGTAACTTTGGAGAGTTGAGTAATGAAGACAGATTGCTGAGAATTAAGAAGAGATTGAGTTAATAGGAAGTAGAAACCCTAATTGTAGGATGGCCTTCTCAAAGGAGTTTAGTGACAAAAGGGAAGAAAGGATTACCTAATGGAGATAGACAATGAAATGATAATTTTTTTAAGGATGGTGGAGAGATGGACATGTTTGTTGGCAGGGAGGCAACTAGTAGGAAAAAATTGAAGATTAGTGAGAGAGTGAAGTGACGGAGCAAACAGTTTATTGGAGAAGATGAGGTAGAATGGGATCACTTGTGTATATAAAGGAGTTGACTTTGCCGGTTCTTTTGAGGTAGGGAATGAGGAGATAGTGGCAAAAGACATCTGAGTAACATGAAATGATCGGGAAGATGGAAGAGGAAGGTCTTAGCAAAAGACCTCAGTTTTTTTTTTTTCCATTGAAATATATGAAGCAAGATTCTCAACTCAGAGGGTGGAAGGAAGGGAAGTATGAGAGGTTTGAGGAGAAACAAAAAAGTTCAGAAGAGACACTGTGATGAGTTGGATAGTGAGTCAGGAAGGCTAAAAGGTTGCCTTGCCTCAGCAAGGGCCAGTTCTAGATATGTGACTTAATTCTGTAGTGGTCTCAGTCAACACAGTTTCATGAATTTTTCCATCTTTCTTCAACAGCAAGTTAGGAAGAAGGGCAGTGGGTGATGGGAATAATCCAAAGCTGGTGCTTGGTAGGACAAGGTCATTGATAGGATGAGAGGACAAGACTCAAGAAAAGAGTAAACTAGTTCACCAAGGGGTCAAGATGGGGAGTGAAGGAAAATGTATCAAGAAAAAGGGTGGTGCCTTGACAAAGAACTGAAAAGTAAGAGACATTGGATCTTTTAATTGCAAAATCTAGTGCAACTGGTGGAAGGAGAACAATGGAAGAATGAGGTTTTGAGAACATATTGTCAGATATGGCAGTTAAGATGTCATTGGTAATTTTGGAGATAGCAATTTCTATTGAATAGTAAAGTTATTTGCATCACTTCAAGAAGTAAATAAGAGGAAAGGAAATAGAGGCAATAGGTGTAGGCAGATATTTATAGGCGTTTGTCTGCAAAAGGGAAAAGAAATAAAAGAACAATAGGGGGATGATGGGGTCTGGTGAAGTTTTTTGTTTTGTTTTTCAGATAAGGAAGTCTTGGACCTGTTTGTCAGCAATAGGGAAGGAATTAGCAGATAGAGTGATAGAGACTGAAGGGTAGAGATGGGGAATTATTGAAGAGACAATCTACTGCAGAAGAGAGGGAAAGGGATGGTATCAAGGCTGCATGAAGAGGTCTGACATGAAGAAGAGAAGGGCTACCTTGTCATCAGAGACTGGAGTAAAAGGAAGAGAGAGTGGGAGATGATATACTAGGATTTTGAAATGTCAAAAAACAAGAAAGAGCTCATGAGAAATGGCCTCTACTTTGTAAGCAAAATACTAGGTGAGGTGCTTAGCTGAAGGAATAGGGAGAGTGGGAAATTTAAGGAAAAGATTTAGAATAGCCTCTTTGGGGAGTGGGGGGGAATTAATTAGGGAGGAGTAAAACCATTACCCTACTACAGTGAGGGCCTAGTTAAGGTTAAAAACATTGTAATGTACCCAGTCTGGCTGGGTGGGTATAATCTTTGGTTAGAGTTTGTCAAAGATCAGTGGTGAAAGGACAGGATGGGGCAAAGGATTTGAGAGGAGAGGAGAGTGTGGAGTTGAATTGGTTAACTAAGGATATAAATAGGAAAGGGAAGAAAATTAATTCAGAAAAGGGGTTATGGCTTGAGGAAGTTCTGGATTGTAGTGAGGGACAGGTAAGACAAATATGAGTTAGAATGATTGGAGAATATAGTCGTGGAAGGTGAATTTGTACGGGGGGTAATGAGCTGAAAGATGTGACTGTCCCTTTGTGTGTCTGAAGTGACTAGATATGGCATCTAAGTAGATCATGGAAACTAAGCAGATTGAGGAGCTGGATCTAGACTAAAATCCAAAATATTTTGCTTTCCTGAAATCGCCCTAAATCTCAAAACTAGAAATATGGTAGAACATAATTGTGTTTTTTGTTCACTTTAGGAGAGAAAAAACAACCATCCAAAGTGTCTGTTTTTGGTGCTAACTTTTTGTAACATAGGAAAGTTATCTTCCTATCCCATCAAAAAAGCTATAATTGAGATCAGGAATATTTTCCTCAGGTTTCTAGTGGAAATCTGCTTTGTTTTTTATTCTTATTTTGCTTTTAGAATGTCTTCTGCAACACTATTGCTTTTCTTTGGGTGATTTCATTTAATTGGACAGAAGGTTTCCAGCTTTCTTTCTTTACTCAATTAGGAAGCAGACAACTTCATGCCTCTAGGCTCAGGTTGCTTCATGGAAGGTTTCCCTACAAGGAATAGAAGGGAGAGGGAATGTAGCAGTCACTTGGGCTGTAAAATGACCTTCCCCTGTACACCAAAGCTAACTTCCAGCTGATTATTGCCAGGGCAAGGCTGAAAAACATTCAGCTTAACCAGCAGTCTCAGAGTGAGGCTGCAAATTAAGCTAGCTAATCATGATGATGAGCACTGTCTTTGCCATAATTCTGTCACTAGACACTTACCTCCTTGATATCCAGGAGAAAAAGTAGTGTTATTTACAGAGCATAAGTTGATATCTTGAACTTCTAACAAAAGATTTCCCTCAAAGCCCACTTACTTGCAAAATAATACAATTTTCATTGGTAAGCAACCCTCCCTTTTTATGACTCCCCATAGAAGTCAGGTTGCTGTGGGAAATTGTTTTATTGGTGGTGATTTGTCGTTATTATTTAAATAACTAATCAAGAATACTCAACTTAATAGGTATATTCTTCCAAAAGCTCATTATTATATCTATATAAACTTAAAATAGATTCCTCCAAAATCTTCAGCTCAAAAAATTATGTTTCCTCCTTGATTTATCTCTTAACTCTGCTTTCCTTCCCAATTCTGCATTATTTCCCTAAAATTTCTATTAATTCATTTATTTAAACTTTATGATTCTTTTCAAGAGAAGAATGAGTCTGCATCAGTATAGATGGATTCCAATGATAGTTGTAATCAAATGTAATTCAGTCCTGTCAGATGAACTAAGAGAGTTCTCTTCCTTTACCAGGCTAAACAGTTCTTCTTAAGTTCATTCTTAAATCTTTCAGAGTTGTTTGTCTTTACGTTGTTGTTGTGTAACTTGTTCTCCTGGCTCTATTCCTTCATTCAGTATAAGTTCATACAAGTCTTTCCAGGTTTCTCTGAAACCAGCCACTTTGTGATTTCTTACAGATCAGAAGTATACCATTCAACATTCATATACCATAATTTGTAAAGCTGGGGTCATCTCCAGGTGTCCTGACCTATATCTAGCCACTGGACCCAGATGGTTCCTGAAGAGAAAGTGAGACTGGTGACTTTGCACAGCCCTCCCTCACTTAAATCCAATTCACTTTCAAGTCATGACATCATCTTCCTGATAGGCCACAAGACTAGACAGCTAAAACAGCATCCAGTATTGTATTTTTAGAAGAATACATAATCTCAATGTAGGATTTTTAAACTTCCATTGTGTTTCTACCTAACGAGTGGTTAATTATACTTGTACTCTAAACATCATTAACATTTTTCTGAGTCTAATTCTCCTAGGTTTTACGAATGTAAATAATAACTGTAACAAAAAATAAGGACTTTAGTAGTGTTTTCCAAATATGGTGATAAGGATAGCTAAGGTTTAGTCAATAACTAATTTGATAATGTGATGACTATATTAGCATATTTAATATAATCATTTGCTGTGGTTGAGAAAACATGAGGAATTCAGATCCCATTTGAGTTTTTAGGATTCAAGTTCATAGTACTGTTTGAAAATCTGCTGTTGGAAAACTTTGTTTCCTGATTTTAATGCAAGAGGTTTTATTAAGTTGTTTTTACATAAAATACTTCTTACAGAATATTAGTGGATATATCTAGGGGTAATTTCAGTAGAATTATATTCACTTCCTTGTAACATAGTGGGGGAAATGAAGTAGAAAATATGTTTTTAGTTTGATTTTATCAGTTCACATGTTTGGAAAACATTCTGAGTCTTTGAAGTGTGTGAATTCAGGTTATTTAGAACAGTTCAACAAACAGCAGAATGCTGAGTTGAGATAGAGTGTAGGTAAAAATTCATCCCTTATATACTAGGGAATCATCAAACGATAAATTAAAACAATTTAAAGCTTCAGCAAAGTTTCAGGCTACAAAATAAAAAGATAAATATTAACGGCTTTTCTCTACAATAATTACAAAACCCAAGAAGCAAAAACAGACAGGGAAATTCCATTCCAAATAACTACAATATGTGTGAAATAAAAAAAGAGCACTTTGTAATTGAATCTACACAAGTCTTTTGTGTCTTTTGATAGGATAATCCAATTACAAGGTGCTCCTTTAAATAAATAAAGAACAACTTTAAAAGCTGGAGGAATATTCAGTGCTCATTGCTAGGCTGTGCCAATATAATAAAAATGACAATACTTTCAAGATTAACTCAGACTTTTAATCCTATACCAATCAAATTACCAAAGGGATACTTTATAGAGCATGATAAAATAATAACAATTCATTTGGAAAGACAAAAGCTCTAGAATATCAAAGGAAATGATGAAAGGAAGAATAGCAACCTCCAGACATCAAACTGTATTATAAAGCAGCAGTCATTAAAACTATCTGTTATTGGTTTAAAAATAGAGGGATTAATCAATTAGATGGACTAGAGAGGAGAGAATCATAAATAATGGTAACTCAATGATCCAGTGTTTGATAAAATTGAAAACAAATTACCTAGATTAAAACTCCTTATTTGCTAAAAACTGCTAGGAAAACTGGAAAGCAGTCTGATAGAAATTAGATGAACATCTTATACTGCATTGCATAATACATTCTATGTAGATAAAAGTGACCTTAATATTTAAAATTACAGCATAAAAAAGTTTAAAGCGAAACAGATCATATTTGCCTCACAGCTACAGGTAGGAGATGTATTCTTAACCAAACAAGAGATAGAGGCAATTACAAAATATAAAATAGGTAACTTTTATTACATGAAAATGAAAAATTTCTACACATACAAAATTAATGTACGTAGGATAAGGAGGGAAGTGGTCAGATGGGAAAAAAATCTCTGTGTCAGATTTCTCTGATTAGGGTTTGGTATCCACAATATATCAACAATTTATATTGATACACACACACACACACACACCAGATAGATACATAGATATGTATGTATCTATACATATACACACCTCTATATATTATTACCCATTTCCCAGTAGGTATGTGGTCAAAGAATATGAAAAAACAGTCCTCAAAAGAAGAATTGTAAAGTATTCAAAACCACATGAAAGAATATGCCAAATCACTAATAATAAGAGGAATACAAAACAAAACACTTCTGAGGGTTCATGTCACACTCTGCAAATTGGCAAACAATGACCAAAATGGCAATAAGCAGTATTGGAAGAGGTGTGGAATAACAGGTACAATAGTACATTGTTGGTGAAACTTTGAAGTGGCACAACCATTTTGGAAAGCAATTTGGAATTCTGTAAACAAAGAAGCTAAAATGTCCATGCCCCTTGAAGCAGAGACTCTATTACTGGGCTTATACCCTGAGGCAGCCACTAATAAAAAGAAAGTCCTCATGTACACCAAAATATTCATTACAGCATTTTTTGTGATAGCAAAGAATTGGAAACAAAGCAGATGCCCATCACTTGAGAAATAACTAAACAAATTGCAGTTCATGAATGTAGTGGAATATTACCATGCTATAAGAAATGATGTGTGTGATGAATCCTTTTTTTTATAAGTTAATTTATTTATTTTTTATTTTCAACGTTCACTTTGATAAGTTTTAAATTTTCTCCCCTTCCCTTTCCTCCCCAAGATGGCATGCAATCTGATATAGGCTTTACATATACATTCCTATTAAACATATTTTCACATTAGTCATGTTGTATATAAGAATTAGAACAAATGGTGGGAACCATGAGAAAGAAAAAAAAGAAAATAGTCTGCTTTGCTCTGCATTCAGACTCCACAGTTCTTTCTCTGGATGTGAATGGCACCTTCCATCACGAGTCAGTCCTTGCATTGCTGAGAAGGGCTAAGTCCGTCAGATTGAGTTAATGTGTGATGAATTCTGGGGATCATGGAAAGACCGATAGGAACTTATGCAGAGTGAATTAAGCAGAACCAAGAAAACAATATTCCCAATGATTACAACAATATAGCTGGAAAAATCAATACACATTGAAAATTATAAAGACTGGAATTAAGAAATATGAGAGAACACCTCCAGCCACCACACCTTTCTGGAAATCAGAGGACCACAGGTGTCACACATTGCACTTTTTTTTCAATGTATCAATCAGTTATGCTGATTTTTTTTCTTTTCTAAAAATTAGTATGTGTTATTTGGGATGGCTCTCTGAGAGAGAGAGGCAGAGATGCTTGGAATAATGATGTAAGAAACAGAAGACATCAACAAAAATATATAAAGAAAAAAACACACCAAAATTCTTTATATAGTATGATAGCCCATACACAAATACATCTAGCATGCAATAGTTTTGCATTTTCTAGATGCAAAATAAAGGACTCTGAGTCTGAATGGAGAAAGTTGTTACCTAATTCACAAATAACAAAAGACTTCATGGATGAGACAACATTTGAACTGAGCTTGCAAGGATAGGGTAGGAATGGAGAAGGTTAAAAGGAGAAATTCATTCTAAGCATATGGAATAGCCTGAGCGAAAACAAGGAGGCAGGAGAGGAAGCATGTATTCAAGAGCTATCCAAAATTTCATTTGGTCAGAGTATGGAGAGAGTGTATGAGATAAAACTGGAAGTGATGGCACTACATTGTGGAGGTTCTTGTACACCAGGCAAAGGAATTCATGTCTTACTTGGTAGGCAAAAAGGTGCTTCTGCAGATTTTGTGCACTGAAGATGTTTAAATCCCTAGATAGATCTAAATATACCAATCTTTACCTTGTGCTACAAGAATGACAGCTGTTAACTCAAACGAAAATCTCTTATGAAGACATTCTGAGGAGAAAATCACAACTTAAATATAACTCATTTAATTTACTTCAAATTTTTCATTCTCTTTTAAAGAAGTTTTTATTTTCCCCAAATGACAAGCAAATTGTCATTTGACACTTTGTAACCAAGTTTATTTTGACCCTTGAAAGTTTAATATCAGTCATGAATTTCAGAAGTCTTTTCTGAAGACTTGCCTTTTAAGGTCAAGGCTCATAACTAATTTGGGGGTCCTTGAAGTTATCAATTTAGTTCACACTCTATTGTCTAAAATAATAAAGGGATCTAGATGTATCTATCTTATTTATCTGTCATACCACCAGGTTATAAGAGCCTATTGTGTATAACATATTGTGTAAAATCTACTATTGGGGTTCATGGGAGAGATGTTAAAAACAACACTTCCAAGTGGCAGTTTGATGGTCGATTTGGAGTCAGGAAAACCTATGTTCACCTTCCTCATTAGATACATACTAGCCTGGTGATCTTGGAGAAATCACTTAATGCCTCTTTACTTAAGTGAGGATGTAAAATAGGGATAATAATAGCAACCTATTTTCCAGTGTTGTGAGGATCATATATGTATATGTGTGTATATATGTACATATATTTCATATTTTGCAAACATTAAAGCATTATATAAATGTTAGCAATTACTATTAAAGGCATTCTTAATTTTAGAGGTGTTTTAAGCTCATTTACAAGCTATTAACTCTGATTCTATATTCCTGACAATCTGGGATAGTTGGCTCAGCCGAGCATAACACAGTGGTTATGCCAGCAATGTGGTGAAGTTGATGGATTCTTGAACCAGTCAACTAAAACGAGAAAAGACTGGATTTGGAGTTATAAGACCTAGGTTTAAATCCCAGTTCTTTTACATTCTGCTTATGGATTCTTGGACAAATCACATAAATTCTCTGGGTTTCAGATTCCTCACCTATTAAATGAGAAGATTAGATTAGATGATCTCTAAAATACCTTCCAGCTCTAAATGCTAAAACCCTATGTTCTGAGTCCATAAACTGCTTTGCTTCCCTTACCCTGTTTGTTCTTATTGCTCATCCTTCATTTTCAAAGAAGATCAGTAACATCACTGATGATTTCTTGACTTGCACCAATCTCAAAAATACATGCTCTTGGTGATAATGGGGTTAGTCTTCATTCATAATTCAGTAACAATTTGAGGGGGACCAGGATTGTGATATCACTGGAATAAGCTACAACCTTCCAGCAAGAAAACTACCTCAACTAATGTAAATTTGCCCCTGCTCTGTAGCTTTAGAGCCTTAGATAATGGTCTAGGGTACTGAGAGATTAAGTGATTTGCCTATCTACGTGTACCTGGTATACTCCAAATGCAGAACTTGAACCCTTAGTCTTTCTGACTCTGAAGCCTGCTCTTTGTACCTGTAGTTTTTATTTTTTAACCACTTCTTATATGTAAAAATCACTATTCACCATGCCTCTGCTCACCTTAGTTACTTAATTTGGAATAGCCCTCCTCTTTTTCATTACCTTTCTATCCAGACGAGCTTGTGCTGGTTTCCTTTTTCTTGAAGCCTTCCAATACTATTCTAGCCACAGTGATTTCTCATTCCTCTGAATTTATTCCAGTAACTTTATTAATTTTATTGATCATTTACTTAGTCCACAATTAATCATTTGCTCCTGTGACTTCTCTTGTATTTTTACCTTGAATTGTTTGTCTAGCCTCATCACATATAATAATTTTGCTTTCTTTTCCCACTACATTATAAGTTCTTCAAGAACAAAAACTAAGACACAGTGTGTCAAGGGATAGAGTGTTGGATTCAAAGTCAGAAAGACCTGGTTTCTAATCCTGCCTCAGACATTAATTGACTGTGTGATGATCAGCAAGTCTCTTAAGGTCTCTAAGCCTTGTTTTGCTCACTCATAAAATGGGGGTATCAAGTTCAAATTAGATAATGTATATAAAATTCTTGGAAAACTTTAATGCAAGTCTATTATTATCATTATTATTTTGTCTTTGTTTGTATCACCAAAGAACCAACCACAGAGTGCTACACACACTAGGGCTCTATAATAAAGAAGCATTTTGGTAAGAATGTTAGATTTGGACTCAGGAAAGGCTTGGGTTCAAATACCACCTCTGCCACTTAAAAGATAAAATATTAATCAATTTCTGAACTACTTTGAACCTCTGTCCTTATCTGTAAAATAACAAAGTTGGTCTGGGAGAGCTCTAAGTTCCTTCTAGTTCTAAATGTATGATCTTAAGGTTCTTGGCTTTATGCTTATCTCTGCAAAGACTGTCATATCTTTTAAAAGTTATGTCATATAAACATAACTATTCCCTCTGTTCTTGGTAACAGGCACATCACATCACCCAGAATCAAAATCCTTCCGTAGAAGAAGAAGCAGACTCAGCACTCTCAATTGCCCATGCTGCCATTGCCTCTTCAAGACCTGAGCACAATGGTGAGAGAGATCATGAAAAATGTAAAGGGCACATGCATGCTGCCCATCCCACTACACATATCTCTTATCTATAATGCAGTTTCCAAAGTTGATCTTTAAATGAATTGAACAGAAGGCAAAACTTAACTGTAGTCAGATTTCTTTGAGTCTTCTTATTGGTTGGTTTAGTATTCTGGCAATGACATTCTGTTCTTTATTTGGGCACATTGAAGGCCTTTGATTTATATCCCCATATATTCTCCCTCCAATTCTTTTCCTTTTAAGTAGGAGTTAATCTTCAAGGAGAGTAAGAAAGACAGCTCTTAGAGCTTCCCAGAAGCTGTGTGCTCAGTGTTGAACTGAAGAGGAATTTGCTTTACTTGCTAAAGGAATCTATTTTTAAAGATCATTGTGTTGTTGGCACAGCTGCAGTTGACCCAGTAGATAGACTCCTTGCCTGCTGAAATCCTGGCCTCAAAATTCCCCAAAGAATTGAGCTTTTAGTCATGATGCAGCATCACAGTTCCAAGATATCCAGGGGGAAAAAGCTTCCTGGGACACATTTTTTCTGACTTTTACCCAATCTCATGTGTGGTAAGGGTGTTGTACTTTTGGAATTCTTGGATTTGGCCATGGGAGGAAGATAATGAGCTCAGAGAGTTACCCATAATGATAATGAGGATGAATTTCAATGGCACACTTATTTGTTTGAAACTTCATATGTAGAAATAATATGAAAACATTGGGATATATTCCAGCATTTAGAGAAAAAGGGGATTAAGGTAAGAAAAAATCATGAAATACCAACCAAAATATATGCATGTATGTGTGTATAAGATCTGTTACATAAATTATATTTTATGTTATACAAATATATTTTATTTTATTTACTATTATACAAATATATAAATAAATTGTTGTTGACTGGTTGATCACATGGGTCAGAAAACCCAAATAGGTGCCTGGGACTCTGGGGGCAGAGAGAAGGATAGGGCAATGATTAAGATAAGGTTGGGACAGAGATCCTTAGCAACATGAGACTCCAGGTCCTAAAACTAGAGATAAAGGGACACAGATCTAGGGAAACTAAATGACTTTTCCAAGATCACAAAACTATGAAGTGTCTGAAGCAGGATTCAAAGTTATGTTTTCTTGTCTCCAAGTTTATAGCCCTTTATCTACAGCTCCATCCAGCTGCCAAAACAAAACTGGATATGTCACTTTTTGCAGGATTTCTGTGCATTAGGATGCAGAAAAAGCCCTGGGTCTTGTCTTGTGTCTAGTTTTTATGTCCCCATGCACTCCAGACTTTAGACCACTGTTGGCCTCACCTAACCTTCCTCACGGAGCAGGGGCCGTTGGGTGGTAGGGTTAGGAAGACAAGAACCCACATCACTCAACAGGTTTACTTCTGGGCCAGCCATGTGCGTCTAATATCTAGGTAACTCTGAAATAAAAAGATTTCTTCTATTTGTTTTCTGATTCTTGAATTTCCTTTGTCAGGTAAAAACGAATGAACAAACAAAACAACAAAACAAAATAAAATGCTTTTTATTGAATAATTAGAGATACTTAAGTGGATCTGTGGTTTCATTATTTTCCCTGCAGTGGTGAAAACAGAAATCCATCCATGCCTTCTCATCCTGTGTGATTCTGTTTCTTAGAATCATAGAGAGCTGGAAAGAACCTTAGATCATATGACCCAACTCAATCATGTTACAAAGAAAGTGAGGCCCATAGAGATGAAGTGGCTTTCCCAGGATCACACAGATAGGAGAACCAGAATTCAGACCCTAGTCTTCTAACATAAGACCCAGGGATTTTTCTGTATCATAATGTTTCACATAAATCCTGCAGAAGTGATATATCCAGTCTTGTTTTGGCAGCTAGGTGGAGTTTTGTAAAAAGAGTTCTACTTGGAGTCAAGAAAACCTAAATTTGAATCCTGCCTCAAATACTTAATAGCTTTGTGATCCTGGACAAATCATTTAACCTCCATCTGCATTAATTTCATCATCTGAAATTGGGACAATAATAGCACCTACCTCCCAGGGTTGTTGTGATAATCAAGGGAGATAATATACATAAAGCATCTTATAATCCTTAAAGCATTGTATTAATGTTAGCTATTGAGGCTTATCTCTAAGTTATTAATATTCTCAACTCCTTACCTCCCACTTATACTATACATATTGTATAAGTAAATCATTGTTTGCATTTCGTCTTACCCATTAGAATATGAACTTCTTGAGAGGTGGGGGCATGTTTTTATTTTCTTTATATTGATTAATTAATCAATAGATTTGTGGTTACCAATGCAGCACTGGCTGTCCATCGGGTATCACTCACTCTCATTAAATTAATGAATATCACCTCCTTTTCTGGCCTTTATATGTCCTTGGTTCATATCTTTCTTGTCACTTCTACATATTGATCATCACTAGTTAATGGACTGTAACCTGTTTGTCCCTATCATACATGTTTCTTTGGTATCATCAAGAAGCACACTAAGTGTCCTGGGTCTGAAATGAGAGGGTTTTGGTTTGAATCTTGGTTCTGATACTAGATACTTGTATATTACCTTGGTTAAGTCAATGAACCTCAGTGTTTTCCTCTGGAAAATGAGGGATTTGAACAAGGTGACCTCGGAGATTCCTTCCAGCTCTAAATCTTTGACCTTGTGACATTCAGTCCTTCTGATAGATGTGTAAAAGAGAGCTTTTTAAATTAGCATAGGCCTAAAACCTAAAAGAAATAAGACTTTTTGGACAAGTAGAAATGTAATAAAAAAAATTAAAAGGATACAAAGTCTAGGAACTATATTACCTGTAGGCCATATCATTGCCCTGATGATCCTGAAGATATGGGAAGGACTATTAAAAACTTGATATGCTGGTAAACTTTTTTTCAGGCCTAGATTTCATAAGATCAACCTATAAGATACAATGGGTCGGGGCCTGGGCCTGGAGTCAGAAAGACCTGAGTTCAAATTTGACCTTAGACACTTACTAGTTGTGTAATCCTGGGCAAGTCACTTACCTTCTGTTTGCCTCAGGTTCCTCAACTGCAAAAAGAGGACAATAATAGCACCTACCTTGAAGTGTTGTGAGGCTCAACTGAAATAAAATTTGTAAAAAAAGCACATAGTACAGTGCCTGGCACATGGTAGATCCCTTTTAAATGCTTCTTCTCTTTCCTTCCCTTTTTCCCTATGAAAGCATATGAAGTGGACTGTAATCTGGTTAGATATAGGTAGCTTCCTTCCTATCCATGTCAATCTAAGAATTCTGTCAGCCAAAAAAGTGCTTGACATGTCCAGATTGAAGGAGGCGACAATTCCACTGTATCTGCCCTAATCAGACCACATCAGGAGCGCTGTGTTCAGTTGTTCTTATAACTTCCTGTAGGTTTTAGCAGGGGAAATGGTATTTGTTGAGTTTAGAACTTTTTTTCCTACCCAGAAATTAAAGTGAAAACTTTTTTTTGGATGAGGGTGGGTGGCAAGAGGTCCACACTTATGTTTTTATTGGTATAAAAAACTCCCCATAAGCAATCTAATCTCCATCAATACAGATCAACAACTGTTCTTTAGCTTAAGAATCTTAAAGAGTTGCCTGGTGCAACTGAAGGTCGAAGTGACTTGTCTGGGTCATGCAGCTATTGTTTCAGAAACAGGATTTGAACCAATATCATCTTGACTCTGAGAACAGCCCTCTATCCACTACATGAAGTTGTCTCTCTAAGGTTGGGCCATAAGGAGAAAAAAGTAGCCTAAGAAAATCCCCAAATCTGCAATAGCATTTTAAAAATCTTTTTTCTTTGGCTTATTTTTGGGGGTTCCATCTAAAGACCTCCTGCCAATCTCCCCTGGAGTAAAGGAGACTCTTCTGAGTCCTGAGAAAGTTTACATCGAAGTATTACATGAGTTTTCCCCTTTGCCAATATAATTTCTTTTGATTTGTCTTCTCAAAGGAAAAATGTGGTCTACCAAGTCACTAAATTGTTAAAAAGAATTTTTTAATGAGATAACTTTTCATTTCAAATTTTCAATGAACACTGTTGCCCCACCCCTGTTAAATGTCGTTTGAAAGAACAATACTTGCCCCAAACCCCAAAATACCAGTGTTTAAGGCTTTGAGCTCAATCCAGTTCATTTTTTTACTCTTAGTCTTACCCTTCATTCCTTATGCAGGCAAAACTGCTGTAAGATTTTGATTGTATAAGGATTTAGTATAAGGTCCAATTCTGGCTTTCAGTCTGATACTAACCTGAGGCTGGCTGGCTTCCCAGAGCAATCCTTGTCAAACTTTGTATTAACATATCTCACCAACACTGTCAAGGATTCAAGACATTTGCCTTATGTTTATAACTTTTCTCACAAAGGATATTAAAATAAAATAGTTTTGAGGCCAAGTACATTTCAGTATAAACCTTCCGAAGGCCAAACAACACTACTCACAGTCGGCCTTGTTTGGAAGTGTTTCCTCTTACTGCAAACTGCATTCTTTCCAAGCGAAGAGTTTTATAGCACTTTATAATGTATTGCTAGCCAGCATGACAAACTTTCAGCCTTCTATGCAAACTCTTTAGAAGGGTTAGGTTTTTTGGTAGCCATTGTATGTTTCTGACTCATATTGAGTTCAAGATAGATTAAAAGCCCCAGGGTTTGTGTGTGTGTGTGTGTTTGTTTTTCCATATGCAGTTCTGTCAAGCCAGGTCTCTCCCATTCTGTTTTATGTTGTTTATCCCTTTATTTTTTTTTGTTTTTATATTCTCAGTGCATAGCACATAACAAATACTTGTTGAACTGAATTTCTGCCCATCTTTCCAGCCTATTAAAGTAATAGAATATTTTGCTTGTAGAGATGTAAGAGATCTTTCTTGAATACCAGCTAGTCCAACAAACTCATTTTGTAAATATGCATCTAGTTACTGTGATTTTTGTTACCCACCAACTAGAATCTATAATCACAAGATCATAAATCATATGTTTAGAATTAGAGTGAACTCTAGAGGTGACACTTTCTTTATTTTACAGATCAGGAAACTGAGACCCAGAGAGGTAAGGTGAGTTGTCCAAGGTCACACAAGTAATTAAGTAGAAGAGCTGTGATTTAAACTCAAGACTCCAAATCCAGTGCTGTTTTCAATACACTATGCATCCTCTTCATTGTATTAATTATTCTTTTTAGCTCTTCCTGTCATCTGAGAATTGGATAAGTCAAGTTGCTATGTATTCATGGAAGTCGTTGATAGAGGGGCAGCTAGGCACCACAGTGAATAGAGCACTGGCCCTGGGATCAGGAGAACAAGTTATTGATAGAAATGTTGAACAGCACAGGTCCAGAGTCAGAGCTAAGAATAATAGCTTCTTCCAAGTTGACATTAATCAATTCTTTCTTGCTTAGATGTTGCCTAGAAAGTTGATTCAAAGTCACTTCCACGTAAGCTAGACAGCTAGGTGATGCAGTGGCTAGATGACTGGGCCTAGAGTCAGAAAGACCTGATTCACTATGGCCTTAGACACATACTAGCTGTGTGATCCTGAACAAGTCACTTAACCTCTGCTTCTGTTTCCTCATCTGTAAAATGGAGATAACAAAACATCTACCTCCCAAGGTTGTTGTGAGGATCAAATGAGATGATAATTGTAAAGCATTTAGCAGAGTGCTTGGCATATAGAGGTGCTATATACATGTCAGTTAATATTGTTATTGTTGTTTGTTTAAAAGCTAATTGCTACCCTGAAATATTTGAGCACCTTACCTGTAAAGTAAATGCTACCTTCATTTTATTTTATTTTTTGCTTTTTTGGAGGGGCAGTTGGGGTTAAGTGAATTTCCCAAGGTTACATGCCTAGTAAGTGTTAAGTGTCTGAGGCTGGATTTGAATTCAGGTCCTCCTGAATCCAGGGCCGCTCTATTCACTGTGCCACCTAGACACTCCACTACCTTCATTTTAGAGAAAAGGTTATGCTTATAATCACCACCACTACTAAACCTCCACTCCCCAGATATAAAAAACATTTTTGCCCATGTTTCATTTCATATTAGAAAATGTGATACTTGAACTCAAAAAGCTTACAGTATAGCTGGGCTTTCAAAACATAGATGCAGGAAATGAGAATAGTTATAAAGCAGTAGTATATCAAGGGATAAAAAACAACTTGGTGTAAACTGAAGAAATGAATGATCAGAGAAAGCTTATAAAGCAAAAAGGAATCAAAGTGGGGTAGCATTAATCTAAGAAAGTTCTCTAGAGGAACTAAGTCCTGAATAAAAATATAAAGGGTTGATAAATATTGATTGGTGAAGAGGAGTAAAAAGCTTTTAGTTTTATTTCTTATATTGCAATAATAAAAATTAATTAACATTGTTAATTAGAAGACCTGTTTCTACCTTAGTAGAATGGCCTGTTTGTTTGTTTGTTTGTTTCCTGTTCTGATTGATTAGAGCAAAATTCACTTATCTAAGCTTCTGTTCTATGGGAGAATGCTGTGAAAGACAGTGGGAAAACTTCAAAAATTAAATGAGATCCAGTGCCTGCCTTCTTGGAATCTGTAGTTTCCAGATCTACAGTTCACTTGTTTTATATTTTATAAAGAGGTAGCATTTAAAAAATTTTTTTTGGTCTTTATTAATCTTTTAGTTTACAAGATTCAGTCCCACAATTCCTTGAATTTCAAATTTTCTCTCTCTCCTTCCCCTCCGCCCCTCATGATGGCATACAATCAAGTATAGGATCTGCAAATAGTTTCACCTTAGACATTAGTCAGGTTATAAAGAAGGATTTTATCAAATCAAATGAACAGTGGGCAAGAAGAAACAAAACCAAACAAGAAAAAGTCAGAGAGCAGGTAGTTTGCTTCAATCTGCATTCAAACTCTGTTCTTTCTAGTTTTTTCTCTGAATGTAGACATCTCTCTCCATCATGAGTCTTTTGGAGTTGACTTACAACTCCACATTGCTGAGAAGAGTCCAGTCTATCAAAGCTGGCCATCACACATTCATTGTGTCTGTAATTGTGTACAAATTTCTCCTTGTTCTGTTCTTCTCACTCAGTATCAGTTCATTTAACCCTCTCCAGGTAAATATGAAGTCCATCTGCTCCTCATTTCTTATAGCACAATAGTATTCCATTACATTCATATACCACAACTTGTTCAGCCATTCCCCAGTTGATGGGCATCCCCTTAATTTCCAATTCTTTGCCACCACAAAAAGAGCTACTATAAATATTTTTGTACATTTGGGTCTTCCTCCCACTTCTATGATCTCTTTGGGATACAACCCTAGAAGTGATATTGCTGGGTCAAAGGGTATGAAATTACTTATAGCCCTTTGGGCATAATTCCAGATTGTTCTCCAGAATAGTTGAATCAGTTCACAACTCCACCAACAATGCATTAGTGTTCCAATAAGAGGTAGCATTTTTGCCCATTCATAGTTCTGGTTTTATCAGCTCTATGTGAGGTTGCTACCCATGACCCTCTCAGAGTTGGAAAAGACTACAGAAGCCATCATGGGCCCAACCAATATCTAAGCAAACATTATATCACTATTGGCTGCCTTGGGACAAAGTGAGGTCCTCAGCTTGAGGCCCTCCAGAATGAGGACCTCACTTTGTCCCAAAGCAGCCAATTACACTTTTGGACATTTTTAGTTTTTTGGAAAGTTTCCCTTATATTGAACTGAAATCTGCTTCTCTGCAACTGAGTAGCCCTGTGTGAGGGATTTTTACATAATATTTAAACGAAGTACAACTTGTCAGTCTTCCTGTTGCCTGATGATTGAGTACTCTTGGGTTAATGCCATGCTAGGATATGGTTTTTTTCTATCTTAAATCCCCAAGTGTTCTTAATGGTTTTTCATTTAGTATAGTGTAGAGATTACTTTTATGACAGTTACAAAAGATGATTGTCAAATTTTACATGAAGGGTTCTCTTTTAATTAAAACTATCCCCATTGTTCTAATTTTTTCCAACCTTAGATTGCCTTAGGACAACCCCAGGAAAATGAGCACTGTGTTACTGGGATTTATTTTAATTAAAAGCCACCTGACCAGAGATCTGCCAAATTGTAATCATACCTAAATACCTTTTCAATGAAACATTCCTTTATTTTTGTCTATATATGTCCATGGATAGCAGAGTCCATTAAACCCCATAAAGGAATTAAGTAGGTCTGAATTTTCAAATGAAATCATCCATAGGGATACTTTGAAATGGGATGGTATTGTCACCACCCTGCAAAAACTGATTCTCATGAACTGTAGCTGCTGAAGTGGACCTATTTTTTTTTTAAATCATAGAGTCTCAGTGTTGGAAGAGACCCTAGAGATCATCTAGTCCAACCTAGACCTAAGCAGTAATTTCCTGTACGTAATCCCTCCTCCCCCTCCAAAGCAGTCATCCAACCTTCACTGAAGAATTCAAGTAAAGGGGGGAACTCACTATCCTTTTAAGAAACCCATTCTACTTTTATACTTCTCTTTTAGAAAATATTTCTTAAATCATACTAAAGTGAGCACCCTTGTAATCTCTTCTTGTTTATTCCCACTTCTGCAGTTGAGAGCCAGTAAAACAAATCTAGTCCTTCCATATGACAGTTACTCAAATACTTGAAGATTGCTATTCCTAAGTTTTATTCTTTCTCTGTTGGAATCGGAGGCATAGTTTCTACTCTCATCATCACCATGGTTTCCCTATTGATGTTTTTTTTTTATTCCCTAGCTTATCAATGGCCTTCCTAAAATGTGTCACAACTGAACATTGTCATCCAAAATTAATCCAATAAGGACAGAGTATAGTAGGACTACAGATTTAATTGTCCTTAAAAACAATGATTCTGTTAATAATTGCCTGAGTTTTTGTGAGCTTTTGTAGGCTGCCACATCACACTGCTGGCTTATATTGAGCTTATAGTCAGCTCACAACGGTTCTTTCACATGAGCTATTGTCTGGTTACATAACCTTCTCAGGCCTATATCTGGTATCTTGAATGTTTTAACCAAAATGTAGAATTTTATACTTATCCCTATTAAATTTAGCCATGTGAATTTCAACAGTCAGTTATCTGAGTTTACCAAGATATATTTGTGATACTTATCAAATGAAATTTTACAAGCTATTGCCAATTTCAGTCTAAGATAACTGGCAATTTCAGTTGCCAGTTTAATTTAAGACATTGATAAAAATGTTTTATAGAAATGCCAAGGACCTGCTCAGAGACCTTCCATTAGACCCCTCCCTCCAGATGAATATCCATCTATTGTTACTTTATAACCACTTTGCCCACTTTTCATCTCAGCCACAATAATACATGAAAAATCTGGTCATATGCCATGGTGAAAACCAGGTGCACCACAGCTAAAGTATTTCCTTTTTCTGTTAACCTAACAACTTCATTAGAAAATTTTTGAGGTTTGTCTAGCATGACTTTTTCTTGATGAACCTATACCAGCTCAATAAGCATTGATTAAGTACCTACTGTGTGCCAGGCACTGTGCTAAGTGCTGGAGATACAAAGATGGACAAAAAATAGTACATACCCTCAAAGAGTTCACAATCTAAGAAAGATGACATGCAAATAAATATATACAAACAAGCCATATACAACACAAGCACTAAAATTAAGAGGGATTGGGAAAGGCTTCCTGTAGAATGTGATATTTTACCTGGGACTTGTAGGAAGTCAGGGATGAAAGCAGATAGAAATAAGGAGAGAATTCTAGGCATGGAGGACAGCCAAGGGAAATGCTTGGAGCTGAGGAATGAAGTGTCTCATGTGAGGAGCAGCAAAAAAGTCAGTGTTACTTAATCACAGAGTACACAGTGGGGAGTAAGGTATAAGAAGCTTGAAAGGGGGTAGGGGGGCATGTTTTTGTAAGGCTTTGAATGCCAAATCAAGGATTTTGTATTTGATCTTGAAGGTAATAAGGAGCCACTGGAGTTTATTGAATAAAGAGGTTACACAGTTAAATCTACACTTTAAGAAAATCAGTTTGGTGGCCAAATGAAGACTTGATTAGAGTCAGGAGAGCCTTGAAGCAGGCAGACCCACCATCAGGCTATTGCAGTAGTCCAGAATGAGGGCCTGCACTAGAGCGGTAGCAGTTTCAGAGGAGAGAAGGGGACATTTTAAGAGGTGTTACAAAGGTGAAATTGGCAGGACTTGGCAATAGATTGGATATGAGAGACAGTGAAGGATAAAGGGTGGTAGATGCATTGCAAGCCTGAGGGATCAGGATAGTAGTGCACTCAAAAGTAATAGGGAAGTTTGGAAAGGAGAATCGGAGAAGGGGGGAGAGGAATGAGTTTAAGATGTCTGTAGGACGTCCAGTTCAAGATACCAGATAGCCCCTCCAAAAAAAGAAGAAAAAACCAACAACAACAAAAGAAAAAAAAAGATACCAGATGGACAGGTGGAGATAGAAGACTAGAGTTCAGCAGAGATATTAGGGCTGGATAAGCAGACTTGAGAACCATCAGCAGAGAGATGATAATTAATTCCTTGGGGGCTGATGACATCACTAAGTGAAGCAGTATGGAAGAATAAAAGAAAAGGGCCCCTACTATTCGAGGGATTGACCTGGATAAGGATCCAGCAAAGGAGACTGAGGAGCAGTGTGAGAGGTAGGATAAGAACTGGGAGAGAGGAGTAGCCTGAAAATCTAGAGAGAAAAGTATCAAGGAGAAGAGAGTGAATGACAGTGTCAAAGGCTACAGAGAGATTGAGAAGACTGAAGATTGAGGAGAGGACATTGGGTTTGGCAATTATATCACTGACAGCTTTGGAGAGAACAGTGTTAATGGAATGAGGAGGTCAGAAGCTGGATTATAAAGAGTTGTGAAGAAAGTGAGAATTGAGGAACTGGAGGCACCTGTTGTAGAGGGCCTTCTCAAGGAGCTTTGCTGAAAAAGGCAGAAGAAATATGGAACGATAATCGGCATGGATGGAAGGATCAAGTGAGTGTCTTTTGTGGATGGAGGAGACATGGGCATGGGTATTAACTAAAGACCTTAGCTTGAAAAGCCCAAGGTCTTCCACTGCATTCTGGACCATTTCTAGTTGTCCTGATCTGTATCTGGCCACTGGACCCACGTGACTCCTAAGGGGAAAGTGAGACTGGTGACCTTGCACAATCCTCCCTCACTTAAATCCAATTCACTTGCATGTTGTGGCATCACCTCCCTGATGTTATGGTCTTCTTCGAGAATGAAGGACAAAATAGCAGCAACATCTTGCTGTCTGCCCTGCCCAGCCTCATGCATCCCACTCCTAACCTCCCTCCCCCACTCTGAGCCACTTTCCACCTCTCAATTTGAGAATGGTATTATGGCTTCTGGAAGGGATATGACAATCCACTGCCCATTCCAGCATGTGTGTGTGTGTGTGTGTGTGTGTGTGTGTGTGTGTGTGTGTGTGTGTGTGTGTGTAAGGTAAATAGAGAGAGAGGTGAGTAGAGTCCATGGAAGGGTATGAGTAGCAACAGGGATTGTGAGTATTATCTTCCCTCATTAGAATGAAAGCTCTTTGATGACAAGGAGTCTAACATTTGTACTTTTATCCCCAGTGCTTATCACTGTCTGGCACTTACGGACTTAATAAATGCTTTTTCATTCATTCATCTATTCATCTACCTCTTCCCTTTCTAAGTTCTCATGAACTATCCTTTTAATAATGACTTTTAGAATTGCCATATATTGAAATTGAGCTCATAGGGCCATAGTTTAAAGAACTCATTTTCTCACATAGTTGACTATTTCCAGGCCTTTTAAAAAATTACTTTTTAATAATCACAGATAGTAGTTCTTCAGTCATGGTTATAAAATATTTTAGTATTCTGGGTATAATTCACCTGAACCTCAAATCAGTTTGGTTACTTATCAACCATCTCCTGCTGGGAAGATAGAGCCATTAACCCCAAAGCCTCCATTTAAGGAAGAAGCTCAGCTCAGAACATCTCATTTCTCACCTGGTTGACCTACTTTGGGAATTGTCTAACTTTTTGACCATGCCCCAGGAAGCTCATTATTGGGGAAACCTCAGGATATCCAGCAAAATCCTATCAGTGTTATCACTCTGTCAACACCCTCAGTCTCTCTGCTTGGAGGGTGGAGCCATGAACTCCAAAATTGTCATTTAAGGAAGGAGCCTAGCTTACAGTTCTCCTGTCTGTACTACTTTGGGACTTCTCTGACTTTTCACCAGCTCCCCCATGTCAGATAACACCCCCCCAAACCCGTTTTCCAACTTTCTGGTTGTTTTTATGTGTTGTCTTCCCCTATTAAATTGTAAGCATCTTGAGAGCAGAGACCCTCCTTCTTGTATTTGTATCTAAGGCTTTTGCACAGTGTGAAAGTGGTTTGATGCTCTCTTACCATCTCCTCACTTGCATATACTTTTATAGATTTATAATCTCACTTATTTGGGGCACATTTTTGTTGTTCATTTCATTTCAATTGTGGCCCCATTTGGCATTTTCTTGGCAAAGATACTGGAGTAGTTTGCCATTTCTCCTCCAGCTCATTTTATAGATCAGGAAGCCGAGGTAAACAGGGTTAAGTGACTTTACCCAGGGTTATGCACCTAGTAAGTGTTGAGGCTGGGTTGAACTCAGGTCTTCCTTATTCTGGGCCTAGTGCTCTATTTGCTGCTCATATTACTCCCTAATCCATGTCTTCTCATCTTGTGCAATTTCTCTTGGTTGTCTTTCCATAAATTATCTATAATCTCCCTATTATACTCTGGATTCCTTCTTCTCAGTTTTAAAAATGTGTTGTAGTTATGAATGATTGCAGCTTTGAGGCTCTCCCTATGTTATCCCTCATTCCCAGTACATGCTCAACTTCATTTATGACTTTTTTTGTTCTATCCTTTCCTGCATCAGTATCATTTCTTCTCAGTAAAGAAAACAGGTGAAATAAGAGTTGAATAATTTTGTCTTATTTCTTTATTTTCATTTATCCTTTCTTTGATCTTCCTCTGACCCCCAACAAAACTAGAACCCTCCCCCAAAAAACATTTTTGTTTGACTAACTTCCTTTGCAAGCTTCAGTTCACTTTATTTGAAAATAACTACATGCAAAAAGGAAAGAACTACACAGACTTTCTGTGCAGTAACTTTTCCTCAATACCTACTAGTTATAAATGTAGTTGGAATGAAAACATGGAAAGATTGCTGATACTGGGAGACAAGTCAAGCACCTGTGCCTTGTGGATGCTAATTTCAGATTTACAGACTGATTCACTATCCTATAATTTTAAAAATGACCTAACCTTCTGCAGAGGTCCATATCAAGTTGCTGATGATTCAAGATCAGCTTTTTAAAGTTGGGACTATCCTATCTTAGACACCTTGTATAAGAAGTTCAAAGGTTTTTTGACCACTCATGGCCTACAGTGCACTTAGTTTCATGGAACAAATTCTGTCAGTCAAAGGTGGAATCCTTGTAAGTAAGCCATGCTTACTTTCCCCATGAAAAACTGTTGCTAAACATCCAAAATGGAATACACAAAAGTATGCATAATAATTTTCTGTGGCTAAAAGATTATAGATATCACTGTTATAAACAAATGATAATGATAAATCACAATTTAGTTCCTATTAGGCAAGCAATATAAGAATTACGATAGATTAAGAAACTGAGGATGAAACAGGTTAAGTGAATTTGTCTGTAGTCATACAGCTAGATGGTAGTAAGAACCAAGACTCAAACCCAGGTCTTCTTGATTCTAATCCCAATGTCCCCTCTACTCTACCACAAAGTTCAGAAATGATAGTTATTTAACTTCCATAGAGCAGTTGGTATTTTGTGTCAGAGAGGACAACTTGATTATATTCTGTTTTCTAGATATAAAATTTTGTTTTAACTTATATTCAGGTAGTCCAAGACTTAGAAGTGCTCCACTTACCAGTGACCCATACATAAAAATAATTGTCACAGGCCTCATTCCACCTTCCTCTCCCAATGATGAAAATATCATATTTGCTTCCACAAATGTGGAAATTTTAGAGAATTTGTCATTTTGGAAGTAGACAAATGAACTGTGAAAACAGGAAACTTTGGGGAATTTTCCTCTCTTACCATCTCCTTACTTGCATATACTTTTATGGATTTATAATCTCACTTGTTTGGGGCACATTTTTGTTTTTATCCAATCATTTCAATTGTGTCTGACTCTTTAAGACCCCATTTGGTGTGCCTGTCTAACCTACATTAATGCCCCTGCTGTCAGCCTACTCAAAAAGAAATATAAAAGAGATTGAGAGACAAAAATAAATAAAATATAATTAAAAGAGAGAACTGTCATTCATTCAAGTATTAGTTTAAATGAATTCAATTAGATTGAATAACCTTCCTAAAAACCTAGCTAATATCACCTGTATTGAGGAAAAGCACTTTGTAAACCTTAAAACATTATGTAAATTTGCTGCTATTATTATTATTGTAACAACATTAATAATACAGAGATGACTTTATATAACACTTTGAGATATGCAAAGTATTTTGTAAATATTAGCTCATTTGATCTTCACAACCATCCTATGAGATAGGTAGTGTTATGACTGCCATTTTTCAGATGAGAAAACTGATATTCAAAGACGTCATCATTACAACTTATTGCAGGGGGAAAGAAGGGAGGTAATTGTGGGGCATGGAATACTTTGGTAAGGTGGGTTTTCCTGAGATGCCATAGTTCAAGTTTTAGGGAAGGATGAGGGCTCAGTGTACATGGAAAACTAGAGAAAACAGAACAGGAGGTGGAAGTATACCAAATACAAACCTGACCTGTTTCAAATTTTGTCCATGAGCTGACACTGTTCCCAGGAAAGAGAAGATAAACTGTCTTCTAACCTAACTCTTTTCACTTTCTTCTAAAATTCAAGCTAGTACTTTTAGTTCTTATAATAGTTCAGCTACATTATGGATTAGATAAGCATTTGTGATTGGAGCAGAAAATGTAAGCACTAATTATAACATTGTTTCTATGGGAAAATGTGTTCCAAGTTCCAAATAGCCAGTGTACAAAATAACTTTTTGGACATAAGCCATTTTTAAGTTAAGGATGGTGGGAGAGGGTACTAATAGTGATGCCAAAAAAAAAGAAAAGAAAGAGAGGAAGGAAGGAAGGGAGGAAGGAAGAAAAGAAAAGAAAGAGAATGTAAAAAATGTAACATACAAAGGAGAGCAGAAGGTAGTTTAGGGACACAGTGTTGGTACTATCACTTTAAATCTTGATAAACAAAACCTCCAACTAACCAGGTATTAGTTAAATACAAAGTTGTGTTAGACTCCTCTGCCTTTTACATAGACATCATACTTTTCACTAAAAATTAATCTTCAGAATGAAAACACTGAAGAACTAAATAAAGACCCTGAATAATCAAGGAAAACAGTCCATCACTACTTAAATCTGAGTTAGCCAAAGTATTCAGTTGGTCATAATTCTTCATTTTATATCAGAGCTTCCCAAACTTACTTGACCTTTAAAAAAAATTACTCAGCTCTCCCTTGGAAATCTATTTCCTTTAACCCTTTAATGATTTTGTTGAAATTTGCAGCATTTCAAACTATTACCTCCCTCCCCCCACCCTGATCATTCCAGTGCCCCCCAGGGGCAGCATTGCCTATTTTAAGAACCTTTGTTCCATATCATTCTGATTAAACCTAACCTTACTAATATTATTCTAACTAGATGAATAGATGCTATATTGATGCTCAATATTTGTTGTATTTAATTAAATAAAAATTTGTTTCAATATTAAGTAAAAAAATAACCATTTCAAAAATCAATTGGGAAATTACAGTTGGTATATAGAAAATGTTCCAGATAAATAATAAGAGAAATGAAAAAGATATTCTAGAGTGCCATCCGACGCCCATCATATTGGCAAAGAAAGCAAAAAAAGGAAAATAACAGTTGTTGGAGGGGCTATAATAGAATAGGAGCAGTAATGAACTGTTGATAGAGCTATAAATTAGGAGATCTATTCTGGAAAGCAATTTAAAAATGTATTCCAAAAATCACTAAACTGCACCCTCTTTAATCCAGTGATAACATTGGTAGTTTTATACCACAAAAAGAGTCAGAGACAGAGGTCCATGTATACAAAAATACTAAGAGCACCACTTTTTGTTGTAGCAATAAAATAAAAATAAAGTGGGTGCCCATTAGTGAAGGAATAAACAAATTATGGTATATGAATACAATAGAATATTATTTTGCCATAAGAAATGATGAAAAAGAATGGAGTCAGAGAAAACTTATATGAACCGATGCTGAGGTCAGCTGAATCAGAACTAATTACAATGACCACAGCATTGTAAAGGAAAACAACTAGAATTCTTATCAATGATCACAACTCCAGAAAATTAATGATGAAACATGTTTCCATCTCTTCATGGAGAGATAAGAGACTATGGGTATAAAATCAGACATACATTTTCAGACATAACCAGTACAAAACGAATTTGTTTTGCTTATTACATGAACCATAGGATTATAGATTTAGAACTGGAAAAGTCCTTGGGACTCATTGAGTCCAACTGCCTCGTTCTATAGATGAGAAAGCTGAGACACAGAAAGGTTAAGTGACTTGTCCAAAATTATACTATACAGTAAGTGGATAAGACATAATTTGAAGCCAAGCCATGCTGACTTCAAGTCCAATACCCTTTACACTACATCACAATGTGGGAGGGCTTTTATTGGGAGAACAGAATTACAGGAGTACAGTGTTACTAGTGATAGTGGTACCAAAAAAAAAAGAACATCAATGAAACATTTTTTTAGAAAACAAAAGAGATGAAAAGGAAATTTAAAGAGGATATAGACAGGGTGATGTTGGTACTACTGTGTTAAATTTATACATATTTTGTAAATGTGTGTATATGCGTGTGTATGTGTGTGTGTATAAACAAGCTAAATGTAGTACATGTGCAGTTTCATATATAATCCTTATTTATAAGCTTTCCTAAGGGCAGTTAGAAACTTCTACAATCTATAAATTAGAATAGAGGAAAAGGTGCAGTATCAGCTAGTACTAGGGTCATGGAATGAAAAACTATTTGTTTTAATTTATTTTCTTCTCCTTCCCCAACCTCACTTCACCTCACCCCACACTAAGCTAATCCTTCTTCTGTGAGCCTTTAAAATAAATCAGGAATAAGGTCAAATGGAAGTTCTGCCTTCAAACACTAAATTTTTATTTTTATTTTAATCTTTTTTTGGTAAAAATCTTTCCAAAATGTATTATATACTTCTCTGCCTTCTTAAACAGGGAACAAAACAGAATTTAACCTTTTATTGAAGCCTTATGGTCATCATCATGAATGTCAATTAAAAAAATATAATAAAACTATTTTGGTGAAAAATCAACGTGGTGATGCCCCCAGGGCTTAGTGAAATGTTTGCCCCTACACTATATAGCTCTAGGCTGTGATGCTTTTTGAGTTCCTGTATCTGTGCTTTATGGTCCTTTTTTTGTCTCATCCCTCTATCAGCTGTCACTTCTTGCTGCTATCTTTGTGCCTGCCTCTAGCTGTCTTCCTTACCAGTTCTAAATTACTGCATCTAATCAAAATGGTTAGGAGTTTTCCTAAGAACAGCAGTCTGAAAACATAGGAGACATTAATGGCTAAACTATCAATGGAATCTTTGTTGACTCTGTGGCCCTGGCTGTAGGTGAAGTTGATATGTGGCAATTAATAGTGTGAAAATTACTAAATTACTGTATCTAGTCTAAGGAAAATTTTATCACTTTATCTAAAAAAAATAAATAGGTGGTGAATTTTGAGTGTTTTTCCCATAAATAAATTGCTTGATTTTTAGTGTGTGAACTCTATATACTCATTTTGGCCGTCCAGAGGCCTTGTTGACTTCCTTCCACATTCTTGGCTATGTTCTAAATAAGTTAAGTCATCAGAAGTAATGATTAATAACATCATTATCCAGTCAAACAGGTTAGGGTTCATTAAAAATAAACAGGCTCTTGGATTGCTGACATCAGTAAGGAACTAGTATTGTATGGTTTGATCCTAATGACTATCCATTATTTTTTAAAATGCATGTTGATTTCCTGTCTGGAGAATTTTCGTTTCTCTCGTACAAATTGTCATATTTATGCCATCTCAAAGGGAAAATTAAGATGTATGTAGGCCTTGGAAAGCCAGTTTGACATCCTAGCTTTGTGATCATGAGGCAGTTCACTTAACCTCTCAGCTTCTTTGATATGCAACTTCTTCAGTATGTGTTAAAATAGAAAGAATAATAACTGCTCTACCTACTTTATATGGTTATTGTAAGGATCAAATGAAGTGTTGTATAAGAATGGGCTTTGAAAACTTGAAAAATATTACTAAAATGTGATTATAAAGTGACTTGCAAACCATAAAGCCGCTATATAAAAGTTAGCTTTTGTTATCATAAGTCTTTGCATCTCATTCATTTCATTGGTAGGCTTTTTTACTAATTTCCAGACAGATCATCATTACCATTACCATCATTATTCTCTTGTTTTTCTTTTCCTTCCAAATATAGCAGCAATCTTCATTTTTTTAATGATTTTTTTTGTAGATGTGGCAGAGCAATATTTTCAAGAGAGTATGACTATCCTTAAGAAAGCCAGAGGAATAGCCAATGACAAATTTTTTGTAATTCAAGATGAATTTTGCCGTTTTCTTCGGACTACTGGTAAGCTAAAGGTAAGACGTTTTGGAATAGGATTGATTCCATTCAAAGGCAAAGTGCTGATGTTTACAATGGGAAATCAACTTGATCTTCAAAAGACTTTCAGAATGGTTAGAAGTATCCATAAGAACAGCATTCTGAAAACATATGAGACTGATGGGTAAACTAAAAATGGAATCTCTCTTGACTCTATGGCTTAAGCTGTAGCTGTAGTTGGTATGTAGTCATTAATAGTGTGAAAAGAGAACTCTCTTTATTTAGGACCATAGAAGGAAGTGCATTCATCTGAAACCACAAGAGCAGAAGTTCTGATTTGCCAACTCTTACCAATCAGTTACATGATTTTGCTTTGTCACAGCATGTGAAAATGGATCAAACATTCAGAATTAATCTTTATTACTTATGAATATGTATAGGGAACTATCTGACCATCATCCCTAAAATTTAACAACTTCCAGAAATCTACATGTTGTGCCATGTTATTATATTGAAATCAAAACGACTAGATTTTCTGTGACAAATTTTTATTACTAAGCTGGCTTACATTGTCTACTACCTACACCCTACAATAAGTCTCGGTATGTGTGTGTGTGTGTGTGTGTGTGTGTGCACGCATACACATATTTGGAAAAGAGTTTGTTTTCATACAGTATTGTCCATACAGTATTTTATTACTTGAAGAACAAATAAAGCATAGCTAGTAAAGTAAAACGTCTGCCCCCAGATTCATTCCAAAACAAAATATAAATGAATTTTAGATGGCCTACTTTTTTGAATTATCTATTCCTTTGGTCTTCATCAGATAAAGAATTGAAAGAAGGTCCTACTGATCTTTGCACTCTGAAATCTCTCCCAAAGTACAAAGGTGCTATTTTGATCAGCCTCTAGGATAGAATCTCTGATTGCCAGTTGCTATTCTGTGGTATGTTAGCAGGCTAATGTCTCATCCTTTTTAATGGTTTGTGGCCTAAAATTTTGCTTCATGTACTAATAAACATTGAAGATAATCCTGTATGTAACTGCTTGAAACACTTTATCCCTCACATTTCAGAATCATCCTGCAGGTGAAAGGTTTAAAGTATTTCATCTGTATGTAAACACTGCTATAAGATTTTGAATTTTATTGTCATTCTCCTGCTCAAAATCTTTGACTGTCACCCTGTTGACTATAGGATGAAATCAGTTCCTTAGACTTAACATTTAAAGCCCTTTACAATCTAACATCAATTTTTCTAGATTTTTCTCCCACGGCTTCCCTACACAAACCTTTCCTTCACTCAAACTGCTTTACTCATTGGCTTTACCCATCTAGAATGCCCTGCCCACTTCCCTAAAGACTCAGCACAGTCTCACCTCCTTTGTGAAATGCTCCCTGATCACCCCAGCATAGAGTAATTTTTCCTTCCTGTGAAGCCATAACTAGGAATTTTGTTGTCAGTGACAAATTCGGCTGAGTATGGAAAGGTAGGAAGGAGGAAGGGAAAAAGACCCTAAAACACCTAGAAGAAGTAGCTGGGGAAGTCTATGCTCTTCCCCTGTAGTACAGTCCAAGGAAGGATTTGTGTGCAGCAATGCTAGGTGTTGGCACAGAGAAATAGGGCTTCTGCTGGCTTCGTAGTTTAACTAATTTTTCTTGTTAACTGGACACTAAACTCATGTCTCTGCTGCAGAAAGAGTGAAAATGCTGTCAGCTCTTTCAATACCTTCCAATAAGCCCCACCCTAATTATGATTCTAGTTCCCTCTGAACTCCTGAAGCACTTTTTGGCTGTAAAATTCATTTGGCAGCTAATCATAACTTAAGATATTATATACTCCTCTCGTTGTGTATTACTTTAAAATACTTCATTGTTATTTAACTTTTCCTGTCTCACTTATCCATTGAGATTATTAGCCCTTTAAAAGATCATAGGCTATTTTATGCTTCTTTGTATTCTTGACTAAGTGCAAGGTGCTGGCCCATCTCCAGTTGTCTTGACTTTTGTCTTGCAACTGGACCTCTGATAACTGGAGGAGAGAGTGAAGCTGATGACTTTGTTCAGCTCTGCCTCACTTAAATCTAGTTCATGCACAAGTCAAGACATGACATTTGTGATGTTATTGGTCCTCTGTGAGAACAAAGGATGAACAACAAATGCAAGGTACTAGTCAAGTCATTCTCCACAAAGTGCCTTGCACATAGTCAATTTAAAAAATTATTAATTCAATTTTTTTTTTACTTAGAAGCTAAGTATACAAGTCATTTGAAAATAAGACTCCTAAGCTCCCTTCATGGCCTTATACAGCCAGTTAGTCATTTAATTTGGAAATGCTTGCAGACTCCACTCTTTCTCTGAAGTTCCATTCATTTCCAACAAATGTGTGACATACCATCAGGCAAGCAAAATAGCTGACAAATCTAAGAGAGGCTTAAAAAAATGAAGCCAAGCAGAGTTTCTTTTTCATAAAGAGGTTATTTTATTCTGTTTAGTAGAAATTTTTGATATTGGTAAGAGCATTAAGGATTTATTTTATTATTGTGTATATAGAGGTAGACCTTTGAATGTCTAAAGTAAGGCCCCTTTTACTGATGTGTTGCACAATAGATAGAGAGCTGGCCTTTGAGTCAGGAACACCAGGTTTCGAGTCTCACCTCTGGACAAGTCACATCACCTCTTAGTGCCCATGAGCACACTCTTTGAAATTTTAAAGTGCCACAGAAGGCATGATCTCCCTTCAAAGAGGAAGCTATTTATCTGAAGCTTCTTACACAAAGGAAATTGTGCTTTGAGTTTAAAAAAAATCCACCTGTATTTCTGAACTCATGTAACTCATGGAGGAAGGGGGGAACTAGACCTGTAATTTCTTTGTTAAAGGTTAACTCCCTGTACCACTGCAGATCTACCATCTGATCTACAATTTACAGTCTTAGAGAGTAGCTTGAGGCACTGAGAGGTTAACAGTCTCACAGCTAGTATATGTCAGAAGTGGGGCTTGAATCCCAGGTCTTTTGACTCTGAGACTAGGTATATATATTGTCTTATATAGACAAATGCATCAGGTGCATGTATATGCATACATATATATAACATGAAAGTGTCACATATGGGTATTGGAAAATATTCCAAAGCCAGTTTGTGCAACTTATAACTAATCTTCAATCTAAGAGATCTTTAAATAGAGTTTCGTTATTTAGTATAGGAGATTCAAATGTTTTTGACAGGATTTTGTCAAGTTCCAGTACAGGGTATAGGAGATTCAAATGTTTTTGACAGAATGTTTTTTCTAGCATTTTCGAATGAATAACTATAGAGATTAGCTAGAAAGACATTTTTTCATTATTTTTTTTACCAACTCTAGGTTTTTTCCTAATTCCATAGCTGTGATTAAAATATTCTAATGAATTAGACCAAATAAAAGTGTCATGTCATATTTCTGTATTTACTTTTAGTAACTGAAATTATTTATGAGAAAAAACTCTGGAATGCCTCCTAGATTTTATGAAAGCATCCAAATTAGAAAAATAGCTTAGAAGGTTTTTTCCTATGTGAGTGGAAAAAGATCCTTCAATTTAAAATATTAAATTATTTCACTACTCGACAAAAATGAACCAGTGAAATACCAAAATGGGCTTTCCTTCTAATTTTGTGGCTTCATTCTCTTTATAGAGTTATGTCATCCAAAAGTCTTAGACCACATACTCACATTTTTTAAAATGTAGTTGTGCATTCCTGTCTTGTTTAGACAAAGAATATTATAAGGCATTTGTACAAAACTTCATTCTTCCAAAGAGTAAAAATAAACCTCACTTACATAATATTCTTAACAGTCAACTTGTTCTTCATCAACTTCTGAACCTTTCCAACAAAACAGCTTTTTATTCCTTTTAGAGAGCAGCTCAAATACTGAAGGAATCACTAGATGCCAAAGTAGCAACATTTGGGGATGTCAGTCCTGAAGTAGCAGGGACTTACTGTCTCCTTGGAGAAGCAGACCTGGCACAGGGAGACCAGAACATGGCATACAGGAAATTTAAGAAGGTAAACCTAATAATAAGTCAAGACAAATGCCTACTCACTCCTCCCTCAACATTTGTTGGGGGGAAGGGGAGGGCGGGATGAGAAGTAGAGGGTGGAGTTTAGGGCTATGGAAAAGCTTCTTTTAGTAAGCTGCTACCACCTTTAATTTAAACAAACCAACATATGATATCTATTTCTTAGCTTGAAAAGATAGCAATCTTCTGCACCTTTCATTTTTAAGTGAATCTTATTCTTAGAGAACGTTCTAATTAGTTCTGAAGACCTGTAAAAAATGGAGACCAAGAAGGAAGTGCTTACTAATACCTAAAAAGAGTGAAACTGCTGACTCTAGCACCAAGAGGGACGTGTTGAAATTTATAGTGTCTCAGCCTGCACCTAGAACTGAAAAAGATAAACAAAACAGACCAAAACACCATTTCTTTGAGTTACAGGGCCAGAAAGGGGGGTGGAGGGATAAGGGGTAGAAGAAGTATTGAAATGTAGCCCTTCCCCCCACCCAGCTCAGAGCATGGTGCCCATGCTATGAGTGAATGGGACCTTCACTCACCCTTACCTCCCATGCTGCAGGAGAGAAAAGGAGATTGTCCCTGACTATTACTTGCAAAGGCACAGTCTCTCACATGGGTGTCTCCATCTCAGCTACCCTTAGATCTTAACCTAATGCAAAGGCTAGATTATAATTATAAGGATTAACTCTCTGTGTGGGAATGCTGGGAAGAAAATATTAAGAATTGAAGTTAGTGTAAAATTAAAATATATCAAAAATAATTTAAATAAAATGTGGACCCTAGAACTAAACACATTATAAAGTTTGTAGTGAGGTTAGTTGGTCATCTTTTATTTTCTAGAGGATCTTGCCAGGCTCTGGGGAGAGCTCTACTATTGAAGTTGCTCCTGATAACCTACAAATCCAGGAGGATAAGGAAAGCTTAGGGTTGTAGCCATTAAAGGTCCCTGATCATAAACTGCTGCTGATCTTAAGCTACCTACCATTGCCTATTTCTGGGGTTACCACTTTCCCTCTGCTCTTTGAATAAATCTTTCTTCATGAATCAGGATTGAATTAGGAGAGGGGTGATAGAGTATATGACACCTATCTTTAGGTACCAGGAAGAATTCAGGGATAAATATATAGGATAAAAGACCTTGGAGGCTTCATAGTCTTGACCACCACCACTTCTGCCCCCTCCTTCCCACCACATACACACACTTTTTCAGACGAAGAAATTGAGACCCAGTGAAATTAAATGACTTGCCCAAAATTATGCAGCTTCAGAGGTGGGATCTGAACCTAAATCATCTGACTCCAGGTCTCATGCTTTTTCCACTGTACCACCCTCAGTGCCTCCATGTGAGATCTAATCTTAAAGAACAAGACAGAGGCCAAGGGGAAGAATCATATAAACTCACATTCTTTCCTGGTTTCTAGGAGCTAAAGATCAATTTAGTTGTAAGTTATTTTTGGATTTGATGAGCCCTAACACAAATGAAAGGTTGGCAACCTTTTATTTTGTCTATACATTGAAATTCTATTAATTATAAACTCCAAATACAATGTCTTCAACACTGTGAAGGTAAAAAAGATATAAGCTTATTTAGCAGTTTACCAGAATTAAAGAGAAAGATACTGAAACATGTATTTATGTTTTGTGTGTTGTGTACGTGTATACACACATTACGTATACATATCTATCTATCTATATATGTATATATATATATATATATATATATATAAATACACATACACACACATGCATATACATATATAATCATTTTGCTTAATCTAAGGCCAGTGACTGGCTCATCAGTGAACATGCAGGACACAAGTGATTACTGAAAGCAGGCTCTGTTACATCTGCTGCTAAATGGGAACTTTTTCAAATGCCACATTTAGCATTTGGGTTGTGTAAAGCCAGCAGCTCTTAAAGTTACCAGCTAAGTATGGATTTTCTGCTATTTGTATCACAACAGCAGCTGCAGTTCCTAAGTTTCCAGCTTAGTAGCCTGGAATTTACTTAATTGTAGCTTTTCCAGATGTATTCTTGTGCTGAATGGTCTAAAGCATGGTTATTAAGGGTATGAAAAACAGACCAAGGAAGCAAAGCAGAAGGTGGGATTAAATTACTAAATAGCATATCGGATCATTTATCTGCCTGTAAGGAAAATACAGGGATTCTGTTGGCCTCCAAAGGGAATTTCAGTGCTCAAAATCAAAACTTTTTCCATCATAAAACCCTGATTTTTCTTCTAAAACAAGTATCACTGCTAGCATTTCAAGGTAAGTGACAACATTCAAAAATAATTCTTAAGCACTCTTACAGTGGCTACTAAAGAAAGGTTTTAAACACAAAGAATTCTGTTTATAATACAAATTTATGTTGTGAAACATCAGCACTAATTATGAACATTAACATTAATTGTGAAATTTTTGTTGTTCAGTTGTATCCAACTCTTCATGACCCCATGGTCTATCAAACACCAGGCTCTTCTATCCTTTATTATTTCCTGAAGTCTGTTATGAAATTAATTGTTCTTAATTCTCCATAATTCAGCCCATTGCCTGATTAAAATAAATCCAAATACTGGAAAATTCACCAAATAATAAAATTAGTATTTTATAGTCTCTTTCAGTAAAATCAAAGTCTACTTCACATAGTCCTATAAACAGAGCAGGGAGAAATTATTTACATAGTAAACTCTTCTGTGTTCACAAAGAGAACATGTGGACACATGTTCTGTTTCTAAAATCCAGAATTCTTATCTCCCAACCTATTTTATTAACTCTGCTGCCACACTTTAGATTTAATTCCCTCAGTATATTCCTTCAAGACTTACTTTAGTATATCACTAATTCTGTACTCATTTGGGTAAACTTACCCAAAGCCTCTGATGGTCTAAATACACCTGATATAAATTATTTTCAAATATAGAAAGAAAGAAACTGAAAGACTTAGGTTGACACTTTTTCACTAATTGCTACAGAAAAATAGAACCTCTACATATGAGTAGGTGTGAGTATGTAAATGATAATCCCATCATATTTGACCCTTCCCTCCCCCCAAAACGAGGGCTGGTTTCATCCATTTCAAAAGAGAAGAATTTCCCTAAGATAGCAGCTGTTTAACTGTGTTGAGATACCCAAACAAGAGATTACTGCACACCAGAACTTGTTTCTAAGGTGCTTCTGTGCATGTCTGGAAAAAATACACAAACCTGACCAAGAATAGCAGACACATCTACTAGGCAAAAACACATTGATAAGGAAAATAAGAGACCGTGGTGTGATTTAGTCTTAATAGAATGTTAGACCTGGAAAGTACCAGAGATCACCAAATCTAACCCCTGTTAGAACTGTGAAATTGTTGTGGAACATCCAAACCATTAAGATTTCTGCTCATTTTGCTTCAGTCTCTGTCTGTTTTTAAAGTAAAATGGAAATACATTTTAATTCAAACCCAGGAGAAATGAAATTATGGCAGTACAGCATTTTATAATTAATTCACTTTGCATTGCTTGCCTAACAGGACACTTAAAACTTTCCCTAGTCAGGTCATTGATGAAAACATTTGGTGTGAAAAACAGCTACTACATACATTTACTCATTCCTTCATTAACCCAGATCTAAAACCTTCATTTTATAGATGACAAAATTTAAACCCAGATGTGTTAAGTGCCTAAGGTCACACATCAGGGTTGCAACTGAGTAGACACTTAAGCCCAGGTCTCCTCTGTTCTCATCCATTGATCATGCTTGTCCTCTATACTGTGCTGTTTGGTGGATGTTCAACTATTTAGAGGGTCCAAAATAGTGTATGCTGATGAACAGAAATGTACTTTTGCACTGATTGTCCAGGTTAAGGTAGTATCTAGAATTCCTAGGGACTTAGATACTGAAATAACTTGAACACCTATGTTCATTTATGAACATTAAGTTCATAGATGAATGATCTTCATCAGATACTTAGCATATCCTTAATTGGGTCCCAATGCCAAAAAAGAGTGATGTTCAGTAAGGGCAAGGGAAGATACACTTGGGAAGGAAAAACAAAAACTAAATGTAGAACAAGGGGCTAGGTAAGGGTATGTATATTAGTAAAATATAATTGGCCCATCAGCAAGCCAAACAAACCACTGTATATTCTTGTATTATATAGCTCACAGGTAAAAACTTGCCAATGTCTCCTACCCTTTCTCCATATGACTCATCTCCCTTGCAAAAAAACTAATTTCCTTTAATAGTTTGCTCTTCCCTCCTTAAGTCTTCCACAGGAGAGATATCAAACTCCCAGAGGGCTGCAAGTAGACCTGTAACTGAGAAGCATGTTAATATATAAATGGGGAGTATTAAATATATATTATATAAAATAAATACAAGTACAGCACAACATATATGTTAATTTGTTGTTTTCCAAGTCAATATGTGACCTTAAGGGATACATTTCTATTTGAGTTTGACACAATACATGGTATTCCCTTCCCCAATCTGAAAAAAATTGAAGCCATTTGTCATAGACTCCCTCTCTACCACTTGACATCATCCCCTATTATCTCCTCCTTTACTTCAGTCTCTTTTGAAGAGGCTAATCCTCTTGGATATTCCACAGTTCTAATCCCTTTGCATGTACCCTTGATTCATTCCCCTCCTTTCTTCTCCAGCATATTTCTCTACTGGTCTCTTCCTATATACTAGTTTCTTCCCTACTGTTTATAAAAACACCCAAGTCTCCCCCATCCTTAAAGGCCCTACCATTCTGCTAGCTGTCTTCCTATATCGTTCCTCCCTTTCTCAAACTGTCCTCATTTGTATCTACTTCCCCTCCTGATATTCTCTTCTAAACCCAAGAATATGACTAAACTGAAAATACTCTTTCCAAATACCAGTTATCTCTTAATTGCCAAATCAAATAGCCTTTTCTAAAGCCTCATCCTTCTTTATTTCTCTGCAGCATTTGGCACTGCTCATCACTTCCTCCTGGATACTTTCTTTTCCTTGTATTTCCATAATATTGATCACTCTTAGTTTTCCTCCTACTGTGACTTCTTTCTCAGACTCCCTTATTGGATTATAATCCATGCTGTGCCTCTAAACTGTGGGTCTACCCTAACACTCTGTCCTGAGCCTTCTTTTTCTTTCTTCAGCTTTTCATTTGATGACCTCTTAACTCCCATGGATTTAATTATCATCTCTATACAGAAGGTTCCCAGCTCTATATATCTAGCCCTAGTCTTTCTTCTGAGATTCAGGTCCCATCACAAACTGCCTCCTGGACATTTGGAACTGAATGCCCTGTATGCATCTCAGACTCAACATGTACAAAATCGGAGTTATCTTTCTCTTCAATCTCTGCCCTCTTCTAAACATCCCTGTATTTCTTAAGGTTACCACTATCCTTTTAAATCACCCAGATTCACAAACTTAGTGTCATCTATCCTTGGCTCTTTAATTTCTTACTCGACATACTGAGTCAATTGCTAAGTCTTCTAGTTTTTCCCTCCACATTATCTCTCACATATATTACCTTCTCTCTGCTCACATAGCTACAACCCTAGTACAAGCCCTTGTCATTTATTTCTTGGCCTATTGCAATAGCTTCCTAAAATCACCAAAGTGATTTTCCATTTGGAGCTTTTGGTGCAGGATTTCTGACCTCACAGTCCTCCTTCTGTTCCATGCTTTGATCCCCTTTGCCCCTAAAATAGGAATCTAATGTTGCATTTTTCTGTTTGTTTCCTTTGCCTAGGCATATTGCTACTCAATTACTTGACTTTTGGGCTTGTTGCCACAGTAGGACTTTGCCACCAGCCAGGGGAACTTCCGTCCCAAACATTGGGGTTTTCTCAACTTCTGGAGGTATTAGTTGGGTGGCCTCTGTGAAGCCTTCACACACTCTGGCAAGCTGGTCACACACCCCAAGACCTCCACCCCAGACCACAATCCAGATCCAAGAAAGGTAAAGCAAGAGCGCTTACTCCCCAGACTGATCACTGGATCCCCCTACAGTTCACAGGCCAAGAGCTGAAGCTGCATCGAGGCAATGTGGCACAAGCTGTGCCTGCTCCTCAGCAGCTTCTTGCCCCTAGGTGAAGAAGCTGATGCATTCTCCCAACCAGTCCCAAACTCCATAGGGCACTAACCTCTCACTTTGTCCTAGGCATCTATGTGTTGATAATTCTGGAAATGCCACAGCTGCTGGTTTACTGGGGTCCCTCCAGGCAGCTGCTGGTCTGGCCACCCTCAGGCTAAAACCACGATGCTGTGCTGGCCGCTTCCTGCTGGGCTGCCAGGCTGTCCTCAGAGGAAGGTTAGCTTCTCTGTGTCATTTTGTGGGTTCTGGAGCTCCAAAGTGATTTTCCTAAAAGATTTGATCATGCCATTCACTATCACCCACTACACACACTCATTAAATTCCAGTGGCTCCCTATTACTTCCACAATCAAATATAAACTCCTCTTTCTCATTTAATGCCTTCACAATCTGGCTTCATTAGGCTTTCTAACCTTATTACACATTACTTCCCTCCACGCATTCTGTAGTCTTACTATGCTGCTCTCATTATCTTCACATACAACACTCCATCTTCCTTCTCCATGGCTTTGTACCAGCTACTTTTCCTTGCCCAGAATTCTCTCTCTCATAGCTGCTTCTTGGGATTTTTGGTTTCTTTCAAAGATCTGCAAAAATGGCTCTTTCTATGTGAGGCCTATATTGGATCCTCTGACTTCTAGTGCTTTCCTTCCCCTCCCTCTACCAGTAACTTTATTTTGAATGTTTTGTATATACCTTCTGTAATATATGTCATATCTCCCATTAGAATCTAAGCTCCTTAAGAACAGGGATGGAGGGGCGGAATCAAGATGGCAGAATAGAAACAGGACTTCTGTGGGGCTCCAGCTTCGACTTCCTCCAATTCATGTAAAAGGTGACTCTGAACAAACTTGGAGCTACAGAACCCACAAAATGACACAGAGAACCTTCCGCTGAGAACAGCCCTGTAGGCCGGCAAGAAGTGGCCATCTCAGTGCTCTGGGAGCGAAGCCCAGCCCCACGCAAGCCAGAGGTCTTAGCCTCACAGTGGGCCTGATAAGCCTCTAGCTGGAGGGACTTCAGATCACCAGCAGCTGTGGAGGTTTCCAGAATTATCAACACATAGATGCTAAGGACAAAGTGAGGGGTCAGTACAGTGTAGACTTTGGGATCCAGTAGTATGGGAGTGTGGTCCAGCCTTTATCCCCTGGAGGGAGAAGCAGCTGAGGCACAGGGGCCGTGCAGCCACAGCCACATGGCTACTTCAGCTTCTGGCCTGCAGATTGTAGGTGGACCAAGAAACCAGTCTGAGGGGTAATCGCTCTTGCTTTAACCTGCTTGGATCTGGATTGCAGTCTAGGGTGGAGGTCCTGGGGTGTGCGACCAGCTTGCCAGAGCATGTGGAGGCTTCAGAGAGGGCACCCAACTAATACCTTCAGCAGCTGAGAAATCTCCATCAATTGGAATAAAGCTTCCCTGTCTGGTAGCAGAGTCCTACTGTGGCAAAAAGCCCAGGAGTCAAGTAATTGAGTGGCAACATGAGCAAACGAGGGAAGCAAAGTAAGCAGAGCAACCCAACTTTGCACTCCTATTTGGGGAACAAAAAGGATCAAAGTGTGGAACAGGAGTAAGACAGCGAAGTCAGAACTCCTGGATCAAAAGCTGGTTACAGCCATAGAGGACCTTAAGAAGGATTTTGAAAACCAAATAAAAGAAGTGAAGGAAAAATTGGAAAGAGAAATGAGAATAATGTAAAAAAAATTATGAAATGAGAGTCAACAACCTGATGGAGGAAAATAACACCTTAAAAAATAGACTAACTCAAATGGCAAAAGAGGCTCAAAAAGGCAATGAGGAGAAAATTGCCTTAAAAAGCCAAATTTACCAGATGGAAAAAAGAATCTCAAAAGCTCAATGAGGAGATTCATTCCTTCAGAGTTAGACTGGAGCAAATGGAAGCTAGTGACTTTATGAGAAATCAAGATGCTGTTAAACAGATCCAAACAAATGAAAGAATAGAAGGCAATGTGAAACATCTCATGAGAAATCAAGATGCTGTTAAACAGATCGAAACAAATGAAAGCATAGAAGACAATGTGAAATATCTCATGGGAAAAACCACTGACCTGGAAAATAGATCCAGGAGAGATAATTTAAAAAATTTTGGGCTACCTGAAAGCCACGATCAAAGAAAGAACCTAGAAATCATCCTTCAAGAAATTCTCAAGGAAAATTGCCCTGATGTGTTAGACCCAGAGAGGGAAATAGAGGTTGAAAGAATTCACCGATCATATCCTGAAAAAGATCCCAAAAACAAAACTCCTAGGAATATTATAGCCAGGTTCCAGAATTCCCAGGTCAAGGAGAAAATACTACAAGCAGCCAGGAATAAACAATTTCAGTACTGTGGAAACACAATCAGAATAGCATAGGACCTGGCAGCTTCTACACTGAGGGATTGAAGGGTATGGAATATGATATTCCAGAGGGCAAAAGAGCTGGGATTGAAGCCAAGGGTCACCTACCCAGCAAAACTGAGTATCTTGTTTCAGGGTAAAATATGGTCATTCAGTGGAATAGAGGACTTTCAAGCATTCTTGAGGAAAAAACCAGAGTTGAATAGAATATTTGACATTCAGACACAAGAAGCAAGAGATGCTTGAGAAGGTAATCAAGGAAAAGAAATCAAAATTAACTTTTCAAAGTCGAACTATTTACATTCCTACATGGAAAAACAATAACTGTGTCTGATGAAACCTTTCTCATTATGAAAATAACTGAAGAAGGGTATATGGGCATATGTTTACAGGTATACATGGATAGAGGGCACAGGTTGAATTTGATGGGAAGGAATGATTCTTAAGGGGTGAAGTCAAGAGGTGAGAGAGGAAAGTGGCAAGAGGAGATGGGGAGAGACAGGGTAGGGTAAACTATCTCATGTAGAAGAGGCAAGGGGAAGTAGTTGCAGGGGAGGGGAAGAACAGGAAGGCAAAAAGGCAAAAGCATATTTTCATTGAAGTTGGCTCAAGGAGAGAATCACATACATACTAAATGGAATATCTTACCCTCACTCACTCTCCTGAGTAGGGGAAAGGGGGATGAGAGGGGGGATGATGGAGGGGAGGGCATTCTGGGGGGAGGGGAGGTTGGAAGTACCCACTATCAAAGAGGGACAGGATCAAAGTAGGGAATGGACCAGGTGGGAGGTGAGATGGGTGGGAGGGAAATATAAGCAGTCTTTTACAATATATCTACTATGGTAATGTTTTGCATAGCTATACATGTACAACACATACTGAATTGCTTATCTTCTCAGAGGGAGTGGGTGACAAGGGTGGAAGGGAATGGATCTGAAAATCGAAGTTTTCAAATTAAATGTTTCATAAGATGTCCAGGCATTGGGGCTCAGTGATTCACCTTGCCCTAATGGCAAAGTTGAAGGGAGTATGGAAGAAGATATGGGAGAGAGCAGATTGGATGAGGGGATATCTAGTGGGACTGCTATTCTGGGGTGGTGGGTAGGGAAAAATGGGGGAAAAATTGTAACTCAAAATTTGGTGGAAATGAATTATGTAAACCAGAAGTTAATAAAGCATTTGTTTAATAAAAAAAATAGACTAACTCAAATGGCAAAAGAGGCTCAAAAAGGCAATGAGGAGAAGAATGCCTTAAAAAGCTGAATTTGCCAGATGGAAAAAGAATCTCAAAAGCTCACTGAAGAGAATCATTCCTTCACAATTAGACTGGAGCAAATGGAAGCTAATGATACTATTAAACTATCAAGATAAACTATTATACTATCAAGATACTATTAAACAGATCCAAATAAATGAAAAAATAAAAGGCAATCTGAAATATCTAGTTGGGAAAACCACTGACCTGGAAAATAGATCCAGGAGAGATAATTTAAAAATTATTGGACTTTCAAAAAATTCTCCAGGAAAATTGCCCTTTTAGAACCAGAGGCAAAATAGAGGTCGAAAGAATCTACCAATCACCTCCTGAAAAAAGATCCCAAAAAGAAAACTCCTAGGAATATTGTAGCCAGGTTCCAGAATTCCCAGATCAAGAAGAAAATATTACAAGCAGCCAGGAAGAAACAATTTGAATATTGTTGAAATAAAATCAGGATAACACAGGATCTGGCAGCTTCTACCCTGATGGATTGAAGGGCTTGGAATATGATATTCTGGAGGTCAAAGGAGCTGGGATTAAAACCAAGAATCACCTACCCAGCAAAACTGAGTATCATGTTTCAGGGGAAAATATGGTCATTCGGTAGAATAGAGGACTTTTAAGCATTCTTGATGAAAAAACCAGAGTTGAATAGAAAATTTGACATTCAGACAGATACAAGAAGCAAGAGAAGCATGAGAAGGTAAACAGGGAAAAGAAATCAAAAGGAACATATCAAAGTTGAACTATTTACATTCCTACATGGAAAAAAGATAATTGTAACTGATGAAACTTTTCTCAGTATGAGAATAGTTGAAGGGAATAGAAATGTGTGTGTGTGTATAGACACACACACATATGTATATGTCTATATAGGAGGGTATATTGCGTATGAATACATATGTTAGTGTGTGTATGTAGGTATACAGTATACATAGATAGAGGGCACAGGACCAATTTAATAGGATGGAATGATACTTAAAAGGTGAAATTAAGAGGTGAGAGAGGAATATAATGAGAGGAAATGGGGAGAGATAGAATGGGGTAAACTATCTCATATAGAGGAGGCAAGGGAAAATGATTACAATGTAGGGGAAGAACAAGAAGGCAAAAGGGAATGGGCCAACCTTATTTTCATTGAATTTGGCTTAGGGAGGGAATGACATATACACTAAATAGGGTATCCCACCGTATAGGAGAGTAGGGGGGAAGGGAATGAGAGGGGGGATGATGGAAGGGAGAACAGGTTGGGGAGGAGGGAAGTTGGAAGCACCCACTTTTGAAAAGGGACAGGATCAAAGTAGAGAATAGAACAAGTGGGAGGTGGGATAGGAAGGAGGGAAATATATCTTTTATAACATATCCACTATGAAAACGTTTTGCATAGCTACACATGTACAACCTATATTGAATTGCTTATCTTCCCAGTAATGGTGGGTGACAAGGGAAGAAGGGAATGAATCTGGAATTCAAAGTTTCAAAACCATATGTTCAACATACATACATACATATATATATGTATGTTTCCCAGTTACATGTAAAATAATATTAATAATAGTATATATATATACTATTATTAATATTATTTTACATGTAACTGGGAAATAAGATATACAGGCACTGGGGCATAGCAATCCATCTCAGGCTACTAGAAAGTCAGAGGGAGTATGAGAGAAGATATGGAAGAAAGCCGATTGGAGGAGGGGATATCCAGTGGGATCCCTGTTTTGGGGTTGTGGGTAGGGGAAAAATGGGAAGAAAATTTGTAACTCAAAATCTTGCGGAAATGAATGATGTAAACAAGAAGTTATAAAGCATTTGATAAAAAAATTAAATCTAAAAAAAAAGAGCAGGAATGGTTTCACTCCTGTCTTTGTATCCTCAGGACATAACACATATAGCAATCACTTAATAAAATATTTATTGAATAATTTAAATTTTAAATGCTTGATTTTTATGGCATAGAATATAAACATAAGTGACTTGACACATTTATTTCACAGCAGATAAATAAAAAAAAAAAACCCTAGCAACATTTTTAATCCATCTGGATTCTTTTAATTCCAATTCTATATCAGCTTCAAACCAAAGTGAGAAATTCACTTTGTGTTGCTGTATTCCAGAGAAGGGTTGCCATTTGAATTCTTGGTAGAAAATATTTGGAGAGCAGAGAATCGAAGCTATTAGAACTGTGCAACATCTCAACATCAAGATTTCCAGTGGCCTCTGTTCACTTTGTCTCAGTCACTGTCTATGTTTTTAAAGTAAAATGGAAATACATTTTATTTGAAATGAAATCATGGCAGTGTAGCATTTTATAATTAATTCACTTTGCATTTCTTGCCTAACATTAACATTGCTATAGACATTTAAAACATTCCCTAGTCAGATCACTGATGAAAGCATTTGGTGTGGAAAAAAACTACTAGGAGGAGCTAGGTGGTGCAGTGAATAGAGCACCCGCCCTGGAGTCAGGAAGACCCAAGTTCAAATCTGTCCTCAGACACTTAACACTTACTAGCCGTGTGACCTTGGGCAAGTCACTTAACCCCAATTGCCCTGTCTTCCCCCCTCCAAAAATAAAAAAGAAAAACAACTACTACATACACTTACTCCTTCATTAAGCAGTCATATATCAAGGTGTCTCCTGTGTGCCAGGTATGACACCAAGCATTTGGTGTAAACAAAGACAAAACAAAAATAATCCCTGAACAACTAACTTAATTGGATTAATAGAAAGATTATCTACTTTTTCTATTTCAATTTCTAATCTAGCATCCTCTTAAGACTGTTTGTTTGAGCTAGATTTAACCAAAGATACAGAATAATAATTAGCAGCATAATTTCTCTTCCTGGGCAAGTGATCTAGAGAACAGAGATGTTGCATTTATGTGGCTTTTCAATGCTCCATATATTTTACAGAATGTTCTAATTCTCTTGACCTTTTGGTTTTGGAGCAATATGAAACTATCACCAGCTTCAGTCACCAAGAGTGTCAAAGAATCAAGAGGTAGACTAATGAAGAATTTAATAAACTGCCAAATACCTTAAAATTTTTTATGAAAGTATTAGAGACTACTTGGGTTTTCTTTCCTTAGAGTTTTGGAAATTTTAAGTAAAGTGAAACAGAATAAATACATTGTGTAGACTGTCACTCAAGAAACAAACATTTATTAAGTGCCTGCTATGTGGCCAAACACTGTGCTAGGCACCAAGATACAGAAGCAAAAACAAAAGAACCCGTGCCCTTATAGATGTATATGCACATATGTATGTATGTCTGTGTGTACACAGACATATATACATACATTTTGGAAGGGGAATCAACATGTACACATATAAATGTATCTAAAACATGAATTAATACTAGATAACCAGGGAATATATGGCTTTCAAGTGGTGGGCCCAAAAAAGGCCTCAGGAAGTGGCATGTGATCTGAGCATTTGTCAGTAAAATTTTAATGCTATGGTGAAGGAATTAACAGAAAATCATGCTAACATCAGCCCTTCTCAAAAAGAACTGCATCAGAGGCACTCATAAATATGTAAATACAAAAGACGATGGATATTCAAAATTAAACCTGACCTTTTAAAGCTGAGTAGAAATATTTATTTTGTAAGAGAAAGAAGTAAAGTCTATTTTGGAAGGAATTGTCAGCTGCCAAAAAAAAGAAGCCTCTGATACAAAAAACAATTACAAGATTCTTTTCTGTTATCCTAAAATACCAAATAATTTTCTAAAGTTTTTCTTTTTCCAAGTCCATAGTGTTCTGTTCAGTTATTAATCTGATGCCAAGTGAAGTCATATTTCTTCAGTGTAGGAATGAATATTAGGCACTTATTAGAGAGAAAGGACAACAGCAGCCAGGCACAAACTTAAAAAAAAAAAAAGACATTTCCAGATGAAAGCCATCCTTGAGCTCAAAGGTCAAGTCTTTTTGCAAAGATAGTAGGATAATCTAAAAACTTTTTAAAGTTCTTAAAAATCTCATTTTTACCAGATTTGTTCCTTCCCAAATCATGAACTATAGGCAAAACAGCGGCATTCTTGGAGTCTTATCAAGACTGAACAAAACTTCCAGAGGATCAAGCCCATAAAGACACAACATCTTGGTGGCTTGATGTATAATTATCTTGAGCATATGAAAATGGCTGACAGAGAATAAATAATCAATATCTATAGTTACTTCCCAGATATTATTTTAGCTGTTAACTTTAACCCTGTTTCCATCATTTTTTTCTCAAATAAAGCTACCAAAATGATTACAGACTGATTTCTATTTCACTTCCCTATTGTGTGTCCAAATTCTGGGAGGAATGTTAAGATGGAAGTGACTAAGACAGGAAACAGGAAGGAGAAAATAGAGGCCAGGTAATCTACAAATGGATAATTCACCCTTAGTTACAATTATCTATATATAACAATAAACATAAAATTCTAAAAGTCTTTAGAAAAGTCACTTCAGGTTCTGGACATCAGTTTCCTCATCTGCAAAATAAGTAAACTGGATTTTATGATTTTTTTTTATATTTCTTATTTTCCAGATAACAATAATAATAGTATTTATATAGCACTTTAAGGTTTGCAAAGAGCTTTACATGTGTTAACTCATTTGATCCTCACAGAAATTCTATGAAGTAGATACTATTATTCTCATTTTACATATCTAATATTCTTTTATTATAGATTATAAATAATGCATGTTGCAAAATTATTCCTGATGGTTAAAAATGTTTCATATTAAACTTCTGCTTAGAAGGCTGTGGTTGTTCATTTAAACTGAAATGAGATAAATGCTAGGTAGAATCATACAGCTTTATTTCAGCTACTGTGGTCAGTGACAATGCTATCTAGTACTGTTATTTTTTTATACCCTTCAGAATTTTTGAAGAATTATTCATTTCTGCATTGAAGTAGAGAGATATATATTAAATGAAATAATAGGTGTAAAGCACTTTGAAAACCTTAAAATGCTATGTTAAGTGCTAGCTATCATAAATGAAATGTTAACAGAAAAAAGAACACAAGATCAAGTCAGCATCCCAATTACAAGTATCCACAAATGTACATTAACAAGAATAGAAAGAATACAGAATGTTGTTATAAATCTTAATTTTCATTAGATGCTTTTTTAAAGATAAAAGTTTTTTTCTTTAACAAATGCCTAACTAAATCATTCTGATCAATAAATAGGATCATAGATTTAACCAGCAGTGACTTTAACCCTCTCATTTTTACAGATGAGGAAACTGAGAGCTAGAGAAGTCAAGTGACTTGAAAAAGATCTCAGGTCTTACAAGCAAAGCTGGGATTTGTACCCAGGTCCTCTGATTTGTCTCATTGTACCAAGCTGCCTCTCAAGTAATTATAGCTATATTTATGTAGCATATTTGAGTTTAAAAAGTGCTTTACATAATTTTATTTGATCCTTACATCAGCCCTTTTTAGGTAGATGTAATATATTCATTTTTAAAATATAGAAACTGAATTTCTAAAAAAAAATTAAGTGACTGCCCAAGACTCACATAACTACTGAATGGCAGAACTTAAGACCTAAATCTGGATATTCTATGTACAAATGCTTTTTCTATGATGACACACTGCTTCTTTAAATATTCCTTTTTTTATTTTGTATGCATAGATTCCTCAATTTTCCAAATTCCCAGAAGGAAATTTTGTTTCTTCATGGAAGTATTCCCGGTCATGAATTTAATCATGTAATGGCTGTATGGAAGAGATTCTGTCATTCAAGAGAAGTGTTAAGTGCCTACAGTTTTGTTTTGGTTATATTTCTATATTTAACTTGATAAATGGTATATTTTGCAGTGTCTTCAGATTCAGACTCTCTTGTATGGATCTCAAGATAAAAGGACAACAGCCACCCAGCAAACTCTTGACTCATTATCAAAGTGAGTTTGAATTGGCTTCTTTTATATTTGTCTATCATGTTAACTGTTTGAGAATTTCAGATAAGGTGAGTTATAAAAAGTCCTCAGAAATGAACAACTTTCTGTTTTGGAAAGTTCCTTGAGCTTATGTTACTTACCCATAAGTTGTGCAGGATAAGATCTTTTGAAACCCCAGGGACAAAGTATGACCTTATCTGAAGAATTTAGCTCTTTGCTTTAAGTGACATCTTAAGAACACTACAGTCTTCTTCTTTCTTCAGGTCGGTAATATCAACTAATATGCCCATAAGACAAGGAGTTCAACAAAGCGCATTTTTTAATGTCCTGAGCCTTAGATCTTTAGATCTTAAGGTTTTTCTTCATGGGGAGCTTGGGAGATGTATTAAGGAAGCTTTAACAGCCCATTATCTAGTCCCAGTCTCCTCTCTGACTTCATTCCAGATAATTTTCTTACACTCTGAATGAAGGAGCAGATCCTATCTGTGAAAAGCAAACCATTAACTTCACCCAAACTTCGCCAAAAGTTATGAATTAGGTTTTTTAAAAAGCCTTAATATTCGCAAAAGAAATACAGAAGACAAAGATATCAGGATATAGTATTACCATGGATGAAGTCTGAAGTTCTTTTTCTGTAGTAGAAATGGTAACAGTAAGGCCTCAGAGATATAACGCTAAAACTTGAAAACAATCTTTGTCAACCACTTCATTCAAGAATTTGTCATTTAAAGTCTGAACAATAACTGGTTATCTTCTTATCTTCTAGCAGCAATATGAAAGATAAGAAAATTAGGAGAAAGATGCCTAGTTTGCCATGTTCTTGGCATTCCTTCTGTATCACTTTATTTAAACATAGCTTTGGCAACTGCTAGAAAAGTAAAGTCGGTAATTAAAAACTGTATTAAATAAATCTTGTAAATATTAAAGGCTGTATTTTGAGAAGAATCTTGCTTACCCAGTGTTTCTTCTTTTGTACAGGATTCCGGAGGGTACAGCAAGACAGAAACAATCTAATAAAGCAAGACCACCATTTTGTGCTGTTGTTCCACAACACACCATATTAGGAGGGACTAAGACAAATATATTTGATTGATATTTCTTATGTTCCCAAGTGTGATTTGATTTTGCCATACAACCAAGTGGTTATGTTTTCATGTGCCAAGTGTGCACTCTCCAACTAGAAGAGTAAAGAGTACAATATAATTCATTGCCCATTTATTAAGTGCCTACTATGTGTATAGAACTGTATAGCAAAAGTACTTTAATAATGGCCTCATTGCAATAACATGTACTGACAGGAAGCAGTGACATAGTGAATTGCCCAGGGGTCACAGGATTTTTTTTTGGTTTGGGTCTTTTTTTTTTTTTTTTTTTTTTGCTTTTTGGAGGGGGGAAGGTAGGGTAGTTGGAGTTAAGTGACTTGCCCAGGGTCACAGTCTAGTTTGTGTGTGTGTGTGTGTGTGTGTGTGTGTGTTAAGTGTCTGAGACTGGATTTGAACTCAGGTCCTCATGAGTCCAGGGCTGGTTCTCTATTCACTGCACCACCTAGCCACCCCAATAGCTTGGTGTTTTTATAAAAGACTTGGAACTGCTTGAGATGTTTTTTTCCTTGCTGATGGAAATTCATCTAACCAGTCCTTTCAACATTCAGAACTGCCAAAGTAATAAAATAAAATGTTTTGAGCTTTAAGCTACAGCCATTTATGTACTTCATCTGGTTGAAAACATTCGCTTCTTATACAGGTTTGGAGCAATAAAATCTAGTAAAAAGCTTTTTTACAAGAAGGCAATCATGACTAAGAATGAAATGCTAATAAAAAAGGAACTTGAAACTACCACTGTAGGAATGTGCATGTATGTTTTTCCCTTTAATAAATGCCTGACCTTAAGCTTAATACCATATTTGATTTAGGGGACCTGAAGAGGTTTTTGTGCCTATGAAAAAGACTCAACTTTCAGGTGATACATTAGAATTTCTACTTGACTCAAGTCTTTAATGTGATCCCAGACTGCAGGTGTTCCCCTGCTTCACCAAGCTTGTCTCTAGTGGTATATTTCTCACTGTGCTCTCACACTCAGTAGCCTTTGCTAGCCAGGAAGCATTAAACACTATAATTATGTCCCCTTCCTCCCTCTCATCAGTTTAGGGACTTTAGCACTTAGTAACTTTAGAGGAGATATCCAACAGTTAGCATTTCATATGTTTCTTAAAGCCTGAGGATACCTTGAAAAATCCTTACCTTTATTCCCAGCAATTAGACACCCAGAAGACTCCCTGTCACTTTAAGAGGACTGCAGAATTTTTTAAATTTTAAATTGCAAATCTTCCTTTTTCTTGTCTACAGGAAGTAGTGGCAGAAACACTAGTTTTCCAGGTTGTAAAAGTCAGAGAGAAATGAAGAAGAATCATTGGTGGGTAGGTGACTTTTCTCTCCTAAATCCTATGGGGATGAAGAATGCAAGAATGACATAATTGCTTCTAAGGAGAACATTCTCTAGAATTCATTATCCTATTACCTAGAGATAGGGGAAAAAATGGGAGAGAGAAACTTTTCCTAGAAAAACAAAGTACAAGCAGAAGAGAAACAGTGGAAGCAAAAGGCCCACTCATCTGTCATGCACTTCTGATGTGGACTACATCTTCTCTCTCCCCTCATTTAGACTCATCGCTTTGGGGGAGGTAGAAGGAAGGGAAAAGCAGACTAGAGGGTTAATGAGGGAGAAAGGTAAAATTGCAGGCACAAACCTGAAAGTCTTCAAGAAAGGCTCTTAAAGCCTGCTTTGAGGGTCCAGAATGTCCATGAAAATTATAGCTCAAGCAGTCTTGGTCCAGAAGACAATAGGGAGAATTGAGTCAATGCTGGCGGGTATGGAGTTTTGAGATCTAGTTCTGCCTGCCCTAATCTTAGAACTGTACCGACTCCATGGCTTCCTGCTTTCATTTCAAACTAGATATAAATCTTGTAGTTTACTACTTTTGTAGGATGAAGTTTAGGGGAGAAGCACTGGAGGTAGTAAATTTATCCTTTTTCTTAAAATTCCCATTTGTGTAATTGTAGTAATGGCTTATTTTTCCCTCTACATATTTTTTTCACCTTGGTTCAATACTGGATGCCCCTAGGTACAAAAGTAGACTTTTAAAGAAATCGTTGCCATATACTAATCTCTTCCTTTTCCATTTCTTCTATATTACCACAATTTGAAACGGAAACAGATCTGAGTTCATCTCCATCAGCCTTAATCTCATGAACCACTTCTTTAATCTACTTGTCATCCATTCTGTACTTGAACACTTCCAATGATGGTAGCATTACTTCACAAAATAGCCCATTCATCCTCTCACTAATTTTTCTCATTCCTCCCATCATTTATGCCCTTTCCATATTATCACTCTCCTACTCTTCTTTCCTAGCCTTGTTTGTACTCTTCTTATCTCTTCTTTGTTCATATTTTCCTTCTCCCTCTCACTCCTACTTCTAGGAAAAAAATAAAATGCCTTAAACAGAGCTTCAGATAGAGATTTTTCTAACCCAAGGAAATCCCTATAGGGCCTTTACCCATTCTTTACCTTTCACAAAGAATGCATACTGACTGTATTTGGATATATCCCAGCCCTCTCCCAATGGGCAGATTCCACTGGTGTTACTTTTCCTTTCTTCTTTGGACCAGAAGTCAGGGTTGTGAACCTTTTTTGATGTTGATCAGACCAATAAGACTCAACTACTAAAATTTTCTTCCTTTTAGTTTCAAGTACTGCACAATACTGAGAAAAAAAACATACAAATTTCTTTTCATTCTTGAATAGTGGGAATGGGGAGAAGGCAACAAAAAAAAAATAAGGGCACAAAATACCAGTAAGAAGTATGTTGCATTATAAAATTACACAAATGCAACTTTCATGCATATCCTGAATTGGACAAATTATTTTCCTATTACTTTCATCTTCAAAGAAAAAAGTCTCCAGTAGTAAACTTGTGTGATACTGTAGTTACTCTTTTAAGTATTAATCTTTATCAGATAATTGTTCATAGTTGCTATTCCAGAGCTGTCAGAGAAACCAGTGTTGCTAATACAGATCTAAGCTCAGAAACCAAAGATTCTGTGCAAGAAAATTAGTTTATTACTTTTTAACTTTCAAATTCTATGATTCAGTTTTAACTTAAAATCTGTAGTACATATTTTAGAGCTGTGAAAATGTTTTCAATATTTCTTATTCTGTATTATCTCTGCTACTAAAATAGACCCTATAACTGATCCTGATTTTATTTATTCAACAAACATTTGAATGCCTACTGTGTGCAAGGTATAGAATTCCTCTACAAGTTCAGAAACTTCACATATATCAGTATAGAGAGAAAAGAAAAAATTCTCAAATTGACAGGTGTATTTACAGAAAATGTAACTGAAATGACATTAAGTGAATTTTGTGCACAATTAATACATCTGACTATTGATGCCCAAGTACTGTTAACAGGTAAGATTTTCAAAGATAACCTTTTATATACCTTTTGATTGTCATTGCTGTTACCAGTTGAGATGACCTAGTTTCTCATGATAGTCTGGACATGAACTAAAATAATTGAATTATGAAATAAAAAATGTGAAATATGAACTGTCTTATCAGAATTTCCTTTTGGGTCCTCATGGAAGAAAATATTCTGTAGTAAATTCATCCTATAATATCTACTATAAGAATACTTGACCTTCTTTATAGGTGTTATCATTGTTTCTGTGCAAAGGCAAAGAAAACAAAGTTTCTTCACTGTCAGTGCCCACCATTCCCTAAATTCTAAGCCTTCATGGAACTCACTGGCCTAACTAGAGAATTTGAACCTGTTTTCACTTGTTAATCAATTCTGAAAAAAGACTGTAGCAAAGGCTTACAGGTCATAAGGTTTTTTGTTTTGTTTTGTTTTGTTTTAAAGACTAGACTGTGTTGGAAACTCCCAATACAAACTCCATATACATTCAGATCAGCACCTGCTCAGTTCTTAAAGATTTTCCTGGAGGCATGGAGAGGTTAAACGATACCATCCATCACCACCTATCACCACCCTGAAGCTCATACAGACAGTATGTATGTGTCTGGAACAGTATTTGAAACCAGATTGCCCTGACTCCAAGCTTAGCTTTCTGTTTACAGTGCCCCATCTTCCCAAGCCCTGTCTTTATGGAATGACTATAAGACTTTTTTTTAACAATGTTTCTAGGTGGAACAAACATTCCATCTGTACTCTCTTCTGAAAGGCTTACAGACTATATTTATTACACTTCATTTTGAAGTTATGAAGAAACTTTTCCCAAATTCACCCCATTTGGCAGCCTCTGAAGTTCTGAGGAACTAACAAGTTCTGGCTCAAAAACTCAGTTTTATGTTTGTTTATTGTTGATACACTATCTATTTTGAACATTTTTGAGATATCGGAAATCCCTCTAAGTACCTTTCACCCAAGCTGTGAATATTTGCTGCAATAAGAACATTTACATGACCACATGCGCTTAGTAAATTACTTTAATTATAGTTTACGTAGCAATAAGAACAAAAAAATCTTTGAAAAGCATTCTCTTTGATATCAACATAAATGACCTCTCATTTTAACTTTGGGGCCTATTACTATTTGACATTAATTTTTTATTGAAGTCTCATCACTCCTGATTTGTTTTTTCCTATCTGAATCCAGGGTCTTCTGATATTGGAAAAGATATATAGGATCCATAATTTCTGCTAATCTGCAAAACAGTTTCTAAACATGCTCTTCAGAGGTTTTTTTGTGGTTTTTTTTCTATGTTACACTTCAAATAATCATAGGTTATGTCTACATAGTGGCAGATAAATCCGCTGAAAAGTAAAAAGTTCCATAAATCAGTGTTGTGTTTTGCCTGAACGTTGCAAAATTGTAGTCCTGACTCATTTTTGTGTACATGTGTGTGTTTAATGAAATTGACTGCTCTTCTGAATAAACTTCCTAGGTGTATTTGTGTTGGCTACACTAAGCTATTGTGATATATAGTCATACAGTTAAAATAGGCATGAGGTGTTCCTAGGTAATAAGGCAGAATAACAGCAACACTTCATATTTTGCCTGTAAATTGCCAACCCTGCCACTGTTTAAGGATATTTTCACTTTGAAAAGTGTATTTCAACTTCAAGAATAATATTAAATTTTTAAAGTCTGCTTTGGAAAAAAGAATAACTAAATGTGTCCATGTTATTTTAAAAATAAACATATGCTTTGAAGATAGTCAACTAAAAGGCTTGTATAAGTAAAAAAAAAAAACAGCTTAAGGCAGAAATGATCTCTTCTAGCAGTAAAATAGACTGTCATGGTGGATATATTATGAAGAATTCTGCCCAATATTTTGATTACATAAATAGTACAAATTGCAACTAAAACTCTCATGCACTTTTGAAATAAAACTTTGAAACAGAGAATTGATTGTAGAGTAGTGATCTATATTGTCTTTTAATTCTGGCCACAGGAGAAACAGTGTGGTAAAATGGAAAGCACACTGGGTTTGAGGTCTGCTACTGCTTTACCACCTGGGTGACATTTGGCAAGTCATTTGACTTTCCTGAGCTTCATTTTTATCATCTACCAAATGATGGGGTTGAACTCAATGGTCTCTAAGGTCCTTTGATAGCTCTAAATCCTATGATCCTATGCCAAAGAAAAAGAATGCAATAAAACACTGCAATTCAAAGTAATTACCCACCTTTACCTACTTCCATTTATACAGAGAGGGCTATTTAAGAAAAAAAGAAAGAAACAGACCATCTTAAAAGTTGGGCTGTATTTAATGTGTATCTCTCCATAATATGCAGGATAGAATAAATAACATTTCATAAATCTTATCTGTTTCAGCTGCCAAAAAATTTGGTTCTAAAAGGATACCTTAAAGTGATTAAAAATATGTTTTCTATGATTATACACACCATTTAGATTAAAATATTTGAGGATGGTAAATCTAATTTGAAATGCAATTACAACCAAAAATCAAGATAATTTGGCACTGAAGTTGAAATTGACCTTAGCACTTTATTCCTAATGTCTTACTCCTATCCAACACAAGTTACATGGAACCACTGCAAACAGCATAGGAAACATAAGGAAAAAACAATGTGCCTCCTTGCCTAAAATATTGATTGTTTTTCTTGATGTTACAACTTGTGCTGCTCAAGACATTATTTTATTAGATACCCTTTATAGATAGCAGCTTGAAATCGTATCATTAGAGCATATGATAAAAGCTGATCCAATAGCAATTATCATCTTTATCTCCACTATGTATTATTTGTACTCATATACATCTCTGTAGTCTGCAGCATGGAGCATCTTCAATCCTGCATCAATCCCTAGTGAATCTGTACTGCATTATGATCTAGGAGCTGCTGTCATTTTTTTCCCTACCAACATCCCCCCACCCCATACACACAGGTTTTTTTTTAAGTTTTTAACATGTTATTTACTTTCCTGAACAAAATTAATAATTATTTATTTCTTCTCAAAGTGCAAAAATCTCCACCAAGGATTTCTATTCTTTATTCATCTTTGAATTTGGAAAGGAAAAGACCTGAGTAATGGTATTGAAAGAAGTGTGTTGTTTGACTGTCATTTCCTTAAGGTATAATATTTTACTTTGTACAGCTATACTGCAGACCTTTCACCTAATGTTTGGTTTCCACATTAGTATCATTTTTATCATTATATATGATGTCATGTTGTAGATTCATATCATATACCCTTTATATTAATATTTGACTAAACTTCCTTCTACAAAAATAATAGTAATAACTCACATTTATATAACATATCTTACTTCAAAGTCTTTTCCTCACAAAAATTCTTTTAGTTAGTATATATAATCTCCATTTGATAGATGATAAAACTGAAATTTACAGAGATTACATCTCTTCTTGTAGGTTGCTTAGCTAATAAGTAGCAGAATGGACAAATTAACTCTCATCTTCCAATTCCAAACCTAGTGCACTTTCTATAGTACCTTGCTACTTTTTAACCTTTGTTTATACCTCCTTGTGTTATAGGCATTTATACTCTTTAATTACATCGGAATTATCTTTGCACCTCTTATATCCCTAGTGTGTGTTTGATGAATTGAATTCAATTACCTAACTAGATTATGAACTCCTTGAGTGCAGGGACTATGTTTCATTCATCTATCTGTCTTCCCTGACCTTGCACAAAATAGATGATTAGTAAATGTTTCTTGGTGTTGAATGTGAGGATCTATGAGGTTCATAAAAGTAAGGAGAAGTTTAAGCATAATATGACTTGAACTGAGCTTTTCCTATGCTAGGGTTATGATGAAACTGGCAGCACAAAGCTACAAAATAAACATCTTGACTGTCTTTATGTTCCCTGAACACCCCGAATACTATAACCTATACACATTTCTAGTTTTAATTCCTTAAAGCTTTACAATATAGAACTGGCATATTGACTAAATATATTGTAATAGAATATTTAGTTGGTCACTCTATAAATAAATATGACATTTTTAAAGTTAGGAAAATTGAAATCTGTTGATTCACATCCTAGAACAGAATTTTCCTTTTATGGCAAATTAAATGTTTTCTTGAAAATACTGAACTAAACAGCAATTTATAGTTACAATTCTTTTTCTGTAAAACCTATCTTTTCTAAGCCCCAAAACGCAGTGTTGTCTCTCAGTGAAACTCAAACTAATTGTTTATTTTCCCTAGAATGTTAGCTTATATAATATTAGCACATGCAAATTAATTAACCCTTAAATGTTATAAATATAGCCACTCTTAATCATCTTAGTTACAGATAAGAGCTTTTCATTTAAATAGATGTCTGGCATTTCCATGGCCAAGGGCAAAACTGATGAACTATCTCAGGTAATGGGCAGAAAACTCCAGTTAAAAAACTCTTAAAGATTAGAGAAATAGTCATTTTCCAGAATTCTCAAAATTTCAAAATATGCTACATATTAATATGACTCCATGAAGGGGTCCATAAAGTAAATTTAAAGTGTTTGGAGCTTTCTTTTTAAATTAATTTGTGCAACAAAAAGGGTTTAGGATCAGCAATCCCAACTAGTGAATCCCTTTGAAAAATCAATTTAAACTATCAGTATGTTGGTTAAGGTACTGTATAAGATGCTATTAAAACTCAATCTATTTGAATTTTCAAAACCAATGTCCATCATTCTCCTCTTCCTCTTCCTCTTTGTCTAGATATAGAAGAGCAATTTTCTTTTCATCAGAAATCACTGACCTTTGGTCTACCATTCTCTGCAGCTGTACTGTTTTATCAAACATAACCTCTGTGACTTGTTCACCATAAGCCTGGTTATCTTGAGCAGCAGAAACCTGAAAACTCATACTTGCTTCTTTGTCCTGTTTGCTTTCACTGTCTCTCCAGTCACCATCATCAGATGCAATGTTAACTTTTGCTTCCTTCCTTGCAGGAAAGGATATGGTAGTTTCTCGTGTGCCTCTAGCAGTGCTGGGGGTTTCTTCTCTATTAGTCACATCCATCTGAAAAGTAAACAAAGTTTCTTTGGTCCCCAGGTTAATATGTTGTGTAAACTGGTTGCTCTCTGCTAACCCTTCTGACTCAGAGGTGTCACCTGAGCCAGTCAGTGTGAAACTTTTAGAAGTGGGCCCATGGAAGATAATTTCTTCAGTGGTTTGAGTTTCTGTGGGGCCTAGCTGAATATGCCTGAAGGATTTGCTAACATCTGATGGTACTTCTGCCTCTGGTATATCTACAATACCTTTCCTTTGGATATTCAGAGACAAACTCCTGGAAGGTATTTTTCTCAGAAGCAAGAACATCTTTCTGATTTAATTTGTAATTTCTTTTGGATCTGTTTGTGTCTGAGGAACCAGTTGTGTGAAAAAGTTTCCAGATTCACTAAACTCCACATGATGAGAAATTAGTCCATGGTAAATCATCTGTTCGTTTGTCTAAAACTCTTGGGGACTAATTCTAATGTGCCTGATTGATGTGCTATCTGATGATTCATCTATATGAAAATTGTTGTCTCTGAGGCTGAATTTCCTGTCAGAGGGAGGGGCACTGAAAATAATCTGTTCAGTATATACTTCTTTGGGGTCTAATTTAAGGAGCCCCACAGAACTCTGGGTGCCTACTGACCCTTCTGTCTGGGAATGCTCTCTAGTTCCTCCAAATTTACCTGGTTCAGAAAGGACCTATGTAAAAAAACTTCTTGATTAATATGAAATTGTTTGGAACCTAATAAAAATTGTCCTAAAGAGTTGTTAGTATCTTTGGAAAACTCTTCCTAAGACTTTCTGTGCCACCTACTTCTTGAGATGTAGAGAGAAGACCTATAGAAATAATTTCTTTAGCCAATTAATTTTCTTGAAGACCCAACTTAGAATGTCTCACAGACGTATGGGTACTTTGGGAGCCCTTTATCTCATTAAGTTTTCCTTCCACACTTACCTCTACCACTTCTGAAGTAGGTCCTTCATAAAAGACTTGCTCTGTCTTCCGAATTTCAGTGGGGCCTATTTTAATATGCCTTACAGACTGGTTTATGTCCTCTAAGACATGTGATTGAGCAAAACCTCTTGGGCTGCTAACTTCCACGGTTGCAGAAACTGGACCTTGGCAAAAAACATGTTCAGCGGTATAATGTCCTCCACCACCACCACTTCTGTCACTAGATGAACTGTAAATTTCTCTACTGGCCCAACGACTGGATTTAATACTGGAACCAGAAACTTCTATACCATTTTTACTATCTGGGCTTTCAGGTTCCTGGGCTTGGTGTTTTTCAAAACTATCTACAACTGCCGACTGTAATATTTTCTCTACTTTGCTAGAGTTGTCTTTACTTAGTTGTTCCAGATCAAACTGATTTGCATCAAGGGTTTTCAAGAGATTGACTTCAGCAACAATCGTGACTGATCCACCATCAGTGGTTTTCTCAAATTTTTTAACTGAAATATTGTCAGTGTCCTCCTGGCTCTCCTTAGTTAGAACAGACAGCTCCTCTCTCACGCTTTCTGGGAGGCTCCCTTCCAGCTGCCCAATTGTCTCCACCAGCTGATGTTTGGGATCTTTGGAGAAGAGTTCTTTAATTGAGGTCTGGAATTCATGGGGTATTTTAATTTCTTTTTCAATGACAATGGATTCAGCATGCAATTCGTCACCTTTTGGGTGTTCCTTCCAGTGACTGGAATCCACATCCTCTTCTGGAGAAAAGATTTCTGATGTGCTTGAAAACTCATCTCCAGGCAAATTATTTCTCTTTCTCCTTTTCTCTGTGCTCTGTGAAACTTCATCTTGCCAAGAATACTTGATAGTTGACTCTTCCTCAACGTGAATCTGCCCATACACTGAATCTTCATCTTTGTCATAACTTCCAGAGTATTCATCTGGAGTAGAAACAAAGTATCTCTGTTCTCCTTCAGAGTCACCTGCTTCAGTTACTTCTTCAAAGTGAGTTACATTCTGATGAGGTTGCTTTGTCTTTTTAAATTGATTACCTGAGAAGGAGATACTTGTTTCTTCCTCACCTTCCTCATCACTATAATGCCTCTCAAAGCCTAAAGAGACATCATCTACTTCCTCTACCTCAAATGGCGTTGAAAAGTCAGCCTTCTCATCACTTACATATCCTAGTGGTTCTTCAACAATCTCTACATTAACTACTTTCGCTCTCCCTTCTCTTCCTTTCAGGCCAAGATTTATTATATCTCCTATCATGCTTTCTGCCGATTTCCCTTTAATCTCTACTTCCTTAGCACCCTTGCTTAACAGATGCTTCAGGCTATCTTCATCTGAAACATCTATCTCTTCAAGCAATTTAGACTCCACAATAATCTCAGTCTTTGCCTTCCCATCACCAGGAAGTTCTTTCCTCTCCATGTAAGTGACTTTTGTATCAAGAGAAGGACTAGCAGATGTCTCCAAGTCAGAAGGCTGCACAAACTGCTGAAGAATACTGGAAACAATATTTTCTGCTATGGTTTTTCTTGTGGAATCTTTGGTGGAATCAACAGCATCACTGGCATCTACCTTGAACTTCAACCCTCTTTCATCTGTCCATTTTGTTTCACTATCACTGGCACTCTTTTTCTGAAATGTTTGTACATCTTTTACTGATAATTCTACTTTGCCATCTTGTGGTACTTTTCCATGTCCTTGCCCCTCAAAACTAACAGGTATCTGTATTTCTCTTTTTTCTCCAAATATTGTAGTTCTCTCCTTGGTTGATTCACCTCCTTTAGCCTTTCCCTTCAACTGCATACTTTCCCTCTCTCTTGCTTCCTTATCTAGTTTAGTCATTTCTTCCCATCTTAAATTTCTTTCTTCAGAAGCCTTTTCTTTAGAGTCAAACATTTTCTCCTCTTGTCTTGGTTTAGTTAATTCTATTTTATGTCTTTTCTCCTCTGTAGATGCTCTCTCCTCTGTTTTCTTTCCCTGAAGAACACTCATTTCATTTGATCGAGTGCTTACAGATGTACTCATCCTTACATCTTTATGTTGGTGGCTCGGTCTTTGAGCACTTGTTGATTCTTTGGCTAAATATGTAGTGATGCTACTTCTACTCTCTGTTTTCTGTCTATCAGGAATCACTTTCACCTGAGGTTCTGTGCTTCTTAAAAGGCCATGTGTTGTAGGAAGTGTTCTGAGCTCACTATGCTCTTTTGTGGTTCTTTCATATGAAGCTCCTCGTCTAAGAGTGGAAGAAGAAGAATAGCTTGGACCCAGGAAATCTTTTCTTGGAGTGCTTCCAGTTACTGTTGTAGCCTGGGGGCCAAAGTATGTTGATCGATTTGCATATGGTACTGAGATGTTTTTATTTGATGAGGTTATTTTCTCCCTGGAGAATATATTCTGTTTGTTTTCTCTTTGTAATATGGAATTGGTATACTGGCATGATGTATTCCTGACTTCTGCAGAAATTAAGCAAAAAATGCACTAAAATTATTATAGTCATAGAACTGTTTATCTTAAAAGTAATATAATACCAAAAAATCAATATAATGCTATATAAGTTAGGTTTAATATTTCAGGGACAGAGGAAAATCCTTACACTAAGATGATCTAAGTATAGAGTTTACTGTATAATATACAACCCATGTGGACTTCTCACTTACACCAGGAGGGTATGAGAAGATGTGTACATTTTTGATCTGCCTAACTGAAACTTTTAGTATACTCACCTTTGTCTAGCTTGGGAAAATAAGGCTACTTACTTAATTGTTCCTATAAAGTTGGTACCTTCTAGACAATATTAACCCAACCACAAAATGACCCACAAATTCTAAGGCCTTGTGCAGTTTTATATTGAATTTGACAAATGGAATTGAAATCTCTTAAAATGTACCAACTTTGGGGCGGCTAGGTGGCAAGTGAATAGAGCACTAGCCCTGGAGTCAGGAGGACCTGAATTCAAATCCAGCCACAGAAACTTAACACACTTACTAGCCATGTGACTTTGGGCAAGTCACTTAACCCCAATTGCCCTCCAAAAAAAAAAGGCAAAAAAAATGTACCAACTTTGAGTTGGTTAAATAAAGCTAAACACAAGCCTTAGTGGAATTCCTTTGGAGTCTGCAGTTACATTCATGGATATTCCATAGACACTCTATTTGCTTTTCTCTATCTGTATATACCCTATATGACTGTGGGGAGGGGAGAGCTAAACAACCTGCATCAAATGCAAACATTTCCAAGCCCCAGCTAATATCTCATAATGCCAATACTACTGAGCTATTATAATTAAATTCAAGATTACAAATAATTTCACTGTGAAAAAATGCCTTTCCTCAATCATTTTCTTCTAGCATTCACATACTCAACAACAAAAATGAAAGAATTACTTGTGGAGCATAGAATCTGCATAAGAAAAAACATAACAGCATTTACCCATTGTAATAAGCCTCAAAACAAAGCCACTGCTAACAAGTAAAAGAAGAAATCTAGATGGTAAGTTGGTTTGTTTTGGGTTTTTTTTTTTCATAAAATAAAGCATTTTAAATGGAAATAGTTAATTCTGTTAGGAAACAAGGATAAGAAACAAACCTCCCAAGAAAGTGCCATTTCTTGTACTTTCTCCATATGATTGAAAATAACTATCTTTTCAGTCTTGATGTCAAAAGGCATAGTTAATCTGAATGAATTAATTTAAAAGGATGTTTCTTTTGAATTACTGCATAGTCATTAAGTCAACAAATATTAATTAAGAACCTACTGTGTGCAAATGCAAAAGGAATACCAGAAGATGGGACAGCTTTTATAATTACATCGACTTTTCCTAATTGGGTATATTTTGTTTACATTTAGTTTTAGTAGGGGAAAAAACCAAAAGTTTTTCTTATAATAGGGGTATCATTAAATACCAATCATTAAGAGGCATTATACATTTTCACATTTCTAAGAGAACCTGAGACATAAATTGTGTCCTTTAATACCTCTCATAAATTATGAGAGATAAATTATGACAAACAGCTTAATAAGTAAAATTTCCAAATGCTACAGCTAAATATGCAGTTGAGAATCTATTTGACAAGGTCAGATCCTATCTGTTGCTGAGATTCTCAATCGTCTTCTACCAGGTAATGATAGTTCAATAAAAGAATATAACCCTATGGTGAAGTTTAAGGGGGGGGGGGCATTTTGGGAAAGAGAACATAAGATGACAGAATCTTTTTGTGATTAGTCCTGGGCTTATCATGAATGTGCCTCCCTAACCCCTCCTTGGAACATATTCCAAGAACAATAACAGTACAATAAGCTATAGTGTTAAGGACTTGTGCTTCTTGTTAGATCAAACATTTTTCAAATAAGGGGACTCTCATGGATAAAATAGGAAGAGATTAAGAAGCCTTGAGAAATTCTCAATGTAGTTAATTTTTAGAAGACAGCAAAGGTATTGAAAACTATGACTAAGACGAAAACATTAATGGTGATCATATAAAGTGATTTACATGTGATTTTTTAAAATTTAGTAATTGCCCTATGCACTTTGCAAATATGAATATTTTATGTATGACATATCGAACTGACCCAAATAGAATTCATTATTACTGATTTCATCTAGTGCTTACAGTGGGATTCTATGAAACCCTGAGTACTATCTCCCATATAAGTGTCCTGCAGGGTGGAAAAGACTCCAGAAGCTGTTTGCCAGTAGATATACCTGGCTGAGATGGAAGCAAAATGATTGAGCAATGGCTACAACCATCCTTCCCTTTATTTTCTACCATGGTGATTGAAAGAAGAGATGGCTTGAGTAAAACATTCCAGAAAGATATAAATCAAAGCATTTTGAAATTTAAAAAAAGTTTTGGCACTTAAAATGTATAAGGTTCAGTTTTCTAGAAAACTTAAGTTCTTAACATTTTCTTAAAGTATTTTTGATCTCTCCTTTGCCTTTATGAACTTGTACCTTTATCATATTTATTTATGTAAATGCCTTTACACATATGCCTTATCTTCTCTACAAGATTATAAGCTTATTAAAGTCATGAACTCTGTTAATATTCTTTCAATTTTGTATGCCTCCCCCTAGTATAATGCCACACACATTCTGTTGGGGGGGAGGAGAAGATAGACCCGCAAATTCATTGATATAGGAAACTTTTGATAAGGAAACTCTTTCAACTGAGGCAGATGGCAACCTGCTCCATTATAAATTAAGAGCATTGCTTAGGGTGCTGTAGAATTAAGTGAATTGCCCAGGAGTAAACAGCATATATATGACAAAGGGCGGACCTAAACCCAAGTCTTCCTGACTCTAAGGGCAGCCTTTTATCCACTATCTCATGCTACAAACACTTAATACATTTTAGTTGAATTTAATATTTTATCCATTTCAATAACATTCAAAATTATTACTAACCTAATTATAAATTAACAGTATATATTAGAAAAACCTATTAAAAAGAAAAAAATGAAATTTTTTTTATACCTTGTGGAATATTCTGTATGTACTCAGTCCATACTAGTATCTCCGGATTACTTTCTCCTTCCAATAAGGCTCTGTGAAGGGAAAAATTCAATTTATTATCATAAAAACAATGAGACATGTACTGTTGATTAATTCATTACATAAGATTTGGCCAACTGTCCAGCTGAGTCATGATTTTGCAGGGTTAATGCCTGAAAAACTGACTTCAAGAAAAGAGCTATATTTTAGGAAATCTCAGGTTTTTATTTGTATGGTTTTTTTTATTCCTTTGTAACATGAGATATTAAATAATTTGTGTCTGGCTAAAGGCAAAGTTTGACAGAAAGTGACAACATGGTAACGGACACACTTTTAACAAAAATCTGATTATTGATTATGAACAGTTCCAACTTTACAATGAAAAATTATTTGAAAATTTTTCTTCTTTTAAAAAATGTCACTTTGAAATGCTATCAGAGGGAAGATATTCTCTATATCCAATCACTGCCAAGACTTGCCAATTCTACTTCCACAATATCTCTTGCACCAATTTCTCTCCACTAATACAGTCACAACTCTAGTGCAAGCCCTTATCGCCTCTCACCTAGGCAGTTGCAATAGCCTCCTAATTGTTTTCCTTGATTTTAGTCCATTTCCTCTCCTGCCTATCCTCTACAAAGCTAGCAAAATAAGCCAACTAAAACACAAGTTTTTCCCATGTCACTCTGCTTAAGAACCTTCACTGGCTCCCTATTACTTCTAGAATAAAATATAAATGCCTTACTCAGTTTAGAATTTAAAGCTGTTTACAATATGACTCTAGGCTTAACTAGACTTACTTCATATTATTCCTCTTTAGGCACTTTAAATTCCACCCATACTGGCCATTCCCCAGGCTTGGCATGTGATCTTTAGCTTTTGTGATTCCCCAGAGACTGTCCTTCCTGCCTGTAATATACTCCCCCTCCTCATTCCTGCTTCTTACAATTCTTTCCTTCCTTCAAGTTTCACCTTAGGTACCACTTCCTGTGAAATGCCTTCCTTACCTCTGTCCTTGAGTTGTCAGCGCTCACTCTTTCCTTTAGCTTGTTTTTAATTTCTCCCTTTACATGTTGTATCCCTCAGGAGAATGAAAACTCCAGGAGGAAGAGGAAAATAAGTAACAAAGAAAGAAAGGAGAAAGGAAAAAGAAAGAAATGGTGGGGAGAAAAGTGGAGGGAGGAAGGAAGGAAGAAAAGAAGGAAGGAAGGAAGGAAGGAAGGAAGGAAGGAAGGAAGGAAGGAAGGAAGGAAGGAAGGAAGGAAGGGAGGGAGGAAGAAAGATGATGACAACCTTGAATGTATATTATACCAGAACTCAGAAGAGACATGTATATGTCTGTGTGTGTGTGTGTGTGTGTGTGTGTGCGTGAGAGAGAGAGAGAGAGCTTAAGAGATCTTTGGCCAGAAACGAGATAAGTTTAAATAAATTCATTTCTTTGGATCACATTTATATTTGCTATCACTTTATTCTAATACCATTTATCAAGTGGATTCTACATTCAGAACATCAAATTAGGCTCTGGTGAGGTACAAAGAAAGAATTCTTGCCCTAACAACTTAAAGTTTAGTAAAAGAAAAATAGGAAATATGCAAAAATTAAACTAATATAAAACATAAGTGCATAAGACAGATGAAAACCAACTATAATTTAAGATCTGAGGGAGGAAGGATTGTCACTGACTAGAGGGACCAAAAAAAAACTTTGTGGATGCTGTAGCATTTGAATTATGATTTAAAGGATATATTTGGACTGAGGTCTCTTTAGTTTATTAAAGTATTACTCCCTATTAGTAAGAGATAATGTTGGTGAATTTCACAAACACATGTGAATTATGCATCTTTCATTTTCCATGGAGACTTAACCAGCTTCAGTCAATATTTTTAATATCTTCATAATTGTGCAGAGGATTAAACTTGACAACAAAACAATTACCTAATAAAACTGTTAATGTTATTTATTTACAGAAGGGTGTGTGTGTGTGTGTGTGTGTGTGTGTGTGTGTGTGTGTGTGTGTGTGTGAGAGAGAGAGAGAGAGAGAGAGAGAGAGAGAGAGAGAGAGAGAGAGAGTGTGTGTGTCTAAGGGGCATCTGGATCTGTGATTTCATTGGTATTTTGCATTCTGAAGTCTCCCTCTGCTGATGCAGATAAGAAACTTATCTGTAATTAGCAGTGTCAGAGATTTGTCTGGTGCCCTGACATTATTTCCCATGGTTAGGGAGCTAGTATGTGTCAGAGCAGGCCTTGAAACAAGGTTTTCTGACTCCAAGGCTAGCCCTCTATTGACTTTACTACACTGCCTTTTCTAAGATATTAAACTAAACTCATATTTAGTTTTATTGTATGCAAGGCTCTATAAAGTCTTCTTTTTTTTTAACTCCCTATTTCACACAGGCAGGAAGTGCAGGCCCTGGTCCCACTCTAAAAAGTGCTGGAGTTTTGACTTGCTCCATTTTCCAATCTGGGTTGGTTTGTTTATGTCCACCAAAAGGTCCTTGTGTCCTTTTAAACTTTTATCATGGCATTGAAAAGGAGATGTTACACTTAAGTCAATCACATTTCACAACTGTAAATCAATCAGCCAATATACATTTATTAATTGCCTTCTACATGCCAGGCACTGCGCTAAGAAACAGAGGTTCAAGACAGTTTTTGCCCTTGAAGAGCTTACAATCTAATGAAGGAGACAACATGCAAACAACTATATACAAAGTACCTAGGTGGCACAGTGGATGGGAGTGCTAGTCTCAAACACTTGAGAGCTATGTGACCCTGGGCAAGTCACTTAACCCTGGCTGTCTCTGTTTCTTCATCTATAAAATGAGCTAGAGAAGGAAATGGCAAACCAATCCAATATCTTTGCCAAGAAAACTTCAAATGGTGTAACAGAGAGTTGGACATGACTGAAAAATAACTGGGAAAAAAACCGCAGATAGGATAAATAGAAGAGAATTAAAGGAAGGGAAGCACTAGAATTAAGAGGGGTTGGGAAAGACTCTGGTAAAAGATAGGATTTTAGTTGGGACTTAAAGGAAGGTAGCAGCTAGGTAGTGTAGTAGAGAGAGTGCTAGGCCTGGAATCAGGAAAACTATCTCCCTGAATTCAAATTTGGCCTCAAGACACTAGCTTGTGTTACCCTGGGCAAGTCACTTGACCTTTACTGCCTCAGTGCCCTCATCTGAGAAGTAGATGGTAAACCATTCCAGTATCTTTGCCAAGAAAACACCAAATAGGGTCACAAAGAGTCAGATCCAACTGAAGAACAACAAAGGGAAGGGAAGACAGCTAGATGGCTCAGTGCACAGAGCACTAGGCTTAGAGCCAGGAAGACCTGAATTCAATTTCGGCCTCAGACGTTAACTAGCTGTGTAACCCCAGGGAATTCATTTAACCTCTTTTTGCCTTAATCCACTGGAGAAGGAATTGGCAAACCACTTCCATATATTTGCCCAGAAAACCCCACAGTTGGTACTGCTATGTTATGATCCACAAGGTCATGAAGGGTCAGGACACAACTGAACCACTGAACATAAAGGCAGGTGGGGAGAAAATTTGTAATACAAAATCTTTTGGAAATGAATGTTGAAAACTAAAAATAAATAAATAAATTGAGAAAAAAAAAGAAGCTGGAAATTCAAGATTGGAGGTCAGCAGAGAGAATGGGGCTAAAAAGGTAGATTTGAGAATTATCAGTATGGAGATGGCAATTAAGCCCATGGGAATTGATATGACCATCAAATGAAGTAGGAAGAACCAGGACAGAACCCTGAGGGACACCTGTGATTTAAAGAGCATGATTTGGAGAAACCTTCAAAGAAGAGATAGAAGGAACAATCATAGAGGTAGGAAGAAAACCAGGAGAGACTAGTATCCCAAAAACCTAGAGAGAATAGAGTATCCAGGAGACAGTGATCAACACAAATTATATAATTAATATTATTTTAGATCCTCTGACAATAAAAAATGGCTACTTTGGACAAAAACATAAACCATATTAGACCACATCTTGGTTTATTATGTTTAGTTCTAGGAATCATGGCTTTAGGAATAGCATTTGTACATTCATGGTCCCAAGGAAGATAGACCAAATGGTGAAGTAACTCAATTCTATGCTATATGAAGAACAGATGAAGGAATGAGGGCTGACTGACCTGGAGAAAACTGTAAAGGAACATGATAACTGTCCTATGAATTTGAAGGGAGTAGTAATACAATCCCAAGGGATCAGGGGCCCTTCTTGGGTAAGGGCCAGAGTGAAAACCAGGAGGGCAGTGGCTAAATTTCTCCCCAGCTCACACCACCTTGGAAGCACCAAAAACTTCCAACCCCCCAGAACTAACTCTGAAAACAACAGTTCGAAAAAGCCTAAAGCTTTTAGATAGTACCCCTCTACCCTCCATTCCAGGAGCAGAGCCTAACTTTAACACAAAGTTCAAAATCAATAAATAGCATGGAAAAATGAGAAAATAATTAAAAAAGAATCTGACCACTAAAAAGCTACTATGTAAACAGGGAGCAAGAAACAATCCCAGAAGACAGTGAAGTCAAAACTTCACAAGCAAAGCCTCCTCAAGAATTTGAATTGAACATAAACCCAACAAGAATCAAAAAGAGTGTGGAGGAAAAATTAGGTAAAGAAATGAGAACAAAGGAAGAAAATTATTAAAAGATAATTAATAGATTGGTAAAAAAAAAAAAAGCACAAAAAATACCAAAGAAAATAACACCTTAAAAAACAGAATTCTACAAATAAAAAAAGTGGCACAAAAGATCATTGAAGAAGGTAATTCCTTACAAATTAGAATAGGACATGCAGAAACTAATGACTTCATGAGACATCATGAACAGCAAAACAGTCAAAATATTAAAAAAAAATAGAAGAAAATGCAAAATATCTCACCAGAAAAACAATTGACCTAAATGCTTTTAGGACAATCTGTTTTAAACTGGGTTTACCAGTAAGTGTTCTGTGAAGTCCTTTCTCCCCCTACCACTTCTCTCCATTCTGTGAAATAATAGCACTTAAAATCCTCTATCATCTCCCTCCATAAGACTTTATAAATAAGTTTATATTCTGAATGAATAATATTCTTAGCTGCCACAGCTCTCTGCTTGGCAATGAGATCAACCGTTTGCTGGCTAAGACAATGTGACCCTTGGAAAGTCACTTAACCACTCTCCCTGACTTAGGCAACTCTAAAAGACTTTAAATTGTAGAAAAGGTGTTAATCTGCATTGGTAGAGGGAGTTTCCTCATCTGGGAATTCCCCAAGATTGATGAAACCACAGGTCTAGTACTAATCTCTAATCAGAAGTCAATCAGTATGCCAGGGAATGTTGCTAATAGTTAGAAATATAAAGGAAAGCAAAAACATAGTCCCTGCCTTCAAGGAGTTCACATTTTGGTAGAAAAGACAACATTCAAATGACTGAGTAAAGAAAAAAAATCTATATGTGTGTATATGTATGTAGAAAAACACACACATATAGTGTAAATGGATATATAGTGCAAAAAGATACTATAGCAATTATGCAGTTAAATCAATTATATTTGCTTTCATTTCTTAATCTTCTTGATTAAAACACAGACACACATACACATACACACAGAAATTTAAAAATCTAAGTCTCAGTTGCCCCATCTATTAAATGGGAGTAATAGTTGTACTCACAGTGCTGTTTTAAGGAAAACATTTTGTTATCTTAAAGTACCATATAAATGTAAATTATTAGTATTCTTACTTGCAAACTAAATTAGTGAGAAAAGAGAATTCAAAAGTTAACATTCTGTTAATTTTAATAGTTACTTTTTCCTCACTGCTATATAGTCTCCATTGAAATATGATTTCTTGTATTTTAGGGTTTCTTTCTGTCATTTTTAAAGAAATATACAATTCTGACAAGGTAATACAATTCTGACTTTGATCTTTAATCACTGAAAAATGTATTCTAGATTATATTTACAACAGCATTATTTATCTCTATAGAAGAAATGATAATTCTCTTCCCACAACCCTCCTCCCCACCCACCCCCAAAAAGAATAAAATAATAACATTTAAAATTTATATACTATATATGTATACACCATTTAACATAAGTTGTTACCTCCTGCTATTCCTATCAACCCCTAAAAGGCATTAAAACAAATTTCTTAGTGATCATATTTTGCTCCACTGTACATATCAGTTTAGTTTTAGAGTACAAGAACACGTCAGGGAAGCACAATGGATTTATTTCTGAGTATTTACAATTGTAATTTAATTGTGGCAAATGGATTCATGACCACTATCCTTATACAGAATGTCTCAAAAGTTTTAAACTATTAAAGCTTAAATTCATTCAATACTTCTTGGGGCAACTGGATGACCTAGTTTCTGGTGACATTATCAGTACTAACTAAGCCAAGATAGATATCCAGGCTGTGGTCCAATTATGCCAACAAAACTAACAAAAAAGAAAAAAAAAACTTCCACCAGAATATGAGCTTTGGTTTTTATTGTTTGCTTTTCGGTTGGAATAAAGTTTTTTGTTTTGTTTTGGTTTTCCGGTGAGTTGAATAAAGTAGGGCTGGATTCACCATATCATCTAATACTTCTACGGCCATAAAGAAAATACCTCTAGCTATGTTCAGAAGCCTTTTTTTGGTTTGTTTTATATGGTGCAAAGTAACAGTGATAAAACATTGGGACTGAAGTCAAGAAGATCTGAGTTTAAATGTGGCCTCAGACACTTACTAGCTGTGTGACCCTGGGCAAGTCACTTAACCCCTGTTTGCCTCAGTTCCTCATCTATAAAATGGAGACACACCAGAAAAAGAAACGGCAAACCACTCCAGTATCTTTGCCCCCCAAAGACAAGTCTGTGGAGTCATGAAGAGTGAGACACAACTGAATGACTGAACAAGATACATCCTCTAAATACTCAGCTTGTTTTGGGGGCATCTGGTGATGCAGTAGATAGAATGTTCAGTCTGGAGTCAAGAAGACCTGAGTTCAAATCCAGCCTCAGATATGAACTAGCTGTGTGACCCTGGGCAAGTCACTTAACTTCTGTTTGCCCCAGTTTCCTCAACTATAAAATAGGGATAATAATAGGACCTACCTCCCTGGGCTGTTGTGAGGATTAAATGAGAGAATAATTGTAAAGCACTCAGCATAGTGCCTGGCACTTAGTAAGTATGACGTAAATGTTAGCTATTGCTATTATTATTCTTTGATATCCTCCTGGAGTGTCACAAACTACAATCATTTCCGGGAATGGCCTTCCTTTTAGAAGTTGGTATATGTAAAGATATAATTCTAAATTACAATCTCTCTCTCCATGGGAAGTGATTTTATAGAAGCAAAGGAAGTACAGGGAAGAGTAAAATGGCAAATATCTTCTTTCCTTATTCTCCCCAACTCTTCTTCCTGTCTCTCCCTTCCCATCCCAACAGCTGACACCACTCCCCTTCAATATGCACAAAAAAGCGTGTCCTCTTAGGCTCTTCAGCGCCTGATATAGGACCCTGAGGAAACAAAAAGAAGGGTGATTTTTCATCACTTAATAAATAGAAGGATGTAAATCAGGAAAATGGAGAATTTGACTGAGGATGTTTGACTGCTGTGATGACAACAGTCGTCCAGTTGCTAGAGAAATGTATGAAGTCATTAAAAATAAGTTCCAAGAAATACACTGAAAATGGCAAAGGGCACCAGGGTCCCCGGCCAACTTAGAGCTGACAATACAACTACTGAAAATGAGCTGTAGTGGAAAACCGAGATCCCTCAAAGCCTGGATCAGAAGAGTGACTCAATGTTGTGTGAGATGTCACAATGTTCATTTAAATATGATTTTACCTTACACAAAACAGAACGTTTTTAGCAATTTAAAGTAAAATAATGAGTACCAGGAGAGAAAAAGAAGGAAAATGAAACTTGGAGGAAATACATGCTGTTTGTATTTTTCATGGAATACATGTTTGGAAAAAATATATTATTCTACAGAGAAGCTAGTGGGAAAACAAGAGGATTAGATATGAATTCCATATATATCATACATTTGTGTGTGTGTATATATTTATGTGTGTATATCTTTACATGCCTTGTCACAGGAAGATAGATTTAGCAGAATGGGTTTCTATTTCTAGATTTTCATATTAAGTAAAATCACTAAGTACAAATGAAACTTGATGTTCTTTGGCCAGCCTCTTATATATAAATCTAGACAATGCAGCGTACAAGTTCCCAGATGGACATAATTTTTCTCACTGGGAAAATAACTACATCAGCATTATAGGACATATTTTCAAGTTATAGATTTTCATCAAAAAGAATATGCTCTTTTATGACATTATATCAGCAAAATGAGTGGTGCCCTAAATAGGACGCAGAAGCCTGACGCAGAGACTTAGTGAGAGTAGCCAAGTTCTATTTCAGACTCACTCTCTCAGTCAACTTGTCAGGAAGGGTTAGGCATATACCACAGTAAGGATAAGGAGTGCCTTTTGTTGCTCAATTTTGATCTTTCTAATTGATCAAGGACTGTTGGAAGAGATACAGAGATCCTACCAAAAAACTGCAGATACTAGCTTTCTGGACAATCCCTAGTCTGGGAAAAGAGAGAATAATAAGCATATGAAAGACTAATGGTGGGCAATATCTAGGAAAGGGGATTCTTGTTAGAAAGGAAGTACTATAGTCACAAATAAATATTTGTCTGTCATTCCAGATGATGAATATAAACCATCTAGAATGTTCCAAATATGAAAAAATATTAGGTATAAGAGTTCTTTAAAGGATATTTAATTAGATCTTAATTGGTATATGACGATCAGATCTTAATTGGTATATGACAATTACACAAAATGTTCTACTTCTTAAAGTCCTTTTTTAAACCTATGAACTTAGAAAAGATACCCTGAATTAGTGCTGTCAATATGTCCTCCTTAATTCTCAATTTCTTGGGTAGGAGGTCATAAGTATCAAGGTACTCTGACCTCCATGAAGGATTCCAGCATCAGGTATGAGTTAGGTTATATGACTTTGCAGGTCCCTTCCAATTCTAAGATTCCCCAGTTCTTCTGATGCATGCATGCCCCAGAGAATATGGAATAAATCAGAAGATGTTAAGGATGAGTTGCTGTTGACCTTTTAACAAAAAGTCATGTCTTCCATAGTGTTTCAGTGCTCTCTGTGACCAAAATCTTGAGTAGTCCATAGAATGACCTGGCACACAAAACTTCATTAATGTCAAACTAGTAAGGAGAATAATTCATTATGGAGGAGAGGTAGCAATTCACAAAGTCTAAGAGATTCTCAGGGGATGCTACCATTCAGTGCAAAGTGAGGCAGGGGTTAAGTAGCCTGCACTGTCAAGCAAAGTGGCTACAGCTGCCAACTAAAAGCTATTTCTAGAATCCACTCCCTCTACATCTCTGCCTGAAGAAATACTTTTCATTCAAGGCCCAGATCAACTGCCACCTCTTCTAGAAAGCTTGCCCTGATTGCCATCATCCGTGAAAGCCACACAGGACTAGAAGTCATTGTTTATTTTTATTCTTATTAGACAAGATTCCTTGATAAATGTAACCCCAGAAACAGTTCTTTTCAACTAACCTCTGATTAGTAACATGTGAAGCATAAAAATAAAGATCTATCTCTGCTTATTATTAACAATTGAAATAAAATACAGAGACAGACTCACCAAAGAACAAAATGGAAGATGTCTTGAGCAAAGTCCAAATGAAAGAAGGGTTCCTTAATCATAATGAGCACCTCCAGATGCTATCTGGAGTTGATATTTTGCTACTATTTCAGTAAGACCTAGAACATTACAGGGACACATCAATAAGATCTACGGTCACTCAAAATCATTCAGGCCAATAATCCATAGAGGAAAAACTAAATGGATGAAATATGCTTTTTTTCTTACCATACTTCAAACAACAATAGGATAGCAAATTCATTGAGTTAGTAAAGCAGTATTTAGAACTGGGACAGGTATTGCAAATGGAGAATATATTGGTCCAAGAACTGACTGGGAGAAAAATAATCTAGATTGTATACTGCATCATATTTTTTACCCAAGTCATTCACTGGCTCAAAGACCTATCTTTTTGAAAATCAAAACAAATGTTCTCCCAGGGACTCTGTATGGTTTCAAATCTTATAATATCCAATGGATAAAAGTTGTAGTTTACCCAAAAGACAATGGAGAGGTGTGTAGGTGCAAGTAGGTGCAAGTAGGGTGGTTCATATTTCAAATGATGAGCTATGTTTGAGAAGTGGTATTAGAAATATCAAGAAAACCTATTGTCAGGGAAAGTTGAGAGCTGGCCTTGTATTTAAAGTAAAAGATAGCTAGAGTGATAATTGGTAGCCACTAAATTTAAAAAGACCTATGAAAAAGCTCCTAGCATCTTAAATGGACCCTTTATGTAGAATGTATGGTAGAACACAGAGAACTACATGAGATAAGAATCATACAGAAAGCATAAATAGGCTGTGATCTGCTCTTACAAAGGGAATATCCACATTGAAGAGATCACAGATAATTTGAAGTACTGAACTAATAAAAACTCTATTCTAACTGCTAGTTCTAAGTGTATATTTATGTTTGTTACCCATGAGGTAATAGTGTTTGTCTTCTTAACTGTTTCCTCTAGAACTTCCAAAACCCATTATGATAAATACTAAAGCCTTAAAATAGTAAATATTAGGAAAGAGAAAACAAAAGTTCCAAATTACCTTCGTGGTAGAAGTATAAATATGTAGGTATATTTATATGTGTGTATGAGTGTATAGAATTCCAGTAATACATTGATTAACTGGGATAGTTGGTAAATGGGTGACTCTAAGTAACTGTTCTAATAACAGGGGTTAGTTAGGCCATTTATGCAATAAAATTTCGAGGACAAGAATATAGGGCCTTACAACTGAGACTCTGCTTTTTAAAAGATATCTTTCAATTATATATACTTAGAAATATAACACTTTGCAAATTTTCTATCTAGTAGACACCATCAATCTCATGCTCAATATATTTTGAAAAAGACTTCCTTAAAATATGAAATTAAGGATGTCTTTATCTAAACATAATAAACCCAAATGAGAAAATATTATCTTTACTCAGATTTTATCCAGCTGAAAAATGAAAGTTGATAGAAAATTAAAAATTTAAACTATAACATTAAGGGATAGTTCTAAAAGACAATGGAGTGACTGAAAAGAGATGATACAACATGTAAATAAACACCAACTTGTCTCTAGTTGATCTTTTATTTAGAAAAATTAATCTAAACTAGGCATTGAATCAATTTCCCCCTCTGATTAAAACTGTGCTTTCCATAGGTCAAAAGCAGGAGCAGGAAACTTAAGAAGTTTTCAGGAAACTGAAAACAGGAAAAAAGAAAATGATCAATAAACGGTTTGTAACCTAATCTGCAAACCAGAGATGATGCAGATTTTTCTGTATTAGCCACAATTTTAAGAACCTTACTTTATGACCCTTGGTGGTTGTAAATAGCATATGAATGTCCTTCAAAGTGAATCCTGAAGGTTTTTTTGTGTCCTCAAATCTCCTGGGGCTGCATTAGTCTCTTTGATTTAGGATCACAGACTTGGAGCTAGAAGGGCCTTAGAGGTGATTCAGTCTAAAGTTTAGACTCTAAACTTTTCATTTCACAAATAAAGAAATCATGGCCCCGAGACATCAAGTGAATTATCTGAGATGACCTTGGTAATGAATGGCAGAGCTGGGATTCAAACTGAGTTTCTGTTACTCTGGGCCTTTCCAATGTGCCATGTTGTTACCTCTTCAAATTAGTCAAGCTGCTGGTTACACCAGGAGCAACATCTGATCACTGAACCAGGCTGCTACTGCATTTCCTTCTCAGGAACATTTCAACATCATCCATAATTACTAAATTTTCTGAATTGAAGGTCTACTGTAGTGTTGTCAAATATGCTATCTGGTTGCAATTGCAGCCCGCGTAACTGGGAAGTATTTACAAAATTAACAAAAATGCAATAGGATATAGATAATGTTAATATGTGATTTTCTAAGTCAATATACAGTCCACAAGAATTCTTACATAAAGTTTAGCGGCCCCAGTTTGATACCATTGATCTGTTGGGTGCAGGGTATTTACTGTGATAGGTGTTCTATTAACTATTCTACAGTTTCTAGATTATGAGAGAGAGTAGTTATTTTTCCATATAATGTGAACTTGTAATGTGATCTTTACTTGTAATGCATATTTGCTAGACTATTACAAAATTTCTAGTTTTTTCTTCAGTTTATATTTTATAGACATCCTTTTCCCTCACTCTTATATTATTATATTATATTTATTATTTATTTATTATTATATTATATTTACTCCTTAGTCTAGGCCTTTATATTCTTACCAGCTACTTCTAACTGGTCTCCCTGGCTCCAATATCTCCTTTCCCCACCTAAACAAAAACCAAAACCATCAATGGTTTCCTATTGCTCACAGCACAAAATTTAAACCACTCAGTCTGAAATTCAAGGGTCTTTACCATCTAGCCTCAACCTATCTTTTCATACACATTCCCATTTCCCTAAAACCTCTGCTAAAGCCATCCTAACTTATTCTCTGTTTTCCCAAATGTGTTTTATGCTTCCAACTGCCCATTTTGCTCATACCATTTTAATTATGCCTTCCCTCCTCCTTTCTACCTATTTAAATCCTTTTTTTAAAAGAGAACAAAGTCAAATTCCAATGTCTCTATAAAATACTCTCTGAACTGACTAAAATAATGTTGCCTCTTCTCAATTCCTATAGCAACCATCTACCATTAATCTGGCAATTAATTATACGCTGCCTTGTGACATTTCATCTATTATCCAGTGACCCAGGGCAAATCCCTTAATTGTACTGGACTTCAGTTTACTTATCTGTAGAACAAGAAGAATAATAGTTATATTATCTGTCGCATAGGGCTGGTGTTAGGATTAAATGAGATAATGCATGTAAAGTACTTTCAAAATGTAAAGGGCTCCATAAATAGTTCCTTTTTTTAAACTGTAATTTAAATCTTGAATTGTTAACTTTTCTTATCTCTTCAACTATGCTATAAGTTTCTTTAAGGTAGAAACTCTATCTCAAACTTGTCAGTATGTACTACAGTGTATAGAGTATACTACTGTAGTACGGTATGTATGGAGTGCTTATTTCAGTGTCTTGTACATAACTGTCACTAAATGTTGATTTTACTTGACTTACTACTTAAAGTGGTTATTAATAGGCCATTAGTATATTCTTTGTTCAGCTAGGTTTTTCTGTAAAATGTACCTTATGATCTATATGCCATTATCTGCTAATGGATAAATAAATAAATGGCCACATCTCTATAGCCAAGATTTCTTAATCTTAATACTTAGGACCATCAGAAACTTACAGACTATAAGTTCTGACTAGAGCTAGGAAGAATAAAAAATTCTAATGCTTTTGTCTGACTTTCAAACAAATAAAAGATTTGTTCTTAAAGACACTAATGACCCCAATGTTCTATTTAACAAACTATATCACATCAGCATTAATAATAATTTTGTTTCTATAAATTGTGTTCAATTATTTTGTAGTATTTAGTTCCTTAATGTCATGTCCTACATTTCTTCAATTCTTCAAAAGTCTCTCCATGGATTCCTTCCTTTGACATAGGATTCATTTAAAGATGGCTATTATTGTTGGTTACCTTATATGGAGGCACAGTAGAAAAAGTATTGACCTGGGAGCCAAGAGACCTGTGAGTAGGTAAGGTTCTAGTCTTGACCCTGCTACTAATTGTGCAGCCTTGGATAAATCATTCCATCTCTCTGGGCCTCGGTTTCCTCACATACAAAATAAGGAGGTTGAACTAGAATCTGAAGGTACTTCTAGCTCTAGCTCTAGTTCTATGAATCTATGATACTTCAACATCTCTCTAAACACTCACTAAACCTAAGCAGGGTCCCTCTGATCATTTGAATATAGGTATACCTAGATGGAAATGAGTGAGTTTTCACCTGTGGGTGCTAATCTTTCCAGCATTTCAACTTTTCCTCTTACTTGTCTTTATATCTCTTAATCTCATTTCCAGATGACTATTAGATTTATCTTAAAGGTTTACTTGGATACTCTTTATTTTTGTCCTTAACTACCTAGAAAATCTTGAGTAAGTCATATCACTTCCTTTGAATCTTAATTTCCTAATCTGTAAAATAAAATTTGGCTTAGATGACCTCTAAAGTCCCTTCCACTTTTGGTATAAAACCAGCTACTTTACGATCTACTGTTCAGTATTAAGCATCTTCTACTTAACTGGCCATCTTGCATCACCTGCCAACCCCATTCAGCTGAATAGTGTAATAAAATGTTATACAAGCTTAAAGAACATATCTTATATTGTTATGTCTTCTATTCTTATGTTCTTATATCTTATATTCAAAGGGGTGAAGGGAAAATGTTTCTGAGTCATTCTATATTCCGTGAAGTAATGCTATGTTGGTAAACAATAACAATAAACTCCAGACTATCACTTTGCTCAAAAGATTGTTGTTTGCTTTTCATTCTCTCTCTCTTTTTTCTTTTTGGAGGGGGGAAGGCAGGACTTGCCCAAGGTCACATAGCTAGTAAGTGTTTAAGTGTCTGAGGCTGGATTTGAACTCAGATCCTTCTGACTTCAGGGTCTGTGCTCTATTCACTGTGCAATCTAGCTGCCCCATCCTTCATTCTCAAAGAGGACCATGATATCAGGAAACTGATGCCATGACTTTCAAGTGAATTGGATTTACTCAAGGAAGGGTTGTACAAACTCACTCTCTCCTCCAGAGTCATCTGGCGCCAGTGGCAAGATATAGATCAGGACCACTGGAGATAGTCCCAGATGCAGTGGGAGACCTTGACCTTTTTAAGCTAAGATCTTTCCCAGTTATCAGTTTGACTGAAGCAACACCATTCAATGATTAAGACTAAGTAAGAAATGAGGCAAAGAATGGACTCTTTTACAAGGTAAAAAAAATAAATCTTGGGGCGGCTAGGTGGCGCAGTGAGTAGAGCGACAGCCCTGGAGTCAGAAGGACCTGAGTTCGGATCCGGCCTCAGACACTTAACGCACACACAAACAAAAATCTAGCCGTGTGACCTTGGGCAAGTTACTTAACCCCAATTGCCCTCTTAAAAAAAAGCAAAAAAAAAAATCGTTCTGGGAGGGGACGACACCCAGGATTTCTGGTCAAAACAAAAACAATTGCTATTTATACTAATGCAGAGCCATCAGAGCCCAAACAATAACTAAGTGAGCCTTGGTGGCACGTATTGTTGGCCAGTCAATAAGAGCCAGAGTGATTTGGGTTTAAGGCATGGTCCTTAAGAAAGAAATCTAGCCAGTAAATCCTAAGATACCTAAGATATCTTTCAAGGAAATAGTACCTAGAGGGAAAAGGACTAAATGCAGTTATATTTAGGTATTAATGGAAGTTGAGAAGGGACAGATTTATATTACTTATCAGGAAAATGCTAAGTGCCCTCGTGATAACTGGAATTTGGCAGAGTTTACTAAACCAAATGGTGAATGCATCACTAACAAACTCCAAAGGAAATGAGAGCAGATAAAAGCAAAAATACATCTCAGAAGAAAAGGACAAGATGAATAAACAAAAATTTAGAACCATACTAACATCCCCAGTAGATATTTAGGAGTATTTAAAAAACTCTTTTCTAGTTCAAATGTTTGACAGTACATATATATATATATATATATATATATATATATATATATATATATATACACACACACACATATATATATACACACAATATACATACATATACATATATACACATATACATATATACTTATATATGTGTGTATATATGTTTATGTGTATATGTATATGTTTATATATGTGTGTGTGTGTGTGTGTGTGTGTGTGTATATATATATATATATATATATATATATATATAAACTGGAATGGACTTTGGAGATCATCTAGCCCAATTCCTCTCATTTTATAGACAAAGAAACTGAGAGAGAATAATGGAGTTGTCTAAGATCACACAGGTGGTAAGTAGAAGAATTTGGACTTGAACTCGGGTTCTCCAACTTCAAATACAATGTCCTTTGCACTGTTCTGTACTTGAACTTGATATAAGGCTGGTTCCTAGATAAAGGAAATTTTATTGCATATGTCTTTATGTATAAGCCCTGAATAAAAAAGATACACCCATATTCTGAATCATATGATTCTGAATAATTTTCTGAATCATATAGTATAGACAGTAGATGTGAATTTGAAATTAGACACATAATTATTCTTTTTAATTAACAACAATAAAACCTCCCCCAGGCTTGATATCCAGAGAAATGTGGTTGCTCCTAACTCCTAAAATGCCTGGAGATGCACAAATGAATGAATTTCTATCTCTTCTCTCTTCTTTCCTCAACTTGCCCCCAGAAACATAGTAAGAGTATTTCTAGCAGTAGTAAACTGAAGAGTCACCTCCTTGATAAATTTTGCTACAAGGTCCAGAATATAGATTTATGTCAAGGTGTGAAATGTACCACACTAGTAAAAGACTTCTTATAACGTTTGCCACTCAAATTTTCAGCAGGATAAGTACTTTCAATTAGGCATTTTAGGTAAAGTTGCCACCATGGGGAAAATTTGAGGCAAATTAGAATGAAATCATGAAAGAAAAAAGATTGTGGTCTCATTATCAGTAACTGTCAAGAATTTTAAAGAGTTGGACCCATGGGAATAGCAAGACTGTCAGAATTCACTGAGCTGTGGCTTCCATGGGAATCTTACATACATTAGCCCTGCTCTTTGTAAAGCAGAACTGTAGAAAAACCAGAAATTTCACATTTTATACACATTTTAGAGGGGTTGTGAATCAAGATTTCTGAAGAACAAATGCCACCTTGAAAAATGAAAAAAAAGTCAGAACTGCATTAAATGGACTTTTGGCACAAACCTAAATATTCATCTATTCTTATGAAGTCTTAGCAGACTCACTGGAAAGAATGCTGTTGCTGGCTCTGAAACATAAGATTTAGATCTAGAAGATACTCCTGAGATCCTGAGGTCCAAATTCTCCCAAAAAGGAGAGAAGTGATTTGCTCAAGGTCACAGTGCAATTTAATGGCAGAAAGGACAAGCATCCACCTCCTAGACTATTGTTATTTTCTACCTCACCATTCTGTCTTCTAGAAAGTAACCCAAAATGAGGGGTGGGAGGTGGGGAGAAGGTATACTGAAATCAGGTAATCACAGGTTAAAACAGGGACTTATCGTCAGCAGATAAATAATTTTAAATGTCTTTAATCCTTTACTTGCGTATAATAGCAACCCATTACTATTTAATTTATGTTCATTTGTCTGCATGTCATTACGTTGCTCTATATCAGTGTTTTCTATCTTAAGCTGTAAGTACTGAACACTTAGTGCAGGCCAGTACTCCTGATGAGGGTGATGGCATATAGATAAGTAGGCTTATATTTGTACCAGGCTCTTAGGTATGGAGATTAGATCTCTCTTTTGAAAACCATGTGGGAAAAAAATGAAGAATGTACAACCAGTTATATCAATCATTCATTTCCCTGAAAATGCTGATGGCTTCCTAATTTATTTATCAGAGAGCAAAGTCAGCATGATAATTGAGTTATGAAAGATCATCAATACTAAGAAGAAATACAACTCTGCATCCTGTGTCAGCTGCCTGTTGTTTTAGCAACAGTGGCTGATGATAAATGCCTTCAAAAATAGCCCAGCTGAAGTCCCCTGGACTCTAGAGCTCTTCGAGACACTGCTTGTATAGTCTCAGTATTCTCAGCAGAAGGAAACAAATGGCCCAAAGCCCCAGAAAACACAGAGTATGTAGGTCTCCTGACTCCATCCCAGTGCTACCATTAGCAAAGGTAAAATTCAAATACTTTTGTAGTGAAATGCATCAGTAAAATAACCCGCCTTACCCAATGAACGATACGTCAAATACCAAGTCCTCATCAAATATTGAAAGTGAAAATATAATCTGACCTTCTGGAGTTTTACCAATTAACTGGTCAGCACACTTTAAAATGAGCAATTTGGTTTATAACTGTTCGACTTCAGGGAGTTTTCAAAAGTACGATGGGTGCCCTACTTGGTAGCAAAGGAAAAAGAAACAGTCTTGTACTTCTTAGTCTTTCTCATACAGTATATCTCATCTTCACACTAGAGCACTATCAGGGCTGCCTGCTACAAAAGGGGTATAGGTTATTTTAAAGCCCATGTAGGAGGTGCTGGGACATTTCCCCCAATCTCTTTTTCTGACATTTGATTATAAGGATAATGGAATAGGTTTGCCCTATGATGTGATGTGCATGGCAATGGATGGGGCTGCTCACTAGGAAATATTGAAGAAGAGAGAAAAAGGTATGGAAGAGTCAAAAGGGAGAGCAGAAACAAGTGGGGCAGAGGAAGAGAATGGTGGAGGTTTTCATCCTCACTTTATACAAGGAAAGGGCCCAAAAAGATGGGAGAACACTCGAAACTCTCACTTTCTTGGCTTGGTCAATTGGTGGGACAGGTAGCTATGTTAAGGCTCTGGAAACACTACATGGAATTCTAGGAAATTAGAAAGAGAAACCTTCAAAGCTCCCAACTCTAAATCAGCAACTAAGAATGGACCAAGAGAGAACCTAATGAAAGGCAGAAACCTATGCTAGAAAAGCCCTTAGATTTGGGACTGGAAATTATTTAGGAAATTTAGACATGACTTTGGGACTAAGTGTCACTCATTCAAGGATTTTGGTTTTGTTTTTCTCCTATTAATAAAACTTTATTCTGTAATATTGTGAACTCTATTTTTGCAAGTGGGAATTCAGTCAGTATACTGGGTAGGGAGAGGAATGGTACCACATATACACATCTTACCAGGTCTCCTGGGTAGAAGCTGCAGGCAAAGAGAATGAGAAAATTCTCTAAAATGCTCTAAAATCTGACATTAGAGTCTCTAACAAAGAACTTATACTCTAGTAATATTTCACTTTAGAAGTCAACCACAGCAAAGTTATCAAGTATTAGACTTGATAAAGCCATAGGGTAATATCTGTACCCTGGGTCATATTGAATAATTTCCTTTTTGAAAACTCCATGGCTTGTATGTGGATTATGATGCCCCAGGGAAGAATTCTCCATCCTGACTACTCCCTATAAAGGTTCATAAAGATGACCAAAATTGCAACCTAACTTCTGTGTTTACTAAGAGAAAAGAACTGATTAAAGTCTAACTTAGAATCCTTTCTGAGAGAAGGAAATGAGAAAGTCAAAACTATAAACTTTCAACTCAACTAAATACATTTTTAAAAATCAATCTTGCTTTTTATAAACATCATAGCAACCAAAAAGTCCTCAATAACCAAAATAATGAGTAAGATTAATAAGGTAGTGTGGAAGGAAACAATGAATAGGATTTAGAGTCCAAAGACCTCGATTCCATTGCTGACTCTACCAGTAAATAGTTATACAACTGTGAAGTAGTCACTTCATGCTTCTGGACCTTGGTTTTATCACCTATATGCAGTGGGGGCATAAATCTTTGCCAGCCTTTTGAGAGCAGGGCTGTTTGTCCCCTGTCCTTTCCCAGTACTTTCCCAAAGTGGCCCTGGAATAATTTGCATGTCCCAGACCAGCTACCCTGGGAGAAGATCAGAGTGGAAATATTAATGGAAAGGGAGTGGGCTTACCCCCTTCAAGCTACCAAAGATTACATAGAAGGTACCGATGGAAGAGTAAGACATATCACTTTGCCACTGGGAGAGGGAAAAGATAAATTTGGCAAATTCACCTTAATTAAACTAGTAGTGGGAAATAAGAACTTAACTGAGGACAGTAGAAGGCAGTTCCCATAGCATCTGAAGAATCCTTTATTTATGGAATGTGGTTAAGATATTCAACTATTTAAAAAGAAAAGAATTAAGTACACCAGAAACATTTTGTCTTCAGAGGCACAAAAGAGACATAACAATATGAGCAAAAAGTCTGTCTAGGAGTTGAGAGGTGAACAAATGAACAATGCAACCTCCCTGCTCACTGGAGCCCATACTGAGTCTTAGGGAGTTTTGCAGGTCTTTGGAATGAAATATCTCCCAACTCCACCCAAAGAAGAAGTAAAGATATTCTCCTGAGCCTATGGGATTCCTATACCCTTTACCTTGTAAATAAGACTTGTTCTGTACGACCCCTTTCAAACTTGAGCTGCTTACAAGGACAACTAGGACTATCATTGGGAAGTGCCAGATATTGACATTTTTTCTGTTTCATCTAGGTGGGGTAAAGGAGCCAGAGGAGTTTAGAGACCTCTAAAGTATAACCATATTTTTTGTGTTTGGAAATAGCCTCTGTCACATCAGTCATATATAAAATGGAAGTTTGTGGCTAGTCAGTGTCTAATGTTAAAGGAATCTAGGATTCTCTGATTTTTCCCTATGTGCCCTGAAAGCTTTATCAAAAGCTCTCTCAACCCTCCTGAGAAGCTCAACACTAGCTTTACCTATGGTCCTCATAACAGTCAAAAGAGAAATAGATCTACATTTTACAAGTTACATTAATGCAACACATGCAACATATATAGTATACATATGCCCAAGGTCCCATCCTGACAAATTCATCATTATGACTGCTGTTGTCATTGTTGATAATTTTATTGCACATAGCTAAAATATGCATCGTGTTTTACTGGTTACAATTCCCTTTCAGATATATCTCATATGATCCTCATAGCAAATCTGACATGTAAGCAGTAAAAGGATTTTCAAGAGAGGAAATTTAGGTTCCTAGATGCTGTAACGTGACAAGACCACATGGCTATCAGACAGTGGGACAAGATTAGAAGCTAAATCTTCAGACTACTAATTAGGAGGGAGAATAGAGACTAGACCTACAATTTCACAGAACTAGATAACTCCCAGGTAAAGAAACTCCCACCAATTCAGGTTAGCACACTCTCTGCAACTTAAAATCTTAGAGAGTTGTCTAGAGAACTGAGAGATTCAGCAGCTTCCCCAGGTTCAAGAAAACCAGTATCACCAGAAGACAGGATTTGAATCCAAGTTTTCCTATAACCATCTTGCTTTCCAACATATCATGCCTCATCCTCTGACTCCTTAATCACATACACAAATAGGGAATAGTACTTCATTTCTAACCATGCTCTGTGTGAAGGCACCTGTCCTTATGACAGCCCACTGACTTACACTTCAAGTAGGAAAGAAAACTAGGATTCAACAATTTTCCATTCATTTTTGGTTACTCTAAATTTAAGACATCTGCTCAGAACTCCAAAACAACTGTCTTGTGTATGCTCTGAAGATATGTTCCAAGAAGCCAAATCTTCAGAGCCGAAACAAAGCAGAGGAAGGGCTAAATCTATCTAGTGCATCTGCGCAATAAAGATAAGAAATTTGTAATCTGTATTGATGAAGGAGAAAACAAGACAAAGCAAAACGAATTTTCCAATATGAAAGATAGTGAATCCGTTGGATAATTTACTTGGCATTGTTTCATTTTGACTATATAATTCTGGCCTTGAAATTCAAAGAGATGCTTTCTACCTTTCAAAATGTGGCAGTGATAATGACAAGGATGTTTTCTTAGGAAGAAAAATGTCTAGGCGGATTTCATATTTCTATCTTTAAAGAAGAAAATATAACACTATTTTTCCTTACCGGTAAGTTGCAACTTCAAGATTTAGGCCTGTTTTCACTTGTAATAGTTCCTGGTAGTCCTTTAGTCGATCTGTGAGGGTCATGGTCAAATTCTGCTTTTCATCTTCCAGGAAGTCAATTACTCTCTAAACAGAAAGAAGGGCTTTTACTTTGAGGGGGAAAATATTTTCTTGAATCAAAACCTCATGCTGACAAATTTCAGCCACTATACGAGATTAAAACCCATTAGAGTTTGTTAAAGATGCAGCCTGATTTTGAATTTGGCATACTATACACGTAAAAATATTTTAATAAGATTGAAATAAAAATCTAAAAGTATATTTCAGTTGGCTCAAATGTTATATATTACTTAGTATACAGCAATTTTCTGTCAAAATTATGCTTTCATCAATGTCATTTTTCTAGTACACTATACTAAAGAAGGAAATTAATTCAAGTCAATCAAAATCCAGAGAATAAAGTCTAGATTAGAATTTAGAGATTAAAAAACTAATTATTAAAAGTTTAAAAAATTTTTTTTAAAAATTTGTAAAAGTTAAGCCCCCAAATCTAAATCAAGAATTTCTGGTTCCTTAAAAAAACAAAAACATCCTATTCCTCAGTTATACACAAATTTTTTAAAATTGTACTACAAATGCCATCATATTTTAAAGTCCCAGTTCAGGTAATAAATCTAGTAATTTATTAAAATTAAATTTAAAATTTTGGGGATTTAAGTATACAAATTAACATTCCTGAAAATGGAAAACGTAGCTGTTGCATTTCCCAAAATTGTTGTTCTTTAATTCAAATGTAAATAGTACTATAGTTTCATTTCAGGCATTTTATGATTTTGTGCTTCTTAATGAATCTTAAATTGACTTTCAACCTTAAGAAAAGAGTGACAAGGGTAAGATTTCATAAATAAAAATAAATTCATTTGGCATTCAACACTTTCCTTTTAAAATGAAAAGATATCATTGTTTCCTATTTCTAAATGACATAAAATTGCTCTTTTAATCACTTATATTTGTAGTATTAAATCAGATACTTGTTAAAGGCTAGAATTAGGTTTCCTTTTCTATGATGCAATAGTTGCTAATAAAAGTGGCTTGCTAAATTGGTTCCTCAATACAGAATGATGATTTATTATCACAAATCCAAGAGTCAGTCTCAATAATGATAATCAGATAAGTAGTTTTTTTGTATCTCTTAAACCACATAACAGTATAATGTTTAACTGATAGTTATGTTATTTTAATAACTTTAAAAGAGACAAACAAAATTTACAAATTTGTTAAGTTTATAGTTTCATTGTCATCTAATCGAACCACTTAATTTTACGGATGAGGAAACTGAGCCCCACTCAAAGAGGTTAAATGACTTGCCCAGGGTAATACAACTAATAAATGGTAGATCTGGGACTTGAGCCCAGTTCCTATGATTCTATGATATCTCTCTCTTCTTTAAAGATTTTATTTTTAATTTATGGAATAAAATAAGCATTCACATTACATAGTACATTAAAAAAGATGATTGCACATGAAACTGCAAAACTACTATGCATAACTTGCTATTCCTTCCAAATATACAACAAAATTATCCTGTAAATTTATTTTTCCCTTTTTTTCTTCCCTCTTCTTTCCCTTTTTTCCTCCCTCGCCCTAGAAATGGCTACCATCAGACACAAATAGGTATATATATAAAACTATTCTATACCTACTTCTATTTATCAATTCTTTTTCTGAATGCAGATAACATTTCTTCATATGTCCTTTAAAGTTAATTTGGGTATTTATAATAGTCTAAATAACTTTTTTTGCTCGAAGTCTATTCTATATGCCTTTCTCTTACTACTTCGACATTGATATGTTATCTCCAAAAGAAGGCAGGGTCATTAACAGGTCAAGCAGGCCATAAATGAATGAAGGTAGGAATTCCAGTATCCTCATCTTTAAAATGGAGGCTTTGGATTAGAGATCCCTAGAATCCCTTCCTAACTGAAAAAAATTCCCTTCAATTTGTCCAATTACATCACTCCAATTCATGAGAGTAAAGAAACCACACTCGATGGGAATTTTGTATGCCTTCTCATCCCCTCAATACCCCTCCCTCTTGTTTTTCACAAAAATTTAAAGGTCAGTCCAGAAAAAAAAAAAAAAAGAAACCTTGGGTCTGTTCTATAGAGATTATGTTGTGCTAATCCAGAAAGAATTAACTCCCTTTTAACAGTACTGATTGATTCAGCATTCTGCTGCTGAAGAGCATTGCAAAAATGCTAACGTCACACAAATGAGACATTTTGGGTTCATACTCTCTAATGGGTATATCAGGATACATTCAAGAAAATTGATCAGAAAGATTTTCCAGACATACTTCAACTCCCTTAATCAAAGAACTTACTGGATACAACTAAGTGGATTAATGTATTTTGGAAAGATTTTCTGTTTTGTGCATACAGGATTTTCTGGTTAACAGTGACAATTAGAAAACCCAACTGGTCAGCATTCCTGTTAATCAAGGTTTTGTCATAAGAGCTTTATGACAAAAGCGGTTTCACTAACTCAGAGGGTCTTAGGCAACAGGGGATTTGTTTTAGAGCCAATATCACAGCCTGATTCTTAATAATTGTCAAATTCTTTATATTGAAAGTTTGGGGTTGGGGTTTGCAACTAGATTCCAAATTGAGAGGCGGTACCCTGTATTAAACTTCTCTATGCCTCAGGGAGCACATCACAGCATTGGGTATGTGAAAGATACTCAATAAATATTTGTTAGTTTGACTGACACCAGACTGGAGGTGTTATATAAGGTTTGTTGTCATTTAAGCAAAGGACTACTTGGCTTATAAAACTCTTAAAAAGAAACCAAATGTCTTTTAAGGAAGGTTAATCTTAGTAATATAACAATAATTATGACCAAATATATATCATATTGACATTTGAAGTATTTTTACACTTATTATTTATTTGTAAGAATTCTGTGAGATTAGTAAAAAAAAAAACATACTGTCCTTTGCAACCTAGAAATGGAGATACTGAGACACAGAGAAGTTAGCTGCTTTGCCCAAAATTATAAGGTTAGTTTCAAGCTGACATGTCAAGAAAGGATCCTAGGTCTCCTGCTGCCTCAAAATAGGCAATTTCATTTCTGTCTTACCTAAAAAGGCCATAAAATCAAAACAGCACAAAGTTTCCTACAAACTGATCTTGTAAATTACATAGTTTTAAAATTATCACCTCAGAGAACTGCTGCCCAAACAGGATTATTTCCAATAAGGTCTTGTGGAGACTGAAGTTGGATTGTGCCAACTGCATCCTATGCTAAATACTATACAACTCCAGAAGTCATTTACTTTTGAGAAAGTATGACTTTTGCTTTTCCTAAATATCCACTGCTTATATTAATCCAATGCAAGAGGTAGGGTACGATCTTGTAAAATGTCATACCTAGTCATTATTTTTCATGATTCCTTAGAACTGAGTAGAGGAGGTAAAATCTGACTTAAATTTGTAACAGTATCCAATATTATATCTGATTAAGCTATTTATCACATATTCCTGCCATTCCTGTCATTTCCAAGGACAAAGAAGGGAGTTCCTCACTATATATAATCAAGTGAGGGACCAAATGTTTTTCTTAAAAATTAAGATGGAGAGAGACACGTCTCTATAAGGAAGATTCATGGCTTCCAAAAGCCGACCCTGACACAGCAGGGAGAGCCCCACCCCCACTTGCTAGATGGAAATGCTTGGGACCACTGCCCAGTGCAGTTTCTCCCTACGTTCCTCCTTTCTCCGCCCCCAAACACTGACATGCGTGCAAGGGCGGATGAGAGAACTTCCCAGCATTTGCCCCTAATTTGGTTTTCTCTGGGATCGTTCCCTGGTGGGAACACTCCCTGGTGATAAGGCACGTTTGCCACTGAGAGAATACCCTTCGATAACAGACAAGGGAATCACTATACATTTCCCTCTAAAGAATCCTACTTCCCAAAGTACTAAGAGACCAAAGGGAAGTTCCACTCCCCTGAACCGTTGGTGCACTGACCCCGCCCCAGGGCGGCCAGAAAAGTCGCCGACTCATGGAATGCTGTGGGGGAATCTTGGCTTTCCGTGTTAGGATGGAGATACAGAAGAACCACAAAAAGCAGAGAAGTTATCCTAAAACCGTCCTAAGGAAACGTAATTCGGTGTGGGATAATAGAAAGAGTGTTGGATGTGGGTGTCAAGGCATCTGAATTCGAGTTCTGAGTGACATTTCCTAGCTGTGGGATCACTTAACCTTTATGCGCCTCTATTTAGTCATCTGTAAAATGGGGCTAACCCCTCTTCCATGCCCTCCTTACAATGTGTTTCAGCGGAAAGCGCTTTGTACGCCCCGGAGCGCGTTATCACCAAGTTTTTATTACACACCTGGTTCTCTTCCATCTCCAAGTCGTACTTTTCCCTCATCCTCAGGAGCTCTTCCTCCAGCCTCCGGCGCAGCTGGTCCAATTCTTGGGCCTCTCGGTGCAAGGACTCCACTTCCAGCTGGCAGAGCCGCTTCTCCTCCTCCGCCTCCTGCCGACTTTCCTGCCCCAGCCTCACCTTCTCCTCCAGCTCGCGCACCTTGTCCTGGTACAACTGGAAAGTTTCCTGCCAGGACTCGGACACCAGGAGGGCGTAGCTGTCGTGCACCTCCCGCAGATCGAGCTGGGGCTCCCGGGGCGGATGGCGCGCGCGGAATCGCATGGAGAAGGTGGACACCTGCTCCCGCAGCTCCCGCACGTCCCGCGCGTGCCCCTCCAGCAGGCGCTGGTGCTCGTCCTGCAGGCGGCCCAGCAGCGCTTCCAGGGCCGCCCGGGCGCCCAGGGCCTCCTTCAGCTGCTGCCGCTGCGCGCCCAGCTCGGAATCCAGCTGGCCCCGGACCGCGCGCGCCTCCCCGCTCAGCCTCCGCAGCTCCTGCAGCTCGCGCCACAGGCTGTCCCTCTCCCCCTCTGCCAGGGACTTGTCCCAGCTAAGCTCCTCTAGCTGCCGCCTCAGGCTGCTCACCTCCGCCTGGTAGCGCCCCTGCCATGCCGCCCACCAGTCCTCCTCCCCTCTCCGGTTCTGCAGCTCGTCCAAGAGCTGCTGGTTCTCCTGCTCCAGCTGCCTCACCCGGGACACATAGTCATAGAGGCGGGCGTTGAGTTCCTGAAGCTGAGCTTTCTCATCTCCCCCCAGCAGCCTCCAGTGTAGCATCGTGCCTTCGTTTTGGGGGGGCGCTGGAATTTCGGGATGAAAACTGTCCCCCTCCGGTCCAAGACTTGACCCCTCCCCCCACTTCTCCCCTTGCAGCGGAGGTGACGATCCTGCAACTCCCGAGTCCTAGCGACTCTGGGACTACAGCTGGGGAAGCAACATGACATAATGGAAGATTGGGTGGGGTTCGGTGAGGGGCCGGCGGAGAGCGGTCTCCTTGGCCAGGGTCTCCATCCAATAGCAGCTCCGGACGAACCCCGTTCACTATAGCCGAACAGCGCCCTCTGCGGGAATGACCCACCGCTGAGACTACGAGCCCCAGTTCAGAACTTTTTACTTTACTAAAATATCTGTAAGCGGTAGAGCAGGTTTCAACCCAGAACAAAACCCCACTAAGTAGTGGAGAGTGAAAGAAGCTCGGGAGTGGGGGTTGGGGGGGCGCGGGGAAACTGGAATCCTGTTGGTGACACATATAAACACACCAAGAACAACCATCCCATCTGCCTAAAAGAGTTGGTCTCTAAGGTTGGCCCGTCACACCAGATTTGGTGAGTCTAATTCTGGACCTCAGAATCAGGAAGACCCAGGGAATAAGTAGCAGAGCCAAGATTCAAACGCTTTGGATACAGATTTAGTGCTCTTACACCCACACCAGCTGAAGCAATGAAGAATAGTGAATAGACTTCCTTTCTTGACTTCCTTAACTCTCTTCAGTCTAGCTTCTGACCTCATTATTCAACCAAAGCCCTGCTCTTTCCTAAGTTATTAATGATCTCTTAATTGCCAAATCGAATGGGTTTTTCTCACTCTGTATCCTTCTTGACCTCTCTGTAGACTCTGACACTGTCAATCATTCCCTTCTTGATATTCTCTTCTCTCTAGATTTTCATGTCACTAATCTCCTAGTTTTCTCCTTAACTGTCTCGTCTCTCCTATGTCTCCTTTGTTGAATCTTCATCCTTATCAGACCTGCTAACAGTGGAGGTCCCCAAGGCTCAATCCCGGACCCCCTTCTCCCTTTATATTATATTCCATGCACTTAGTAATCTCATGGGTTCCCAGGCCCAGGGTTTCAATTGTCATCTCTTCTGCTGATTCTCAGAGCCCCTTAAACAGCCCTAACTTCTTTTCTGACCTCCAGTCTCACCCCTCCAGCTGCTTTTTAGACATTCTCCAATTGACTGTCCCATAGACATCTTAAATTCAGCATGTCCAAGACTGAACTCATTATCTTTTCCCCAAATCCTGGCCTCTTCCTAAATTTGCCATTACTGTACGATGTATCACCATCCTCCAGGTCACCCAGGTTTGCAACCTAGGTATCAGCCTTGACTCTTCCCTCTCTTACATCCTCCCTTCTCCCCCCTACCCCACCCCCACATACAATCAGTGGTCAAGTTCTGCTGTTCCTACCCTTGTATTTTTCTCATATATGCCCCCTACTCTCCATGACCCTGGTGCAGGCCATCATTACCATATGCTGGGATTATTATAATAGTCTGCTGGTTGTATATCTGCCTCAAGCTTCTCTCCACTCTACTCCATGCTGCACTCATCTGTCAAATCCATATTCTTAAGACACAAATCTGATCGTATCACTCCCCTACTCAATAAGCTCCAGTGGCTCCCTATTACCTCTAGGATAAAATGTAAAATCCTCTTTTGGGTTTTCAAAGTCTTTCATAATGTGAGGGATAACTTGCAGTGGAGTTTCCCCATTCTGAACATCCTATATACGTTTTTATTATTTCCTTATACTTTGTAACTAAGTTCAGGATCGTTTCCCCATACACACACACACACACACACACACACACACACACACACACACACACATATATATGTAGGTCATTGTGTATTTTAAGGTAATGTAAAAGCTATTGAGTCTTAATACAATTGATTGGATTAACTATTGAGACCAAATTAGAGGTGTTTTTAGTTTGGGTAAAGGAATGGTAATAAGAGAGGTAGCAAAGAGTTAAGTTTCTATAGAACTGCAAGAATTGCTGAAACAAGACTATTGATGAAAAGTACCAGACAGTAGCCTTGGGAAGAGTTGAGGAAGTAGCCTTGGGAAGAAGTTGGGTTCCCAGTTCCCAGAGAACTCCTAGATAATACTAAAAATGAAATAATGTAGAATAAAAGGAGCTGGCAGCAGCAGGTGGATTTGACCAATCAGAAAGCATACATCGGCCTTGGGACACTCAGGCCCAAATAAGGACACATCTAGGTTGGACTGAAGGGGGTTCAGTATTCTGGGGTTGCTACTGCGTTTGCGTAATGGACCTCATGTATTATGTATGTTATCTAACAAAATTAGAGCCTCATTAGTAATAATTAGGGTAATGAATAGAGAGGACTTTGCACTTATTGCTTGGCATTAATAAGAAGATTGTGAGGTTGCCTTACCAACCAATGGTAAGGTGGGACAGTGGAGAAGGTGTGGAATTCCCACATTAGGGCTTTAATCTTGCTTTTGCCTTCTGTAGTGCTCTCCTCCCTTCTGACTTTTTTGTTGGATTTGGGGACTCCCTTTCTCGAGAAAGATGGTAATAAAATTTTTGCTTCTACCTTGAGAAATCTCTGAGTAATTTTGGGTGAGTGGTCTTCTGACCCATACAATAACCTGACCACTTTCTACCTTTCCAATCTTCTTATACTTACATCTTTTCCATGTACTCTGTGATTCAGTGAGGCTTATCTCTTCATTGTTTCTCAAAAGAGACATGTCTCCCAACTCTGACATTTTCACGGCTTGTCCTCTATGCCTAAAAGATTCTCCCTCATTTCCATCTCCTAGATTACCTGGCTTCCTGTAAGTCTCAGTTCAAGTTTTACCTTCTGCAAGAAGCATTTCCAGTCCTCCTTAATCTTAGTGTCTTCTCTCTGAGATTACCCCCAGTTTATCTCGTATATACCTTGATTGTAGATGGTTGTTTACATGTTGTCTCTAACATTAGACTGCAAACTACTTTAGAGCAAAGGCTGTTTTTTGTCTTTTGTTGTATCCCAATGTTTAATCCAATGCCTGACAAATACATAATAGATGCTAGTTGATAATATAATAGTGGTTAATAAATGCTAATTGATTGATTCTCAGCTGGAAAAAAATCTGAGTTCAAATTTTTCCTGACATATACTGGATATGTAACCCTGGACTAATCATTTGACCTCTCGGTGTTCTGGATGATTCTTTAAGATTATAAACTACAATGGGGATAGAATAGAATACTATTGTATTGTAAGAAATTATTAAGGTAATGGTTTCAGAGAAATATGGAAAGACTTGTATGAACTGATACAAATTGAAGGGAGAAGAACCAGGAGAACAATTTATACCATAATATAGTGGAGGCTGAAACATAGTTTCATCTCTTTCCTTTCTTCCTTCCTTCTTTCTTTCTTTTTATTATTTTTTGACATAGTTTAAGCAGGAATTTGTTTTGCATGACCATACACATTTGCTTTGCATTTTTTTCTTGCCTTCTCGATGGATAGAGAAATTAAAGGATGGAGAGAATTTGGAACAAAAATTAAAAGAAGATTGAATTTTTTAAAAAAACTAAAAGTTACAGAGAAGGTGTCAACCTGAACTGGTAGAGGCAGGGTTCTCATCTAGGAACTTTACAAATGAAATTAAAAGTCCAGACTTTATCCTGATCCCTACCATTGTACTATCATGTTTTAGTAGAATTAGAGACTCCTTTCACTTACTCTTACTGTGAACAAAACCCCATCAAAGTTCCTTAACCTCCTTAACAAGAACACCTGAAGAAAGAAGCAATAGTCCTAAGATATACTATTAGAGATGCAACTTTCACTTTCTCTTCACAGTTTCTTTATCTGTAAAATATGTAGAACAGATTCGTGATAGATTCTCATGGTACAGACATTGAGGAGTTTTAACAACATGGCTATGGCATGTAAAACTTGCTTTCCCATTTTCCTTCCTAAATGGGAAAAGTACAAGCAAAGCGCAGTAACTTAAAAGATATTGGAAAATATTTCTTAGGGACTGGACTGTAGCCATACTACTTCTTTCTCTTGCAAGGTCCCACTTGACTCCTTTCCCTTGTTCCCTTGCTTCTGTGTCTATGTCTGCAGTGTTACAAAGGTTCCGTTTTACCTACATTTTTAAGGATTGAGTGTCTTTCCTACTGCAGGCAACCTAGATTGGGATGAACATATTAAAGCAAACACCCAGTACAAGTGACCATTCCTGGTCCCTCCTTGTTTCTACAGCTGCTGAGCTGCCTTTTCTTGTTGCTCCAGAATGTTAACATTACCCTAGTCTTAGTTTCTTGGATCTTCTAAAACTAGAAGAAAGCATCTGACATAAACGTAGCCATTTCTCACAACTTTCCTTCTCTTCTCATTCTATTATCCAAGTTTCCTTTTTTCTTATGGCTAATCCCAAAACACAGTGTGACATAGTAGAAAGAACTCTGGGCTTGCCCTCAAAAGACTTGGGTTTGAGTTCTTACTTGGCCATTTACTGACTAGGTTTACTTGGGAAACTAATTTAGCTTCTCTGAATCCTAGTTTCTTTATCTGTAAAATATGAATATTAATATTTATACTGTCTTTCTTACAAGGATTTTTATGAGGATACACTGAGATAATGATTAGTACTTAGAGTGGTGGAGAATGTCCATTAATATTACTTTTTACAACCTGACATAAGATCCCATGAACATTGATCCTCAGGGTCCTACAGTCCCTGACGTGCCTAAGAGAATACAGAAAAGATCAGAAGGTGTCATCAAGGATATAAGTTGTTGCTGACCTTGTATCCAGAGTTCATTATCATCTTGTCTTTTGATATCCTCTCTTTCTAAGGCTTTAGGTAATTTTCATCACTATCTGATACCCACATTTTTCTAGAGACACATACAGAACAGGACAAACCTCTATGGTTCCATGAGTTCCAAGGGCATCAGTGCTCTGCCCTGAAAAGTTCTTACCTACCTCTCTTTGCCTCCTTTCAGAAAAGCAGTTTCTACAGCTTCTGTAGAATATATAAAATATAAGAGTATATAATATATAATATAAAAGTATATATAATATAAAACATAACAATATATAAAATATGAGTCGTTTTATAAGATCATAGGATTTAGAGTAAAAAGAATCTTAAATGCCATACAATATGCAAATGGACGGCAAGGTAGATGAGTTAGAAAGACATGAGTTCAAACCCGGCCTCAGACACTTACTAGCTGTGTGACCCTGATCAAGTCTCCCTAGTTTCCTCCTCTAATAATAGCATCTACCTCTAAAATTTGTTGTAAAAATAAAATGAAATAATTTTCACGAAGTGATGTACAAACCTTAAAGCTCTACATAAATGCTATCATCATAAATAATAATAATTATTATTAGATCATAACTTTAGAGCTAGACAAACCCTTCTCATTTTGTAAATGAAGAAAATGAGGCCCAGGGAGATTAAGCAATTTGCTCAAGGTGGTGCAGGCAGTAAGAAACAGAATCCCAGCTTTGCCAGATTTTACATACTTCCAATGGGCAGCCTCAGAGTGAAAGTCTAGTGCCTTTGTTAGTAACAGGTGCTGCCAGCTTGTTCTCAAAGCTCTGCTTTGCTGCCTCCTCGTTTTATGGAAACTGATGTCTGGTCCCTGATGAGCTGCTTTCTGAACCTCCTAGGAACCCCTGGAATATAGAATATCATCTTGTTGCATCCCAGCCCAAGTTGGTCCAAAGAAACTCTTGGAAACATTGTGACGTCACAGTATTTAAGATGTTCATTTTCATTTCCAAAGACATTATTATGAAACACAAATAGCTCCAGTCTAGGGGGAAAAGGTCATTTTCCACATTAGCCCACCTGACAGCCTCCTTACATAGGAGGTTTAGCGTCCTAGCTCCCAGTAAGTGTGGAGGAGCATTATATATTGGGAAGGTATTCTATGAAAGCAGAGTTGCTCTTTTGACAGCTGTCTCTCTCCTCCCATCACACCATCCTATCCTATCCATACCTCTGTATAGCTATTGTTAGGGGAAATTCCTCTGATTTTTAAAGCATATATTTGGTCTTATTTTCAATATTTTGACCAACTAGAGAGGTGACCTGAGTTATCTCCCTTCCCTCTCTTTCCTTATCTGCTCTTTTCTATTTTTCCCCTTCTTTCCCTTGTTGCCTACTTCTCTGTTTGCCTTGCCTCTTCCTAAGATGACTCAGTCCTTTACTCCCTAGAGTAATTTTCTACCTCTACCATGACCACCTTCACAGATTGGAGATGCCTCCACCCCTATAATATTCTCCTCTGATTGATGAGTTCTTACCTGGAACCTCTATTTAAGGAAAGACCCATGCCAACCATGCTTCTAAACTGGGTCAATCCTGGCTTTCCAGACTTTCCTATCTTGCCCACATTTTCCAACTCCTTTTAATGTGTTCTATCTGCCTCCCTCCCCTCACCAATTAAAATGTAAGCTCCTCAAGGGCAGGGCTTGTCTTTTTGCTGGTATTTTGTATTCCTGGGGTCTATAGAATGTCCAGGAAGGACTAACACCATTAGTGTGAGGCTTACTGAGCCCTTTTCATGGCTGCTTATCCACCTTTGGTGTCCACCTGTCACCTAACTGTGGCTCCAAGAAGCTACAGCATGCACAGTGGCCACCCAGGTAACAGCATCTTGACAGACTAAACTGGGTTGTGGGTAACTAACAGGCACCAAACCTTCATTGAGTTAGGGGGATGTCTACCCCAATCATAAAAATTTGTTCCAACAGCCATGAAGGCGGACTGAAGCAGGCCTGAAGCATAGAACATTTAGAATTTGGTCAGACACAAAAGACACAAAGGTCATCCACTGCATCCTGGGCCATAACCAGTTGTCCTGCTTTTTGTCTTGCCACTGAACTTTGATGACTCTGATTAACGAGGATGAAGCTGATGACTTGTGTGATTCTGTTTCACTTAAATCCACTTCACACGAGTCAAGATATCACTTTGTGATGTCATTGGTCCTCTTTGAAAATAAAGGACAAATGACAATTTTGTATTCCCAGTGCCTGACACATAGTAAAAACTCAATAAATGCTTTATTTAACCTAATCCCTAATCCCTAACCTTTAAAACCTCTACTTTTTCTTCCCTTTGGGCTCCTTCTTGTTTTTCCTAATGCAAAAATAACAACCACTTTGGGGTAGCTAGGCAGCAAAGTGAATAGAGCACTGACCCTGGAGTCAGGAGGACCTGAGTTCAAATCTAGTCTCAGACACTTAACACTTAATTAGCCATGTGACCTTGGGCAAGTTACTTAATCCCAATTTCCCTGCCCCTCCACCTGCAAAAAGGAGAAAAGAAACAACCACTGCTAAGCCCAAGAAGGCTGAGGTGCTTTGCCCTCTCTTCCTTTGAGGGGCCCTTCTCAGTTCTTGGATCAGGTTCAGAATCCTGATCACATAGAAGATTTAGGCTCTTTTATATAGAACTCTTTGGCCTTGTACATTTCTATTCTTAAATCCTGGGGGAAATGACTTAAGCCTTAGGTTTTAAATGATATATAGGGTCTCCCCAAAGTGGAGGAGAGTAGAAAGATACTCAATATACAATATAGATAAGGTATAGGACTGCTATTTATTTTTCTCTACACAAATGATATAATTAAAAAACACAAACTCGGGGGCAAAGCCAAGATGACGGAGTAGAAACAGAACTTCCACCATGCTCTCACCCACACCACTTCAAAATTATGTAAAAGGGGACTCTGAACAACCTCTGGAGCTCCAGCACCCATAGAACAACAGAAAGAAGCTAAACTCCCGATGAGGACAGCCCGCCAGCCCAGCAGGGAGTGGCCAGCACAGTGCTCTGGGAGCTGAGCCCAGGACCTCATGAGTCAGAGGTTTTAGTCCCAGGGCCGCCAGACCAGCAGCCAGCTGGAGGGACACCAGAACACCAGCAGCTGTGGCTTTTCCAGAATTACCAACACATAGATGCCTAGGACAAAGTGAGAGGTTAGTGCCCTATGGACTTTGGGAGCAGTATTTGGGAGCATGTTAGCTTCTTCCCCTGGAGGTGAGAAGCTGCTGAGGAGCTGTGGCACAGCTGCCATTTTGCAGTTTCAGTTGCAGGTTCAGCTCCTGGCCTGTGGACTGTAGGGGGATCCAGCAATCAGTCTGGGGGGTAATGGCTCTTGCTTTAACCTCCCTGGATCTGGATTGCGGTCTGGAGTGGAGGTCTTGGGGTGTGTGTCCAGCTTGCCAGAGTGTGTGGGGGCTTCAGGGAGGGCACCCAACTAATACGTCCGGCAGTTGAGAAAACTCCAATGCTGGGGACGGAAGTTCCCCTGTCTGGTGGCAGAGTTCTACTGTGGCAACAAGCCCAAAAGTCAAGTAATTAAGTGGTAACATGCCTAGGCAAAGGAAACAAAATAAACAGAAAAATTCAATATTAGACTCCTATTTTGGGGGCAAAGAGGATCGAAGCATGGAACAGAAGGAGGACTGTGAGGTCAGAAATCCTGCACCAAAAGCCCCAAATGAAAATGCACGTGGGTTACAGGCCATAGAGGACCTTAAGAAGGCTTTTAAAAACCAAATAAGAAAAGTGGAGGAGGGGTGGCTAGGTGGCGCAGTGAGTAGAGCATCGGCCCTGGAGTCAGAAGGACCTGAGTTCAGATCTGGCCTCAGACACTTAAAGCCCACACAAACAAAAACCTAGCCATGTGACCTTGGGCAAGTTACTTAACCCCAATTGCCCTCCAAAAAGGCAAAAAAAAGAGAGAGAGAGAAGTGGAGGAAAAATTGGGAAGAGAAATGAGAAGGATGCAGGGAAAGTATGAAATGAGAGTCAACAGCCTGACTGAAGAAAATAACACCTTAAAAATAGACTAACTCAAATGGCAAAAGAGGCTCAAAAAGGCAATGAGGAGAAGAATGCCTTAAAAAGCTGAATTTGCCAGATGGAAAAAGAATCTCAAAAGCTCACTGAGGAGATTCATTCCTTCAGAATTAGATTGGAGCAAATGGAAGCTAGTGACTTTATGAGAAATCAAGATACTGTGGATCCAAGCAATTGAAAGAATAGAAGGCAATGTAAAATATCTCATGGGAAAAACCACTGACCTGGAAAATAGATCCAGGAGAGATAATTTAAAAATTATTGGACTACCTGGAAGCCACGATCAAAGAAAGAACCTGGAAAGCATCCTTCAAGAAATTCTCAAGGAAAATTGCCCTGATGTTTTAGACCCAGAGGGTGAAATGGAGGTTGAAAGAATCCATAGATCACCCACTGAAAAAGATCCCAAAAAGAAAACTCCTAGGAATGTTATAGCGAGGTTCCAGAATTCCCAGATCAAGGAGAAAATACTATAAGCAGCCAGAAAGAAACAATTTCAATATTGTGGAAACACAATCAGGATAACCCAGGACCTGGCAGCTTCTACACTGAGGGATAGAAGGGCATGGAATATGATATTCCAGAAGGCAAAGGACCTGGGATTAAAACCAAGAATCACCTACCCAGCAAAACTGAGTATCTTGTTTCAGGGGGAAACATGGTTTCAGTGGAATAGAGGACTTTCAAGCATTCTTGAGGAAAAAACCAGAGTTGAATAGAAAATTTGACATTCAGACACAAGAAGCAAGAGCTGCTTGAGAAGGTAAATAGGGAAAAGAAATCAAAAGAACTCATCAAAGTTGAACTATTTACATTCCTACATGGAAAAACAATAATTGTGACTGATGAAACCTTTCTCAGTATGAAAATAATTGAAGAAGGGTATATGGGCATATGAATACATATGTGAATGTGTGTATATGTTTACAGATATACATGGATAGAGGGCACAGGTCGAATTTGGTGGAAAGGGAGGATACTTAAGGGGTGAAGTTAAGAGGTGAGATAGGAATGTGGCAAGAGGAGATGGGGAGAGACAGGGTGGGGTAAACTATCTCATGTAGAAGAGGCAAGGGGAAGTAGTTTCAGGGGAGGGGAAGAACAGGAAGGCAAAGAGGCAAAACCATATTCTCATTGAATTTGGCTTAGGGAGAGAATGACATACATACTAAATGGGATATCTCACCCTGCAGGAGAGTAGGGGGGAGGGGGATGAGAGGGGGAGTGATGGGGGGAGGGCATTCTTGGGGGGACGGGAGGTTGGAGGCACCCACTTTTGAAGAGGGACAGGATCAAAGTAGGGAATGGACCAGGTGGGGGTGGCATGGGGGGGGAGGGAAATATAGCCAGTCTTTTACAATATCTCTACTATGGTAATGTTTTGCATAGCTAGACATGTACAACACATACTGAATTGCTTTTCTTCCCAGCGGGAATGGGTGACAAGGGACAAAGGGAATGGATCTGGAATTCGAAGTTTTAAAATTAAATGTTTCAAACATATATAAATACTATTATTAATACTAAAAAAAAGAAAAAAAGAAACACAAACAAGGCAATTATTGACAAAGTCTTAAAACAGGAAGCAATAATTTGTAATTATACATTAACTATTATAACTAATGTATAGTCTTCAAGAGGTCAAGACTTATCCAAATACAAAGAGGTTTTAGTGACTGTCAAATAGGCATTTCATGTTTCACCTTGGCTCTGTACTGTCCAAACAATTTCTGTCATTTGCATATATTCTGGAAAGTCAGCCTAAAGTTTGGGCATATCCTCTAACAGCTAGAGTCTAGCTAGAGGTCTTCTCCCCACAAAAAATGCTATGTAAATGAAGAGAAGACATTCCTGCAACATTTGAGGACTTCTGAGTCTCTCAGTCTAACAAGAGGGCCTCCAAGGCTGTAAATGTCCATCTTAGTATCACTTCTTGGTCGCCTAGTCAGATAAAGAAACACAAAACAAAAGAGGAAGCTGGGGCTCCAAGATCCAAGTTTTGATCTTCCAAGTTTGCCCATTCAAGACATATACTTTGGCTGCTATTTTCCTATAACCATCATGTGTCTGGGAGAGAAAGGAAAGGCAGCACCCTACCCCTATGTTATAATAGAGTTTCTAGCCATGTATCCTGGAGAGTCAAAGGATGGGAAAGACAGAGGACAGAGTCACTCCCTTTTTAAGGTATAGTGACTGAGTGGGCTACTCCTTCTGGTTCAGCAGCCAATACTATCTAATGAAGTTTTAACAAAGCCTCCTCTGCTTTCAACCACCAGGAGTGAGGGACCAGACTTCTCAGCATTTACTGTGTCATTGCAAAGCCACAAATCCTGCAGAGGTGAAAACAGGCTTCCCCAGAAATATCCTAGATGCTATGGGATGTTCTCTGCAGCCCCATTTTCAAACATACTCCATGGAAAACAACCTCTTCCAAAGTGAGATGAATTGATAGAGAACAAAGAAGAGTGCAGTGGCCTCATCCATCTTCATTCTGCATAATAATAAGCTACATTTGTGTAGTACTTTATAATGTACAAAGTGCCCTTTACCTTTTTATGTTATCTTATTTGATTCTCACAATTCTGGGAGAGGAGCAGGTATTTTATCCATTTTATAGTATGAGAAAATAAAGCTCCGATAAGTTAGTGACTCTCCCAAAATCGTCCAGGTAATAATTGGCAGAGTTGAGACTAGAATCCACTCTTCTGACTCCTCCTCTAATATTATTTCTGCCTCTCTGTGATACTTCTCATATTTTTATTTGTGAAACATTCTTTTTTTTTTTAAATTTGAGAACTTCGCTTCAGAGAAGTCTTTTCTCTTTGGGATAACTAGATAGGCATCCCTTTTTTTTTGTAAGCAATTGGGGTTAAGTAACTTGCTCAAGGTTACAAGGCCAGTCGTTATTTATGTGTGGGTGCTCATTTTCTGAGGCCGGATTCGATCCCGGGTCATCCCAACTCCGAGGCCGGTGCTCTTACTCACTGCGCCACTTAGCTGCCCCCGACATCCCTTTTCTAATAATCCAAAATTGAGAAGTAGGCAAACATTGTCGTATTTACCCAGTTCCAATTTCCTGCCTTTATGCACTGGTAAATGTAAGGTAGCCTGCTAGGGTGGACAAAGAACAGACCTAATCGCTGGGATAACCTGCCTTCAAGTCCTGTTTTTGACACATAGTGGCTGTTTGGTCCTGGACATATCTCTTAATCTCTCAGTGCCCTTTATAACTCTCACTGACTGTAAGTGCAGAGAAAGCGTCAACTTTCACTGAAAAAGGATTTCCTTCACCCAGGGATGCCAGTTAAATCTCAGGTCGAGACCGAATCTGTTATTATAAGTAAGTAATATCACTCTCAGTCAATCAACAAGCATTTATTATATCCACAAGACAAATATATTTAATAATATATAAAGATATATTGTTAATTGTATCTTTACTCATAATGATTTTGTGAAAGGAGGCATAGACAAGCTATTATTGATGTTCACAAAATGCCTTTTTGTGGATAGTAAAATAATCTGTGATTCCATTCCTTTGGTATCATTTTCTTCCTGAGATACAGTTCTGTTGTAAAAGGATCACTTAATCCTTTCAAGATTGTGTAGCCTCCAGCACAGATTTCCTCTGTGTGTACTCTGTCTAGTCCAGTCATTCTTTCTGACTTCAGCTTCTGAAATGAAATTTCTATTTACACACATAGCACACCAGGAAAAATGGTGTTAGATGGTAGCCAAGAATAATTGCCACAAGAGTGAGACTGGGTTCAGGAAGCCAGTATATGCCTTGGCAGGAAGCCAGACAAATGGTTATACTTAGATGAAGCTTTTTACTAAATCACTTAACTCTCTCTTACTACTACATCTTCACTCATTGCTGGAGTAAGTTTTGCAAGGTCTATTGACTGAATCCTACATAAGGAGAGAAACTAAGTTTATAAGTATATCCCTTTGTGAAAGGGACTCAGACATGAGCCCTTTCACTGTTATTTCCATACCTTTAGTAAACTTATTCTGCATTAACGCTTTGGGATAGTGGTGGGGTAGTAGATGCTTGTGGGGTAGTAGAAAAACATTGGAGACACAAAAAGATTCTGTAGTCCCCAGGGAATACTTTTGGGTTGGGGTAATGATCTGTAGAGAGAAATCCCCCAAACTGAAGTTAGCCCAAGTATTCCACTGACCCTTAGCTGAAAAACACTTTTTGTCTAGATTATGATATTTATATAGTTGAATAGTCTATACACCTGTGTATATGTATATATACACACATTATAATACATATTTAATATGCATAATGTGTTTATATACATATGCACAGGAGTATATATAGCATATTATATATGTATAGTGCAGATTATAATTTTAGTTCTTTAGAAATTGTGGTATTTCATGATTCGTAAACACAGCTTTACCAGGAGTACAATGGTATTAATAAAGTGAATTTTTATTTCGGAGACATTTTAGAATTCTTAAAAAACACTATATTTCTCAGATTCAGTTCAGCCCCATAGATGAATAATGGTAGGGAAAAAAGTTACAAGGTACTGATATTACACACACACACATTATTAAAGTTTAAAATTGCTCTGAAACTATTATATTATGTATAATATGTGTGTATTATATAATACGTGACAGGCACTACAGACAATGATCTGGGCCCGTAATTGAATTGAAGGAAGAACATGGATTGAATTGCCTCTGGTAAATTACACAGCGCTTTTATAGGAATTCTAAGCTATCGCTGACACAAAACACCATTTTGTCAACATCGCTGTATTCTTGCTAATGCTGTATAACTATGAATCATGGAAAAGTAACACAATCTCCAGTGAATTGAAGTTGCAATCTGCACCAATGCAGAAACATAGTTCCCCCCCAAATGGAGGAACTATCAGTTCACAGATCCATGGAAATATTAAAGTATACATGAGTTATCTGTTAAATTAATTTCTGGTAAGTGTAGCATTTGGGGTAAACTACATATGCACTTGGTGGGAGATACTGCAGTTCACATCAGGCTCATTTCCTGAAGACTCCCAGGCAGATGGGGTTTCACCATACCATTAACAAGTAAAGTAGTGCAATTTATAGTTTTTCCCACCAGGTGGCGCGCTGCTCCATCCAGTAGCTGATGGGGTTTTTTTATGTTGTTTTTTTGTTTGTTTTTTCCAGTTTTATCAGAAACACAAAATCTCCCCTCTGGACATATGCACAAGAAGCCCAACCCTGACAAGCTGTGCTGATTCAAGAACTGGGCAAAGGGACCCTCTTGCTGACCCAGGTTCTGAGTGAATTTAGGGTATGATTACAAAATATGGTTCAAGATTATTAAAATATATACATTTCTATGGCACGAGCTCTAAACCTACATCTGGGGAATCTCCTGCTCTGTGTCTGCTCTCAGTATTGATGATTCACAGGTAATCAACTTCTCTTTGGGCCCATAGTTTATTAAGCATAATAAAGTAAAACTGCCCCCCAAATCATAAAGCAGGTCACAAATGTAGTGCTTCAATTCACCCAGTCTTCTCCAAATCTCTTTCCCCTTAGCCTCTTGTTTCTTTGGGGTGCCTAGAAACAGCCCCACAGCATGTGCTCCCATGGGTCATGGAAGGAATTCAGGAAAGGGGTTTCCTGTTTGACTCTCCTCTTGCTATCAGGCAGTGTAAACACTTGAAAACAGGCGAAGTATAGGGAGGAGTACTGGTAAAACCTGTTACTTGGAGTCTTCTTCAAACTTTCAGTTGCTTCAGAAAACCAGAGTGGTTCCAGGGAAGGTTACTCTAGCCCCAAGGACAGTCAAACTGACCTTATAACCAATTCTTTTTTTTTTCTTTTTGGAGGACAATTGGGATTAAATAACTTGCCCAAGGTCACACAGCTAGGTTTTTGTTTCTATGTGCATTGTGTCTGAGGCCGGATCCGAACTCAGGTCCTTCTGACTCCAGGGCCGATGCTCTACTCACTGCACCACCTAGTCGCCCCATATAACCAATTCTTCTTCTTCTTCTTCTTTTTTTTTTTTTTAAAGCAATTGGGGTTAAGTAACTTGCTCAAGGTTACACGGCTAGTCATTATTTATGCATGGGTGCTCATTTTCTGAGGCCGGATCTGATCTCGGGTCATCCCAACTCCGAGGCCGGCACTCTTACTCACTGCGACACCTAGCCGCCCCTTTTAGGGCAATTGGGGTTAAGTAACTTGCCCAAGGTTACACGGCTAGGTTTTTGTTTGTGTGGATTAAGTGTCGGAGGCCATCTCTGAACTCAGGTCCTTCTGATTCCAGGGCCGGCGCTCTATTCACTGCGCCACCTAGCCGCCCCTTAACCAATTCTTTATGGATCTGTTCCACCTAGATTCATAGAATCTCATGCTGGAGTGATGGTAAAATTGAGAATCTGAACTACAGTGCTATCATGGACAGTGCATCTCAGGTTATCATAATTTTCCAATCTGTATATGTAAAGTATTTGGACGAAATAGCTTTAAAGCCTATGTTAGGACTTGGATTTGGTAGTTTGTGTGATAAAGAATAATCATACCTGGGATACATCTAGGTGAGCTCAAAATTTCCTAAGAAAGTTATTAGTGTCAACAGAAAAGTAGAAACTCTGGTTCTGGTATGTCCAAATCCTCTGACACTCACTGGAGTGTTAGCATTGATTAAAACTAATGCTTATCTTTTCAAAATTCTAGTATGATAGGATAGACTGGAACCTAATACCTGCACACTTTGACCATTCACCAGAAACTTATGAAAGAATGGAAACAAGAGAGTCCAGAGCACACCACAGAGCCCCAACCATTCAACCTCTGCACTGTATCCCGAGGTACTAGACTTTGAAGAGCACCCCCTCCCAGTACCTGAGGTATTAGACTTTGGGGACTCCTCAACACCATAAGAGTGGAAGGATAGGTTGAGCCTGGACCCAGCAAGAGGACAGGTGTGTTCTCATTGCATGGGTGACATATGGGATATGCTTGAGGTACATTCCACAGAATCCAGCTCACTTGATTCCTAACCATTCAGAGAAAGATCTAGGAAGATTCCTCCATCTATGATGGAAGATCTTGGAAACTGTTTCAAAGAAATGTTGGTTAATGGCATCATCAGAGAATCCAGCAATCCTTATACATTACCATTGTGGTGGTATCTAAGAAAAATGGAAAGATTTGGATGTATTTTGATTACCAAACTTTGAGCAAAAGGACTAAAGTGGACAAGTACACTATGCCCTGGGTATAAGATGCCCTGGACTCTCTGCTAGGCAGCCTGTGGTTTTTGGCATTGAATTTGCATAATGGATATTACCAGATTCCTATGCCCAAGAAAAAACAAGCAAGAGACTATTTTCATCTGTCCAGCTGGATTTTAGCAGTTTGAGCAAATGCCCCCAGGCATCCCAAGGGCACCAGATACTTTTCAAAGATTAATGAAGAAAGTGATTGGGGATGTTAACTATCTAGAAGTGTTAGGGAGCCTTGATGATCCCATTGTCTCTCTGCATTTGCACCAGCTGCTGGGGGTTTCTGAAACTTTGACTCTTCACTAGGTCTAGACCAGGAGTGGGGAAACTGCAGCCTCAAGGCTACATGTGGCTTTCTAGGTCCCCAAGTGTGGCCCTTTGACTGAATCCAAACTTTGCAGAACAGATTCCCTTAATAAAAGGATTTGTTCTGTAAAAGTTGGACTCTGTCTTTTAACCACACCCAAGGACCTAGGCTGCAGGTTCCCTATCCCTGGTCTAGACTCTGCTCTGTATATTGGTTCCTGATGGTCAGCTCTAACTCCCAGTTCAATTCATCTATCCTGCTGCCATTCCCTGTTTCTGCAGCTAGGAATGCAGGTCCTGGCAGCAGCTCAGGTGCTTCTAGCCATTTCCTTCTCCAGCTCATTTTACAGTTGAGGAAACTGAGGCAAACAGGGTTAAGTGACTTGCCCAGAGTCACACAGGTAGTAAGTGTCTGAGACAAGATTTGAACTCAGGGAGAGGAGTCTTCCTTATTCCTAGTAAGGCACTCTATCTACTGTAGCTTTACTAGCCTCTGCCCTCAATGACTGCTAGAAGATCTCTGTCTCATTTGTCTCAGTTCCCAAAGTCTGTCATGAAGAGTTAGACATGACTGAAAATGACTGAACAACAACCGCCACTTCTTTTGGCACAGAAACCCAATTCTTAGTGAAAGAACCCCAAGTCATAAATTGATGCCATTAAGTCACCATCATCTTTTGGCTCTTAGGGAAAATAATAAGAATTCAAAATTATTAGTCAGCTAAGGAAAAGAAGGCCAAAGAAGAAGATGATCTCACTTTATAATAGACAACATTTTAAAAATGTTTTAAGGACCTTATCTTATTCCTCAAAAAATCCCTGTCCCCCTTTATTCCCCTTTAATGGACAAGGAAACTGAAGACCAAGGAGATAAAACTACTTGCCCTGAGGTAAAAAAAAAAGCCAGTAGAATATTTTGCTGGGACTCAAACCCAATCTTCTGACTCCAAGTCCAGGATTTTTCCTGTTGTACCAGTGGTTTCCAATCTTTTCAGAGTCATCTGGTCAGACTAGGTCCCTTCCTTCAGACAGAAGGGAGATACATAGATGACAACCTAAATCGGGGAGTATATGCTTACCCTATATTCCCAAATTTGCTCTGATCTCTCTGTTTACTTCTTCTGAGTACAAAGCAGATTAAGTCCAGATGTTCAAAAGCCACTCAGGTTACTGTGCAGTTCCAGCAGAGCTGATCAACTCCTGACTGGAGCTAATTAATGTGTGCTATGTCATTTCCCAGATCAGGACAAAGGGCCCCTGGGTGGCTATGTCACAGACTGGTATATGTCCTCTGTTTATCCTTTAAAAAAAAAAAGAATGATATGTTATAATAACTCTATCTCAGGAATAAAATGATACCAAAGGAATGGAATCACAGATTATATTACTACCCATAAAAAGCCATTGTGCGAACATAAATAAATAAATGAATGAATGAATGAATGAATGAATGAATGAATGAATGAATAAATAAATAAATATTTAAAATAAATAATAACTAGGTAAATTCCCTGTTTCAAATCAAGTCTAGTTAACAAGCATTAATTAAATGCTTACTCACTATGTGCCAGATATTATGCTAGGCTCTAGGGTTAAAAAGAAAGGTAAAAACAGCCCTTATCCTCAAGGAGCTCACCTTCTTCTTCTCCTTCTTCTTCTTCTCCTTCTTCTCCTTCTTCTTCTTCTTCTTCTTCTTCTTCTTCTTCTTCTTCTTCTTCTTCTTCTTCTTCTTCTTCTTTTTTAGGAACTCACATTTTTTTTAAAGCAATTGGGGTTAAGTAACTTTCTCAAAGTTACACAGCCAGTCATTATTTATGTTTGGGTACTCATTTTCTGAGGCCGGGACCGATCCTGATCCCAGGTCATCCCAACTCCAGGGCTGGAACTCTTATTTCACCCCAGGGGAACTCACATTCTAATGGAGGAAGCAACATACAAACAACTATGAAAATACAAGATATATCAAGGATAAACTGCAAACAATCAACAGAGGGAAGGCCCTAAATGTAATAGGAATTGGGAAAGACTTCTTGTGGAAGGTGCAGTTTTTTAGCAAGGATTTAAAGGGAGCTATGGAGGCAGGAGGTGTCGATGAGGAGCTAGAGAATTCCAGGCATAGGAGACAGACAATGGAAATGCTGCCAGAGTCCAGAAAGGTGTGTCTTGTTTGAGGAATAATCAGGAGGCTGAGAGTCATTTCCAAGTCTCCACAGGACCCAGATGACTCCAGAGGAGAAAAGTGAGGCTGGTGGCTTTGCATAGCCCTCCCTCACATAAATCCAATTCATTTATAAGTCATGGCATCACCTTCCTGATGCCATGGGCCCCTTCGAGAGAGGACAAACAACAACAAGAAACAGAAGGGGGGGGCAGTGTTTGATATAAGAAAACTGGAAGGGAAATTTTTTTCCTTTTCTTTTGCTTTTTGGAGGGCATTTGGGGTTAAGTGACTTGCCCAAGGTCACATGGCTAGTTTTTGTATTAAGTGTCTGAGGCCACATTTGAACTTAGGTCCTCCTGACTCCAGGGCCAGTGCTCTATTTGATGAGCCACCTACCCACCCCAGGGGGAAATTTTTTTTTAATTAAAAAAGAAAAGAAAACTGGAAGGGGAGGGACCAGTTATCAAGCACTTTGAATACTAGCGGATTTTATACTTTGATCCTGGAGAGATCATTAGAGTTTATGGAGTGGGGAAGAGGGAGGAGGGTGACATGGTCAGATTTACTCTTTAGGAAAATAACTTTGGGAGGATGAATGGAGTGGAGGATAGACCAGGGTGTGGAGAGACTTGAGGCAGGAATAAACAACAAGGTTACTGTCATAGTCCAGTTTCAGGGTGGTGAGGATTGATGAGGGGCTGCACCAGGGTAGTGGCTGTTTCAGAGGTGAAAAAGGGGATATAAGGGAGAGAAGTTGCTATGGTAAAATGAGCAGGCCTTGGTGACAGAGTAGATATAAGGGGTGAATGGGATTGAATTTATCTTCTTTCTTGAATGTGGAATCTCACCGACATAGGCACTCCTTTTTAGAACCCCCCCATAAATTTTGAGGCTCTTCACATCACACTGATTGTGCTGCTAAGATTCATTGATTGAGAAAATACATAATGATGACTAGCTACTGTGAATTCAGACTTCTAAATGAATTTGTATTCAATTTTCTTAATCACAACAGTATTTACATGTCTTTGAAAATATTAACATTGAATTTTTTGAGACATAATTAGGTATTAACTCTACAGAAAGTAAGTTTGATTATTAATGGATTCACTCCCAGTTTCAATCTTGCCAAGGGTTGGCAGCCCATAGGTGGGAATCACTCCACTCCACCATTAATAGAAGGGAGGGTGAATTTGGGGTGTTAGAAGGTTTAATCTCCTGTTAAAATGCAAATTCTCCTGGGATGGGTAGCACTTCAAACCTTATTAGTTATTTACACCTTAATGTGAGTACATTTATTGTCTCCTTTCTGGAGAAGAGGATTTAATTGGGGTGAAGAGAACATGAAGATATTATGTACTTGAATGTCTGTATAGGGGGGAGGTCGTTAGGGTGCCATAGGGAGGAGAGAGGAGCTGTGGAGACAGAACATTTTAGAAAGAGAAACCAAGAGGTAAATTTTAACTATTCCATAATTTCCCTTTCCCACAAAAGGAGCAAAGAATAGAGGGAAGTGAGGCTCCAGGAGTTCCACATGTCAGGCAGAGTTTTATGTGTAATATGTCCCTGCCCAACTCCACCTTTGATAGACTCAACTGATAGCAATTCCATGCCCTGTACCCTTCCCAATTCTGTGGAATGTTTCTGCTCATCATATTCCCAAAGGGATGAAGGAAATCCATGGCATCTCATCAAGTTACAGCAACATTTTTCAAGAGGGAGAGGTTTGGGATCAGGGAAAGGAAGTAGCAGAGGAGTTCCAATGTGAGACGTGCTGATCTGTCCCCCTTGATGGGCAGAAAACCTGAGGCATGTGGGGAATAAAGAGAGAGGCCAGGAAAGCTCCATCTTCTCTGTTTACACTGATTCCCAAAATGAGGGAGCTGTTTTATTCACAGGGCTTCAGATAAATGAGGATAACAACCAGATCTACTATCCAGTCTATGAACCATCAACATCTGTGAAATAGAGAAGTGTTTCAGCATTTTCCTTACCCTCTCCTTACTTCAGTAGCATCTTTTTCTACTGTGATACCCCTTTGGACTTGTTAGGACCTGTGGATATAGACAATTAGGTGGAGGGCAGACATACAGACAGACCAGCCCTAGGAGGAATGGGAAAAGAACAAGCATTTATTAAGTGTGTATCTACTAAAGAGCTGCTTGGAGCATCTATACAATCCATGAAAAGTGAAGAATTAGATACTATACTGCTACATGCCTTCTTGACAAAGACATAACTAGGGGAGGGCATTCAGAACTTTGTCACATAGTGCAAAATTAAGAGGGCACTGAAAAAAAAAACTTGTGGCAGAAATTATTTCAGGGTTTCCCCAGAAGATAGAGACAAGAAATGAAGAACCACCACGTGTGCTAACCCTGCAGTATATGGGAGAGACTGACAAAGTTTTGGAGTCACAGGGCATGGGATATTCCATGGTCATGTGTTGGTAATTCCAGGAACTCAAGGACAGCAGGTGTTAAGAGTAAATCTAACACTCTTCCTCACCTACCTGGTATTTCTTTTGACCCTGCCACCATTGTCCTTGTATCTATAAGATCCTGGGCACTTGTCATAGTTGTTGGGATCATACGAAGCTTGGGCAACTCACAACTTAGAAATTATAGATCATTAACGTCCTTTCTCCTTTCAAGAAATTTTCTGAGTCACCCTGCTGTTCAGATGGGCTGATGGGTTGGCTCTATGCAGGACTCTTTGCAGCTGGTGTTCTGTTGGTCTCATTCCCCCTCAAGGCAGGTAAATGATACAGTGAATAGAGTCCTGGACCTGGAGTCAGGAAGACCTGAGTTCAAATCTATCCTCAGATACTAGTTATATAACCCTGGGGAAGTCACTTAACCTCTGCCTGCCTCAGTTTCAGCTGTAAAATGGGAACAATCCAGTATTGCTGTGAGGATCAGATGAGTCCAGGAGCATAGAAAGCATTTGATAAACTCTTCTTCCTGAGCACAGTCCCCACACATAGTAAAAATTCAATAAATGTTTGCTCACTGATTGACTCCTAGGGTACAGTATCTCAGCTGGATAGGTCAACCTGCTGCTTAGTCAGTTCAAGAAAGTTACTTAAGGGCTGTGCTGACGACAGACCTCTAGGCTCCACTGAGGCTAGACTAGACCGGGCAGTGGCTTGGCAATTTGTTCAACTCCTGGGCACTTCATTGGGCATGATGTTTCTGCTGGATGGGTTGATCTGTGGATCATTCTTCAATGGACAATTATAATCTTTTTTCCTCTTTTAATCAACGACTAGGCTGAGGGGCACCGTGCTCTTTTAGGTTAGAGTGCTACAAAGATCTTTCAACTTTTAGTTTCGGAGTGACAGAATCTCCTTCCATTTGACTTTTTCAAACCTTCAGTTCTGTTACTTCCAGACCTCAGATCTTATCACTTCCAAGCAAGAAAGGAGGGAAAGATTGCCTAAATTTTCAACATCCTTGCTCAAAAGCTCCTTCTCCATAAACCTCTCCAAGTTGCCTTAGGGTGATTAATTTCATTTGAGTAATTTTCATTTCCCATACTCCTTTAGGAATCTTACATAGATGAGAATCTTATGTAGATGAATGACCCCCATTATGCAGTGAACTCCTTGAGATCCAGGGAGATTTTCCCCCCTCTATCTTTTTATCCCCAGAGCTTATCATAGTGCCAGGCACATAGTCAGTATTTAATAAATTCTAGTTGATTGGTTGATTAACAGAACAACCTAGGTGAAGGCATAAGGCAGCTTTCCTATTATCTCTCCCTTCACCCAGAGACAGCATTTTCTCTACCTCCTAGCTCAAAAAAAACCAAAAACAAAACAAAGAGAGTCAAATTTTCTCTATTCAAGTCTTGTATGCAAAAATACAGTACTTATTTCTGGCCAGACTGATTTTCATCTCTGAGAAATTAGAAAATAGTTGCTTGAGCTCTAAATTAGGGAGGGGAAAAGGCCCTTCCATCACGAATTTCCTGAAACAGACTCACCAGGCCTTCATGTGGCTTGGCAGCAAGCAAATATCATACATGCTCTAAGAACTTTTGGGGCCCTTCTTGGCTAGTTCCACCTACCCTCCCCCATTACTCTTATATAGATGTCATGGCAGTAAAATTTGGAGATGACACAAAGTCTGAAGAGATAGCACTCATGAACCATGAAAATCCCCAAATGTTGGAAAAACTGATTAAATCTAATAGAAAGAAAGTTAAGAGGAAAAAAATTAAACATTCACAAGTACAGAATGGGCGTGGGAGTGGGGGACATTTAGGTAATATTTCCTGTGAAAAAAAATCTGAATGCTTTACTGGAGCTGGGTAGAAGGATCAGACTTGATCTAATCACGTGGTTTTTTCTGCTTATTCATTTACCCAGGATGTGGTGGGAAGCAGCCTCATGTAATTTGAGTAACTCCTCCCTAGAGGCTTGCTGAAGTCAAGACCAGAGGTGTGGTGGAGCCAGTTCAAACTGGCTCAAGATAGTCAATGGTTAATTTTCAATGTAAGCATTTATACCTAGGATAAAGGAAAGGCTTTCTTTTTTTTAAATCAGGGCTTGATTGTTTAAAAATAAGTGATGAAGGAAATGTTAATGTAGATTAAACTTAAAAATGTGTTGTGTATATTTTTTTTTCAGAGAACTATTGGTTAAAGAAAGGAAATCTTTCTTTTGAACTAGGTTTATTTGAGATAGTTGGTAAATATTTCCAAAAACATTCCTTGTCAGCACATTCATTGGTAGAAGCAGAATGTTGTTGAGGGGGAGGGGATCTGGGGTGCTTTCTAGACATACAGGAAATATTGATATAGTCAGGAACATACTATTAAGATACTGAAAAAAGAGAGAACAATTAGACAGTGATGAAGACCAGCTCGGATGAGAGAGAAAGTGATGTGTTCCTGATCCATGGGCAACCTGACCTGTAAATAATCATTTTTATTACTTGAGTTTGTGAATTCTAAACGTGCAAAGGGCATTTATCTTGTATCAATTTGTCTGTGTATGTCATTCCCCTTAGTAGAATGTGATCCTAGAAGGAAGGGAGAAAAACAACAACACTGTTATAGATGGCCACAAAAGTTACAATTCTCTAAGGGTCTTATATTAGTCTACAATGATGAGCACTGGACACAGGAGAAATGGGTTCTTATTGAGGTTTGGCCATTAACTAGCTTTGTGAACACATACTACTTTTCTAAGCTTCCATTTTCTCACCTGTGAACAGAGGGGGCTGGATCTTGTGGTCTCAGAGTTCCCTACCTCTCAGAGCTCCAACATTCTAATATTCCATGTTTTCTGAAATCTGGCAGAAATTAGTCTTATATGCCAATATATACCAATAGTCTTATATATAATAGGCAATAGTTCACATAGCTGGGACAAGATATTTGTTACTAAATATCAAAGCTTTGACCCTCCACTATAATATAAGTACTATGTGTTATTATCAATAGTGGAATTTTATGACATTAACATTTTTAAAAGCAAGCTCCAAATAAGGAAAGTTTTAAAATGATATTTTATTTTTTCCCAATTATATGTAAAGACAACTTATAGCTTTCTTTCATTTTTGCAAGATCTTGAGTTCCAAATTTTTTTCCCTCCCTCTCTCCCCTCCCCTCTTCCTAAAATGGCAATTTGGTATAGGTTATATGTATATATATATGTACACACATATATTTATATATATGCAATCATGCAAAACATATTTCCATATTAGTCACAGTTGTGAAAGAAGAAATAAACCAAAAGTAAAATACACACACACACACACAAAATAAAGTGAGTGAAAAAGTATGATTTGATCTGCATTTAGAGTCCAACCATTATTTATCTGGATGTGGAAAACATTTTTCATCATGAGTCCAAATGAAGAAGCTTTTACTAATGCAGAGCTATACCTGCTCTGAAACTTAAAATCTTAGATTTCAAGTGTCAACAAACTAGAGTATATCACAGATAAGGGAGGTTGGTTGGTATAGTGGATTAGTCAGGTTTAGAAATATCTAGGATCAAGTATCATTTCTGTCATTTGTATAAGTAAATAAAAATAAAACCACCAATATTTTAAAATATTGCTCTTCACTCCCTGCTCCCTGCACAGGGTGTGTCCTAAGCAGGGATGGGTTAGAGTCGGTTCATTTAGGAGCATTTGTGCCTCAGAAATCAGCAAACTGTAAATCAAGGCTTGATTTATTGCTTTGTTGATTTCTAGACTTAGGAAAGTGATGGAGAAAAAGTTAATAATGCAGATTAAAACATATGTCATGCATGCTTTTTCCCCCCTGGAGAACCAGTTTTTAAACATTTCCCAGAATACTCCTGGTCCTAGGTAGCTGCTATCTTGCCATGATAAAAGTGGGGTCTGCTCCCTCATCCCTTAATTAAGGAACTGAAACCAAAAAAGTTTTTTAATCCCATAAAAATAATTCTCCATCATTTTATAATATTAAATCTGCTGGTTTCATCTCTGGTTATTTATTCATCAGAAAATCATAGAAGGTGAAATTTGAATTGGCATTGTAATTCAGCTAGTTCTCTTGTTCTCTTCCCTTGCCCTAACCCAGGTTGGGAATAGTGAAAGCTTAGGTCATAGGTACCTGGGGAGCAGGCAAGTGTTATGTTGATCTCTGTCAAGAATGGTAGAGAGATTAGTCCCTCACACTTTGAGGGGGGACACACACACTTACGTGCCCTAGCCTCTACTTTTCTCCAGTGATATCTGCAGAGCAGAGATGTGCTAGTGCTAGGTCCAACTGGATTCACAAGCTGATTTGTCAAATTTTCAGTGTGAGCATTTGCATTTCGGAAATCAGCAAAGACACAAATCAGTACTTTATTATTTTTTGGTTTTATAGACTTGAGAAATTATTAATAATGTGTATTAAATTTGTGTTGGATACATTTTTTTTCCAGAGAGTTAGTTGTTAAACATTTACCAGCACACCCCTGCCTTAAGTAATGAATACAGATTCCATAGCCAGTTGGTCCCATGAAGGTTGAAGCAGAAGGCTACCTTTGGTCCTTTAATATGTCCTAGTTCAATGCCCCCAAGAGCACACCCCCTTAGTTGCATGCCCATACGTGGCACCAGTTAAAGGCAATGGAAGGCTAACCTTTTCCTACTTTTCTTTTTTTATGCTTCATTCTGGGCCAATATGTTCAAACCTTGAGTCTCAATCTTTGATTTGGATTTCTCAATATTTTAATTGAGAAGTTAATCATTCCCTGGTTCCCTGGTAGAGGTCATTTAGCTTTTAAAACTCATCATAACCTTGCTTTATGAATAGTCCCTTGATATTCAGCTTAGGTTTATATGGCCTTGAAACATAATTTTATCATTTGTAGAAGCAGATGTGTTGGAACTGGTGGTGAGTAAATAAAAACTATACAAATGTATACACATATTACTTTTACTGGGAGCATGAGGACCTGGAAAATGGGAATTCTACCCTCGTGATTGTATCCGGTACATCAAAGCTTTCTTAAATTGCTAGGTAAAATAGAGTGCTTACTAAGAAGTATTCAGGAATTTGAAAGGAAGTTTCTGGAACAAGGGTGGTCACCTGTAGTTACAGGTAAGCTATTCAAGCCATTTATGACTCAGAACTGAACAGCTGCTTTTTGGGTCTAAATTAGCTACCCCTACATTGCCAACCACTGTTATAAAAAGAAATTCAACTATAATTTTAAATTAAACTGCCATTTTTAATAAGAAGCTCAAACAATCATTTAATCTTTTCTGCATTCTCAGTTTCAAAAATGAAAATGTAGGATGCCAAAGAAATTAGAAGACTGGAATAGCCAAAAGCTTATTCATTTTCATCAGATATTACTTTAGGAGCAAATAAAAATGAGAAGCAGACCCCCCACCCCCCACCCCAACCAAACTGCAGCATGAGGAAAATGAGTTTTGTGAAATGATACTTTGAGTATGTCTTGCCAGGAAGCCCATCAGCATAGGGAAATCCCAGCAGAGCCCAAGACAGTGCAATAAAAGGAATAGAGATGGCAATCTGCTTAGTCACCTTAAGAGAAATACTGAAACGTGCTAAGGAAGAGACCAGATGATTGGATGACCTAGTGAGCCTGGATTAAAGAAGACATTTGACAGGACAAGACATGATTTTCTGTTTTATAGGATGCAAGTATATGGGTCACCACCCAAGTTTATAAGATATATGAGAATGTCATGGGCTAAAAAGGCTACTATTCCAATAATGAATTGATCAGTTGGAAAAGAAATAAAGGTCGTAAGAGGCATTTGGAAAAGCTGGCCATGGAACCCTTGCTGTATGCACTAGCAATAAATCCCAATATGGAAATACAACAGCCCAAAGTGCTACTGAGGGCAGCTAGGTGGCACAGTGGATAGAGTGCCAGGCCTGAAGTTAGGAAGACTCTCATCTTCCTGAGTTCAGATCCAGCCTTGGACACTTACTATAGCTGACCCTGGACAAGTGTAGAGCCAATACAATATTTACAGTGCCCTCCATCACGATTCCCATTCCCATAATCACTCAACCCTGTTTGACTTAGTTCCCTCATATGTAAAATGAACTGGAGAAGGAAATGTCAAACCACTGGAGTATCTTTGCCAAGAAAACCCCAAAGGGGGTCATGAAGTGTTGACATAACTGAACAACAACAAAATGCTACTGAGTCCATGGAAAGTGTGATATTTGCTCTCTTTCTCTGGACCCAGTTCTGGGGGAAACTGACCTCTGAATGGTGGCAGACCAGTCTCTTCTCTCTAGTTCTCTAGATTTTTAAAGCCAGAGCCCTGGGGAGAATCCCTAGAAACTTAGGTTTGGCTCATGTTCAGGTTCTTCCCCAAAAGGAAGCACAAAGTCAGTGGACATTGTAGATCAGAGAATGACCATGTATTTGCTACAAACAAAAGAAATGCTTAAAACAGAAACAATGCACATGGGTGTATTAACAAAGACTTAAACATGAAGCAGTGGTATAGCTACTCCTGACAGCTAGATACCTAAAGGCCTAAAGCATCCAAACATAAAATGATTTTGTGGAAGTGGTGAATAAGCATTGCACCTTCTCCCTTGGCTCTACACCTTCTGGATTGTTTCCTTAAGGTAAATGTCTTCTGGCAAACCAGGCCAGGGACTGGGTGCTTCTTTCTGTCCCTAGTCACCTTCTCTGAGGTGCCTTATAGTAGCTACAGAAGACTCTTTCTATGACTGAGGAAACCAGAAATCCCTGAATTCCTAAGGTAGTCATTCTCCAAAGGTCCATCTCTCAAGATCAATACTCAGGCACCTGTTCTCAGGAAAAGAGACAGAAAGTAAAAGAGGCAATTAGAAGTCCATAATCCTAACACATTTATTCCATGCTGCCATAACTTCCAGAGATGGGGGGAGGGAGTGAGCCCCTCATCCCTCACAGAAAGCTCCAAAAAGAGATTTACATGCTACCCATTCTAGAAAAATGAAGGAAAAAGCCTTGTAGAATCAGTAAGATTTCTGTGCAGAGGCAATTTGTTGTTGGGTCATTTCAATTGTGTCCAACACTCCGTGATCCCATTTGGGGTTTTCTTGACAAAGATAGTAGAATGGTTTGCCATTTCCTTCTCCAGTTCATTTTACAGATGAGGGAACCAAGGCAAAAAGGGTTGAGTGACTCTCCCAGGGTCACATGGCTAGTAAGTGTCTGAGGTCAGAATTGAATTCAGGAAGATGATTCTCCCTGACTCCAGGACCAGCATTCTATATACTGTGGCACCTAGCTGCCCAGAGAGCAGTAAGACTAATTTAATAATAACTGATGTTCTTATAGCACTTGAAAGATTTCCAAACTCCTTTTTATGATCTCTTGAGCTTCACCATAACCCTACAAGATAGATCCTCCAGGTACTATTGTTCCCATTTTACAAGTGAAGAAGTTGAAACTCAGAGAGATTAAGTGACTTGTTCATAGGGAGCAGGTGTCAGGAAAGAACTATGGAAAGAAAGATGGGGCTAGCATCCCCTGGCTCCATATTTATTAGGAAAAACTTCTGCCTATTAGGTGGCATGTAAATAACATGTGATTGTTCATTCTAAAAAGAAGTATGATATATAAATAAAATAAATGCTTTACATTTAGGATCTTTTAGTATCTAACTCTAGCCTACCTTTCCAGGTTTATGTGTCATTATTCAATTTCCCACATCCATACCTTTGCACAACTATCTCCCACTCCTGGGATGCATTCCCCCAACGTTCCTTTGACTCATAAACCTCCAAATGTGCTTCAGTGCTCAGTGTATGGACACCCTCCTATGGGAGAAAATAGTTAATAATACTCTCACTAACTAACAGTGCTTTCTCCCTCTCATATCAGCTTGTATATGCTTTTCTGTTCATATGCTGTATGTCCCTAACACAGTACCTGGCATCTAGTAGGCACTTAATAAATGTTTATTGATTTATGTTCTCTTCGATCTAGTTACACTGAATTCCTGGCAGTTCCACAAACAAGACACTCCATCTCTCAGCTCTGGGCATTTTTTTTTTACTCTTCCCCATGCCTGGAACGCTCTCCCTCTTCCACTGTGATTACTGACCTCCCTGGCATCCTTTACATCCCAATTAAAATGCCACCTTCTACAGGGAGCCTTCTTCTGCCTTTCTTAATTCCAGTGCCTTCCCTCTTTTAATTCTTTTCTATTTATCCTAGCTTGCTTTGTATATATTTGTTTACATGTTGTCTCCCTCGTTAGATTGTAAGCTTCTTGAGGGCAAGGACTGTCTTTTACCTCTTTTTTTATTTTATTAATTTGTTTGTTTATTTTTAGTTCACAGGATTCAATTCCATTGTTCCTTGAGTTTCAAATTTCCCTTCCCTTCCTTCCCCCACCCCCCACGACGGCATATAGTCCAGTATAGGATCTGCAAATACTTTCACATTAGACATTAGTCAGGTTACAAAGGCATATTGTACTAAATGGAATGAAAAATGGTTTTACCTCTTTTTGTATCCCCAGAACTTAGCACTATGCCTGGCACATAATAGGCACTCCTAATAACTGTTTATTGATTTTTGAAGTACAAGTTCCCTGAGGACAGAGACTATTTTTTGTTTTGTCTTTGTGTCCCTAGTACTTAATACAGGAGATATTGAGAGATATTTAGTCAATGCTCATTGGATTGTATCAGATAAAGTAATGATAAATAGAATGCCTTGAGTTCTGCAGAAGAAAAGTGATACTCAGTATAAATATATAGTGGTGGTAGCATGACATTTTATTTATCCTTCTAACATAAATGTCGGGAAGGAAGGAAGCAAATGTTATCCACATGTTATAGGCAGGAAAACGGAACCATTTAGAGGTTGAACAACTTGCTCAATGTAACAGAGTGAGTCAGAATGAGTCAGGGTGTAATAGAAGTACAAATGAGACCTCTTGAATCCTAAGTAATGAGTTTTTTTTTTTTCCAGTAGGACCCACATTACTGTTCACAACAAAGATCATAGCCGTAGAGAAGTGGTAGGTTTATTTCTAGCTCTCTGATTTTGTGAAAAAAGACCTATATTCATATGTGTTCCAGCGCATTGTTAAAAATTGAGACCACAGTCAACTCTAGGTAAAGAGAGCTTAGGAAAGAGAATATCAGTAAAGATAGCCAACAAGCATTTATTAAGTGCCTACTATGTGCTCACACAAAAAAGGTAAAAGTCTCTACCCTCAGGGAGCTTTTATTCATTATAATGGGGGTGACAACATGCAAATAACTATGTACAAACAAATTGGAGAGACTCAATCAAAAGGTAAATCCAAATCAATATATCATCTTATACAAATTTATATTTACAGAATTTCAGTTCAAAAAGACCCCTTTTACACTTGAAGACCATAGAGTTCAATGAACACCTGAAAATAGATTCCTTCTATTAGCATTTCCAACAAGTGATTGTCCAACCTTTGCTTGAAATCCTCCGATGAAGAAGTTACTACCTCCCAAAACTATCCATTTCCCTTCTGGCTAGCTCTAATCATTAATAATTCTTTCCTTGTATTAAAAACAAATAATTATCATATTTCATTTGAAATTCCTCATTTTGAAACTTTTGCAATGATCATTGTGTATTATTTGCTTGTATTAAAATTATTTTGTACTCCCAGAAAAGATAGCAAAGATAGGAAAGGAGAAAAGGAATCACAGAAAGGAAGTCTCCAAAAGAAAGGAAAACTCATTACTTCTAGAGATAATCCAAAAAATATATATATCCCACATGTAAATAGTAGATATTTGGCTATGTCAAGAAATAATTTGAATCACAATCTGAATAACCATCTTCTCTTCTGTAAATAGTGGAAACTATAAATAGTCATAAAAGATAAGAAGATAAACTTGATTTTCCATATAAGATTGCTACTGTTTAATGCTTGTTTTTTCTTTTGTTTCTAATAATTGAAAATCTACAGTATACACCTACTATTCCAATTGCTAGGGACAAGATGTTTCTTTAGTCATGAAATCAAGATTTTTCCAAAGCTTAGTGCTATGAATTCTCTAAAATGTTAAACTATGGTTATAACTTTAGCCTCCCTGTTCAGAGCTGCTATGATAGGACAGCAATGAAGTAGTTAAATGAGAAATGAAACAGGAAGGTAGTGCCATGCAATTAAATGTGGGGAAAGAAATTATGGGAACTATGCTATGAAAGAATAGGGTCTATAATTACAATAACAAACTAAATTTGCAAATACTAATGTAAATATTACAAGGCCAATGGCAAATTGCAGGTTTACGAACCCACCAAATGTAAACAGGGGAAAAAAAGGCACAAGATAATAATAACTATAGCTTAATTTGTATAGTGCTTTGCAAGCATTATCTTAGTTCATTTTTGAAACGGTGATGTAAAGAAGATTGTACAACAATTATTGTTCCCATTTTCTGGATAAGCAAACTGAGGCAAACTGAGTACCACAACTTTCCCAAAGACCCTCATAAATACTAAGTAGCAGAGCTGCTTTTCCCACTATTCCACAATGACTGAAGAAATGACCACTATATTAGGAATCTGATAAAATTGTCTCCTTTAGATATCAGAAGGCACTGTTCTGTTTATCTGCATTAAACCAAAATTAAGCCAAAACTTTGCTATTTTACTAATTTAAATAGATTTATAACCATCTTTACAAAATAAAAACAGAGAATAAAATAAATACATGATAAGACTATGATTCATTAATCACCCAATTATGCCTAGCACAGTGTCTTGCTTACAAAAAAAATTATCGCTGTCAACAAAGCTATTTAATTGAGCTTTCAAAGAAATATATAACATTAATTTCTTAAATGATCATAACAGCAAATTCTGATATATCATTAATGAGCAAGACAAATTTTTCTTGTTCATTTTAAAGGCAATCTTACTGCATTCCTTTAGGCTAAATATATGCAGAAAATTATTTAATTTACTTTAAAATAGAATTAATAATAACTTTTATGGTTTAGCTTGCATCAAACTGAAGGAAGTTTTTTCATTTCCCATTTTCCACTTTCCACCCCGTATTGGAGAACTACCATGGAGTAGTAGGGGCTGCTAGTTGGCACAGTGGATAGAGCAACAGTGCCCGAGTCAGGGAGACCTGAGTTCCAATCAGACTTCAGACTCTTCCTAGCCGTGTGACCCTGGGCAAGTTACTTAACCCTATTTGCCTCTGTTTCCTCATCTGCAAAATGAGCTGAAGAAGGAAGTGATAAATCACTCCAGTATCTTTGCTAAGAAAATCCCTGAGTGATTTTGACCCTCACTAGCTCTGTGACCATGGACAAGTCACTTTATCCTTATTCTAAACCCCAGTTTTCTCCTCTGTAAAATGGGGACAGTATCTGCCTTTGTGGGATTGGTGTGAGAATCAGATAAGAAAATGGATGTAAATCGCTTTACAAATTTGCCATTAATTGTCAGCTCTTGTTACAATAAGTCGTTTTTGGTTATGTGAGTTCAGTCTCTTTTCCAGAACAGCTTTGAAATTGGGGAGGGGAGATTGGGAAGGGAGGGAGAGAAAGAGGGAGAGATGGAGGAGGGAAGATGTTTGATGGAGATATTTTTGCAATTGTTCTGTCAGCCTCTAGATGGAGGGTTTTACACACACACTGCCTCCACCGTTCTTTACATAACTCTTTTTGGCAGCTGGACCACAGAGGCATGCAGAAAACCCTGCAAAACTGAACGGAACAGATCTGAGCACAGAGCTATTGTTTGGTTCCCACTCGACACAGTGTGTAGTTTGCAGATATGATCAATTTTAGGGATAAATTCTTGTCTTTTTTTCCCCCTTAAACTTGAGTTTGCAGAAGGCAGACATGCAGGAACACAACCCAAGTGTTGTTAGTCCCTTCCTATGTTTGCTCCTTTTCTTAAATTAAAATTACATCAAGTTAAATCTGTGGAAATGCCCCACCCTCCGCTGTATCACCTACAAGGGGAAAATGGAAATAGCCTCTTTGGAAATCTCTTAATTAACAATCCAACTGTCTGGGGCTGCTGTAGTAAATAATCCTTGGATACAATATTTATACACTTACTATTTATAAACTCTGGTTGTTTTTCTTTTAATAGTGGATGGTAACTAGAGAGATCATGAGGAAAACTGTTAGATTAAAAAAAGGAAGGGGCTTTTTCTTCCCCCTTCCCCCCCTCAGAAGTGTGTGATTCTTCTAGAAAAACAAGGACCTCGGTGCTATTTTTTTCCCTCCTCTGAACTCGAAATAAAGGACAACCCCCACACTCCCTGGTCATGCCATGTTGATTCATTGATTCATTAAAGAACCGTACGAGAATTTCCTGTAATCACTTAAAGACCTCTTAAAGACCTATTTATATTTCATAGAACAAAGAACTCCAACCCCACTGAGAAATGGGCAGACTCCTTAAGACTCCTTCTTAAAGACTGTCCATTTCTTAGAGCAGAGAATTGAAAATGAGGAAATTGAAGTTTCCTTTGCCACAAGGCAGCGTTTCTTAGGCTTTTTCAATCTGTGGACCACCTACACTGCTTGATCATCTTGACTTGGCAAAACACATTTCACCTGGATTAATAGGGAAACCAGGACTTACTTTTGACTAGTTGAAATTCAATTTAAATCAAGAAGCATTTATTTGGGACCCCCTACATACATATCAGGCACTCTGCTAAGAGCTGGAGATAGAGAGTTGTTGTTCACTGGTTTTTCAGTGGTGTCTGACTCTTTGTGACCCCACTTAAGCTTTTCTTGGCAAAGATACTGGAGTATCTTGCCATTTTTTTCTTCTCCAACTTATTTTACAGACGAGGAAACTGATACAATCAATGTTAAATGACTTACCTAGGGTTACACAGCTAGCAAGATGAGTCTGACTCCAGGCGCCGTCCCCTTCACCCCACCCCCACTCCCACTGGGCCACCTAGCTGCTCCTGGAAGCACAGAGACAAAGGCAAAAAAATAAAAACAAAACACCAAGATCTATTCTCAAGGAACTCATTCTATTGGAGAAGCAAACAACAGAGAAGAAAATGCAAAAGAGGTAAATGGGATTCTGAGGTCTTCCAACTTCAAAGATCTGTATTGAAATCCTTCAGTATTCTAAGAATCTGTAACTTTATCACTGTGAGTACTCCCTCTGCCAAAAACCAGACTGCATTGCAACAAGAAACAGTTTTATGACTTGTGGCCAAAAAAAAAAAGATTTATCGCCGGGTGGCAAACTCTGTGTTGATGAGTCTCCCCTCAAGTTAGCCAGGAGGGCCTTGAATTCCGTTGTTAGGGTTACTTGAAGCCTTTCCAGATTGGTTGGACGTACCATGGCTCCTACACTGTTGCCATAACTCTCAAGATCCTAGGTCTACCTCCATGTCAGGATATGTCATAGTAGGCCTTTGGAGGTCATTTTAAAAGATATTAATCAGAATAGCATAAAATTTGATTTATTCATGCTAGAAATAAAAAAGAAGATACAGATATGGCCATATAACAAATATTAATACCACAGGAGTTAAGTCTGATAACCACTTCAAATAGGGCTCTACAAGTTTCATTTGGTTTTGGGAAGCAACCAAAAAATTTAGGAAGCAGATACAAATTTCAGATTTCAAAGAAATCCAACTAACCATACCTTCCTTTACACCCAAAAAGAAGAGGCAGGAGAAGGAGAGGAGAGAGGAAAGAAACAGCATATTGGGATAAACCAACATTCTTTTCAATGTCTCTAATTAGGGATTACTCTTAACTATATATATTGGCAGGTAGGGGTACAGTGAATTGAGCACTGGACTTAGAATCAGGAAGACTATCTTTCTGAGTTCAAATCCGACATCAAACATTTACTAGAGGTGTGACCTTGGGCAAGCCACTTAACCCTCTTTGCTTCAGTTTCCTCATCTATAAAATGAGCCAGAGAAGGAAATGGCAACTCACTACAGTATCTTTGCCCAAATGGGGTCATGAAGAGTTGGACACTACTAACCAACAACTAACTATATATAAAGGTTTCAAAGCATCTCTAGAGAGACTAAAGACCAGGGCCCTCCTTTGATGATTACTTTATATTTATTATGTATTTATTCTTTATATATTTATTCTCTACATACTTGTGTATGCCCATGTTGTCTCCTACTGATAGAATGCAAGTTCTTTGAGAATAAGGTTGTTTCATTTTGGTTCTATCTCTCCAGTGCTTGGCACAAAACAGGTACTTAACAAATATTTGTTTCCTGACTGATTGATCTGGCTTTCCTGAACCTCACATGCAAGTATATGTCTCCCCCACCCACTGCCACACACACACACACACACACACACATTAGGAAATATCCAGGCATTTGTGATTTTCCTGACTTCCTCACCTGTATAAGTGTCTACAGTGGGCAGAGTCTCAAAGAATATAACCTGACTGTAACAGGTCCAATGGGGATGGAATCTTCACTTGGGAAGTTACTGTAATAGTAAAATCTAAAGGGTCATCTCCAAGTACCCTCTGTAGTTTGGGGAAGGGCTACCTCAAAAGTTAGGTGCCAGGATGAGATTATAACCTGTCTCCAGGGGTTTGTCCTGACCTGACCCAGAGGAAGTTCCCAGACTTTGGGAGGACAGAGGTAATTCTGAGACAGAAGGCAGTACTTTAGGGTTATCGCACAGTAATTGCTGGACAGCTATCTATTTTCCTCTTCAGCTTCCTCTTATCAATAGTCAACAACATTTATTGATCTTATATCTGTGTGGAGCCTCTTATCACTTCCTCCATTGTCACTTTTCAGCTTGACCTGCCCTAGTAATACCTCTCTGCAGCTAAACCAAAGAAAGGGGCAGTGAGGTGTTAGCAAGTAAACATGCTATACTGTGTTCGAGCATGCACTGCCCTTCTTTATGCTACTCCCCCCCCTCTCCATCAGGTGAGGGATATGGCGAATAGATGAGGGACCCACAGGAACCCTTGGCAAGGAGGGAGACAGATCAGTTGAAAAAGTGGAGTTTGAAAATCTGCTGCCATGGACTTAGGAGGTAACTTGAGGCAAATCCCTCTTTGTGATTTAGACTCTCTCTATCTCTATTTAGTATAATAATAGCTTCTTTGTGTGTTACTTAAATCATTAGCATTTTTCAAGTTCTTTGAGCTACTCCAGATGAAAGGCAGAATACACTTGTACCATCCTATATTATCATGTACTGGAATATTTCTATTTTCTGGGAGTAGCTGAATGGAAAAAATACGTTTCAGAAAAGGTGACTCCAAATATTTCACAGTCACACACACACACACACACACACACACACACACACACACTACTGTCATAGTTCCTTCACATAAGTAGGCTCCCAACTACAATTTATCTTTTCATGTAGATTTATTAGAAGGTTGCTAGGTGAATATAGTTCACTATGCTTGATTTCTGAATCAAATTACGGTGAAAAGTGTAAGTTTCTTGTATGGTGCCTAGCACAGTGCAATGCATAAATTAGCACAGGAAAAAACATACTTTTTGATAATAAGGAGAGGGAAGAAAAAGAAGAGGAGGATAATGAATGATAACCTAAAAATCTAAAGAACAAAGGACCTTTTAAAAGTTGTTGTTGAGTCATTTCAGTCTTGTCTGATTCTTCAAGAGCCCATTTGGGATTTTCTTGGCAGAGATATTGAAGTGTTTACCATTTCCTTTTCCAGCTCATTTTACAAATAAGGAAACTGAGGCAAACAGGGTTTAGTGACTTGTTCAGGATAATACAGTTGGGAAGTGTTGGAGGCTGGATTTGAACTCAGGAAGATGGATCTTGCTGACTTCAGGCTTAGCCCTCTATCCACTGAACCACCTCGATGCTCAGGAATTACCATAGGAATAACACACTTTTTGAAAATAAAGAGGGGGATAAAAAAAGGAGGATAATGCTAACTGTAAAGTCTAAAGAACAAAAGACCTTTCAAAAAGCATTTTTAAAAATTGTATTCATCAATAGTGTCCTCATGGTGTTGTGGAAAATGTACTAAGTTTAGAATCAGAGGACTTTGTTTCAAATCTCAGCTCTTACTGTTTACTGTATGACCTTGGGCAAGTCATATTACCTGAG